>CM032415.1:19557331-20270868 GCA_019049465.1 Dryas iulia moderata | reverse complement strand
TCCACATAACACTCAAGAAACATGAAAACATCTGGGGTGTGCTTCAAACCCATATCTTTCATTTATCTGTAAATATAAAATTTGGATATTTTATATGGTTCATATATTGAATTAAGAAGAACATTCACTTAAATATTTATGAAAATCTTATAGATTAAGGAAGACATTCACTTATATATTTATGAAATCTTATGCTGAAAAATATTGTAAAATAGATAATTTATTTTAAAACGAATATTACTGTAATGGATTTCTTTTTCAGGACACATGATTTAAGTACAATGTTTCAAAAAAAATATGAATAAGTACTTACATATATTACTAAAGTTACAAATAAATTTCATCATAGATTTATATTAACCCATTATTGGAACTTTGCGCAAAGACGTTTATACTTAGACATTATTGGTGTATAACTATTTGTTACATCCTCTGCATCAATTATTAAGATCTGTCTTGGTCTGGTGGCTTGCCAGGAATTAGATAAAGTTATTGGAGGTTTTATTTTATGTCCTTGAAACTCATTCAACTTTATCTAATAGGTACATTAAAAGCAAATTGAAAGGCACAATCACACGGCAGCGGAGTAATCATACGTTTACAAGAATTAATCGATTGTTCTATCCAAAAAAATTTAAGAAACAACAACAACCAAATGCAAAAAAATACGTATATAAGTATATCTTTAAAAAACAATACAATGACATAAGTAACACAGTAAATAATTTAAAGATCATTACCTTAAACATTTTTGTAGTGATTTCAGTTTCACACTAATGTGTGCGAAAAAGCGAATTCACTATGGATGTTTATAACATTCTTTACCGCTTTAATTATCTCAAATAGATTTACAATTTTACAGTAGTAAAAAGAGTAATATGAAACAAATTCTAAAATTTAGTATTTTATTGAGTGAAATAATATTAAGATGAAGGCCAAAGTTCTTTCCCTGTTTTTGTTTACACGCCACAGACGCAAATATAAACTATTCACAGATTAGCGTCAACCGTTACGAGCACAGAACACATTTACCCAAAAGGAAGAATGTCCACTTCATACAAAAAAGTGGGGGACAAAACTGAAACTAACGCCATCTATTATAGACCCACTGGAAACAAATATGTCAAATTCGGCGGCAAATTTCAAATTTTTCAGCGGCAAATTTAAAAATACTAGCGGGAAATTTCAAATTTGGTTATAAAACTTTTTTTTTATTTAAAAACCCGAATCTCACTCTTTCAAAATCATGGAAATATTGATTTAAATACCAATACTTCCAAATGATTTTGAAAGAGTGAATCATTACAGGTTTTATAATAATAAAGAAATAAAATAAAACAAATAAGTGCTTTACAATATTTTTATTGCTAATAGTTATATATTTTTACAAGTTTATATATTTTTACAAGTAGTATTCCGATCTGGGGAATTGCTATTTATACAGTCAAACAGCTTGTCCATATTTGATACTATATCTGCAGTACCTGTGGCTTCCCCCGGGTAGCAAACCTAAAAATTACAAAAGATAATTAATAAAGGTCATTTCACAATTACTGGCATTACTGGAATCAACATGTTATTGTAAGATGAATAGTAATATTTATTTGGTTAAGCAATAATAATACAAACCTTGAGATATCCTAGCAAACATCTCTGCTGCAACCGAGTGGCTTAGCACTCGAGAGGCAAGATTCACTCTCAGTTTCTGTTTGGTGTTTGGACACAAGTGGACTTGTTTTAATTTGGATGCGAAAACAAAATTTCCATCACTATTGGTATTTTCAATATGTTCCCATTTGCCATAACCTGTAATGACATTTTATGCAAAAAAAATGTTTTTTCATGTTTTATTCAGATTTTATTGACTAGAAATTCCTACTTTGAAGTGGGTTATAATTTTATTTTCTAATTTGATTGAAACATAAAATGTTTATACCATTTGGTAGAAACATACAAATTTTTACCTATTTCTAATAATTAAAATAATAAAGTAAATACCTTTGCCTTTCTCGTTGTTTGAAGGAATATTCGTATTAAATGTTATATTATATTTCTAAAGCATTTTAGTAAGTGAGATGGATCAAAAACTGGAACAACTTCAGTAACAATAAAAGTAACAGGTTGCTCGCTTAACAAGCAAATCGGCCATTTGTAAAGTACAATGTTGCCCTTCTCTATAAAGACAATGCTACTAAAATATCTTGATTATTTTTAGATAAATCGTGTACCATATCAGTTGAAAGCGCTTAGTTACTAAAATTCAATACTTATTTTTTATTATTATTTTTTATTTATAATGTATAGTCAAAGCTTAGCCCATCCTAAAAAATCATACATGTCTACTTAAAACTATATATTAAAGAAACTACTAATTAGTAGTTTTTTTTTTAATATGGCAGTACCAAGTATTTTTCAATCCCCTGTAGGTATGTCGCCCAAGCCCCTAAGGAAGTCGACCGGGCCTGGTTACGAGACATGCGACATACACCCGTACCCCGCTTTGCGTCGGGGTTGCGTTCCAAAAAAACACGACGCAAAGTGAAGTTTTTTATAGCAAACTATTCAATGATCGAAGTTAGGTTCCAGGCTTACGAAAATACTACATTTAAAAAATAAAATTGATTTTTCAAACAAAAATTATTTAAAAAAACGTATTCAATTAAACAAAATAAACTTTATATTCATTTAATTTATGAAAGTTTAATTAAAATTAATCACTGTCTGATGAGTCCATAGTGGCTGTTGTCGTAGGTCGGCTTTAAACCAAAACTACTGATCCAATTGAAAAGAGTTTTCAGAAAAAGATTCAGCTTTTCTTGACGCATATTTTAAGATTTTTTTTGTTACGGGGAGAGCTCACCCGGGGGCGCTGCAGTAAACATTTGTTTATGCAAATCAAAAACTACTTGTCCAATTTAGACGAATTTTTCAAGGATAGGTTCAGGCTTAATTGGTGAGTCTTTTCATATATGTGTTATGGTGACCACTCATTAGGGGGCGCCATAGTAAGCATTTGTTTGAGTTTTTTTGTGTAAAACCAAAATTTTTCTTGTATTTATTTGTCTAAAACCGAAACTACTAATCTGATTGGATAGAATTTTCAGAATTAGATTCAGCTTTGCTTGATGCATATTTTAAGATTTTTTTTGTTACGGTGAAAATTCACCAGGGGGCGTTGCAGTAAACATTTGTTTATGCAGAGTAAAAACTACTAGTCCGATTTAGATAAAACTTTCAACGACAGGTTTAGGTTTCATTGGTTTAGGTGCATCTTTTCATATATGTGTTACGGTGACCACTCACCAGGGGGCTTAATCGTGTTAACTCACCAGGGGCGCTGCAGTAAACATTTGTTTGTAATATTTAAAACAAAACCACAACTAACAGTCCGATTGGGCAGAGTTTTTAGTATTAGATTTAGCTTTACTTGGTGTAAGTTTTTAGGTTCTTTTTTACGTTAAGAACTCACCAGGGGGCGCTGCATTAAACATTTAATTATGCAAAGTTAACACTATAAGTCCGATTTGGATGCAGTTATCAAAAATAGGATCAGGCTTAATTAGCGCGTGTTCTTGTATATATGTCGTGGTGACACCTCACCAGGGGGCGCTGCAGTGAGCATTTACTTGTATTTTTTGTGTGAAACCTATTTAGATGCGGTTTTCTGTGATAGGTTCAGGTTTAATTGTTGCGTGTTTTTATATGCCATATCACAAACTACCACGGGGCGCTCCAGTATAAATTAGTTTGTTCAAAATCAAAACTAGTGGGTTTGTGATTTTCACTGATTTGGTTAGACTTAAGTTTCCTGAAAATGTTACGGTGACAATCTGCCAGGCGCTGCAATAAGTATTTGATAACCAGAAAGCATTGGGCTTATAATTCCTTTCTTTTGGATTTGCATGAATATTAATTATAAAGTATTTCGAAATTATGTAATAATATATAATGTGTATCTATTCACTTTAAAAAGTTTAAAATAAAAAACGAAATTAAAAATTTTGAAAAAACCCACGACGGTTTAATTGTAATTGAAAAAGGATAAAATAACTAGAAATCCCCCGCCTAAAAGAATATATGTAACGAGATGATGGGGACAACTTCGTCGGGGGCTGCCAGTTGCAACCTCTATTTTAAATATAGTAGCTAACAGTATAGATTTCGTTCTTAAAGTTTTTAAAAGGAATATCAGTTATCAAAACTGTAAATTCATATTAATATTTTAATTTTTTCCCAAACCTGTTTTAACAGCATGAAAACCTAGGAGAAGTTAGCAAACTTAAAGTAATGGCAGCTCCGACGAAGTCGTCCCCATCATCTCGTTACATATATTCTTTTAGGCGGGGGATTTCTAGTTATTTTATCCTTTTTCAATTACAATTAAACCGTTTTTAATATTTTTAATATTTTAATTTTGTTTTTTTAAATAATAAATTTAATAAAAAGTAAATTTTACCGGTATGAAACCGGTGATATATAGATTCTTTACCGCTACTTTATTTTATAATACACAAGTATATGTATCCTAAAGTATTCAGTCCAGTTAAAAGGCATACAGTTCAACATTATCATTAGAATTTTGATGTATGTTTATAATGCTATATGATATACGTAGGTTGATATTGAATATTACAGAAGGAGAATGAAATATCGTAATAGTTGGATTAAATCTTCGTTTTTAAAATTATATTACGCTGACGCGTGATGCCATCGTCCAGACATTCCGATTCAGAACATTCAGTATATAGATGGGTAAATGCCCGGATTCAAATCCACCACTGGACTAAAACCCATTTCTGCCCAATAAACGCCCGGCGTTTTTAATAAATGCCGGGCAGAAATTAAATTATTTTGTAATCTATTTTTTGTATTTAATCGGTGACAAAAGACGCTGCAACAAGGTAAAATAAGAGGTTAATTTAAATATTTGTACGTAAAAAGTCATGTAGGGATTATTGAACGATAAAATAAAGGAAAAGACTTCGGCACCGAAAACCAGCTGTGCTTATGCTGTTAACATAGGAGAATGCATGGCTTAGCGGTCGCAGTATTTGGACGGTTTCAAAGCGGCGCGAGTTCGTATCTCGCTGCGTTCAAATTTTTATACGTTTTATAAATTTATTTTTCAATGTTAATGTCTCTTACATTAACTATCCGGACTAGAAAACATTAACTATCCGGAGGAGTGCAAATGACAGATGAGAACCACTGGATCTGAAGGAAGGAATATCCAAAATAATGAAAATGAGAGATGAGAATCCTATGTTACTGAATATACTAATTCACATTTACTTCAAACACCGCTGTCAGATACAATCAAGGTAAACCTTCTTACGTTACAGACATGAGTAATTGCCTCCTTAATAAAAAATGTTCAACGTGATAGGCATTTTCCGTTGAAATACATAATAATTTCAGATTTCGAAAATTTTATGAATACTACGATCGACCTGCTACGCTATAAAAAGTGAGTTAATGCCGCGTTAGTAAAATTTGTTAAATGTAAAAGGCAGTTTTGCATTACAACTTATGCAGACGTAAGTAATGACGTGTCACTAGACAAGCACCGCAGCTAACCGTGACCTAGTGTCCTAGAGATACTCCGTCCTCTGCTCTCCGCCTGAAATCGGAACATTGCGTGTTGAGTGGCGGAACTCCGTGAAGAAGCGTCAAGTAGAAGCTTTGAATGGGTAACGGCGTAGGACTAGACAAGCGCTGCTGCTGACACGTAAGCGTTTGCAGCGCAGCCGTTGTGTAGTTTTAGTTGTCCTCTCTTTCAGTTGACGGGTTTGCGTACACACAACATTACACCTGCGGCAAACATGTAACCTTAAGTCACGAAGACATCTATAGGTACTGTACGAAAACGGAAAAACAGTTGCTTCTGTGCGTTAAATATTTTTACGAACAATAAATTAAAACAAAGGATTTGAATGAAATTCATTTGTCGTAAAAGCTGTCAGTGGCTGTCCAGACAGTGCTTTGGGAATATTAAATGTAGAATCACAATAGTCCAACAATATGAAAGGTAATTCTTATTCCCGTACAAACAAATATTAAAGACATGCAAAATCGGATGAAGAATACAAATCTATCATTTTTGAAATTTTTGTCTGTCTGTTTGTCTGTTTGAACGCGCACATCTTTTGATCTACTGGACAGATTTGAATGAAACTTATTTGTTCTATAGCTATTATCCTGCCGTAGAATCATAACAGACATGCCTAAATATAATATATACGAAGAAGCCGCCATAACAAAATTTGTACAACGTGATGAGCGTTTGCAATGAAATATTCTTTTTCGGATTTGGAACACCTGTTGAAGAACTATAACAGTCCAGCTAAAATATGAGACATACAGAGAAGCCGTCGGAACAAAATTTGTACAACGTGATGTGCATTTTGCAATGACATAATTTTTTTTTGAAAATCTCTTGAACGTAATAGGCATTTTCCATTGAAATTGATTCAAGATCTCGAAAATTTAATTAATAACCACCATTGACGAGCTGAGCTATAAAAAATGAATAAATGCCGCATTAGTAAAATTGTTACATACGAGAGGCAGTTTTGGATAAATAAAAAATAATCAAATATTGAGGTCATTGTGGCGAAATGATAGGGCAAGACAGGCTGGGACAGCGGCTATTGTGGATTCGATTTCCACGTAATGAATTAGTTATATTTAAACTATTATTATATTTTTTCTCTAGAAAGACAAAGCAGAGCGTTTAGTACCCGCATGCAATGTACGTACCTCGTATTGGGGTATAAACGGACAATAGAATGTCATTAGTCTTCAAAAACGTTAAGTTGGATCATCGTTATATTATGGGCTATATCTAATAATGTCTTAGAGAAAGAAAATTATCACTCCGTATTATCCATATCAAATTAGTAAAATTGTTAAGAAAAAATGCAATAAAGATTATAGTAAACTTTTTCATGTTTGCAAAATTTTGCCATTACCTAGAAAGATTGGACCTATTAGGATTGGAATATTATTATAAAGACGAATGTAAAATATTAGTGACAAATAAATATAATACGCGTAGAGTAACTAACAAAAAATTATACCAGCCGAAGGTAAAAAATACTATGAGGAAAGAACGTCTAAATATATGGTACCAAAATTATTTAATAGAATTGCTATGCTAAGAAAGAGACACGAAATAAGCAGACAGTTGTTAAAGCGAAGGCTGAGGGATTTGTTTCTCGATGACGGCAAAATGTCTACATTGAGGAACAAACCTGCAACAGAGTGAGATGTTATTTGTATATTTGTTTAGTTTAATATCTATTTTAAGTGAATGATGTTGTTTTTGTTGTTTTTGCTACAATATTTTTCTAGCGAGCGCGTCGTTTATATTAATTGTAAAAAAAAAATTCTTATACTGGACATGGCATGGACTGTTCCAATGGCCATGAGGTAATTTTTAGCAAAAATTATATATTTTTTTTTATTTGTTTGCTTGTCTTGCAAACAAATAAAAAAATTGCTGCAAACAAATGATTTTTTTCTTATTCATTTTCATTACAACATTAGTATACACTAGTTCGGTAATAACCTTACGTTTTATGGTTTCGTTACGTTTTATGACAGCTCGGGCAGTGTAGGCAAACGCTCATACGCATTTTAAATGGGCTACTTAACTTATAATTATGCGCAAGTTCCAAGCGCTGCTCCAAGCTCCTCTTTAGTAAGCTTTTATTTAAAATTTACTACGGGATTTGCTTCCTTTTTCCTATTTTTCTACTCCTTCACACATAATAACAAGTAATTTAAATAATTCCTCCAAGTGGGGATGGAATCCACAGCACGTTTACAGTAAGACGCTATCCCACTTTGCCATGATAGTCTTTTTATAAAAACCAATGCAATAATACAGATCAATATCTTAAAATATCAATAAAGTAAGTAATAGTCAATATCAGGCATATAAGCTTATGTTTAACTTCATATTTTGAAATTTAGTGAATACTAAGCAGCCCACAATTTCCAACCCTCTCAGTGCAGAGATGAGGGATTTTCAGTAAAACTATTTTTATATCAAATGTCATCCCTAAAAGCTAGACGTATGCTGTCGCAGACATTTTTTTTAATTTTTAGACTATTTTGTAATACATAATTTTTCATTAATTTCGCCATTTACTCAGCGCACGCGAGGACAACTCCAAAAATATATAAATTAGCCCATTTTCACATTACAACGTGATGTTATATAGCTTATAGCCTTCCACAATAAATGATCTATTCAACTCAGAAAGACTTTTCTAATTCGGGCCAGCAGTTCCTGAGGTTAGCGCGTTCAAACAAACAAACTCTTCCGCTTTTTATATTGTTAGTATCTATCCCTTGCGGGGTGGTCAGAGAGAGCGGAGCGCCAAACGCTACGGATAAGGATATATTTATGGATATTATACATACGCTTAACATGAGTAAAGTACGCAGATCACAGCATGTATTGCAAATATAATTTCGCATTGCAAGTTACACCTTTGTATATGACTTTTAACATAATATAAGCATTTAATAGAGAGCATTTTAAAGAATAATATTGGAGGAGGAACTTCACATATTAAAGTGAAGTTCCTTCACCAACACTCTCCAGAGCGAGCACGATGAACATTCAAATTACATAATATGATTATTTTTGTATTTCTTTACAAATTTGAAATCACATTGACTGATACATATAAATAAACTTCCATCGCTAACTAACTCGCAAGCACTCCACATGACCCCCGAGTGACTCCTCGTGACAAGTCTCTCTCTCTCCGCCTCGGCGTCGATGAAGAGCGAGTAAATAAAACACTAACGAGTCGAGTTTACATTTTTTATTTACTATTCTTGGAACATTTATGAACACATTTCATAGCACTAGTGGCTATTTACTTGCACGTACAATGTATTACAAAATATACTGTACCCCTTTTATATAAAATATAAATTACTTATTATTTCTCACTGAATGGGAATAACTCCCTTACAAAGTAACATTAAAAAATATATATTTTAAATAAACTTATTCATATATGTACAATGTACATATATAAGGTAGTCAGTCAGACAGTAGACAGTAGTAGACAGTAAATCCAGTTCACATAACATGTATATATACAAGACTATGTACATTATATTTACAAGTTTATATACATTGCTAACGGTTAACGCCCACATTTAAGGAGCACATATGTACATATATACAAAATTATGAAGTAAAATTTACAAGATTATTTACAACTGTACAATAATGCCTGTAATGTATATTTACACGATAATGTTCAGGTAGTTTATATACAATGGTATATACAATGGTAACGGTGAACGCTTAAGTTTAATCGACCATCGGCACTTTGCCACGTATATATACCAGATGTGAAAGTAACATTATGTACATCACTACAATTTTGCTAAAGACCGCGAATCTTTTAAGGTATTTTTATGTACATTGCTCTGCTACGCTTAACGCCTAAGCTTAACGCTAAAATAAATAACTGCTATAATGTGAATTCACATTACTTGCCTATGTCATCTTAATATATGTATATCTAAATACCTAAAAGGTACCCTTTAACGTAGCTTTTTAAGAGTTAACCTAAATAATGAAATATGTAAGGTGTCGTGAGATGTACCACATAATTCAGGGCTGGGTCTGCTCCTGTGGAACATCGAACACGACTGGGGGCTGCGAGGCTGTACCCTAAAAGGGGTGGAAGTTCTCTGTTACGCCGATGATATGCTCGTATTGGCGCAGCAGAGGACTCGAGCCTCGAGGTTACACTTAACAAGTCCGAGAGAATCAACTTTCATACTCAGACTTGAAGGCTTGGAAGACGCAATGAGACGCGGTCGGGACCTTCTCAGGGGCCCCCGTGATCGAGAAGGAAGCGGTGGAGCGGATGAGGAAGGCCTCCTCCAACCTCGCCATCCGCTACAAGCGACCGCGTCGCCGGAGGGCTGAACAAATCCACCTGCCCCGCCCTGATCGGCGAGAAGGCAGTCAGCTTAGTTAAGCTGATTACCTTGCCACCTGGCCAGAGCGTGACGCAAGTCCTCACGGGGCCTGGGTACAATAAGTTACCCGTGTCGAGTGGCCGCGAGGGTGACCAATACCCGTTGCCACCACAACGGCGAGTGCCTCGAGAAGACGGCCCAGCACGCGCTGGTGGTATGTTCAGCAAGGGCATGAAAGGGGATGACCTCTTCTGGAGGCCATGGTTAAGTCCTTGGTGGCTTTTGAGAGGTCATGAGACACGGTAGGATCCTTCTCAGAGACCCTAGTGCTCGAGAAGGAGCCAGTGGAACGGATGAAGAAGGCCTCCTCCAACCTCGCCATCCGCCATAAACAACCGTGTCGCCGGAGGGCTGCAAAAAACCACCGCCCTGGCACTAATCGGTGAGAAGGCGGTCATGTTAGTTTAGCTGATCGCTTTGACGCCTAGTTTGAGGAGGCGTATATGGGTCACGCTTGCATCCTACTTTGAGAATCTCGCTGAGGATGAACCACTTTCTTTGGGAGGCCACGATACCTGCTGCTCCCACTGCGTCGAATGCCTCGAGGAGACAGCATAGCGTACACGGTAAGTGTACCCAGCCTGGGCGGCTAAACGTCACGTATAGCACGGTTTGATAAGGAGGGCCTTTCCCTGCAGGTCACGGTACCTTGCGAGAGGTCATGGGACGCGGTCGGATCGTTCTCAGACGCACTAGTGCTCGAGAAAAAAATGATGGAACGGATGACAAAGTCTTTCTCTAACTTCGCCATCCGCCATAACCAACCGCGTCGCCAGAGGGCTGAACAAATCCATCCATCCCACCTTGTTCGGCGAGAAGGCAGCCGATCACCTTGGCACCTGGCCTGATGCTCACAGGGCATCGGTACTTTAAGGACGTACCTATGTTGGGTGGCCGTGAGGGTGACCAATACCCATTGCCACCACAACGACGAGAGCCCTGAGCAGATAGCCCAGCACACGCTGGTAGTGTACCCAGCTTGAGCCTTGATAGGGGACGACCTTTACCTGCCGGCTGTGGTTATGGCCATGGTGAGTTTCAGGAGGTCATAGGACGCGGTCGGTTCCTTTCCTCAGAGGTCCTAAAGCTCGAGAAAGAAGCGGTGAAACGGATGAGGAAGACCTTCTCCAACCTCGCCATCCGCCACAAACAACCGCGTCGCCGGAGAGCTGCACAAATCCACTGTCTCTACCCTGATCGGCAAGAAGGAGGTCAGCTTGAACATGCTGACCGCCTTGTCTGTACCTGACTTGAAGAGGCAAGTGTGGGTCACTTCCGCGTGCTTCTTTGAGCAGGCCGTCGAGGATGACGAAGGTGACAAGTTTTAGTGGGTAGAATGTCTTAGAATACCCATTAAAACCTTACGATGATCCTCCTCGACGCTACGGAAACCCTAATTTTCTGCAGAACTCTGTGTATAGTCTTACTTACTTTAACTAACCAGCAATGTTACCTGGTTTGCTATAATTAACTTATCGCTATAATTACCTGTTTGCTAAAACTAATTAACCATTATATTATATTATTATATTTTTTATATTATATTATTAATTCTTATGCTATTCTTATAATATTAAAATAGCAGGGCAGCTTGTGGGAAGCTGTTGGGGCGTGGTGACCCCAGGGTCCTGAGACATCCAGAGGAAAATTGACATAATATAGGCTAAATTATGTCAATTTCTCTCTCGCATCGCATGTCTCAGGCCTCTGGGTTGACTTTGTTAGCTGGCAGATCCGATCGCTCTTGCGCTATATGCTCGGAAGGGTGGAAGTGCTCAATCTGCGTAATAACGGGGAAAACCGCTCACGAGCGCATTTGCGCGGTCGCGACAGTCGAACCAGTGCACACCTCTCAACAACCTTAGCCGACCGAGCCATTATTCTTATTAAAGCCCGAGGTCGCCTCGCCCTCCTTCCTCCTTTCTCCTCAATACCTTCTAAACTTTCGTCCCCGGGTGGTGGTAGAACAGGAAGAAGTTACAAATTAAACTGCGCTTTTCGTTTATTCAATGAACTTAGATTGTAGAGAAAGTTTTTTATCTCCGTCAATACGCGCGACAGCTTCTCTTTGAAATATGAAACAAAATGCACGTCGTCCTCCATCACTAATGTCATCTTGTGTTCCTTGTCGACAATCTGAAAATATATTAACATGTTTATTATTTTATATAAAGTTAGTTATTGGCAAAAAAAAACTGCTTCAAAAGTATGCCATCTCCATTCTTAAATCTATTAGGACCGCTGAATGAACCAGCGGAACATCATGGCATCCCTTGTTGTTGGCACTCCGACATAGTATGTTATTGTATGTCGAGCCATCTCTGGAGAAAGAGGGATTTAATTTTTAAATGACTTACTTATTTATATAATAAATGACATTAGGTATATTTATGTGATTGTTTAATATTAAATTATTTTCTAACCTGGAGTTTGAATACAGTCCATCTTCTACTGGGACTACTAGGTGGACACTGCGTGGACACTGGGCAGGGCACTGGGTGGACACAGCGTGGACACTGGTCAGGGCACTGGGTGGACACAGCGTGGACACTGGTCAGGGCACTGGGTGGACACTGGTCACGGCACTGGGTTGATACTGCGTGTCGTTACTGGCTCCTCAACATCCGCATCTACCATCTGTACAACACATTTATTATGATTAATCAAGGTGTTGGCCTCATTTATTGTGTATAAAAAATGTTGGCAGTGCTTGTGTGTGCGTGTGTGCGTGCGTGTGCGCAGGTGTGTAAGTATTTTTTTCATTGATCTTACTAATATATAATCTGAATTCAATTTCCTAGCAAAGTTTAGTGTTTTTTGTTAATGACATGTTTGATTCTGGCCGGAGTCCACGATGTTACATTGGGCTCGTCCTTGTGGTAATAAGGTGCCGACTCGTTGCCGTAGTGATAAATGCGATGGTATTCTAATTCAACATTACTTCTTCGAATCTTTAAAATCTCTACACCTTTGTCTTAATCGTAATCCGAATAAAACTTGACATTTCAATTTAATTTTTAATATTTGAACATTAAAAACACACCAAATATTCTTGCCCAATATTGGACAGTGATCTGCGCTGCAAATTAACTTTAATCTTAATTTGACCTATGAAGCTACATACATGTTTTTATTATGTTACCATAAATAAGACACTTATTTCCTCCCTTTCTTTTAAGGCACTTTAATAAAAATTATTTAAAATTATTTTAAGTTAATTCTCAATACAAATAATACAAATTTCTTTAAAACTTTCATTTTTTCATTTCAATTAAAAGTTTATTCCGAAACTTCTTATAGCTTTTCATCTCGTGTAGATTTAAAATAGATGTCTTCAGTTAAATATGGATCTCATATTGGACCAAGGTGTAGCTCATTCCAATATTGGAACCCCATATTCACTGTTGGCGGTCAATGACCGATGTCTGGCACTGACCACGCCCAGTGCAGTCAACCTCCCTCTACACCTCGGTTATAGTCTATGTCTAGAAAGCCAAGTGGATCAGCAATTCATTACTACAAAAGCGCTGGATGTCCAATTTCAGTTTAATTTATATTTGACCAATGTTTGTCCAACTTGTATGTACTTATGTATTCGGCAAATGCTTGCTACTTGCATTGGCCAACTTGTTGGTTAGAAGTTGGTGAGGGTAATGCAGAAGCGCAGCCGTGGATCAATATTTCAGAACAAGATGGCTTCCGACATTTCTGTAGCCATTTTAAAACAAAGTCAGACATTTTGTTTAGGTTTTATATTTTAGCTTTAGCAACTATACTCGTATGTAGAATATAGTTATTTATATTATGTTTTATTATTATTTAATTTAGTTCATCTTTTTGTATAACACAAGCACACACACACACACACACGCACACACGCGTAGCGCAGTTAAAACATACTTCCTTTTTTCTTAAATAAAGTAACAATTTAGTAACAATAAAAGCCTCATAAACAATAATACCTTCTTATGAGCGAAGTCCCCACACAACTCACGCGACGGACAAGAGGAGGACCCACATCAGCTGCGGCTCAGTCCTGTTACTAAATATAAAATATTACCTGCTCTATTCACGTTCGCACGTTGCTGTCGTCGCCGCTAGTTTTACCGCCTGACCTATATATGTGTAGTTCAATCCCCCGACACCCCGAGCAGTAACAAAGTAGACACTTACCAGACGGTTATCCTGTCCTTTGGGCAGTCCACGTCGAGTGATCAGCCAGGAAGTAAGGTAACATAAGCTCGTCACTGAACTCGCGACAGTAATAGTAGTTCTTAACTGTTCTTCGCTATATTTCACATCGACCGGGGACAAATCACCGCCGGCGATTTGTCCCCATCGTATCAGAGGAGTACAGAGAGAGGAGTGCAGAGAGAGGAGTGCAGAGAGAGGAGTGCAGAGAGAGGAGTGCAGTCCACGGCACAGTCGCTCACAGCCGGGAGACGTCGCACTGGAACAGGAGCACCGGGAGCGCCGCGCGGGCTTTTATACTCGCAGCAGTGCCAGTGCGCGGCACACACTGACTGCGCGCTTTGCGCAATCTACCTGCGGTCGATAACGCGAGTCTACCGGCGGCCGGGGGGCTGTGGACGCTCAACTTCTGCTTCAATTTCATTATAAGTCATTTTTAAACTTTATGTGTATATGGTTGTTTGTTTTTTCAAAGTCACATTCCCTTGTCATCGAGACATTGTGTGTTGATTGAAATAATTACGTTGATTGAATAAATAAAAACGAATAATTGAGAATAATTTACATATTGTTTAAATATTGTTTACATATTTGTATTACAGCCGCGGGGGTACGAGATTCGTTCTCCGACTGGCTCACGACCAGTCAACTCACTATCATGTCAAATTCTGATGACGTGTTCCGGTTCGATGATATGTAAGCCATCCCTTCCTATTTCCATCATCTTCATTCTTCTCCTTCTCTTCTTTACCCCCAAGACCTGCAACGCATTCACAACTTCTCTAATATTGTAGATATCCATGGGCCTAAGTAACTTAGTTTGCTGGTTTGTCTCCTTTATTCAATAAATAAACGAGAATTACAGTTAATTTATTAGATAAATAATGCGAACTAACAGGGATTGTTTATGTACAAATAATTTTTGTCATATTACATAAGCAGAGAGTCCCACTAGCCGTCTGTCATATAACCTTCCTTAAGCCTTCCGCGCGGGAATTGAACATCTTACACTCAGTAAGAAGTTTCAGTTAAGAACAACAAGGGCCAGTAGGAACTAGGCTCGCGCTAACTGTTATTGTATTCAAGTATTTGGAGACTCGGGTTATAATGCTCAAGTGCTAAGTCAGGAGGTTCTGGTTCAATTCCTGACGGTTACGCCACGACCCCGCGAAAGAAAATGTCTTTTTTTATGTTAGCGCTACGAAATCGGGTTTTTTTTTGAAAATGTTTTAACACATATTCTCTTCTCAATGACTCCCTTTTATGAATATTTTGTACTTGTTAAATTACGGAATAATCAAATATGTTTATTATTAACAAGGAATAATACACAGACAACAGCGCGGGGGATGAGCTTTGATTATATTTCTATAAAATATAATACAAAAAGTGTTCGCGACCCTGCCAGGATTCGAACCTGGAATCTTCTGATCCGTAGTCAGACGCGTTATCCGTTGCGCCACAGGGCCTGCGACGTGTGGTGTCTAATATCTGTACTTACTTGATTTTTTAAAAATAAAATAGCCTGTGCTTAACTTTAGATTATCAGCTATATTTATGCCAATCGCTCAAGCGGTGTAGACTTTTCAAATAAACTTTCATCACCTATTTCAGCCTTTAAAAGGTTGTTTTTTGAAAAAATAAGTAGCCGCCTATGATAGACTCAGTAATTTTTATTATTTTCATTCTAAATTTCACCGAAACCGGACCGGTAGATTAGCCGTGAAAGTGTGACAGACGAACAGACAGACATTCGCATTTATAATATAAGATAATGGATGACTGTAGTCAACAACCATCCCCTCTGATAAACGATCTCCACCACCACGTCAGTGCGGCAACAGGGCGTCGCCTCGTCATCTACATACTTTATTGGGTCAAAGACTATCGACATTTCCAAAATATCCGATTTGGAATAATTCACAAAAATGAAATACTTATTCAATTATAATGAAGGTCATCGTGGCGCAGTGGGAAAGTGCCTGACTACAAACGTAATTCATTGCTTGTGGGTTCGATTCCCGCTCGGAAGTTGTACCTACAAGGTTGGAAAATATAATAAAAAAGCAACGATTCAGCAACCTGCAATAGACGTTCAAAAAATGAAGCATGTATCTTCTTATTTCGAATAAAATCATTTGACTTTGACTTTATTACCGCGCAGTAAGCATCGAACCCACAATCGAGTGCGTCTATAGTCGATGTCTTCTGGGTTGCATTCTAATGGTGTACAATATGTCTAAAGCGTGAGTTTATTAACCTGTTAACCGGACTAGACGTATAAATGCGTTAGGCATGTAAACAATATCGGGTACGGGTAGGACATATGAAAACGGACATGTTACATGTTGCATAATTTGAGCGGGAACTCCCCAATTAACAGATTAATGTCCTATAAAAAACGCTGGTTGGTTGGTGAAAAGTATATAATAAGATACTAATGATATGCAACATACACAGTCATATAGCACAGCGCACAGTGCTGCAGGTGCTGCTGGAGCGGCCCTCTTTATTGTCAGAAACATTTGGACTAACTACAAGAATAAGCGCCAGCTACGGACGCGCTACAGAACTACCTGGTACCTACTGAGCTAGTATCTCTCCTCACATAACATACAATTCAATAACACAAAGTGAGAGGTCGCTGTCCAGCGGCGGACCTCAACACGGCTGTGATCACAACCACTTTCAAATCAGCCAGTTGAGAGATACTGAAATCTGGAGCAAGTCAGTGAACTTGTGCCAAGATTAAAAAATATAACGTCGCAAGCACTTGTCATATAATTTCAAATTTTGTTTTCTGATATTAATAAAAAGAACATTTTGTTTGTTTTACGCTGTATCCCGCACATAGCAGGGTAGGCAGAGGGAACCTAGTGTTAAGACACTCTGCTCCCCACTTTCCGCCGAATTCGGAGGCGTTTCATGTTAAGTGGCGGAACTTAACGCCGCGCTTTACCTCTGATTCCAGAGCGAAGGAAATGGAAATATTAATATTTCCACTCCACGAGTGGGAATCGAACCCACAACAAGTCGTTTACAGCCCCACATTCGTGCCACTGCGCCACGACTGGTCCCTTTATAAGAGAGAATATTCTAAATTTTATTTAATTGTTGCGTTAATCATAATGCTCGTACACAGCCTCGAGTCTTTGTCAAATGCCCTTTTAATTTTCTAGTTATTGTAAATTAATATTTATACGAGCTATTTACAACTCTAGAAATGAATAGAATACCGCATTAGAAGTAACTGTCTTTTGACATTTCATAATTAATTAGAGAAAGGCCATCAAAAATAATAAAACAGAGAAAACCAAACGCCAAGTCAAGTGGCAAGGAGACATAGGAGGGAAGTAGAGGTGGAGTGTCTTCACACTAGTCACTCTCTCCCTTTTTTGAGATAAAATAATACTTATTACCTTTTCAAGATATTTTCATTATAATACATTCTTTTACTATTTATTAATATAGATTTTGAGCAGAGATTAATTTATATATACATCTCGTTTGGTTTATTCAATATTAAATAATATGTACAAAAAGTTTAATTTGTACAAAAAGTGTTCGCGACCCTGCCAGGATTCGAACCTGGAATCTTCTGATCCGTAGTCAGACGCGTTATCCGTTGCGCCACAGGGCCTGTGACGTGTGGTGTATAATGTCTGTACTCAATCGCGTCACGAGGACGCACGAGCGACTTCGCATGCGCAATTAGTAACATTCGCATCAATAATCTTGATTTTAAATAATATT
Organism: Dryas iulia moderata; assembly: GCA_019049465.1. NCBI lineage: Eukaryota > Metazoa > Arthropoda > Insecta > Lepidoptera > Nymphalidae > Dryas > Dryas iulia. The sequence continues at coordinate 20,252,904 of CM032415.1, read as the reverse complement.
TTAGATTTTAGCTTCACGCTGTATCCCACACACAGCAGAGTAAGCAGAATAAACGTAGTGTTAAGACACTCCGTTCCCCACGCACCGTCGAATTCAGAGGCATTGCGTGTTAAGTGGCAGAACTTAACGCCGCGCTTTGCCTCGACACCAGAGCGGATAAAATGGAAATATAAAACATTTCCACATCGTGTTCTTATTTCAATATTTTTAATAAATAACACACAAGTCCATGTATTATAATGGTATATTTAAAGTATGTATATATTACAATATTGCTTCCTACTATTTATATTACAGTATAGTACGCGCGTTCTACGTTGATAGGTCGGAACCTAGCCACAATACGCGTCGCAGGACCGACTTTCAGGGAGTTGGTGGTAAGAGATGGTGAGAGAGACGGGTGAGGAACAAATACTAATGATACATAGTGTCTTGCGTCTCTGTCTCCTATTTATTTCGGAAAGCGTAGACATGATCAGATGAGATAATTTACGCGTACTATACTACGATACAGGTATCGTAGGAAAAGATTCTAATGATACACATGAATACTGGACGCTATCTATTTATTATTGTAATGACGATGATATTCAAATACTAACTTAACACATATAACTATGATTACAATATACAAACTACAAATTGCTACCTCAATATAAAACTAATATTTGTAATGTGACTACATGTTTTGTTACATTCTTCCACATCATTTGCTTTGCAATGTATGCGTCATTACTAAATACACTGACATTACTAAGTTCCGTAATAATTTATAAATATTAAGAAAATAATAAAGCACACCATTGTCCAAATTCATTGTTACAAAAAATAAATAAGTAAAATTATATAATCTAAAATATTATACCAAGTTAATACAATTATTGGTATCTACGTAATAACCGCCAATGGATAAAATTAACGGTTACGTTAAAGTTAGTTATTATTTAAAAAAAAATGTTTTAACAGATTTATATTTTATCATCAATTATTTACAATTAGACCACATTTGCTAATCGTTGATTTTTGCCGCGGCGACCTTAAACACTAAGTACTCGATTATTCACAAACTAGCTTATAGTATAGCCTAAATATAAGTAATGAATGACATAGGTTGTTTTTATTCGTACTAAAATAAATAAAATTATCCTTGTAAAGTGTAAAAAGGTCGCCTCTGCTGTCTTACAAACTACGTTACAGATGTTGATGTGGTTTTGAACAATCGATAGTCATTCATGACGTAAGTTTACACGACATATTATAATTGATTCAAATTTAGAAGTGGCGACGAACATTTTAAATTTACAGCTTTAAACATTTGTCGTAAAAAAATTTAGTCTTAATAATTCGACGAATCTCAATTGTCTCGAATTTGGGTGGACATAGGAGAACGGAATAACACTAGATTCTCTCCGAATAATCGGCTATGTGAGAGACAGTTTGAAGGTACTTCGATGTACTTTTACCAATTGATAGAGATTATGGCGGAAGTTTTTATCATATATATGTCGTGGTTATATCGTAGCATTAACGGTTTCGTGAAATCGTTAACTATACATGAAATGGTCGCAATTTATTAAATGGCCAACTGATTTTGATCACATCGTAGATTCGTAAACGTTTACGGATTTAGTGGTGGTTTGTAACACTAATTATCTATTTAATTTCTAGAGATTCAGTTTTTTTTATTGAATTTTATTTTATATTCGGTGTGAAATATTCAAAATCAATCAAGATAGGTTAGATTAGTTTAAACTTTTACTATTTAAATGATGCTTTAGTATTTTAAAGTCTTTTTTCACTATATTACTTTTTAAATGTTTTACAATAATACGGCTAAATAAATTGACTTGAATAAAAATTAGAAGAAGAGTATCGAACAAAAATTTAAAGAATCGACGATTTCCTAGAGTAGTTGCGTATTTAGTTCTTTATATCGTTAAGCGATAGCTTATCATTGATCTGATCAAACAACATCATGATTTGGCCAATTGACACTTGGACATTTTATGAAATCGTTTATTGTACTATATGACCGCGACATATATAATTGGTAAGGTATTGCGTAAAACGCTCCTAAATATGACATATGTCGTCGTCTATTCTTAGTAATTTACGCAGAGTGAGGTCCAGTACGTCGGGAAAAACAAACGTTTTCATGGAAAACATTTTGACTTATCACAAAACTATGTATGATGATATTGTTCTTTACAGCTATGGGATATACTTTAAGCAATCAAGGCGGGCATACTATTTCTAACAGAAGCATCACTTGTAGCTGTCCCGTCAAACGTCATTTTATCCTAGCTGTCAATGAATGAGCTGAATGAGCAGACTTAGTATATAATTTATTTATTATTTTTATTATGGCTAGAGAGAATGGAGCGTCAAACGCAACATTCCCCACATAATTACCACCATATACATGCCCTTCGGAGGGGTCCTCATACTTTTTAAATGATCTTTCTCCACTATCATAGACACTGTTCGCGAAGGTCGACAGAGGTCTCCTCCTGTCTCACCTTTGCTTCATATACCTTTCCTACCTTCCTTTCGTCACTCACCCTCTCGACGTGCCCAAAACATGTTGCTTGTTCTTCTTATCTTCCCATAAGACCTTCGCTAATTATTATATGATACGTCAATTATGTTATAGATTGCAGATTCCATCGCCTAAACTGGCTCATATTCTTTATTTGACTTTTGTTCTTCTTGAGTACTTTTATTTGAAACCTACAGCATTTAAGACTTTGACAGAAGATTACATGGCCTTGTATATCGGCATAATAAAATTTATTATAATAAAAGCGTTCGCAACTAAATACATATCAACTGGTCAATTTTGATTTGAAAGTATTTAAAGATACCAGAGATGATTACGTCTGTTGTCAGTTGCGTTTTGCTACACCATTGACTTTATAACAAAGTACTCAAACGTTTCACGTCATTGTCAAAATAACTCAAAGACAACATTACTTGAGATGACAGTTGCGTTTTGTTACACCATTTGTCGAAAGAAATGGCTACGCCGATATTTTTTATCTATATTTTTATATTGTTGAATGACTGAATGATGAAATTTTCTATTTTACTTATCATTCTATTCCGGACGAAGACAAATAAAAAAATATAATAATCGATTCGCCCATTCTTGAGTTATAAGCGGCATAACAAAACCTTTTACGTATGTAAGATGGTGAAACCATTAAACAGATGTCTTAGGATACTTGGGACTTTACTTGGGACACCCTTCATTCTTATGAGCTTTGAAAGTTGCCTTTTACAACTCTACTCAGAGGCTAGTCGTGGATTGTAGCCACAAAGTGTGACTGTAAACTGTAAACGTGACTGTATCTTGGTTCGATTGAGGAATATAAATATTTTCATTTTCTCCATTCTGGTATCATTCCTCCACTAATCAATGATATTTACATTCAATAAATCATTGTGGTGGAAAGCCAGTAAGGTTTTTAACATTTTAGATGTCAACTTAAACGAATCACTGTAATTCCCACAGACTTTCCAATTTAAATGAACATTGACACGCTCCTCCCCAAGTCATCTACAGTAATATGTTTTGTGTCCTAACTTGAATATATAAATGTAAACACCTTACCAATTAGCAAGATATGCCAAGTTTACACATGGTTTCCGTTACCTCCGCCTTACCCGAGGTTTCTTTTATTATCTTCTGCACCTTGCACTGGGAAGGCATCATACTACGGTCCATTACTATTAAAAAAAGTTGAGGGATAGCGAGTAATAAAAGAAACATTTATAAAAAATTGTAATCGCTCATTTTTTTGTATTAAAAATATAAAATTTATTAATTCATGTTAATATGAACACAATTGTGATAAATGATTTGTGATGTCGATGTGATGATTTGCGAAGGCATCTCTGACAAGGAACCACTTCGTTGTTAGCAAATGTACATACAATATGTTTTGGTTTTATTTATGGCAGCTAGGAAGTACGTAGGTGTTAGTGTACATCTATATAAAGCAAACTTGCATTTCGCCTTCGCCCTTATAATTGTATGTCATTCGCAGTGTCAATGCGTTATAATAAAAATATTTTATTATAAGAATAAATTTCTCTTAAAACTAGTCTTTTATTGCTTAAAACTAACAGCATTTACGAGTAACAACTACTACTCTAAATACACACGAGGAACTCGGTACATCAAAATACAATCAATAAAATGTAAAAATAATACATTTTTGTCAAAAAATCTTATTATACTTAATAGAAAATATCGTAATAATAATTAACATATGCAAGGAAATAGTATGCTAGTGAGATCTCGCCCGCACCATCTGGTGTGCCAGTGACTCGCGCCAGTGACTCGCGTCAGTGACTACAGTGACAACTGGCGTGCTAGGTAGTACAGAGCACGTCACGTGTTAAAGTGCGGGGAAATGTGGGAACGCGTGTTGGACGTCTTCTGTCTCGTGGAAGGTGGGTGCGGGTTCGGTGCCCGCTATGGGCAATGGCTCACGTCATTCTACTTCCAGCATGATGTTCCCCCGCCTATCGATGGTTCTGAGGACAAAAACGAAAATAATATTATATATTAATCGCTATTATTGTTGTTATATACACTAAACAGTTATGCCCGCGATTTTGCAAGAAATTTAGCAAAAATGTTATAATTTTAAAATAAAAGTAGCTTAAGTAACTCTTTATTACACAACCTTTCTGCCAGTGAAAGTCCCGTCAAAATGTGTCCAGCTGTTCTAAAGAATAGCTAGCTAACATACAGACAGACAAAAATTGAAAAATAATGTTATTTTGCTATTTGTCCCTTGTATAAATACTTTGTTCTTAATTTTAATTTGCATTTAAAATGTTAATGTGACGGATATTTTAATGTAACATAAGCCACTGCAATTCTATTTATTTGTTATAGTATTTACACATTTCGCTACTGTATCCCGCGCACAACAGAGTAGGCAGAGGGAGGAACGTAGTGTTAAGACACTCTGTTCCCCATATTCTAATGAATTTTGGAGGCACTGTGTGTTGTGGCGAAACTTAACGCCGCGCTTTGCCTCGACATAGTGAAAAAATAATATATTTGAACTCCTCGAGTGGGAATCGAACCTACAATCAGTCGCGTTTTCAAGTCACACTTTGTGTCCACAAGCCACGACTGGCCTCATATTATCATATACTAGTGTCACGCAGCGGGACACTAGTATATGATAATGCGTGAACACTACTATTTCACTGGAGGCACATCACATTAGAAACCTCTAAAGTTATCAGTGTTCCTCTACTATACCATTCATGTATTATACATAAAACCTTCCTATTGAACCATTTTATGTATTAAAAGAAACCGCATTAAAATCCGTTGCGTAGTTTTGAAGATCTAAGCATACATACATACATACAGACTTCTCACCTTAACATTTATTGATCCTCTCCATGTCCGGAGAGGCGGCTGTTGGCATTTAAGATGGCATTCAGCTGATCCAGCAAAGTCTAAGGAAACAATACATATCACAATATTAGTTACATATACGAGTATATTTTAATCTGGAATAATTTGGAAAACATATAATGTGTACAGTACAAACAACATTTAAGCACAAATAACACAGTAATAAAGTTTCAAGAAGTCTCAAGAACTAAACAAATAATAGAGAGCGGAGCAAACATCAAACGACAATCCATACTTATATTATAAATGCGAAAGTCTGTGTGTTTGTCTGTTGTGTTGTGTGTGTTGAAACACAACTCACTCATTTTCTTGACAATTATAACGAAATTTTGATAGTTTAAACAAAATATACAGATCGTTGAATTAATTAAGAATTTCCTATGATTATTTGTAAGCAATACTTTATAATTTGGTGAAACAACGTGAAAAATGTGTAACCTTGTCTTTTTCAGCCGCCATCGCGTTAAGGCTGCTCGCGTGGCTCTGCTGCGGCTTCTGCGAGAACTGGAACAACATAACCAATACTTTTTATTACTAATTTTATTCAAAATAAAAAATTACATGCTTTTTAACATTTTTAAAATGATATTTCACACTTAGGGAAGCTAACTCGCTCTGACTGACTAACTCTACTCTAATAGAACGCATGGCTTAGCGCGGAGGGTTAGCTCAGAGCGCTTAGACGATCTCCAAGAGGTGCATGTTCGAATCCTGCTGCGATCAAATTTTTATACGTTTTCTAAATGTCCTTTTCAATTACATACTTAACTTTTTGAACGTCATACAATTTACCACCGAACACAGGTACACTAAAGTAAACGCCTCACACCTGAGAAGATCCGGCGCAATAAACTCGGCCGGACTTCTTATATACTACTACTACGGACTATATACAAGTCTCCATTTGGAAGGACGTCGTGGCGCAGTGGGTACGGTGTTGATTTCCGCCTTTCCACGCGCGATGTCTGGATTTCGGGCGGACACTTTCTGATTACATGATTACATGTAATCTGCTCACTTTACGCAATTTTTATCTGTTTTGGCTCATTTTTAGAACGGCCGGACCAATTTTAATGGGATTGTCACTCGCCGATAGCTGACGTAATAAGGAGTAACTTAGGGACTTATTTTAGAATTATAAGTTATTTGTGAAGTTTAAAAGTACATCTAGTATTATTAGTACACATAAACCACGCACCGTGGGTTTATTTTTTACTTTAACGAGGCAGAGCGCGGCGTAAAGTTCCGTCGCTTAACACGCAATGCCTCCAAATTCGGCGGTGCGTTGGGAACAGAGTGTCTAAACACTAGGTTCCCTCTGCGGGATACAGCGTGAAGCTAAAAAAAAGTAAAAAGCGAATTATAAAACGTACCGAGGGTTTGAGCAGCGCCATGATAATGGAGTAGAGCTTGTCACTCTTCTTGTCGAGGATGGCTCTCTTCTTCTCCAGCTCGTGCTTGGACTGCAGCATCTTTTCCACTTTATCCTTATTATACTGCAGCCTGTCACCATTGTCATACATGTACTTCATACATATTTACCAATCGCTGTGCGTTTCTGTTACTCGCAATACAATCGTAATATTCGCTTTCTTAATTTATATTACATTGAACACTCAAACAAGTACTTTCAACAATTGCACACCTTTAAAACTGACAAACAGTCGGTAAATATTCTTTAACACTTTTAAAGTGTTATTTAGACACTTGTTAAATTGAATAATACTTTTAAAAAAGTGTTTAATTTGCAAGAAACAAGATTCGAACCCGCGCCTCATAATTTATATACGCTTATGCATATTTGCTAGCTTCACTGTATAGAGATTTTTACAAATTTTTGCTGCACAAGGATTATTCTACGAACAATTTAATTTATCAAATATTTATAACATTTTTAGTGTTATTCACACATTTCAGAAATTGAAAAAATTTAGTAACAATAAAAATAAGTTGTATCAATAGCGTATATGAATTTAGACGCAGCCGGATATAGAACTCATTAGCAGTCAGAGACGCTTGGACGGTTTCCAAGAGATGCGGGTTCAAATCCCGCTGCGTTCAAATTTTTGAACCTTTGCTAAAAATAATTGACAGTTGGTAAATCTGCTAGCTATGGTGGTAATAATTTTATGTATATTTTAATTATTTTCTGAGTATAATAGTGACATGTACCACAGCCGTGTGGTTGCCGTCTTAGAATAGCACCACCCCCTCTCTTCCCGTGGGTGTCGTAAAGGCGACTTAGGGAATACAGCTGTAGAAGATGGGAAGCAGAATCTTGGCTTATTGTTATGGCACAACCCTCCATGGATAGGTACACACAAAAACGGCCCCTAGTCCCCGGCTGCCCTGCTATTCCTAGTTACGGTAGCGGCTACGGTACCTATGTGATATAATCAGAAATGAGGACATCCGTAGGAGAACCAAAGTAACCGACATTGCTGAAGTGGCAGTAGGCGGGACCGTACCGGACGACGTTCAGTGGGCAGGCCTACTACAAGGCGGAACGACGATCTGGTGAAGGTCGCCGGATGCCGCTGGATGCGGCTGGATGCGGAAAGCGCAGGACCGATACGAGTGGAGAGGGGGTGGCCTATGTCCAGCAGTGGGCGTTGAACGGCTGACGTGATTGATATATCATTACAATATATTGTAGACAAAAATGTTAAATTATAATAAGTTCCAAATTTCAGTTGTTTGCTATATATAACTCCTTCAATTGAAAAGTACCACAAATCAGAAATATGTACGAACATTTTTGTTGTTCAATTAGTATTAAATTTTCATTTACATAAATAATTTTTACAATAAGGGAACCATTTTATGTGATTTTCTTTTATTTTGTGAATAATCCAAACGCTTGTATTATAAAATTACTTAAAATTTTATGCTACTAAAATAAGTTTCTAGCAACTTTGAAATTTCACTTGCGGCACTTTTGAATTGAAGAAGTGTGTGTGTGAATGTTTGTTTGAAAAAATAGATTAGTTACAAAAATTATTATAAGATCTATCTATTACATATTTGTAACGAACGAATGTTTGTCAACTCAAATAAAAACCTTATTAAATTTGAGATAATGCCAGTATATGTCACGACAGCTGTGTCACTCCTACTGGCGCGACTCTCTTAACACTACACTCGCGAGCAAGCAAATCGACTCAACGTTGAAATCCGCTGATATGTGGCTGTTGTCTACAAATCATCATTTTTCTTGGCAATTATTGTACATGATTTAAACGCTTACGTCTTCACCTTTAAGTTGGCACTATTGTTGTTAACATCCTTTCATTATTTTATAAATGATTCCAATCTGGTTGGGATTGTAGAGAAATTGGCAATCTAGTGAAACTGATGCGAACACTTTGTAAAACCATAAAGCAACAAATATCCAAAATGGATGAAAACATTATTTGTTCAATATTTGATCTCCGATTGAAGGCACATGTCAACCACTTGAGCAGCTTCTTCAGACGTAGTGTCTGTGTGAACTTACAGACATGTATACAGTTCAGCTTGTAATAAGTGACAGATAAGAAAACTGGTTGTGGGGGTGTTTTCTAGGGGTGTGGCGTGCCTCGTAAGTGAGTGAGTCGATTTGCTTGCTCGAGTGAATAGATTTACCAGATTCAACTTAAAATTCCTCCTGCATGTAATACTTTTTCTCTGTAACGATATCACGACTTTTGTAACTATAACTATATAATTAATTTTATGAACTTTATATTGTTTTATATGTAATAGTAATAAATATATTTGTTATAATTATCAATAGGTATATTTAAATACCTGGTAAATCTAGTGTAAAAGTATAATAGTTGGATAACTGAAAAATGGCCAACTTTTCAGTTCCACTTTCCACACAATATTCGCTCAGCTCGTTCACAAACACAATAGTAAAGTAGCTATACACTAGTACAACATAATGTTCGCAACATTTTACACAACAAGTAGTCAAGTTTTTCGCGTATCCATTTTCGACGGAGCAAAATGAATAACCTGAATTCCATGATGTCGCAGTTCTTGCACTTCTTCGGCGCGTGATGGTGTGACCCCATGTCTTGTGAAGCAACTGGAAATACAAGTTAATTAATGTACATTAATTGCTTACATACGTTATAATCTCTTGTGGATAAATCGTCATTTTGTAATTGTAATGACAATTGAAAAAGTCATATAATAAACAATCATTATAATAAAAAAAAAGTAAATTATAACAAATAATAAAACTAAAAATAATCCGACTTGTCGTCTGGATTCGAACGGAGGACTGGTCTCTTATCTCATGGCGAAATTGACTTTCATATAGCAAGCATTATTTTTTTGACAAAAATACGGGCGAGACTTTTAATAAAAATGAAACCTATAACCACGTATTGTAAGTTTAACAAGCATTGCCTCGTTTTCGGGCGGAGTGCCTTGACACTGAGTTCCCTCTGGTCCGTGGACAAAAGCGTGAAGCTGTATTAAGTCACTAAATATAATGTCGAGAGCGGTTTATGATGAGACACTAAACGCAATAGTTACAAGTAGGAGAAATGCTCACATTCAAATTATAGTTATAAAACTGCCTTTACACCTTAAATAAATAAATTAAATAATAAAGCTTCATACAAAATGCAGTATTGAATTCCACAACTCAATGACAAGCAGAAAAATAGTGTCTGGACACTATGTTTCTTCTGGTTTACCAGGTTGGGGGACACTCACAGTTCTCTATTGCCTGCCATTGCCTCTTCAAGCTGGCCGCGTCTCGTGGCGCAAGGAGCTCGGAGAAGGTCCTACTATCCATACCACCCATACCACTCATACTGCCCATACCACTCATACCACCCATGGGAAGATAGTTTTGTATTGGTCTTTCCATTCTGAAAATTTATATATAGATTGTAACAACTTATTTCAAATTTCAATAAAAAAAATGTTAGTTATAAATGATTTTTGTTTGTAAATTTTATTTTATGTGCTTAACTACTAAACAACCAAAAGCACTATAAGTGTTTTCATTTAGTTTTATTCATTCATTCTTAAATGTAAATATTTAATTTAATTTAATATTCAAATTTTCATAATAATTTTAGTTGTTATGTATTATATTCGAAAAACCAAAAACATTAAATAAAATGTAAGACTATAAATGTTAATTTATTTGTACAAAAATATGCACTTTAGTCAATGCTAACTAATACTTACACCGTAGGTAACGGAGGAGGTGGGTTAGAGAAAGAAGGCACTATATGGTCCGTATGATCTGAAATAAAATATATATAAAGTTGTAATTAAGTTGACATTAAGTAATGGTTTATATATATATATATATATATATATATATATATATATATATATATATATATATATATATATAAGTAAACTTTGTCATGGGCTCACAGGTGCCAATATCATTAGCCAGTATTAATTTGTATACAGTGTGTTGAAACGCCTGTCGGTTTTAAATGAGCAATTAGTCATCGCATCAAAATAGTTTGTAATTTGTATTATCTATGTACTTGTTTTTCAACTTTGTCATTACACGTTCGTCCATTAAACTTAAAGGCTTCATCCTGACCAGCAGCAAGTAATTATTATTAATCTCCTTAATCATCCCTTCACAGTGTGACAATTTAAAACCACTGAAACAAAACTTATATTTAATCTTATTGGTGATGTCCATCACTGACCAAGTGTGAATTTTTCTTTTTTTTTATATATTTTTTTTCTTTTTAAGCTTTGTTTATATTGCACAATAATTACAGAAGGGTTTGACAATTATACTAAAAAAGAAATCAGTGCAAAGATGGCCTTATCACTTTAAGTGATCTCTTACACACAGCCCTGTATAGATAGTATATTTATAAACAGACATCTTGGTTGCCGGAAAACAGTGCAGAGACAATTTGAGATAAAAGCAATAATAAAAATACTTACAAATATATTATATACATACAAACTTATATAAAAAAAGACATAAATAATAAAAATATATAGATAAACTATAATGATAGAAAATCATTATATTCATTTATGACAAGTTGCTTAATATGTTAAGGGATGATGACTGTCTCTTACAATTTACAGTCTTAACAGTGAATGATTTGCTATAACATTTGGTAACATAAAACAGAACTACGATGGCAAAAATTGTAATAGTTTACCTTCTACTGGAGGTGGTGGTGGCGGAGGCGGTGGTGGCGGCGGTGGTGGTGGTGGTTGCAGCACACTGACTTTCTTGTGGTGTGCCAGTGCGTGAGGCGGCAACACGCCCGTCCTGTAGAAGTGACGCTCCTCAAACACCGTCGCATGCACATACTTGCAGTTGGCATACGTACACACCGAGTTCTGGAACTTGTGGCAGAATGTGTACACCCCCACTAACTGCGACACGTCGTACTTGTGCGCAAACTTGCAGGTGCCCTGTCTTTTACACGTGCCCCTTATGAAGTCCCGGCATATGGGCATTTTGGGTCTTTCCCCGCTGTCTTGACTGCTGCTGATCTCCGGCATTTCTTGTGTATTGCAAGTGTCGGACGTTCTGTCCTCGGGGTCGGGTACTTCTTGTTTTATTTGAATATTTATGTCGTAGAGGGAGTCCTGCGGGGGCGGCTCCAGAGGTAGCGGTGGTTGTATGTCTGGCTGCGCGGGCATCACGCACGGCCTGCCGAGGTTCAGCGCCGCCGGAGGGTGCGGTGCGGAGCTCGGGCCCGCCGGGTTAATCACCTCGTTGCGATCTATTTTAGATCTTATAAACTTTTTCATTTTATGAGAATTTGAAAACAATCTAAATCTTATAAATTTTTCTTCCACTCTTTTACAGCTGTTTTTATCTGAAAAATTAAAAGTGCAAGTTAACAAACATATTCAAGTTAAATAAATTATAAAAGAAGTTATACATGAAACGAGCAACACATCACCCTGTATGAACTATATTTTGAGCATAAAATTTCAAGTGTTGAGTGTCTGTCAGTATGTTACACTGTGAGCGCTTGCCTGTGCAAGCACTCTACTAAAGTACTGACCTGCCTGATTAACCTGCATTTACTTGTGATGTTTCCGATCGCCAACACCTTCTCGATATAATGCAGCTATGTTATTCAACATAGCCAACGGGAGGTTATGAAGTCAGCATCGAGCTAACTTGTAAATTACGCGCACTCTAAACAAAAACACTAGTATACTTGATACCCATACACTTGTCATAGCAATGAGAAAAGTTAGAAGTAAACAACTTTAAATAATAAGAGCAAACGTGTGTCAAGACAGCTGACAAAGTACACAAACAACAGAGTCAGCCATCAAATTCAAGATGGCGTGTCACTTTATTTGTGTTGCCAGTATTGCACAGTATTGACAAATGTGTAGTACGTGCATTTTATGCTAGTACATAACTTAAGTATCTGAAATGTTGCTCTGGTACTGTCCGCTAACCAATGAAGGAGATACAACTCACTATGCGTAATAGAATAACTAGTATTTGTCTCTTGCCCATCTGGCTCACCGTTTCTTATCATCAAACACTTCCTAAAAGTTTTACGATGCCTATTGTTACAAATTTCCACTTTTCTACTTAGAATGCGCGTACTATAATAATCATACATAGTATTAAATCTCTTTAGTTGATTGCAAAATAAATTGTTAAAAATCTGTTCTTTAAATTTTGTCCAATATTTAAAATCACATAAATGAACTATTCAAAAAAAAATTATGAAAACTATTTATTCAGATCCCAATCATATTTAATGAAGCATATTGTTAAACGAAATCTAAAACCTCACGTATTTTATCGCTTTCCGCTTGATGTGAAATGCCGAAGTGCCTTTGTAGTTTGCTTTGTGCAACAACCATCAAAATTATTTGATTTTTTTTCACAACTACCCTTGATTTTTTACAACTTGAGTTTAACTTTTAACAAAAAATAAATTTTGCTATTTTTGTTTGTTCTAGAAAACAAGAATTATCTATAGAACAAAGAACATCGCAACGTACCAAAGTCTAGGTAACATTTGAATCTTGTTACCTACAAGTAACATATGCGGATCAATAGTAACATTTAAGTTCAAAAGTAATATAAAATGTTAATATTCTCGCAATTTAAATCATGTAAATTAAAATACTTATATGTAATTTTTTTTTTTAACAAATTATATAAATAAAAAGATATAATATCAAAATAATGAGAAAATAGTTAGTGTGCTAGTAACAATTTCCTTATACATTATGTTAGTTATAACGATGATTACGTATCTAGTTTATTTTATTTGGCCTGTTATTTTTTCTACAGTGTTTTTGGACAGAACAATCAAAGCGAGCTGTAATTGTCTTTAGAATACTGTTGCCCCTCATCCGACGCAACAAGACGATGCTTTTTAACGCATTATTGGATTATATTGCACACGTAGTTCGTTTTTGGTCGTCCGAGTAAAACGATTGACAAAACGAAAAAAAACTAGGGTAATCTTGAATTCCAGGGTACCAAGAACGAACATATGTGTGAGCATATTTTTTCTTCCCACCAACGCTTAGGGCGTCTCTTTAATAAATCTAAGGTTAAGTTGAAAAAAATATTTCCCAGAATAATTAAATTCGCTTACGTGAGATAATACACGATGTGTACGTTGCAGTTGAAACACTACTTACCACTGACCTAACAGCCCGTGCGCTGTGACTGCTAGCAGTGTGGAGTGCTGACAAATAAAATGTAGGGTAGATGTTGAATATGGTTAGATTTACATGGACCTTAGAGCAACTGGAAGTGGCAGCTACATTTTACTTATATATTTTTTTATTTATAAAGTTTTTATTTTTGGGGCCAGTCGTGGCGCAGTGGCACGAACGTGTGGCTGTAAACGACTGGTTGTGGGTTCGATTCCCACTCGAGGAGTGGAATATTTAATGTTTCCATTTCCTCGCTCTGGTATCAGAGGCAAAGCGCGGCGTTAAGTTCCGCCACTTAACACGCAATGCCTCCAAATTCGGCGGAAAGTGGGGAACGGAGTGTCTTAACACTAGGTTCCCCCTCTGCCTACCCTGCTGTGTGCGGGATACAGCGTGGAGCTAAAAAAGAAAAAAAATTTTACACAATAAGATATAAGCATATCTCAACATTATTAGGTAATTCATATTATATTTTCATTATTTTTTTATGAAATAATTTCTTTTTAATTGTTATAGTTTTATAACGTAATGTATAAATTTAGGTCTTATAAAGATAATTGAGATTTAGCTTTTTTGATCTCTTTCGGTAATTTATTATGCATTGTCTTTCAATGATTATGTTTTTTGGCCGTAACTCATAGATTATAAAGGTTTATATCATGGATCCCAACTTGAAAGGCTTGGCTGAGAATCGTTGCGACCTAAATCGATGCCACTTCTAAAGCTTTTAAGACGTTCTTAGATCTGTGGGAGATACTGACGCCACGATCATTCGTTTTCTTAGAGGTCGTTGAGGGTATATCTCTTTTTCTCGAGGTGGTGAAGAGCGGTCACCGTTAAATCGTTGTGTAGCTTTTAAATTCAAAATGTTGTAACGAATTTTTTGAAGAAACACAACGATAATTTTTTTGTTTCTATTATCAATGTTCCGACATTTCTTATCTGCTATGCAGGTGATGGGGAGGTCATAGAAACAGTCAGTTAATGTAAATATGTGTCTGTATAATACAATTATTCGAAAAAACGTACAACGGCAAACCTAAGCTGAATGTTTTTCTATCTGTAGACATTTATCCATTATCGTGTTCATCTCCGTGTTGTGACATTGCAGTTGTACAACATTGCTGACGGACCAAGAGTAGATCCACCATTGTGAACACGATGACGATATTTTTGTCTTCACACAAGTTCGCATAGTTACGTGGCCATGAGGCCATTATCGCTGTATCACCTTAGTAAAGTAAAACTATAACTGGGGATGTTTTCTTGATTGCAATATTTATTTGGGCAAACCCTGATTTACACTTGATCAATTTAACGCATAGCATTGAAACATCTTCTTTCTTCCATCTTACCTCCTGCTCTTTACGTAACCTTTATTATATTGTTATAATGGGTATCATATCTTGTACAATTACCATAATTACATCGTTATGGTTCAACTTATTCTTGCATGTTATTTTTATTAGCAATATAGTAAAATTAAGAATTTAGAATATATGCATGACGGTTAAAATATAATTTAAAAAGTGTAGGATACTGGAAAACCCCTCGTCTTTATATAACGTGACGTTGACGATATGTAAAGACTATGTGACGACACAACGGGGGCGGGGGCGGGGGCTGCCTGTGCGCCTGCGCCCAAAAGTACTCCTTTTATGACTTTGTGGATAAACTTTACATTGAATTTAAAATAATGCTGGCAGCCTCCGATTTGTCTCAAATTGTTAATTGATGTGTCCAAAAAGAGGCTATTCATGATATTTCGCCTTTAGAGATACTAGGAAAGTATGAACAAGCTTCAAGGGGGAGGCAGCCTCCAGCAGCAGTTTTTAAAGAAATGAATTTATTTGCAAAAGACATTTAGAAAACGTATAAAAAATTAAATGCAGCGGGATTCAAAGCCGCGCCTCTTGGAAAGCATCCAAGCAGTCTTACCGCTAAGCCATGTGTTCTACTACCAGCTGCGTCGAAATGTTTATACGATTATTACAACTTATTTATGTAGTTAACATCCGCTGTAGAACGCAGCGGATTTTTATGCGTTTTCTGAATGTTTTTTTCAATTTCCTTAGTATATAACTAACACTTTAAAGTGTTACAAAGTATGAATGAATTTATTGCTAAATTGGATTTATTTTTTTATATGTAAATAAGATTAGCACTATATAGAAATTATAAATGAACTATCTATATAGAAGTAACTAAGTGCACTGGAGACGCGAACGAGTCTAACAAAATAAACAATACTAAAACTAGTACCTACTGCAAAACAAATGTCGAGTTAATGTATAATAAACGTCGCTTGTGTTGAGCTGTTGAGTGGTTGAGTGCCAAACATTGATATAATAAGAAGATTAGAAGCATTCAAACTTACTTTAATAAAGGTAAAAAAGGTTTGAAATGTCAATCCCGAATGAGCTACGACTTTTATGCCACAGTTTATCTTGAAGTTGTCGTAGTGTTTTATATTACAGCTTTACACTGTTTTTATTTTGAAAATAATAATTTAGGGTAAAGGTAATGATTTCTCTGATTATTTCTCGCTTTTTTAAATTATCTTTTATATATCTATCTTTCGTTTAATTTGTTAACTTAAATCGATTTAATTCCTACTTCCAGTATCACATTGTGTATTTAAAATGCAATCACTTTAAACTTTGTGACGCGACATTTTGTCAAATATACACATCTTTTTTTTTTTTTTAGCTTCACGCTGTATCCCGCACACATTCGGGTAGGCAGAGGGCAATACAACTGCACAAACGCTGTTAACAGTGCGTTCTCTCCGCCCAACTCGCTAAACAGAAGCGAAACGTCAACTATTTTTTTTTAGCTTTACACTGTATCCCGCACACAGCAGAGTAGGCAGAGGGAACCTAGTGTTAAGACACTCCGTTCCCCACGCACCGCCGAATTCGAAGGCATTGCGTGTTAAGTGGCAGAACTTAACGCCGCGCTTTACCTCTGATACCAGAGGGAAGAAAATGAAAATATTAAATATTTCCACTCTTCGAGTGGGAATTGAACCCACAACCAGTCTTTCACAATCACACGTTTGTGCCACTGGGCCACGACTGGCCCCAAGACAATACAAATATACACATGAAGTAAATAAAACAGTAACATCCATTTTAATTAAAATTTTATTAAAAATAAAAAATGAATCCTTTTCATCTGATTATGGCAACACTTAAACATGTAAAGTGTATTGAAAAATAATCGTGTTGGAAAATTATTTCATAAATTTATATTTATTTCTTGTATCGACGCAAGTAACAAGGTAAAAAGTAGTAAATAGAAAATATACATAAACATTTCTAAGCGTCTATCCCTGTTTGCGGGTAAATTCACATTTGTATGTACACGAACGACTCGTCCTCTTCTCGTAGCATATAATGACCGTAGAACACAAGTTTGGACGGACTTATACGAATCTTTATAATATGTCGATCTAGACAGATTCTTAGCAGGATTAATAAATTTAAAACTTTATTTTTTTTCCAAATATATTGATTGTTTCTCTAAAATATCCTATATATGTAAATATGATTTGTTATTTGTTTACAGTCGTCTCTCCGCGATCACTATACAATAATAAAAGTCAATAGAAACAATAAAACAATATAAACAATATAAAGTGCGTGCGTCGGTCAAGTATCCTGTACATAGAGCTATCACTAGAGCACCGCCGCGGACGGACTTGTTGCACAAACCGTTAACTTAGTCAACTTTATATTATAAATTCATCTAAAATATACAAATATCTACTTATCATTTATGGTAAGTCCCAGTTTACAGCCGGAGGTGCTTCTACGCCGGTGTCACACTCGCTCGTCAACACATTTAATTGCAATTAACTATTAAATATTAACAATTCACAATTCGTTTGTGGGGAAATCACAACAAATCACAATTACATCAAAATTAATTACTTCTTAATTTTTACATTACAACTAACAATAAATTAATTTTAATTGTAATTTTCGCACAAACTAATGACCGATTGTTAATATTGAATTTTTAATCGCAATTAAATTTTGCCCAATACTGCCTACATTACAGTATTAATAAGTGAAACGTCATTAACTAATTATTACAAGTAACTATTGTAATATAAGTATTTACTATGGACAATTTGTGGCTTATTAATTCGATGACAACTTCGTCGAAATTCCTTCTTTGTTAAATAATGTAGTAATATACAATAAAATAAATCAACTAGTTTAAAATACTTATATTATTAAAATTGTAATGAATCTATGTAATTTATGTAGAAACGAAGAATATATATATAAAAAAACTGTACACACCGTATGTCCGTAGCGTAATAAATAAATAATATATAAATCAGTACGCATTTTTTCAACAAATGACCACTTTAAAACTGAAGTTAGCAAGCAAGTGTGATACAGACGTAAATAAATAAAACAAGTAACAATCGTTTAGTTGCCCGTGGCCGGCGGACAACGTCTACAGAACCACTTCACTTCGGTATGAGTCACTTTACACTCGCTAGCGAGTCACTTATAGGTTAAGAGACTTTATACACTTACTGACTATATCTCTACATAAAATTTATACATTTAAAGAATGTTATACGAGTTAAAAAGATGGTTATAGAAATGCGTCAATGGCTTCCGAGAGCCAATAAATACTATTTTCTCCGTCTATCTTACCGTGGGTGATGTGGAGACAAACAAATATTTCAAATAAAAACAGTTAATCATTTTTAATGAAACTATATATTTAAAACAGATTAATCGCGCGTATTTATTTAGTATTCAAAGTACTTACACTTTATAAAATTCGAGGTTTGGAACATTGTACAGTAAAAACGAACCATTTCAACTAAGTTTATGTTGCAGAGGTAATGTCTCTTTGAAATAGTTTATAAAATATAAAAATTAAATATTCGAAAAAAAAACAAACAACACAGCTTCACGCTTTGTGTCATAAAACAGAGAAAGAAAGGCGGTCAGAGAGAACATAGTGTCAAGACACTGCAATCTCCACTCTACTTTTGAAACGGAGACATCATCGAGCAGCGATCTGTTGTGGACTATCTGAATGTTGGGAGATTTCATTTATTTATGGCTCATATACTCGTAACATACATATTGAACTAAATACTAATACATATACAGAACGACAGACATCTATGAGATACATACTAATACAATGACATTGTCTGAGGGACAGTAAAGCTAACAACTGGAAGTCTAATAATTACTTGTAGAGATACGTCCATACTCTTTATAAAGTGATTCAGTAATAGATTTACCACACTCAAAGACACCAATTAATACTAAACTGATTAGTTTGAAACAGTAATTGGTATCTATTAGTGGGTCGGCTAGTAACTAAACTCGATACTCGATAGCGACTGAGTAACTACACTACTACTGCAGTAGAGTGATTTAGTTAGACGTACACTTCGCCACGTTTAGATTTTTTCCTTGTGAATTCTGGTGTCTCAGTGTCTGAGGGTATCTCCGTGACGGTGGCCTTCCGGTCGATGGGCGTGCTCGGGGCGGAGAGGGTGAGTTGCGACACTATCGGAGAGAGAGTCACTGGCGTCACTACGGGTGTTGTCGTTAGCATACCTGGGAAAACAAAGTTGTTTTATTTCCTTTCTTTCTTATAAACAAACATTTTATTGACTTTTACTTATTTCATATTTCATTTATTAATTAGGTAACATAACCGTTTAATTATTTCTTATTTAATTATTAAGAATATCATATTGTTGTAAATTAATTAAGTTTACTGATAATAATTATTAAATGTATTATTATAATAAGCGGGTCGAATACCACAAGTTATATTATATCAGTGGCTCCGAGTGCAATTCACAATGCAACGCATTCTATTGGCGTCCCAATATAACTTTTGCATACATTACTTCACATTAGCTCTAAGAGCTTTCATAGATGACGCTACATAAATTATTCAAAACTTAAACTTAACTTCTTTTTAAATAATACGAAAATAATAAAACAGAATTGAAAAATATTATGTTGAGAAAATGTGGTCAAAAATAAAACTATACCAAAAACATATGCGACCCTGCCAGGATTCGAACCTGGAATCTTCTGATCCGTAGTCAGACGCGTTATCCGTTGCGCCACAGGGCCTGTGACGTAAAATATGCAATATTTGTATATAATGCGATATAAAAAAGAAAAAAGTCCGTAGCATTCAAATGAAAGCAGTGTTGAGCTAAATTTAATTGCAATTAACATTTCACTATTTGTTTGTGGGCAAATCACAATTAGCTGAAAATTAATTTATTGTTAAATGTTACACTGCGTTTCATTAACAATGTATTTGTTATTAATAAATATTTTCTCACAAACAAACGCACATGAAATTATTTTTAATATTTAATTGCAATTAAATTTTACCCAGCTCCTGCATAGAGTTACTAGAATCTAGGAATAGTGCTTGGGACTTGCTACAGTATGTTATTTAAGTAGTAAAAATACTAGAGTATTAATATTGACACACTGCGGTTACGGACCATAGTCCGTAATTGTTTAAATATTTATTTTTATTAAAATGACTTTTTTGTAAACATTTTTCAGTAGTTAAAATTAGGTTTATACGATATAGGGAGATTAGTTTTTCAATCTGTATCTTAATTAATAAATATCGTCGCAAGGACATGATATGAAAATTAAATCTTTTTAGAAAAATTAATAACAATATGAATGTAGCGTTCAAATAAATGTGCATATACATATGTTAAAAAAAAGAAGAACACTTTGGGTCGTTAATTTAGGTCCCCCTTACCCTGCTGTATTTATTATAAAAATGTTTTTAATAAATTTTAAATTTATATTTGTTGTTATAATAATTATATTTTCAATTCCCTATATTAACAAAGAACAAATGAATCACCTTGAGCCAACCCCGGGCTCAGCACCGCCTGCGCCAACGCCGCCGTGGCGGGCTGTCCGGCGTGCAGCGTGTTGTTGACGGAGCCGCTGTCCAGCTCCTGTATGGGGGACAGCACGAGCGCGCCCAGCACCGGCACCTCGGGGTACTGCATGAGCACGCCCACGTCCGCGCCCGCGCCCGCCGCCGCCGCGCCCGCCCACGCGCGCATCGCGATGCGGCCCTCGCGGTCCAGCTCCTTGGTCACGTCCGGCGTGGGGATCCGCGGACGGTTGCGGAGGCTCGTGGGGATCGAGCCGTTTGTTTTTTGGTTACCTGATAGACACGCCAATATGAACATAAACACCGCTAATATATAGATATCAGTACTAGGGATTGCAATCCGGAAAACCGGGTCCAGTAATACGGCGGATCCGGCATAAATAAATGTTGAACGGATCCGGTATCAATATAACGGATCCGGTGATCGGATCCGGTACTAACAGTTTTTTTTTTCAAAATAATCGAATTGTTGCATGCGTCAACTCATGAGGAGGGCCTTATTAATTATAAAGCTTTTAACCTTAAGATATTTTAAAGCTTTTAAAAAGTTACGGGAAAGGCTACGGTTAGATTTTATAAAGCTACGTGAGTCATAATGAATTAGAAGGGCTCGCAAAACAGAGGACATGTTTACTGTACTCTACGTCAAACTACTTTAATTTAAAACTATATTTTTTTTTTAAATTTTGATTTAGATTTGACTGATATGTAATAAAAACTATCGGATTGTACTTCGATTCTAGATATTAGATTGTTCACTTACCATTAAAAATAAATAGAGTAGAAAACAAATAAAATATTTTAATTTTTACCCATTTTCTTTTTATATGTAAATGTTTACATTATACGTTTTACTGCTGCCGGACTACCTAGTACTTAAGTTCTTGGCACTTTACTAAAAATTTGAACCAAGAGGACCAACACATCAAATCAATTCAACAGAAACAGTACTTGTGCGCTATTTTACTTTACCTGTACCCACCCACAGGGCGCAGTCAAACACAGCGCTTATGAACCGTTGTGATGTTTGTTCTTACTAACTACTATAAATGATTGATTGTCAGTTTATTTTGAACTGAGCAGTGACAATAATCCGGCCGGATTGAATATGATATGCCAGATTGCAATCCCTAATCAGTACCAAAAAGAAAAGAAAATCCAAACAAGATCCAAAAAAACAATGACTACATCCGTAGAGACGAAACACTCTATAAAAGACGACATTTTGAATGTTTGCTTAACCCGTCGTGCATCGATCTGTCGACCCAGATCTGTCGATAATGTCGAGTGGGAATCGAATTCACAACCAATTCATACAAAAGTAACTTTAAATAACAAAAGTATATAATTACTCTATTTTTTTATAATGCTTAATAATAATAAAAAAATGTAGTTAAGTCTATAGAAAACTCGCTGACAAGATTTCATCACATCTACATTAAATAAATTAGATATCATCAAACTATTTCCCGGCTGCGAAATATACGTCTGTCTGTTGTGGAAATTGAAAAGCGTTTGGCGGAAATCGAATCTACGACCATCGGCGTACGCAATCAGGAACGAGTTAGTTTTAGAAATTGAATGTTCTTCGGAATGAGTTTATGAGAGAAAACTTTGCGCCGTTAGTATTCGTAATTCTATTGCAGTTAACGTCTCACTGGCTGTGAAACCGCGATTTCATTCGTGTGGAATTTACTAATAATAAAATATTTCAAAAAATATACAAAACAGAATAATTCTGAAATAAAAGTAGGCTAAGTTAATTCTAATGACATCAGCTATATGAAAGTCTTTAAATATCAGTTTAGACAAAACTTGTACAAAATGTTATTTAGTTATTTGTACTGTGCATATACGAGTATATGTTCATATATATATTTAGAAAAAGCTGTTATTTTAATACAAAATTGTATGTACATGTACTACATTATAAACTTATATATTTCTTGATACGCTTTTAAATCGTTGTAGTAATACCTGAAGACAACACACGGTTCCGCTCCGCTCTGGTACTATAGACAGAGCGCGGCGTTGAGTTCCGCCATTTAACACGCAATGTCTCTATTACAAACGGAATACGAACAAATGAGCTTGCCTTGCTATATATAAAAAGCGTAAAAATACGCCAATCAATAAGGATTCTCTCTCGTAGAAATAAAAAAATAAAAATAAGCTAAGATGGCTGCCAATAAGAATAAGAATAAGAATAATAATAGGATAAATAGTGTAACTTTTTCCCTCTATTATATAATAGGACATAGTGTCTCGACACTCTTACTCTCCTATATGCAGGAAATGTGCGAAATAAAAAAAATATACACCCACGTCGTACTCAGATTATGTAGTAAATGCGGTGGTATTGATTTAAAGCAGGGATTGATGATGAGCCCCCCTTCATAATTTAATGCGACGCACCGACATTTATTTATCATTATATATAAAATATTTCCGCTATTTTTTATTACTTAAATACTATTAAGAAGTGCAGTTTTAGAATCGCAATAAATTTTGAAATTTGGATAGTCCCGTTGCTTATTGAGCTAAATTTTCATTATCTCGTTACATTACAATCTACTTTTCTAAAAGCACCTGTATTTAGGCAGGTGTATCTTTTAATAGCGCACACGCCCTGCATACAACAAAGTAATATCAGAGTAATATCAGACGATGCTCATTGCGTACCACTTACCATGTTTAGAGTTCTGCCTGTGCTGTCTACCAGACTTCCTGCCCACCAGTCTGTCATACAGCGACATCTTGATGGGCGGCGCGTGGGCGTGGGCCTGGGCGTGGGCGGGGATGGGGTTCCCTGCTTCAGGGCTCGAGTACACCACAGAGTTGTGGCGGTTCCTCCCAAAGAACCCGCCAGAGGAATAGGCAGTGGAAGCGGACCTGACTGAGCCCATGCGGGATATCTGCCTTTGGAACCAGTTCTTACGACGCTCCACCAGTGGCGTGTCTACGCTTTCCTGTTTGTTAAGGGGTGGTTAGGTTTATTTTGGTTCGTAAAAAGTTGTTGTTGAATTTGATCTTATTTGTGTCTGATATCTGCTTGAAAAATAAGGTCCAAATCGCACCAGTTTTTCTCGATATTAGAGAGAACAAGCAGGCAGCCCGACAGGAAAGAATACAGTGTGTACATACATGCGGAATACAGGTGTATAGCGATATTTTAATATTATAAAATGAAATCGCAATTTAATTTATTTATAAAGAATTGTGTCCGTGTCTCCGTTTACGAGTAATTTAACGTAAAAATTATAGTCCTAAAATAATATTAGCCTAAGTTAGTCCTTATCACATAAGGTATCTGGATTTTAACGTCAGGAATTATTAGCCAGAACAAACAGACAGACAGAAATTTAAATGATTTATTTAATATTACAAGTTACTTTTACAAACGATTATTTTAATGTTACAAATAGACATTCCAATTTTATTTATTTGTACAGATTAATAAGTAAAGGAAAACCTTTGAGAGTTGTTTGCGAAAGTAACGTGGGCGAAGGATCATGACGCTTGGCATACTTACTAGTTATAAAAAGAAATGACAAAGTCAATATTTTTTTATAGAAATAAATAAATTATTAAAAAATATTGCACACACCACTTCGCCTTTGACATGCATGTTTGTAAAAATTAGCATACATATCAGTACGCGTTGCTAAAGAGTGCTTACGGTGGGTTAATAAATCCCATGACTATATATACTTTAAAGCTCGTAAATAACTATACTGTTTGAAATATTTAACATTACACAGGAATTACGTAGAGAGAACAAAATAATAAATCACTCTTTTCTTTATTACTTCTACGTTTGGAAAGATATTGTGAGTTGCAATCAAAAGAAACATTTTATAAAGATCTTGTACGCATCTAACGCCCTACACGTCCTTTCCCGCATCGCAGGCTAGAAAGAACCTAGTGTCCAGACACTTCGTTTCCAATATTCCGCATAGAGTTGAAACAATGCGTGTTAATATTATAGATGTAAAAATCTGTCTGTCTATTAAGTTTTCACGGCTAATTTACTGAACTGGATTTGGATGAAATTCGGAATGAGAATAGTTGAAGATCCAGAGACTAATGTGGGTTATTTTTTCAAAACTAATTGTCTCCTAAAAAGATGGAAGTAGGGTATGAAAGTTTGTATAAAAATTCTAAATAGCTTAATCGATTTCTATTAATTTCTTTTGGAAGATAGTTTACGGACGCAAGTTCGAACATATGTTAGCAGCATATTAAGTAATTTTATCATTTTTGTTTTGGGTTTGTTATTATTTCTATGATTATGTAACTTAAATTGTTAGTATTGTGAAGCGATAGTGACTTATTGTATTTTATAATGTCAACATTAAATCATAAAATGGGGGAATAACAACTTGTGTAAAAATTAATTGGGGTTCGGGGAGGATTGACGAACGCATCGGCGATAAGAGAACGGATTGGATTTGGTTAAAAAGTTATGTTCATAATAATAAATACTAATTTCAACAAAAACCAACCTTTGAATTGGCTTCGATATTAGACAAAAAATAGTATAAAAGATAGGAACCGTCGGCTGAGTTAAGAGAGAGTCTACTCACGTAGTCGGCGTAGGTCTCGTCGTGCGGCTTGCGGGGCGCCTGCACGTTGGCGTAGAGCGCGTCCTCCGCCTTCACCTTGTAGTGGTCGGCGGAGCAGGGCGGCTCGTGGCGGCGGTAGTGCTCCGACGCGACCGTGTACGGCAGCTCCCGCGGGACCACCTCCTCCCAGTACTGGTCCTTGAGGAGCTCCGGGTGCTCCGAGTGCATCTCGTCCACTATCATGTATGCTGCCTGCAGACGTACACAAGCATGTGTCACCTTACTTACGAATTAACTATAGATTCCCCATACAATTATACTTTTAGTTTAGTCAAAGCATATAAAGATTAGCGATAATGAATTTTACTGTATTATACATTTCCAAAAACGGATAAAACTTGTTGAAAAAGCCAGTCTTAAAAATTTTTGGGGTATGAATAAATATAATATGTTTTATCCTTCTAGAAACTAGAGCGCTTAAATAGTCATACATAGTTTCGGAATGCTGTTTTACAATAAGTGCACGAACATGAAGGACGTTGCAGTGTTCGCATAAAGCTGACGTCGAATACATAAATGGAAGAGGAATGTTTGAATGACATAATACAATCTGACACAACGAGTCGTTACCCACTAGTGCGTTAGTCACAGCGTTTTGGGACATTATTAAATAATCGCAGGTTCAAAACCAGACAATACACGCTTCGTGAAATGTTTCCAGCATGAGTATTGTCCGTCAGTTTGAGCATAGACTAGACAAAGGAACGAAATGCCACCTATTGTTATGCAAATGACTCAAGCATCCCGCATCCCGCTTCCCACACGTCGCTCAGAGACTGGCCGACATGCGCTTACTTGAATGCTATTTATTAATATATCAATCTATAGAAAGACGAGATTGAAACAATGTCGATTTAAAAATCGGCATTTCTTTTCAATAATCGAGATTTCGATGTAAGATTCACACGGACTTACAGCTATAAAAGAATTGTAAACGTTAGCTAAATGAAGAAGTTTTGATCAGCGTCGATTTTTTTTTTTTTTGTTAACAAAATATTGAAAAAATGGTAGTAGTAATCTTTTAAAACATACAAATATTTGAACACATCAGGACTCGAATCTATTATCATGGTTTTAGCTCTGGGCTTGACTTTTATATGTGTTTCAAATATAGTTGTTATGTATGCCAATGTCCTATGTATATTAATAAGACTTAAAAAAACAAGCAACAAGAACAAAAAACTGTTTTAGTATTTTTACTTATTCGCCTTAATGTGTTTTTCGTTTTTATTTTTTTATTTTACTCTACGGACATAAGGTCTACCTCTAGGTAGCTTTTTGTTTAAATATTCTTCTAATTTCTTATAGTATAATGACAGTTTAAAAGATGTCCGTCTATAAAAGCAGGAGCGTACCTTTATATGTCTGTCAATAAGCCAGTTGAGCTCGATGTCGTCGTCGTCCTCCCCGAACGGGTTGATGAGCACCTCCGCCACCTTCAGCCAGCCCACGTAGAAACAGAACTTAAGGGAAACAACAATATACAGACACTTTTAACATTTTTAAGTGTTATTCACATATAGGGAAATTGAAGAAGACATTAGAAAACATTTAGAAAACGTATAAAAAATTTGAACGCAGCGGGATTTGAACCGGCGCCCTTTGGGAACTCTCCAAGTACTCTGACCGCTAACCTACTCTAGTAGAACCCATAGCTTAGCGATCAGAGCGCTTGGACGATCTTCAAGAGGCGCGGGATCGAATCCCGCTGCGTTCAAATCTTTGTACGTTTTCTAAATGTCTTTTTCAATATACAGGCATTTATTATTTTCTTAAATGCCGTTCACACTTATAATTGGCAACTTCACGCTCCTTCCCGCTTATGATTATTGGCCTCTAGAGAGAACTTTTTGTTAAGATATTCCGTTTTTTTACGCCCGAAATTAGAAATCATGACATTGCGTTTTGTGTGGGTGGCTAAACTCAACGCCGCACTTTGTTCTTTTATATTTTAATATCTGCATACTTAGGGGCAGTAGGAATTGAACCCACATCTTATTTATTTATACTTTATTGTACACCACAGAAATAAGCTCTAGTTAGCAGCGTTCAAAAATTACAGTAATCGGTTGTGTAATGTATATTTTATCAGTCATTTCCTGTACATTTAGACTGATTTAACAAAACAAAACTTATGTTACTCATATGTAAAATATATATTTTACTGCCCTAAAATAATCTACTACCGTTTAACTAATATTGCTCATATTCTGTAGTCAACATAGAATCAGCCAAAGAAAACCAAATAAAAGATATTACCTGTAAAGCAGTGAATAAGGGGAAGTAGACATCCGGTTCGTATTTGGAGGTGCTGCCGGGGGCGGGCGGGACCAGTTGCCTGCCCATGAGGGCGGCCACGAAGTATGTGTACAAAGCTAGAGTCACTACCTGGAAAAACACATTTAGAAAACGTATAAAAATTTGAACGCAGCGGGATCCGGGATCTGAAAACCGTTTAAGCACTCGGACCGCTACAAAGATGATAACAATAAAAATAAGTTGTAATAAAAAGCGTATAACAGTTTCGACGCAGCTGTAGAACGCATGGCGCACGCACTCAGAGCACCTGAACAGTTGTTAGAAGGCGCGGGTTCGAATCCCGCTGCGTTCAATTTTTTTAATTTTTTATACGATTTGTAAATGTTATTCTCAATTTGCTAAGTGTGTGAATAACAGTTTAAAAGTGTTAAAAGTATTATGGATGTTTTTTATTTAAATATATGGCGTTTGGTTTTGTTATTTTTTTTTATTAAATTCTCAAACTCTACAGACACCCGGACCGTATCCTTTTTTTCCTTAATTCTTTGATTACAATTTTTAAATTACATGGACATGCTACTGTAAACTAAACTGACGTTTTAAATTACCTAAGCGAGTTTACTGTACTTATTTCTACATTTAAATTAACTCTTAATTAAGACAATATAAAACTTTAAACATATTATTTTTTGTATTTTTTTTACAGCTGCATACGTATGTAATGTGTATTAATTTTACAAAATTATTATAGTTACATCATAAGGTTTTGTTATTTAACAAGTTAAGACCAAAAAATTAAGCGTGACGTGATATTTTTTAATCTTGACACATGTTCAGTGAATTACGTCGAATTTCATTACCATCTTAGTAAAATGAAGGAAATGTTGGTGCGAAATTCTCAATTGTAATTTTATTTTAAATACCTTCGTGTTCTTACTCCGATTCGCACTTGGTTGATTTTAAGGTGAATATGACCACAAGGTTTTTTTGGAAGGCTGGATGCGCCCCTGTTTGACATTGGGCGGAAAATGGAGAAAGAAATCTCTGCTTAGAGAATCATCTCTACGTCTCACGTAGATAAATGATTGTATTGTGTTGTATAAGGTATGTCTTTAACAAACGTAACGAATTAACATCGATTAAACAGTAATAGTGTCCGTGTGAATGCGAGCAAAATAAATATTAGTATGTAAATGAATTGAGGAGTTGCAATTTCTTCCAGCGTGTATTATTGTTTGTTATTTATCTTCTTAAATATAACATTACAATATATTTTAAATGTATTTCGACCCACGACCATCAGACACCGTCAGACACCGTCTACCGCGCTACAATTATAGTGACTAAGTTGATAATTATAAATTATATATATATATTTTGCGCCATATAAATTCTGTATAATTTTATTAAATATATATTTTATCTAAAATTATTTTATATCTAAATTTACTTAAATATTTTTCTTTGATTAATCATTTATTTATCTTATTATTAAAACCAATTCTATAGAACGGTATTAGATTTATCTAAGTTAGGCGTTAAGTGTTTCCAAATATAATTTTATATAAATTTTAAAAGAAAAAATATTTACTTTGTTTTGTTATCAATAAACGCGGCGGGCCAGTCGTGGCGCAATGGCAGGAACTTGTGACTGTAAACGACTGGTTGTGGGTTCGATTCCCACTCGAAGAGAGGAAATATTTAATATTCCCATTTTCCTTCGCTCTGGTAAAAAGGTAGTGGTAAAAGCGCGGCGTTACGTTCCGCCACTTAACACGCAACGCCTCCAGAATTCGCCGGTGCGTGGGGAACGGAGTGTCTTAACACTAGATTCCCTCTACCTAACCGAATGAGTGCGGGTACGTAACGTAGTGTTAATACACTCCGTTCCCCATTTTACGCTGAATTCTGAAGGAATTGCGTGTTAAGTGGTGGAACTTAACGCCGCCTTTTATCTCAAACGCATGGTATATTTTTATATGTTATCACGTATGTTGTGCATTGGGCATGAAACTCTAATGACGTCACAGCATTTTTTACTGTTCAATGATTTCACAAAAGTTACTAGTTACTTGGCAGCACATATCTAATTTAAAAATAACGCAGAGATATAAGATTATGCACAAAAAATAAAAATCGTTTTTTTCATATATGAACTCTACAGAATTATGTACATCGTAAAAATATAATATTAAAATATAATATTACATAAAAATATGATAAGCTTTTACTTCAAAATTATTGTAATTACATTTTCAAAGTTCCTCTAAGTCGTTGTTCTAAGAGTCGTCACTATCCTAATCATAAACCTGGAACATTTTTTAAATCAAAGTATTTTTTTTACTATTTCCACGTTTTACCGTATAGAACCAACGACCATAGTCAGGTAACCTAGTGTCAAGACACTCCGATCTCCGCTTTCCGCAAGTAACCGAAACACTGCATATTGATTAGCGAAACTTAGCGCCGCTCTTGGTCTGATGTACCAGAATGGTGAAATAAAAATAATTTAAATATAATCATTCCTCTGAATGGGAATCGATCCCACAACCGATTGTATTTACTATCAGCAGAAGAAGTTCTCTCAAACTGCATCTTACTATCTTTACATAGTATAAGCAAAGTCGTTCCCTGCGTCTGCTTGTAAGTATATGGTGTCTAGATCTTCAAAACTACGGATTTTGATGTGGTTTCTTTTAATAGATAGAACGATTTAAAAGGAAGATTTATATGTACTTATAACACTTGCATAATATAGAAGAGAAACACTGATAATTTTCGAGGTTTCTAATGTGATGTCTATGTGCCTATAGTGAAATGGTTGTGTAGTTCTGGCAGGCGGAGCCGCGAACGGAACACTAGTTTTATATATAAATTTCTTACACTACTAAGTGTAAGAAATTTATATATCAACAGCAGTCACAGTCACAAACAGTCATTATATGAAATTTAACGCAACTAGATGCAAGTGTTTATGTAATTCGTTCACGCTTAATACGATTCATTACCCCGCTTAATGCATTCCGACCAAGTTAAGCATTGACGTTGACATATTGGAAGATGAAAAAAACACCTATAGTAATGTTATTCTGAATATTATTACACTCCATTAATTATTTAAAATTTATTTATAATTGCTTAGATTTACTAAATATGTAATTATTACCTTAAGAGAAATCCTTAACACTACGAAAAACACGATGAGGCGTCGACATTTTCTTTCTCTTTATTTAACAGATTTTGTTGCATGCTTGACTTTTACTTCGCGACACAATAAGGGGTATTATAAGGTTATGGTTGATGCATCTCTGTGGCGTCGTAACTCTCAGACGGAAGGACCGATGGCATGGCGATTTTTTCATTGCTATAGTTCCTAGCTATGTTTGATAAGCGTCGATTCTAGTTTAAGGAGTATCAGCTCTTTTCCAAAACGATGTAAACAATTTCATCAAATAAACATGTTATGTGTTGGTTTTTTAATGTAATTAAAATTATTTTTCGCGTTATAGGATGATATAAATGATTATTTTAACATTTATCGCAGCGAAAATATATTGCAAAATTTAAATTATATTTAAATTTGGTAATGCATCATAATGTTTTTGTTAAACTGATACAAATTATTCAAAATTACATAATTATTAATAGCTATAATTAAATCTATGACGAACAGTCATTTACAAATATTAAATAATGCATAATATAACAACGTTTTAACAATTTTAAAACAAAAAGTATTTTACTCTCCCTATCGTGAAAGCTATGAAAATAGTATTAAAGGTTTTGACGCCAGTCGTAGCGCGGCGGCACAAAGTGTGACAGTAAACCGACCGTGACAAGATCGTGGCAAAAACGCGGCGTTAAGTTCCGCCTCATAACACGCAATGCCTCCGAATTTGGCGAAAATGGGGAACGGAGTGTCTTAACACTAGGTTCCCTCTGCCTACCCGAATGTGTGCGAGACACAGCGTAAAGTAAAACAAAAAGAATTTAAGGCTTTTTAGTATCTATGAATATCCTACAGAATGTAAGCTCAACAAACATGACATACGAGCGACAATACAGAATATTTACTGTGAAAACTTTCGAAAAAACTCTACATTTAATTACATGAGTAGATGCGAAATTCTGCGAAAGAGTGTATTTTAGGATTTCTGTTTCCTTATACATTTAATGTGACTGTAACTGTTAATCGCAATTAAATTTTGCCCAACACTGCTTGTGTTGGGCAAAATTTAATTGCGATTAACATTTAAATATTAAAAGTTCATCATTTGTTTGTGCGAAAACCACAA
The DNA here is from genome assembly GCA_019049465.1 of Dryas iulia moderata. NCBI lineage: Eukaryota > Metazoa > Arthropoda > Insecta > Lepidoptera > Nymphalidae > Dryas > Dryas iulia. The sequence goes on along the minus strand of CM032415.1, from coordinate 20,220,688 downwards.
TTAACAATTAGTTAATTATTAATTTGTAGCGTAGGAATAAACAATTAATTAATTATCAGCTGATAGTGTTTTTTATGTGATTTCTCCACAAGCAAATAGTGAATTAGTAATATTAACTTGTTAATTACAATGAAGTTTTGTCCAACCCTGCCGTCATCACGCAGTTGACATTTAAGGCCTATGCTAATATGTTAAATATCTACTTATATTTTGATTGTTAACGCTTCATACTTATCATTGTATGTAAAAAAGCTTTGCAACGCTGTTATGACCCACTTTTTGTAATCGGGTTTATTTGATTATTTGCACACGTGTCCGGATCTGACATTAACAACTTTTGTCATAGCATGAAGTGAATCCCCGTCCCGGGACGATGACATGTAAAAAACGATTATTTAACCATTTTTTTTGATTTTACCTATGGGAGAACAATAGAACATTAAGGAAGAATTTCAGGAAAATTTCAATGTACGGGATATAAAGGATTCCGTGTTTTACAGTTCAAACTATCTATAATAGAGAAAAAAATTGTAAGTATTACAGTCAAGTTTAGGTAAACCATATTATGAGCAATAATCAATCTAAAATATGAATAAACCATTAACATTTTTAAATCGTTACATACACACACTTACAAAATTGGAATTTGTTTTTTAATAAAACTCAGTGTGATTCAAATCAATGCCTTTTGGGATCCTTCATTTGCCAGACCAACTAAGCTATATTAAACGCTACGCCTAGGTTATTGGATCCCGCTGTGTTCAAATTATACGTTACTTATAACCTAACGTAAATGCACACATTTCCTGGAAACATTTCCGTACCTGCGTATAAACAAGCGGCACACACACAGTATCGTATCCGATGAGAGCCCCCAACCTCCGCCTTATGTCGGACAGCTCCACCAACAACGTCTGCACTATGTGGTCGCTGGTGATGAGCCCCTCCTTGCGCGCGCGGTTGATGATGTTGGTGGCCCACACCAGCGGCATCCAGTACTTCGACATGGGACTCTTGCCGTCCATCTTCTCGAATACTTTTCTTTCGCTTTCTAACATTAAGCCTGGAATTTCGATCGTTTTTTTTTATTAATTTTACTTTATAACACTACGGACATAAGGTCTGTAACTTTTTTTCAAAAATTAGCGTCTTTTTTTTATATAATTAACCTTTTTTTTTCACAATATCAGTACTTAAAATTGAATAAGCTTTAACAAATCAAGCTTATAAAATATACCCTGAGGGAGAGAGAGGGTAAATGTGAAATAAACTTTGTATGAAATTTATCACGTAAATATTTTTATATATGTATTACTTTTGAACGTTCAAAACAAATTTAATGCTATATACTTTTTACAATTCTCCTTCCTTAGTGTGTATAACGTTAGAAAATTATTTTACAACTTTTACTCTAAAGCAAAAATGGCAAAAACAGCGTAAACTGTGTCACATACAGTGATATCATTAACACAAAAGTTTAAATTCTAAACTTATGAAACTGTGTTTGAGCTCTATTCATGAAGGAACTTCTATGTTTTTCAACAAAAAAAGCGAAAAAACATCCATACTGTAAATACTGTTCAAATAGAGAAATAGAAAGAGGATAAATTATAATTTATGTGAAAAGCGAAGAACAGAGTGATTTCTCAATAGTTCAAAAACACATTTTTTAGAAAACGTATAAAAATGTTAAAGCAGCGGGATTTAAACCTACGCCTCTTGGAAACCAAGTGCTCTGACCGCGTGTGCCCGCGTTCTACTATCAGCTGCGAAATTCTTATATGCTTTTTATTACAACTTATTTAAGTTGTTAGCTTCTATTTCTGCAACCCAAAGATTATCTACGAACAATCGTTTGACTAGAGGTGCGGGTTCGATTTCCGATGCGTTCAATTAAAAAATATATTTTTCAATTTCATAAGTGTGTGACTTTACAAAACACACTTTAAAAAAAGTTCAAAAGTTGTCACTAGTTTTTCAGAAGGAGAAGACAGAGAAAACCTGAATAGAATAAGTAAGACAATGATTACCAGAGTCCACGACGTGCTGCCACGTGGGGAACCTCCTCTTGACCCGCAGCGACACCCTCTGCAGAGTGATGACGTATGCCAAGATCGCATACCTTACTATGTTACGTCTCATAAGACGTCCCGTCTCGTCCTGGAAACAACGAACAATTATGAATTATTATTAAAGTTTATTTTAACACATCGTAAGCGCCAGCAAAGTGTTGTAAATATATGTAAACAATATAGAGACGCGAGCAGGTTACGCTAAGCTCTGGTTTTTTAAGACTGTGCGACGGAAAACTTGTTACTTTTTGGAAACTGCATAAAAATTCGATTTGAACTTGTGCCTTTTGTGCCGGAAGCCAGTGGTTCAGTGTTTTATACGTTTTCCAAATAATTTTAATTACATAGGAAATTAAAAAAATGTTTTTTAATTTCCTATGTAATATAAGGGCTTTTTTACACTTTTTTAGCGTTAAAATTATTATGACGAGTTAAAGTAATTAAGTGATGTATTGTGTTTGTGCTTAAAATATACAGGCTACATATATATAAGCTAGTCTCAAGGTTAAGACTTTGAAAACAATTGCATTATAATCATTTCCCCGAATTTGAATCGAACTCGTAACTGCACTGCGTTAACAGTCAGGCCCTGGAGTCACGTCAGACCGTGCGTCACGACGCGTCACTTCTCCTCTGAAAGTGTGTAATTGAACACTCGATGGTTTCGAGTTCGACAAAGGTTTAGAAATGGAGATCATTATAATTGAATAATTATAATTTAAATGCGGCGCAGCGGCGTTGGGTTGCGCCATCCATCACGCAACTTTATAACTATGTTGAAGAAATCATACAAAAATTGTATACATTATTTTTTGTTGCGTAGCTAAATGAGAAATGGGCACAAGAGGCGAACTTCACAGTAGTTAAATATTATTTTATTGTCCAACAAGATATATTCGAAATTTAATTAAATTAATAATATGTTTTTATGTCAAAATAAATATTCACAAAAATATATACAGTACCTTACACAGGTACTTTATATTGTCAAATAATTACATGTTAATCGCTTAGCAAAATGGCAGGTATGGTGTCGACGATACGTTTGAAATTATTAATGAACAGACAAACAGTTCATTTTCTAAAAAGTAATATTTGATAAAAAATCTTTTTTACTGGATTAATTGTTATACTATATTTTTAGTTTTACAATTTACATTTCAAAAAACAAGACATTTGTAGTTCCTGTAACTGTCTACCATTTTAATACACAGGTTTTATAAATGCTTACTTATAAGCCAAAATTTACGTGATTAGTCCGAATAAAAAACTTTAATTTAAAAGAGGTATAAAATATGAAAGCAAAAGATCATATTACAGTTGTTAATAAATTGACTTGAAAATGTTGTCAATACGTCGTAAATTCATGTACCTACATGATGATTAATCATTGGCTCACGTTCTTTTTCCCTCAGTTTATAATCCTTATGTACCGGAAAATGAAACCTAACGTTGCAGTTTATGTAACTTGACAGTAAAAACAATTCCCTAACAGGAAATGAACCCGTTAACACCACCATACACATTCAAGTGACTACGCCACGCAACCCATACGTACAACATTACATACAAAACTTAAGACAATTAACAAATATCGTAAACAAAATAGAGATGTAAAAAAAACAGTATTCTCACATTACATTACGTTTTACGAAAAGATAATTACTATTTAACGACTACACGAAGCGAATCGCAACAACAACACTAAAACTTATTTATTATATTTGCATGATTTTAAAATTGTTACGCAGTTTCAAACTGCGCTAGTTTGGAATATACGTATATACTCGTACATGTGTATATTCACCATGGGTAGTGTTCGAGGGTACGTGCTACGTGGTGGTTGTAGCTTGGAATGCAATGATCGATTTCAGCGGCAGGTGGCAGGTACTTCAGTCGCAGTTTCCTGGAGTCTAGTCCTACGTAAATTGGTAAAAGTTCAAAAACACAACTTTACAACAGGTCGGCTAACATAGCGTAACCTTATTTAAAGGTAATTAGAATTTCAATATTATTATGTAATATTCAGCATTATGATATTTTTATCGCTCCCGCAGCATTCATTACACTTGACTATTCTCAAAATAAACGAAAAATAGAGAAAAATGTCTCCGCATAGTTATCTGTGGCCTGCCACAGATAAAGAACGCGTATATAGGTTACCGTGTGGCGTGTGGCATATGGCGTGTACACTGTACACTCCCTAGTATTGTTAATACAATAATATCGTAGTATTATCGCATTGTAAGTATAAATGCGACGTTATATTGATTTGTTATACAACCAGGTATGAGGATAAATCACACAAAATTAATTACTTCTCTTTTACAATGCATATTTATGATAAAGCATTTATCAACAATAAGTTACATAATGCAGAAAAATACGTTATATTTCAGTGTAGATAAGTAGAACCTGAATAAGATCGGTAATCTGTTAACAATTAGCTCCCGGAACACTGAGACACTATGTGGGTCGTCTCTATATATTATTTTAAATTTCACACATTCCTATGAGATCATGCTAATGATTGCCATAAAATATTAAATTTTCCAACGCTATTATTATTATTAGTTATAAATTAACATTTAATATTAGCTGAACTCCCGATATACGAATAGTTCAATAATTCATAAATTTAATAATATTATATATATTATATAAAATGTTAACTTATATGTCTATACAACACTATTATAAAGATGGCGGCACTTAGCGGCGGACGTTTTTACTTAGGTATTGTTAATTGTAAAAATCTTATATGAAAAACATTCTATACATCTAATGTTTTTAATATTATTATTTAATTAAATTATTAATCATTTTTTATTCATTTTATTTCACTTTTCTATTATATAATGTAATCAGAACTTACCCACAAATTCTTCATGTTTAACAAATATAATTTCTACTAACCGCGAATACCACTAGTGTAGTAATATTTCAATTCCCGCGTATTTAATGTTTTATTTACTTATTAAATATACATATTCACATAATAAATTTATATAAATTATTTTAATGCAAATGAACGTTAATAAAATTACGAGATTCCCTTTTTAACGCCACGCTCCCGCCAAGCTTCTTTCTTTCTTTTTCTTTTTTTTATTTCGCAAATTATATTTAGCCAGCAAGTCATTCAGCCAGCATTACATTTCATAAAAATACGTATGTTATTTTTTTATTTTATGTTTATTTAAAACGGTTTAATAAAATAATATTTTATATAAAATTTTATTAAATTAAAATTTATTTATTAAAAATATTTTATATTCCTACTTTCGTCACAACAAGAAATAAAAACACGTAACCAATTGTATAATTATTGCAGTAAATTAAAGAAGAAAAAGTACGAAGATAAGTATGTTTTTTTCGAAACATACAGATAAACCGAAACCAATATTTAATAATTCCTTCCGTAACCTTATTAGAGTCCTTGTTATACAAACCACATTAAGTTAACAACATATATGTATGGGTATAAAAATAGACATTGCAAATACAAAAATGCCATCACAATAACAAGTAAATTATTTATTAATAGTTACTATTACTTCACATTTACATGATACATTCACATATTTATCTACATAAGTTTAAATATAACAAAAATATATGAAAATGTAAACTAGGAGACAGGAGTTAGGAACTTTTTTTAGCATTTGTGGCGCAACATCACACTTAACAAGAACTATTTACAAAGTTCTAGGAACTTTGTGCACTGCGTAAAATTATTAAGCGGGCCACATGATATCCGAAGGCTGCTGGTTGCATATCCTACCTACCTACATTATCATACTGCAGTCGAAGAGGTATTTTTTTAATACATTAGATTGTAAATTTTACTGACGGAATATTTATATTAAATACGAGGGTTAATGCTAGCGCGGTACGGCGAAAAAGCAAAATGTACTTCTGTTATATAACAATTTAATTTACCTTTAATATTCACTTAACATTGACATACACCTAGCCGCTAAATTATACACTTGAAGAAACTCGGCAAGATATTATTAAATAAGTTGAAGTAAGCAAATATTGTACTCACCTACGCGAGTACATGCGGGCGCGTAATCACACACAAATGTGCGGTTTTTAAATGACATTTCCTTTGAAACACTCAGTTTATTTAATTTAAATACGTTTTTATGTTCATTTACTATTGAAAGGTAATCTCACAAATATTGTTGAATTACATGCAGATCGTAACTTATGTATATAACATTCATATTCAGGAGATAAACTCGTACATAAATACATTGTCCACTATTTGGTCGCGGCGGCCATGTTGCATTTGAACGACGTTAACTATGCATTCGTCTTATCTTTATTAATAAGAAAGTATCCCAAATTTCTCAATTGCTCGATATGAACCCTATACATTAGAAATAAATATTCTTGAATTATAACTAACTACCACTAGTCACGGTTTTAACCACAAGCTCTAAGGCATTCAGCTTTGGCTATCTACTAGCTGTATCTAAGGCTACTTACCTTGTCAGTCGGTATCTTGTAATATAATAATAGTAGGAACATAGCATCAGATTACGGCTAAGTCATTGAAATAAATATTAGTTTCCACTAGGTTCTGCTTCCGTATACTCCTTTAACATTTTTAAACTGTTATTCGTATACTTAAGAAAGTGAAAAACCTATTTTAGTAAAGATTTAATAATTTGACAGCAGCAGGGTTTGAACACGCGCGTTTTGGTAAGAGTCCAAGCAATCTGATCACTAAGACTTTTCTAAGAGAGGCTAGTTCAAATCGAGCTATTTTTTTATTTAAAATAGTTGTTCCATACGCTCGTTTTAACCTGTACTTGTTTCGGGTCACACGTCGCCCCGCAACGCTACGTAGACGGAGATAACTTAAGTGTCAAAACACTCTGCAATGGATGGACCACCTCACTTTGGTTATAATGATATATAAAAATATGTCGAATACAATTATAATGTAATTCTAATGTCATTGCGTTACTAAATTTCACCGCGGTATGAAATTTTCCGATAAATATGTGTTGTGTTTTAAAGAGTCCTTAACGACAATTGTTACGCAAATTAGCTACTAAAATAATGTTACTATACTTTTCTAAGCATTACGTTTTCTTTAAATGTCTATATCAATTTTCCTAAGTGTGGAATACGTAGGAAATATATTTAAAAGAAATCTCTTTGACAAAAACTTATGACAAATGAAAATTATTTTCAAATTAGTATCACATTTACCTATTGAAGTGTAGTTCACATCTCACACGTAGGTAAAATTATTTGTTTTACTTAGCTTGTTGTCAGACTAAGTGCGTGTAAAACCCCTAATTAGCATAAGAATATACATACAGCCTATCTACAATTCGGTTATATCTACAAAATATTATATCTACAAAAAAAACGACGACGATCGACGGAAATGAAATAGGACAATAAAGAACAATTATCAATAGGTTTAGTTTAAAATAAAAGAAAAATAATAGGATTTTTGAACACTTCTGGAAGAATATGTTTGTAGGTAAGTTTAAAAAATAGGCAACAAGAATGAGTCAGTATAAAAAAACACACAATACACTATAAATGAATTATGATGAAATATATTGTAATTTCAAAGATATTGTCATGTATCTGGGAAAGACGAGAGATAAGCGGCGGTAAACCCCCCTCTTTTCCAACACTTATAAAATTTTTGATGAAGCAGTTATAACTCAAATTACTAAACTCATTTTTTTTATTATGATTTCAAATATGATTGACAATATTATATGACACTTCGTCAAACAAATTCGTTTATATCTGAACAAACAGTATACACCTGTACACGAAGTTTGAGCCTGGAGATGCAATTCAGTCGAAATACGTAAAGTTTTAACATAACATAATGTTAAGTTTTAAAATAGCTGAAACGGTTTTGTTTCGGTGGCAAGTAGGTGGTAAGAACAATAGCACGCATTTATATAACATTGGAAACACACTTTGTTATAATGAATATGAGGAAAACTTTGAAATCAGCCACGCCGAGATCACGGAGCGTGGAGAATCGCGCGCCGACCTGTTTATAAACAGAAATACTAAATATTTTTATTAGCTGTGCAAGAAGGTACTTCCAATGAAACCTCTTCACGATTAATTGTGAATATTTTTTCTGTAAAATACGTTTAATTAAAGATATTATTTTTATTTCCTTTAATAATTATTATAGCTCCTTTATTGCTAATAAGCCCCAGCGTCGTAACGATTGCCATTGTATGGGTCACTTTCCGTTCATTTACTAGAGAAATAAAAATAATTAATTTGTATATACATATATTGGTACATTTGAATGGAGACATTAGTGTGTCCCTTTTATTACACTATTACTAATTTTCGTAAAGTCAAAGGAGCCTTACGCTGTGCGGTCACTGAGGGCTCTATATTCATATTTATAAGATTACGCGTCAGTTACACAAACTTTCATTTTCAATGACAAAATTCAAGAAATTTTGTTAAACCGGAGTAGAGGAGGAGAAAGTGAATAATTAATTATAAGTAACGTCGGTTAAAGAGAGCGCTACAATAGAACCTTTACTGTTTACTGTCACATATTGAACATTATTTTGCTACATACACCACATAGTGTATACATATATACACATGGCAGAAAACGGAGTGTCTTAACCTTATGTCCTCTGTCTCTGCCGGGCGATTGGTTTTATATACGAGTATAACAAGATGCTATGATGACTCATTCTTCATATACTGTGTAAGCGGAGAAATGTCTAGTGACGCACTCTACACTTTTTTGATTGGAACCCAGAACCACCGCATCACCAACTGCACTACAATGGTAGACAAAGAGTAACAGAGTATAATTTAAATCGCTTACACGAAGGTTCTCGGAACATCGTTAAAGTTTTGCAGACGTGCATTTAATTTCCCTGAAAACTGCATAACAACTTATTACTTAATCAAACTCTTTGGAAGAGATGCTCTAACGTTACTTTACTTATTTGAGCTTTCATTTTCAACTCTTAAAGATGTCTATTTATGTATAGGCTAGCTGTACCCGCGACTTCGTCCACGTGGAATTAAAAAAAAAACATGTTATAATTCTAAAATAAAAAGTAGCCCATGTTACACCTTACTTCATCAGCTACCTGCTACTGAAACTCACGTAAAATTTGGTAAAACTTTTACGTTTAGACTAATTAAAAACCTATGAATATTTAATATCTCTTTACAATAACACGTATTAAAGTTACACCTTCAATGACGAAGCCACGTCATGTATGAAATAAACAATACCTCGTTCTTTTACGACTTAAATTAATTGTAATTTTTCATTTAAACTTCGTATATACTTGTAATATAATATTATTGATTAAAGTACATTTCCATATGTATATATTATTAAATCGTTTTTGTGCCGCAATCAAGTTAATTGAGTAAATAACAATCGAGTATTGTTCGTCATTTCGTAATAGTTAGTGCGATGAAACAAAAACTCGCGCAACTAACATCTGCTTTTGTATATATTTAAATATGCACGTTGTCATTTAAATTGCAAGGTTCGTTTTCGCCGAGCAAGCGGTAACCGTGTCTAATCCTTTTCACAGTACCTTATCGTATGACGTAGCGCCATTTGCTTTAGTAAAAGTGTGCTTAAATCTACTTATTTAGAATTGTGATCCTGTTTCATTTTAATTTTACATTGTAGCATTTATTATTTCTTATATAGAGAAATAGAAACTCCAAGGGGCGCGGGTTCGATTCACGCTGCGTTCAAATTTTTATGTTTTCTAATTGTCTTAACTGTGTGAGTAACACATAAAATGTTAAAAAAAAAGTTAATTCCTCAAATGGGATTGAACCCGCAACTCGTTACAGCCTGACGCTATGAGACACCGGTCCAGTATCCGGTAATAGGATAGATGTTACGTACAGAGAATGAGCAAAAATGTTATCTAACGATATTGTCGTGCTTTAGGCAATTAAGCTGCAGTTTCTCATCTTATTACGGTTAAAATTTCATGCACATATTGAGCATTTTGTAGTTAGCAACTCTGTGGAATACCTTAACAAATCTTTAATTCGTTTTACAAAATTTATTACCGAAAATGATCATTAGACTAGAGGCGATGTTGTGCACTAGACTAGACAATACGCGGCGTTGAGTTCCGTCGTCTCGGACAAGCGGAGGTTCTCTCTGCCTAAGCCAAAATGTTTCGTTTTGTAAATACTGTTATTTTATATAAAAGTGGCCTACTTACATTCGTGCAAAACACACGCCCACGTCTCAAATATTTAATGAAGCTTGACGCATTTGTGTTAGATGGCAGAACTTTACACTGTCTAGCGACTAAATGTCTGTCAGACAAATATACTCGTACATATTTAAAATATTAAATGATATATTTCTTAAGCTGTAGCCTCATGGATATTAAATGATATATTTCTTAAGCTGTAGTATCAGGAGTATTATTTAGCGCCGTAAAATGTCTATAGGGGAAACGTGTGAAAAGCGAAGTAATACATTAAAAAAAAATCTCCTCGTACAATGTCATAATAAAGATATCTGTTTTAAAATGCAATAAGTCAAGTTAAAATATAAAAGTAACGTATCTGTCTATATAAATAGTAAATAATAATAAAAATATATAATGTATATACTTATATAGGTAATGACTAATTAGTATTAGCAGAGATTATAAAAACTCACGGAAATTCTCATTCATTAAGCCTCGAGTTAAAAATCTTAATTGACTAAATGAAGGTCTAAAATTTTAATTAAAAACACATGATTCACTGTTATTGTATTACGACTATACTAAGTAGCTGACTCTTGAAGTTTGTTCGTAGTTGAATTCTATACGGACGTGATACTAAAGACGCCGCGTCGTTGGTTAGTGAATGAATACTGGTTATAGCTTCAAGTCGAATTATTAATTATTTTTTTAGCTTCACGCTGTATCCCGCACACATTCGGGTAGGCAGAGGGAACCTAGTGTTAAGACACTCCGTTCCCCACGCACCACCGAATTTGGAGGCATTGCGTGTTATGTGGCGGAACTTAACGCCGCGCTTTGCCTCGCTACCAGAGCGAAGAAAATGGAAATAGTAATTATTTCCACTCGTCGAGTGGGAATCGAACCCACAATCAGTGGTTTGAAGTCACACGCCTATGCCACTGCGCCACGACTGGCCCCTAAAAAAATAATAATATTTATATGGAAAGACAAGGAGCTTCACATTTCTCCCGCATAGCATTAGAAGGACTGGAATATCAAGATATTCCGTTCCCTATACGAGTATTCCGCCAGAGATCGAGAGCGTGCTGTGACAGAACCAGACCCCGCACTTAGTCGTAGGTACCAAGTTAACTTCATTATATGTATATGTCACTGAGGCGCAGTGGGATAGCGTTTTACTGAAACTCCGATTAATTGTGAGTTTAATTTCCAATCTGAAAAATGATTATATAATAAAGTCCTTATAAGATGTTTTGTTTTCGTGATTATTACACATTTCGAAATTAAACTATTTTTGACTGGATTTAGGTAGCCACGTCTACCTGTAACCACAAACTACTGTAAACTGGACTGGACGGAATTTTTAATAAATGTACTTTTGGATACCAAAAATATACGCGATTAATCCAGTCAAAAATAATTTCATTTCAAAATAAAGTCCTAATCAGAAAACAACTTATAAGTTTTTAAAGTAAGTAGGTACTAAAGACATGTTCGTCGTAGCGGTCAGTCAATTAAGTGCGATGTAATAACGTCAGAACACCTCACGAAAGTCCTCCGTTGCGTATACACAGTATAGGGAGTTGACTGTTCAGTCTGTGATGAGATGTCAATATTCATTATAACTAGACAATTGTTTGAATGAATACGATGGGAGTGAGTTCAGTTCTATGTTTGGGAAAAATTGTAATTAATATATACTGGTGATATCGATTTGTGTATAAATGGTTTTGTATATATGTCATTAAAATGTTTTAATTGTTTGTACAATTTGAGTGTTAGCTTCACGTTTCATAGCTAGCAGGTAGGCAGAGAGAACGGAGAGACAAACACTACGGTCCTTTTGATAGTCACCACACAGTTACGTCGAATTCTATAGATATGGAACATGTATTATTAAGCAACGTTTTCAATTGTATCAAGCAAACTGTGTCATCTGAAACAAATTGTATAGGTACATGTGTTTGTAACCGGCAACGCGTCCCTAAATGTATTTAAAGAGATATAAATGTAGTATTTAAAGAGATATACACGAGCGAAATAATTAAAGGATCATAAAATATTTCTAAATTTTTTGAGGTTTTTTATGTGGCTGTATTTTCCTCAAAAATGGTCGCATTGAAATATTAGCGTATATATTTTTAAACCAACTTAGAAAATATTAGGTTTGTTTTTTCAGGTTCACGCTTTTTCTGCCTGACTGACTGCATGCAGTCAGGTTCACGCTTTTCCTGCCTGACTGCATGCAGTCAGTCAGGGAGCACATAGAGGCAAGACACTCTGTTCTACAGCTTCCGCCCGAAATCAACCGAGACATTGCGGTTTGAGCGGCGGAACTTATCGCCCCGCCTTGTCTTAGGCACTAGTGAAAATCATTCAAACATAATTCTCCGGTGGGAATAGAAATGAAAATGCATTGAAAACACATTAAGTTAATAAAATAAATATTCATACTAGCACGTATTTGTCTTATACACGTTTTCTATAGAATTACATAATTACATATAACGGGGTTATTAGTGGGTTTCAATATGTCATATAGCACGGCATCGCGGCATTGGCTCTCGTAATCCCGCCGGCCAGCTGAGTGCACTTTGTGTATAAAATATTACGAACGTAAGCCGATTTACTCTCACTCTGATGTATTGATGATTTAATTTCAATTCATTTGCGAAAATGTTTTAATAAAGGCATCAGACAATTTGTAAAATTATAACTTAATATTCACACTATTTCGGATATATTTATAAATGTTCTTTCATATTTGAATAAAAAAATGATTATTTTTTTTAGCTTCACGTTGTATCCCGCACACGGCAAGATAGCCATAAGAAACCTAGTGTTAAGACTCTCTGTTCTCCATTTTCTGCCAAATTCTTTAGGTATGTATTCCATGTTAAATGGACGAACTTCCTTTGGATGGACAACAGAGCGCAGAAAATGGAAATATAAAAAAAAATATGTACTCCTCGAGTGGGAAGAAATGATTATTATATATTTACAGCAGTTACATTTGTACAGAACAATAGTTTTTAGAGTAATTAAAACTAGTGTAATATCACTTCGACCTCACTTCACATTCAGAAAGTGACACAATAGTGAAATGAACGCTGCACTTTGCCAAATAAGATGACATAAACAACAAAACATATGAACTGGCTGACCAAGGCCCTGAGGCCGGCGTCATCCCGTGCTAATACTGGCAGTAGATTACTTTCATTAAAAATGCTACTTAATGTATAAAGCTATATTGTAGTTGAAGCAAATCCTCTCAGACCAAGCGCTTTATATCAAAGAAAAATGTAAAGTCAGCTAAGTCCTCACTATCGACGCCGCTCTAACAACGGGGATCCTCTACAGGTATGTGATCACATTTTATAATAACTTTCGTACAATAGAATCAGGAGATATGGAGTAAATATGGTATTTATTTACTTTTAGTTAGTGGCACAGTGCAGTTGTACACGCGACGGTTGTGAGTTTGATTCCAGAAGGCAGCAGAAAGAAATTGTTTTATTTAAAACAGTTTATGTTTCCTCTGTCTTTCTTAGTTGAGTCAATGTCAATTCTAAGTTGAAGAAAGGAAGACAAAGCATCATGTTGAATAGTGCTCAACAGGTGATGTCTCTAATCCTCGTGGATTATAATCCAGTCCGTCCGTCCGTTCAATCAGCCCGTTTCAGTCTATAGAGAACGGAGAACCGATTCTCATGCGATAAAAGAAAAATATGATGTTAAAATAATCTGAATATCCTTTCTCACAAGACAAAATAACGATATCATTTATTTTACAGTCAATGTTGCGGAATACAGAAATAGAAAAACAAGGAACTGGTCATAAAAGTGAACGCAAACAAAGTAGCGGTCCACAACTAGTTAGTTCTAAAATGGTCACTTTTTGTCGGACGCAAAAACTAACACAATAATAACAAGTACTGACTCAAAACTAGTTTACATTTGCGTCATGTTCTGAAGCCGAATCAATTCGCCGGAGCAAGTGAGACATCTGTTCAGGTCACACGAACAGCGATGCTTTGAGTTCATATGAAATTAATGTTACACTTAAATATTTTTAAATTTTATTCGCACTCTTAGGGTATTAAGAACATTTTCAGGAGATTTATAAGAACGTAAACGCAGTGAGATAAATGATATACTAGAAATGTAGAATTAGGATTATACATGTAAAGTACCTAGGTCAGCGATCAGAGCGCTTGGTCAACTCCTTAGAGGCGCGAATCCCGGTGCACACGGCAGGGTAGGCAGGGGGGACCTAGTGCTTAGACAATCCGTTCCCCACTTTCCGCCGAATTCGGAGGCGTTGCGTGTTAAGTGGCGAAACTTAACGCCGCCTTTGCCTCGATGCCAGAGCGAAGAAAATGGAAATATTAAATATTTCTACTACTCGAATGGAAATCGAATCTACAACCAGTCGCTTTACAGTCACACTTTGTGCCTCTGCGCCACGACTGGCCACTAATTTTCAAAGTTTTTAATTGGTCAAAATTTTTGATTGTATAAATGTTGTAGAAGAAGGGTGCTAAGGGCCTACAGCTGAAGCAATCTGTTCTCTCTTTGCATCAATCCGTTTGTCTCGGTTTCGAGTGTAAAAAGGAAAAGGAGTGTTTACTACTAGTGTCTCTCTAACTTATATTGTATACTTGTTGTTTCATAGTAGTAACATAAAGGTTTTGTTATAAGGATTTCTTTTAAAATAATTTTTAAAGCTATTGAAACACAAAAATATAAGATGTTTTATTTTCCTAAGCTTCTTTGTCAGTTATTTATAAGCAGAGGTAAGGCGTGGCGTGAGGAGTCGACGTCGTCGTCGTCGTGGCGCAGTGGGGTAGTCTGACCCTTTAGACTGCACACGCGATGGTAGTGCATTCAATATTCAGTTGGAGGACTTTTGCATATTACACTCACTAGATCTTTAAAGCGTAAAACGTAATACGCTAATTATATAATTACTCATTTTGGTTATATGTAATGTTATTTACACAGTACGAATAGCCGGCAAAGAACATTAGGAAAATAAAACATCTTATATTTTTGTTTTTCAAAATAGGAATAATCGATAGGAAAGAGGGGAACGGAGTGTCTTAACACTAGGTACCCTCTGCCTATCTTGCAGTGTGCGGGATACGGAGTGAAGATATACAAAAAAAAATACATAGTACCTATTATTATCTGTTTATTTTATTTCGCGAAAGTTTTTCATTTTTTATGGTATCCTCTGCATTTAAATGTTTATACTTTAGGTTACCTGTGAGAGATCAACAATAGTGATAAAGTCGTCTTTGTCTACTACAATTAATTATGTCTGTTTAGCTTTTTATTCATTCTATTTTCTTTTGTTTCGTGAATGTGTCCAATAAAGAATTTTATGTATCTTTGTACCTGCGCGCCGCCGCTTGCCACAACAATGTGTTAATTTTTGTTCATTTAAGTTCTATACTTCTAATAACTTATCAAACACCAATATTGGATTCTGTTAAACATTACGCACCTCCGACCACCACTAACTTTGGTAAAAAAGAGTAAAAAGGTTTTCCTTCACGTATTAATTTATAATACGTAGGTGAGTTATATATAGGTATATAGTCTTAATATAAGACATTTCGTTTCGCACTTTCCGCCAATGTTACAGACGTTTAAAAACCTGCACATCGTGCGTCGCTCGACGACACCTGAAACATAATTGAAGTGATCTCAAGTAAATCTATGTATTATATAATTAAGGATTAGCAAATATAACTACAAACGTAGTCTTACATTGGAAATATTAAGATATTATTGTCTATCTGTTTGTTCCGGGTCATCTCCGGAATGGCGGGACTGACTTTGTCAATACTTTCACTAGCAGGCATCTGATGTAATAACTCTGGCTACTTATATTTTGGGAGGAGCGCCGAAGTCGCGGGCACAGTTAGTTTCACAAAAGTAGCAATCTTGCTACGAGCAAGATGCTGCGCGTCGCCTTGAAAGTTAATCAGATATGAAGTCTTAGTTAAAATTGCCTTTATTAAGTGCAGTGTTCACAAGGAAACGACCGACGGATGATTGTTTAAAGTAAATTACTTTTAAAATGTTTTTGCACAGCAATGTGCTCTGTGCTGAGTAAATGCAAAAAGTGCTTGAAATAAATGAATAATATAATTCTAAGAATAACATTCTAATTTACCTCCACTTGTTAGGAGTATTACAGGGTTTATTACTATATCTCATACAAAAGTGACGTTTAAGTCAGGGGTGTTTCAGCTTTGCTCGCCGCTCGAGAAGCCCTAGTGTCCGGACTTTCCGCTACCCACTTGCTGCGAGATGTTGCGTGCTTAGATTCAAATTGAAACTAATTATTATATTACTTTTTATATATGTATGACCGATATAATTGTATTGATTACAGTTTTATGGATTATGTATACCCTAAAATAAAAAAGTTAGGCGATTGCATCTACACTATCATGTCCCACGTGTTTCGCGTTAAGCCCGTCTATTGTGCAGTGCGCAATAAAGATTAAATAATGCCATGTCACCGACATGACAATAATATAAATAAATTCATTATCTTAAGTGAGAATCAAATCTACAACCATAGCAGTGTTTACAGACAAACTTTGCCCACTGCATCGTGAGGGTCGTGCAGCATACTGCGTCCTGCACTTTCCGCTCGCAGTCGGAACATCGTGTTGAGGCGGAACTCAACGCCGCACTTTACCAGATCGCGCGGTACCAGAGCGAAGAAATGAAAATAATAAAAAAATAATCATTTCTTTATCACTAACTTCTCATTGCCTTACAAGACGCCTTTATATGTTCTAACTGTTTAAATATTTCTAAAAATAATTAATTATGAATATCAAAGGTCTTTATGGAAGGAAGCCGCTAAGTTGATTGTGCTTTAATTGACTGTAAAATAATAAACGGTAAGGATAAAGGCAATGTTTCAATGACTTACTTAAAACAATTGTTAGCAAAATTAATTAGAAAATTTAATTATTGTAATACAATAAGACACCCTTGTGACATGGTGGCAGTGTTTGACTATTGACGTAACAGTTGTGGTTACAATCCCAATGCGGGATAGTAACAACAACTCCGCAGTGACTAACTTCGACGTCGAGTTCCGCCACACTGCAAGCAATTTCCTAACATATGGACAGAATCTGGAGAATGGAGAGTCTCAACACTAGATACTATATGCATAGTCTTACTAAATATGTGAACACGCATTATTAAAAAACAAAACTGATATAAGTTTACATCAAAATATTATGATTTAAAACGTTTCAACCGTCAGCGAATTAAAAAGGTTTCAGTCAGTTTTAAAATGATTTCGCCAGCAAACAAAGGCAACTGAGTTTCTAGTGGTCGGCAAAAATAACGAATTATACTCGTATTGCTGATCGTATCGTTTAAAATGAAGCAATTTATTCATTTACCTTCACACATTTCCCGCGTAGTGAGGTAGCCACAGGTAATGTTCCGCTCATCTTAGAAACACTGTATGCTGAATAGTGGAATATATGTTCATATAAAATATCTACGAGATTAAAATAATGCTGACGCTTCATTTCCATAAGTTTTATTTTAAACGCGATTAAAGATAGTTAAAATGACATTAAAATATACATTGCCTTCCTGTGGGCTTCTCTCATCGCGTTATAAAATAAAGCATATTTCGCTTTTTTGGATGGCAGATGAGATAGACCCAATGTCAAGACAATCCGCTCTTCACCCCTCCCGGAATTTATGACGAATGCCTGTAACGCCTGTTGAGCGGCGGAAATCAACGCCGTGATCAATTTACCAGCGTTGAGAGAAGTACTAGTGGGGATTGAAGCCGCTCTTGTCAGGCTCTGTCCCACTTAGCCACCATAGCCTATAAATAATGTTAATAACAAAAAGTCACGTAATAAGTTAAATTGTATTACTTTTAAACACCTTTTAGTGCGAATGGACAATTAAATCGCTTACGAGTTGTTTATTTACGAGTACATACGTTCCGGTTAGGAGAGTAATAGAAAAATGTGGTCTCAGCTCGCGCACTCCGGTGTGGCTTTGTAGTTTTGTGCAATATTCATGTTGTTGTACGTTTGTCTTTTTGACTTTACTTTATGTTTTACGCGGAGAAAAGAGAGAATATAGTGTTGCGTCACCAAATAGGAATGAGCTTTCTTAGTCAGTTAGAAACAAGCATGTTTGGGTAATGGCATCAATTTTTTTCTAACCAAACCAACCAGTATACCCTAAATATATTTTAAATCTATTTTTTTCTTCGAGTGAGCTTCGAACCTGGAACTATACTTTGAAGCTTCCCAACTGCGCCACGACGGCGTTAATAGCTAGTTTATAAGCGAAATGCAATGTAACTTCGTTTTTTGTATTCCGGTCAAGGTTAGGCTGAGAAATTATATAGCGACACGAACCAGCGGCACGTAATAAAACAAAACATTCTTGCCTTAAGTTTCTGTACTCACTGCAGACTACTGACTACTGCCTACTGACGGCGTCTGCCGAGTGAATTCAATACGTTCACATAGTTAACTAACACACTAATTATACAAATGGTTACAAATTATGGTTACTTTATATATTAAAATACCCGCATCTTCGGAGCTACTGGACAGATTTGAATGAAACATTTTTTGTTGTATAGTTATTAACTATAAACAGGATTAGGGTGCAATTGATCTTGAAGAGTGGAACACCTGATATAGAACCACGATAGACCAGACCAGCTAGATTATAAGATATAAGGAAAAGATGCCTTAACGAAAGTCGTTCAGCCGGATGGGTGTTTTGGTGGGAAAAGTCATTTAAGATCACGCAACTGAAGTTAAGTTTAGCAAGTAGTAAATTAATAAAAGTCAACTTTTCATGTATTCTCCATACAACCTGACTCGGCGACTTGACTTGGCACAGGGGTACATGCTCAGCTGGCAGTTGGCACACTCGAAAACCCATTACTAACTAAATTGAACTGACTTTTATCTTTATTTGTTAGAAAGAACATTCAATTTGTCACAAATATAAGCCGTGACAAATATTACAGTCATCAGATTCCTCTAGACCTGCACGCTACAAGTTGTTTATTGATAATTCAGAAATAATAATTGTTTGTTTTTATATTTATATAATGACACGTAGTAGCGTTACGTAGCGGCTTACCTGTTGGCGGCAAAGTATGTCGCAGTTGTTCTGTCTAAACGCGATAGAAGCTTAATACTTGGATTCTAAATTTTGAACACTGGGTTTTATTTGTCTACTGCACTATAATATGAGAGATTTTGAAGCTAACAACAATAAAGGCCATAAATTGTCAAAACGATCAAAGCGTCCCGCCGCCCTGCGCGTGCGCGTGCGCGTGCGCGTGCGCGAGGGGCGCGTGGCATCGCATATGATGTCCATACAACATTTGCCACGTACAGTATTCTAAACATTATTAACTTGTTAAGAACACAAGTAGTTAGAACAATAGCTAAAGAACAATAGAGGTGTCAGCATAAAACTATATTACTTCGCAAGCAAATACATTACACATTTAATATAATAAACAATATAACGCTGTCGGGGCGCAGTGGTCGATACATGCGATGGTTGTGAGCTCGATGCCCATCAGGAAGATTGATTGTCTAAAGTAGTTTTCATTTCTCCTCTCTCTGGTGAAACAAAGCGCGAAAGCGTAGAGTTCTGGCTCTCTACACAAAACATCTTTGAAATGGACGGACAATGGAGAACGTAGTGTCTCAACACTAGTTTCTCTCTGCCCTATACTTTATTGTATATTAAAAAAAAAACAAAATACGCATATATGCACAGTATGTTATAATGAAAGCCTATGTCAGTATACATTACCTTGTGCTCGCGCCGCGTCACGCCTCGCCGGACAGACCGACTGCACCTAAAATTTGCTTCTTCTTCAGATTACATAACACTATTTAAAATTCGCATTGCGTTTTTTTACTATATTATGTACATTGTACATACGAGTGTAAACACAATACAATACTATATATTACAATACGAACACTTTCTCTGTTATTATAATAAGCTATTTGATTTGTCGGTGTGTATATAATGAGTGCCGTGTCAGTACTGTCGGTTATAAGAGCAACACAGAGTCGGTATTAATTTTTTCTTCTAGAACGCCTGCAAAGGGCACTATAACACAATATTTCCGTTCCAGAGCCGAATAGGTTGGTAAATATGTTTCAGCGCATGCATTATTAAGTTTCTTATTTATTTGTACATTTAGTTGTATGCTATTTAAATATTCTTATAGAGAAATTATATGATTTGCTAGACATATATTGTTTTAGTCATTTATTTACAGAAGAACTGCAGAAACCCAATAATGCGGAATTGCCATCTGATGTCGACTTTTGCTACTTACTTAGCCATTACACTGTTAACTTTATTCGAAGTAATCGAATACACTTTAATGATACTGAATACACACACACTGTACTAACAGTATATTAAATTTGTCTGAACTGAAGTGCTCTTACTGCAACGTAACTTCGTTACTCGCGATGTGTCTACGTTACGTTTGTACGGCATTCTCATTTATTTTATTTTATAGGTCATAAAGGTGTGTCCGGTATTCTTTCTATTTACTACTTGCTCTTTTTTGTATGTATGAGGATGGTCCTTCAAGCAACTGTTGTAAGGTACTCGAGTGTTTTCGATATTTTGTATAATGTATTCTACTACAGCACCTTTTACGGAATAAAAACATTTATTTTATAATATCAATGTACCGTGAGCAGTTCTAAGGTGGTTGAGAATTCAATCCTCACTCGGTGAAAGATGATTATTTTTACATGTTCACGCTTCTTCCCGTTTAGCAGCACAGTTAAAGTACAGTTTGATAAGATATTCCGTTCTCCACTTTTAAACCGTTAAGCGGGGAAATAAAAAAATGATCATCGCGCACACAGCCATACACCTACGATACGTGCGCTACGATGGTCACAAACCTATAACACTCCCTATAACCTTAAATATATATTATTTAAAATGTCGGCTTTTTCACAATGTTGGAAGATGCGCGTTCTGTATTTAACTTGTAAATAAATCACTTTAAAGTATTATAAAAACATAAAGAGAATTCTTCATTCTATGAATATGCGATAAAATCACGTATTTACGTACACTTTAATAAGTGTGCTACGTTTTTATACTGAATTACATGCGTTTGATTATTATTTTAGACCTTCGTGATTCAGTGGTAAATAATGATTACCAGTTCAAATTTCTGACCCACCCACAACGCACAGTAAATCGCGTTTTATAAGCATTCTCTATAGGAATCGAACCGATACTTATCATCTGCTTTCATTCACTTCTCCACTGAACCACAACGGTTAACAGAAATGACTTACATATTTGAACACCCGCGTGTCATACGTCGTTACTTGTCGACGCGCGTATTTACGATACCGGCATCGTTTTAAATTTGCATCTAATTTCATAGAATTTCCTATTTTAAATGATAATATAAGCCAAATCTATATATTACTGTAGTCACGCACAGAGACGTCACTTACTGTTTAACTGACTTTAAATTGGTACCATAGTGACCCAAATACCGTACCTAATAAGTCACTCCGTCTCCGTTAAAGAGGACAGAGTGAACTAAATAATGCGTAGAAAATGTTACATGGAAATATTTATTACTTATCTCTGTACCAAAAGATTTAAATTTATATAAAGAATTTAAGGTTTTAGTGTACCTATTGCAATATGTCTAAGCACTCTAATCTAGAGGTGAGTCCCGCGGCCCGCTGACCATTTCTATATGTAACTGAATTTTCCGCGCTAATGTATTAAGTGACTGAGTGATGAGCTCTACAACGCAATATTAAATTAAATATTAAATCCTACAAGTACAACTATATGATTGCAATGCACTTATTACATCTTTATTCTTTTGTTGTTTTTTTTTTATGTACCTAATATATCTATTTTTCACATAGCGTGTTTTTGTTGAACGAAGTCAAAAAGTGTGTTTCGGAAAAATGGAGCCCCCCTCAACTGTTAAGAGTAGGAAGATGAAATTTCGAATAGAAATCGATGGTTAGGGGGCAGTTAATCGATGGTTTTATTATTTTTTATTTACTATTGTAATTTAGTACAATTGTAATTGTAGTTTAGGAATCATCTCCACCTAATGATGGTAACATTCAAAACGTTCTATTTCGCGCGCTGTACATTGTGTGATTGTTGTTTAAAGTAATTTAAAATAATATCAAAAGTTTCACTGTTCGGTCAGCTCCCCCCGCTTGCGTGTTGGCGGCCCTTATTCTAATGGTTATGATATCAATAAAAAAAATTTAAAACATTTTGCCCCTCAAAAAATTTAAAATTTTGTATTGACAATTTGATAAAATTCTGCTCACCCCTAAAGGTAGCCACCCTTTAACTAATTAGTAAATAAGTTCATAATTTTAACTCTTTTATCCTGTACGTCTCAAAAATACTTTTAAAAGCATAAATTATAGGCGATAATTATAAATAGCCGTCGACACACATTTTCTATATAAAAATAACATAATCTCGTAACATGATGCTTTAAATATTAGATTTCTTAGTAAATAGCCGTTTTTTCCTCAACGCGTAAGCATCCGATGTGATGTATTCGTGTACCGTGTAGACCGTACCTAACAGGTTGTCATCATATGGACTGATAAAGCGTGGTAATTGCATAATTGCGGTTACATTTAAATAATATGTAGGCGACATACTAGGGACGACACGCGGAGGTCGCGGGCTCAGTTCCTACTCGGAAGTCGGTGGCATCATTATATTTAAGTTAAATATATATCAGTACGTGTAAGATATAGCGCGGAGTCGAGTTCCGAGGCTCAACGTACAATTTATGTCATCACATTCTAAAAAAAGGAATTGTAATATAAAATGAAATGCATAATAAAACAATATCTCGTAACGGAGAACGGAGACTAAGTCGTAGAAAAGTAGAATTTATACAAAATGTTCGAGCTTTACAGTCTGTCGGAGGGTTATATTGGCAGTAAGAAGAGAGCTGAGTGCGGTCGTATCGCAACGGTGTAGACGATGCCTACACTAAAAGGAAATACTAACATGTAGTCTATTGCAACATGATAACTGCTTGTCATCATTATAATCCTAATACGAGGAAATAAAAACATTCAACTGAATTTATGGTTAAATATATACAGAAAGAGAGTTCAAATTCAAGAAATTCAATATCCTACAGGAATATATGACTGACAGTACTGACGTCAAGTGACAAATTAAGTATTTCGAAAATAATATCATGATTGGCAATATTTTGTTTGTGATTATAAAAAAGATTAATAATATAAAACAATTAAGTTTAACTTAAAAAGTTTAAAGTTTGATCTATTATAATGTAGAGTTGTCCTCTACTGCGCACAACACGATTTTGTGGCTTCAAATCGAATTAAGAGAGTGTTTATAAAAGTTTCGTTGTATCTGTGTGACAAGTCAAAGCACAGCGTTTAGTTCCGCAACCCTACGCGAAACGGTCGGAAAGGTCACAACGAACCGGAACTATGGAATATTAAATTATTTTCCAAAAATTTACCAAGTTATTATTTTTTCGTCTACACTCTCCTCTCGCATATGAAAGGAAGAGAAAATCTCTTGTTAAAATACTCCATCCTCCATTTTCTGCCGTTTAGATACGTAGCAGGTGCCAATGTCGAAACCTAATGCCGTGCTTTGAATGACTACTAATCACATTCATGAAAATGTTATATTTTCAATATAAATATTCTCCAGAAAAAGCATGTTGACCGCAACCATCTTGAATTTACCAACTGTACCACGAGGGCGTCAACATTATCAAAATACTTGAAATTCTGATAAATTTAGCTGCTATTCTATTCTTATATGGCCTTTATGAGGTACAAAAAATCACTAAGCATTGTGTATAAGTATATATAAGTATATATATTTAAAGTAAAACCACACAATAAAGTACGGGAAATACGAAGTTGAAGGTCGCACCAGCTTTGTTATTGCAAATAAATCACATTTCGCTTCATTTGTATCGCGCACAGTACTGTATGTACTGTATGCGGTTATGTACACACGTCGCACAGCGTTAGGTTACGTTACTCTTGGGTATCTTATATACTATATTAAATTTGTTAAATAATTTTAATATACATGATTTATAGGGAATTAATTTAACATTATATAGCGTAGATTTTGAGTTCAATTCCCAATAGTTGCAATTATCAGAACAAATATATTAGTAATATATTTGAACCATTGTTATTTTTCTCTTGTAGTTAGACATAATGCGGTTAGATTAGTTAGTCTCATATACAGGCGGAGAGTGGAAAACGGAGTGTCTCAGCATTAGGTTCTCTCTGCCTAAGCGAGATGTCAGTTATGGATAAAGGCAAAAATATTTTTGAATATATATTCACCATTAAGTAGGTATCAGGTCGAAGCCCAATAGTTTCATGCTCATTATTTCTTATATAGGTCAATTAACTTTTAAAGTACTCCTTTGTGTGTAAATGAAAACGTTTATTAAGAATGCATAAAAAATATTTTAATAAATAAAAAATTAAATCACTAGTATCAGTTAGCAAATTATTATAGGGATATTTTAAAACCTACAATGTAATTCTCTTCCCCTACAGTTCTCAGGTACGTAGTGCGTTTACATGAAGATCTATTAATCTAGCGTTACTACGGAAACCATAGTATTTAATTTCTATTAAATTCTTATGGTCTTTTCTGTAATATATTTAGGAAGTTAAAAACAATATAATAATATTTATTTTTTATTGAAAGTTGAGTATTATAGGAGTCACTTTTCTTATATACATAAATTCTTATGTATTTATCATAAATGACATTTTAAACGAAAACATTTGCAACTTCAATTCCAATTAGGCTATGTTAAGTATTTTTTTTTCTAGTAATAAGTAGTAACGATTAAAGAGTGATGGCTCCGTCGTGCGCGTCGCGGTCCTTGCGCAATGGATTATTAAACAAAAAATTAACATAAAAAACTAAAGTTACGAGAAACCGTTAAATGATGGCCCGTACCGGTTATGTGTGGTTGTATCATTACATTATGGTTACGAAATGTACCGAGTTGAATGCAAGGTCCATTAGCTTGTTACTTTTTAATTTCCGACCATCTTCAAAATATATTTTAAGAGGAAAACGGTTAGTGTTAAGTAATATGTCACTTCGTTCTCCACTTTATTATTTATCTTTTTGCAGAGTGTACTAGCAAGGTGCCTTCACACATAACTAGCGTTTCCAATCCCGGTCACGCGGAAAAAATAAAGTTATTTCAAATTTGAACACTGCTAATTTCTTTATCATTGCGCATGCCGCATGCAGCTCTCTGCAGCAGACAGGTTCTCTAACCTAGTGTCAAAACACTCTGCTTTCCTCTACCCAGCAATAAATCTGTACATTACAATTGGCCTAAAAAAACAAGTCCCGCTGAGTTTCTTGCGGCGGTTCATTCAGGTCTGAAGTAACTTTATTGAGCCGGTGGTAAATTATTTGACGTTCAAAAAATGTTCAAAGCCTGTAACTTCTTATTTTGGGTAAAGTTGTTTGATTTTGATTTTACCTCTACCTCTATAATAATTATATCATATGAATATGGTATAGTATGATATAATCCTAAGTATCACTCTACTCACCGCGCCCGGTATGCCGGCGGAGATGAACAGCGCCAGCGTGTCGGGCCAGGGCAGCAGCTTGTACTGCTCCCACCAGCGCTTCACCACCAGGCTCACGTAGAAGCCCAGCACGAACGACATCGGTATGGACTCGCTCTGAGCCCCGAAATATTGACGTACTCTTTCGAATATTCTGCAAACAGAAATAATATTAACGTAAGTTTATTTTATACCTGTATAGTGAAAGTCTTTTGAGTCTTTTGAGAAATAAATGTCTTTAACCACAATCAAAAAATACTTTTTTCCCAGAGGATAGTAGTGAGAGAGAATAATGTTATGAAATTCCGTCCATCATTCTCCATGCGAATTGAGTGGCGGAACACAACACCACGCTTTAACTTATTCGTCAGAGCGGAGAAATTAAAATAATTTAATCATAATCATTCCCTGAATGGGAATCGAGCCCGCATTGATTGTGTATGAAGGCAGACACACTGATGCTGACACTACGCTACGACGGCCTCTGCTTCTGTCTTAGTAAAAGAAATATTATATGTATGTCAAATATTTTGATTTTTTTTCAAATATTTTGATTTGTCGCTCTGATTAGACCTTTGGGTGTCGTAGTTTGCGTCACGAAATATGTATAAAAATAGGCGAGAAAGTGATAAGCAGAGTGATTTCTCTAGCGAACGCACAAACAAGCTTCGTCTACTATGTATAAACACGCAACAACAGTTTTCGTAAAAAATCTATAAAATACCAAACAAATACTACAACTAAAATCAGAAACATATCATAAAAGCAACAGCACTAATACAAAAATCTTCTTATTCAATGTCAATCAAAAGAGCAACCCAATCGGTGTGGAAAATTTAACAACCAAATGAAAATATGAATTTTCATAATATTCATTTACACATTTGTGTGTAGAGCTGTCATAGTGCTATGAATTTATTCATTACTTTAAAGAGCGCATCAAATAGATTTTGCGTGGAGTATTGTGGAACTTAACGCTGCGTAACTCGTTTAAAGAAACTCAAGTGCTTGAAATACAAACATATATTCCAGTGGGAATCGAATCTACGACCATGGCATACAACTATTGTAATATAAAACTTTGCCATAAATATTTTAATTTAACAATTTTCTTTGTTTATGCTCTAATTTTAGTTGAGAGTTGCAGTCACAGCATAGACTACATCACTCCGTATAATATTAATACTTATTCTATTACATTAAAAACAATTTAGCCATTGCAACTGCATAACCTGAAACCCGTCTGTAAAAATACTACTACTCATACCGACATTATACAGCTTGAAGATCACACGCTCCTGTCCCAAATTCATTTTTACAATATTTTTTAATGCACATGAATTAAAATTATAATGCCTTAAGTTTCTATAAATATAAATAAATAAAAGTAACTTTTTATGTCTCCAATACTGATTGTTGCGCATGTCGGTAAGTTCTTCTACAACGTTAATAGACAAATTTCCCCCAAACAAAGATTTTTATAAAAATTAAAATGTTTGCCATTTGCTTTAATAAATGTACTCTGCCATGTTTACAACGATTACAAGAATTCCCCCCAAACTGCACAACGATCTCTTGCTCGTATAATTCCACTAATAACTAAACGCTATTCACACACTAAACGAAGCGTAAACCGGTAAGTACCAGTTAATACAATTTTCCATGTTAAATGGCACGCTGAAATTATCGAACAGTGTGTTGTGGCGGATGTTAGCGGGACTGGCGGGACTGGCGGGACTGGCGGGACTGGCGGGACTGGCGGGACTGGCGGGACTGGCGGGACTGGCGGGACTGGCGGGACTGGCGGGACTGACGGGACTGGCGGGAGCGTTATTGTAGCGCAATTCACTTTCGAGTGTCTGTACGAGATGGTTGTAACTTCAATTCTCATGAGAAAAATGTTTGTATTTTTAAATGTTTCAGTTTTGCTGGTGTTGTAAGACAAAGCGTTGGGTTTCGCTACACATGCATTGTCTCCAAAACATACGTCAAGCCGTTAATAAAGCATCCTAACACTTTCCGTCTTCTAAACATTACATGACATGTGTAAATGCGGGACTCAACGCCGCTCTTTATCTTGTGTCTTAAAAATAATATAACAGTAGTAATGTCGACGTAACGTACTGAGGTGGAGTGATTAAAGTAATCCGGTACGGCTGGTCGCATGGCATTAGACAGACATACCGAGTTGCCAACTAATTTTAGCTCAAAATTGAGTATTGAGAATTGGCCGTTCAATCAACAGCTCCCGCTCCGAAATGCGCTTACGGAATCTTATGAACTACAGGAGATTAGCTAATATTTATGATTAGCTTATATTGTTTACAAAAAACATTGTGCTTTAGAGTTACGGAATTCAACGCCGCGCTTTGTATGACTCCCTCCATTGGGGAAAGTACATAAACATTTAATCATATTTCCTGTACAATCAACAGTCTATAGTCTACCCTTTATATTAACGGTACAGATAAACGGTACAGCAAGGACGACACAACACTAGAGGACGATTTAGAGGTTTCTTAAGAAAATGAATTAAATTAACTTTTTGGGGCACTTATTAATAATGTATAAAAACTAGCGAGATCAATGATGCGGGCCGCTTCATATTATAAAGCGGGCCGCATGGGCCTGGTGGGCCGCGGGTTGTACGCCCCTGATTCATGCGGTTTCGATGAATACACGTAATGATTGCTTATTTAGATTTACAAATGAACACACTGCAGAGCGCGGTAAAGGGGAAACACTAAATGTTATGCAAATACGAGTGTATACTCGGGCGACGCGGTATTCCTCCTGCTACTAGTAGTAAGACTTGAGAAATTTTATTTTTAACTAGCGACCCGCTACCGGCTTTGCCTCGTGATTTGCAACTTTTATCCTCTATTTGAGCCTCTTAAGGTTTCTCTAAATTTTCCGTTTCCTGTAGCGCTCCTGATTAGTACAGCCCCCTAATTATGAAAAAATATTCTTGATCAGTTCAGTATTTTCGAAGATTAGCTCTTACAAATAAAGTTACAAACTTTACCTCTTTATTTTATTAGTATAGACATAAAAAAGCTACCTTCAACCAACAGAACGTCTCTACAGATACGTGTTTGATTTTTTATTTTATCACGTCAAATATAATTATAAAATAAATTGAAAATATGTCGTAACGCTAGGAAGCAGTTGGTTGTGAGTTCGATTCCCACGACAACAATGTTTTTGTGTCACATCAAATATTTTCGTTTTGCTGATTATTCCTTTCATTTTCGTATTGTAATACTAGTGGCGGGGCGCAACGTACACTGGTGGAAATCAAGTGAAACTAACCACCCTTTGAGGCGCAATTTCATTACATCTTGTAGTATAGTTCATCTATAGTGATTCTACATTAAGATTTTGCACTCTTCAAAATCAATTAAGTATAGCCTAGGCTTAAGCATTGTATCATTATAATATAAACAAACATACTTGTAGAATAGCATCCAATTTTTTATATACATAATGTGATGATAAAAAAATTGTATATGCAAATATTTGACACGTCCACTGCGCCACTCTCTTTACTATAACGACTACACTTCAGAATCCAACCCTTACTAACTAAATAAATGTGTTTTTATGATAACTTCACCCCTCATTCTGTTCTGTTGCTGTTTATTTTATCGTAATAACGCACCCTTAATGACTAGTCTAGTACTGTATCTAGATGTCTAAGTGTAGTCTACCTCTAAACATCACGTCTGTGTGTGTGTGTGTGTGTGTGTGTGTATGGGTAGTCACAGAGTGACGTGTGAATGCGTGTCGAGTGGCGGAGCTCAACGCCACGTGTTGTCTTACCACAGAACATATAATATGTAATCAACTCAAATACGACGCAATCGTGATACCGTTGTGACACAATAGGGTTATTAGTACTGAAGTCCGCAGGTTTCAGCTTTAACAGAATAACACTTTCATCGTACATTGTGATGAGGTCATCCTGGCGCAGTGGGACAGCATCTGACTGTGTTTGGTTGTGGGTTCGATCAACACCGGGTAATTATTAGATTTAGTATATAGTATTTAGTTAAATATAGATCTAGAATTTAGTTAAAAAAAAATTAACTTCTCTCCTCTAGTACCTAAGACTAAGGGCGGCGCTGAGTTCCACTACGCGTAACACGCAATGTATCGTTATAAATCGATTTTAAGACATTTCATTCTCTGATCTAAATATATTCAAAAATGAATGAGAAAATAGCTTTTAACCCCTTTTTAAAATAGTTAAAATGCACTTAATGTCAATACTTTTTTAATAATGCATTAGAAATACATTAACTTAAAAAACTATATATAATAGACACTACCGTGTTGTGTGTAACATACAGATTTATATAAAGTGATATACCGGTTGCCAAGGCGACGCGTCTTTACGCATGCACATTTATTTAAAAGGTAAAACAACATGAATGTTTGCTGTATGACAATCAATCCGTACCAGCGAGTAGCGCGGAGCGGAACGCGTCACGGCATAATCGAGCCAATAGCGATGCATTTTTCAGTATTCATTTATTACAAGGCCTAGTTAACGCCCGCGTGGCTCATATGTAGCGTGCCACGACTCGGACTGCACTCGGTGATTGTGGGTTCGAAACTTCAAAGAAATCTTTCTACCTTTGTATTGTAAATGTTTTTGTTATTTCCGTTTGTACATATAAAGAAGTCCGCCCCTGAGAGAAAAGGACTTCGTAGCATTCGTTTTATAATCTATATTACGTCTTTCCAGTCCCTGCAAACATAGGTTTCGCTATAAAACTACTAACGGCTTTAACGAACATGCATAGAAACAAGACAAAAGCACCGCGTGTCAGGATTAATGGAAAACATTCCGCAACGTTTTGATTGGCGCTATTGATGCACGAACCACAAATAGAGAATAGAAAACTAGACAAAACAAGAGCGGCGCGGGCGGCGTGAGAGCGGCGGCGGCGAGGGCGGCGTGAGGGCATGGCGGCGAGGGCGGCGTGAGCGGCGAGGGCGGCGAGGGCAGCGTGAGCAGCGAGGGCGGCGAGGGCGGCGAGGGCGAGGGCGGCGAGGGCGGCGTGCTCACTTTAAATCCGAATATTCGATATTTGACGAACGTATGCGGCATGTTCGGGGTATATTGATTACTTTACAGTCATTTCATAGTGGTTTTAGCTACATCGGATAAACTCGAATGAAAAATATGAAACATTGTGAAACTGTGATTGCAATGGAGGGTGAGGGGGAGATGTGAGTCCAATTCGGGAAGTTATTAAACAGGTGTTACGTTTGTTCTCACATAGCCTTCACATAGGTGGTAGTGTCGTAAGGTAGTCAGAGAGAATTCACTTGTTAGATGTCATGACAATTATTGTATTTCATTGTTTCTTATTTGTTCTCTCTGATAAGATTCTAGTAGGAGAAGCACCCAATTGGGTTCTGACTTCCAAGGCTTTACACGGTGTGTTGAAATTGAGGGAAAAGTGGCAAATGGAGTGTCTCAACACAAGGTTCCCTATGTCTAAATGGTTCATTGCGAAAATAAATAATAATTATAAGTAAAAAAGCAAGTTCCTGAGCATCAAATGGATGTTCCGCCTTTTTGTGTTTTAGATGAAGGTCACAGCAAACCATGCGTTGTCATCTGAAGTGAACGTGTGTATAAAAACGTTTAAGAATATATGTTTTTAATATCAGTTACAAGAGTTTCATAAAGTTGTAAAAAATGCATTTGTATGAACGTTCGGTCAAGAAGAAGTATTATAAGGAAAGGAAATGCGCACCAAGTTCAAGATGGAGAGCGCGCCTGGTTGACGGCGTTGAGGATAAATAACTAAGGAAAATTATAATTACAAATAAGTGTCAAATTCCGTCGTTAGTTCATAAGTTACTAATAAGTAATTAAATAACTTCAGACTTACGATTTGAATCGTTTCACTTAAAAATATATTAAACTAATATCATTGAAATATATAAATATACATTCTCCTCTTTTGTCCAACATCTCTCTATTTGTTAAGTGGCGGAACTCGACGCCGCGTTTCTTAGGGCGGGGTTAGTTATTTAATAAACTGATAGCAATTATGTTTACATTCCAACACTCCTCACTGCGCCGCGATAAACTAACCTACTTTTCTTTTATATAAAAAAGTATAGAATAATAAAACAATAATTATAACAGAGTAGAAAGCGAGTTTTCTAAATCACAAAAAGTGAACAGATTCACAGTATCTATAAAAATGGTAAAAACCATAATATTATGAATATGTAAAGCGTTACGTAAAAACCGCGCGCGGATTAATACTTTTACTTAATTGTTCCGACGCTATGAGATCTCGTTTCTTTTTTTACTATGCCTTGTTTGTGTTTTAGAAACCTGAGGCTGAATTACATATTCTTATTTTTTTTTAAGCTTAACGCTGTATCCCGCACACAGCAGGGTAGGCAGAGTGAACCTAGTGTTAAGACACTCCGTTCCCCACGCACCGCCAAATTCGGAGGCATTGCGTATTAAGTGGTTGAATTTAACGCCGCGCTTAGCCTCGACACCAGAGCGAAGAAAGTAGAAATATAAAATATTTCTACTCCTCGACTGAGAATCGAACCCACCAACAGTCGTTTACAGTCACATGCTTGTGACACTGCGCCACGACTGGCTCTATTCTTACTTATATTAGAACAAATAATTCCACGGTAAATAATATATGTATTTATGTAATTATTTTTTTATAACTTTGCTTAGTGGTTCAGATCGTTGCAATGCAGCCCTGTCTCTGAAAGTGATCTCCTACAGGCAAACTTTTATTGACATTGAAGTTTGCTTTTTTTAAATTTTTAATTTAAGTACATTACATTTTTTCAATATATATTTTTTTCATTATTACAATTTCAAAGTTATACCTATATGTTATTTTTTTATATACATTTTTTTCGTTTCTTTTAGTTTTAAAAGTTTCAAATATTAAAAGTTTCAAATATTAACACTTTTGGTAATAGGAGTTTATAATTTACCATCTACAGTGGTGGTGTCGTGAGAGAACGTGAGAGAATAGCGCTTACTACTCGTACTCATATATACATGTATGCTCGTATAAGTATGTATGTGTGTGTGTGTATGTATGTATGTATCTCTATTTTCTGCGATGTAATATTCACACGTTATTAATGAACTTTATTATTTCTTTCAAATATAAATATTATTTTTAATTTTCTAGTGCAAGCGTACAGAAATAATCCATATTAGTTATTATCATCATTTCACAGTTTACTAAAAAATATTTTAATTACATTTGAATAACATTTTTATAAAAAACGTATGAAAAATTAGACGCAGCCAGATTCGAACCCGCGACCAGTACCAGTCAAAGTTTCCAAGAGATGCGGGTTCAAATCCCGCTACATTCAAATTTCTATACGTTTTCTAAAAATGTTTTTCTATATCTTAAATATATCAAGATCACTTTAAAAATGTTAAAATAACTCTAGAATTTATGACTAGTTTTTAGCATAGTTATAAAAAAACACTGTGTATTAGAAAGCGAGCCTACGCACACCTACTAGCGAGTCTACATGTCAGACTGCGGCAACTAAAATATTTTTTTACACAAACTTTTTCTCACGGAATCGAACCCCCTACCATCGCGCAGGGGCAACCTTTTCAACGGCGCTGCAATAGTATTTTATACTTTTATATTATTACTAGCGGCTCGCGTTAACTACATAACTGCTTCGTTATATTGCAACCCTCGGGGGTGGGTTTTTGAAAAATAAAGTAGCCTATGTTTAATCTTAGATTATCAACACACAGACTTTCGCATTTATAATATAAGTATGGATTATATGAACTAGAGCAGGTAACATTTTTGCGCCATTACTTGTAGAAACACCTGTGAGTTAAATTCACACAACCGTGTAAGGACGTAATAAATAATAAAATTTTATAATATTTGCTGCATGAAACAAAGCATTCTTTTATGTAACATTAGTCAAGATTTGGTCACTGTTGCCAGCTTTGAGTTCCGCCACTGAACACAATGTCTTGACACTATTGACAGAGTGTCTTGAAACTAGGTTCTCTCTCCCTTCCCTCCTCTTCCCTACTATGTGGGAAGAAAGCCGTTATCTATGTTTAGGTGTTAACGCGATTGTCATGCACAGTGCTACTCCGACAAGACAAAGCGCGTCACTAGATACCTATCTTCATTGTCTCTTATTTACTAATATAGATTTGCCTGAGATAATATATTGAGCTGCAGTAGATGCGTAAACACGAGTTGAAATCAAACCCACTACCATCGCGTTTACGGTCAGACGCAGACACTGCGCCACGGTAGTCTTTACGAAACTCTTTATCAACTAATTGTTGCATTTTCGGTCGCTTTAGGCGTCTTCACATAATCAACACTAGATTTACCACGTATTTAAATATACCTATTTGTAATTACAGGAAATATATTTATTACTATTACATACAAAACAATACAAAATTAATTAAATGTTCATAAAATTAATTATTTAGTTATAATTACAAAAGTCAGAGATAAAATATTGACACGCAGTAGGAATTTTAAATTGAAATTGTAAGACCAGTCATTTTGACTAGTTGACTAGTCTGGTAACCCTGTTGTTGACGACAAGGCATTCACATACACTATCAGGCAGTAGTCATCTATCACGATTTTCGGTCGCTTATATATATTTTTTGAAATTCCGTAACTCAATTCTTCTCTCTAATCTCTGACCCTTTTGTGTCGGTTTGACCGCGTAATACATATGGAAACAGCATAACAATGTTGTATCGATCAATACATCAAAATGTATTTTTGTTCATATTTTCAATATCATGTAAAGCGGCGTCACTCGCATTTATGTTACTTGTAGTTTATCGTTCAATTGACGTGGAAATTAACACGTGTTTTTTTAAAGAAAAATGTTTCGCAATCCATATACGAGTATGTAGGTATATTAGATGATACTAACGTTGACGTTTTTAGTTTGCGATAATTTCAGGATGTCTTCAGGTTTTTAGAGCATTAAGATGACGGAATGATTTATTATTTTTTTCAAAACAATCAATATTTTTAAAGTGATAGACACACTTAGGGATATGAATTTTTTTTAGAAATCGACAACATGCAGCGTCCGCTGCGTTAAATTATAATGATACACCTAAAAACGTCTCGTCCTTTTGAAACGCCAAAAATAGAAAACGATTTTTTAATTATATTCATAAAATGTTTCTATGAGTCTAAATATAGTCACAAATTATTTGTTCCACATTCGTATAACAGAGGTCGTCGTAGCACAGTGGCACAGAGTCTGGCTATAAATTCGATTCGTTCTGGGTTCGATTACCACTCGAGGAAAACATTATGTATTATTTTTATTTGTCCACTTTGGTAAGTAGCGTAGAGTTCCTCCACTCAACGTATTGTCTTAATTTCCGACGAAGCGTGGAAGCCGGAATGTTTTGACACTACGCACTCTCTGACTTCTTTTGACCCTTCCATACGGGAAAAAGCGTAAATGTTAAATATAATTACGTATAGATATAATCTTTATCGATAACGTACTTAATTGAAATTTACCTCACAACGAGTGTCATTAACGAGGGGAAATGTGTTTTATGGCCTAAAGCTGTTATCATATAATGATAAAAACATATACGAAGTAAATTATAACGAAACAATATATATTATAAGAGTCCTTTTTATATAAGCACGTGTCCATACAGGAAGGCGAACGGAGAGTGCGGGACTGTAGTAACATCACTTTCTCTCTGCTTAAACAATATCAATTCAAATGTGTATCTTTCAACAATACACTCCTTTATACATCTCTTTATAAAAATTACTAAATATATAACAACATATAATTCCTTTTAATAATTTTCTTTATTTTTCATAACAATATTTATAAGTTGTTCTTACTTATTTTAAAGCATAAAAATACGTGGAAGTAATGTGTTTTGAATGTAGTGTAAGTTGGCTGTCATTGTATTACTCGTATATTATTCAATAAAACTTGTAACTTTTGTATTTGAAAACAGCAAGTTGTTGTTGAGTGTTTCTCTTATTATTTTCTTCGAACAGCGCATGAGCGTGAACTGATTTGTTATGGGTTTGAATCCCACTCAGGGGAATGATTAGATATTATTTTCATTTGTCCTCCTTGGCGCCTAAGACAAGCGGCGTTAAGTCCCGCAGCTTACCACACATATGGATAACGGGGTGTCCTGACAAAAGATTCTCTCTGACTAGTGTACTATGCAGGAAAAGGGGGAAGTTCCCTTTTTATGAAGGTAACAGTAATAATAACGATACAATAAAGTTAAAGATACAATAAAGGCGTCGCGTCGCACACTCACTCACAACCAGAGCAAGTGGACCGGTTTTGAGAACAAAAGATTTCTTGAAGAGAACATTTCAAAACACTACACGGAAATGTGTTTTATTTATATTACACGCGTACATTGTACGAGAAGTGCGATATCCGCAAACGTTCATATTTATTCTTTATTACGAAAAAATGTATTGATCTTTTAGCATTTATCTCCGGTGTAGCAGCGTGTAGCAGCGTGCCTGGAGCGGAGCGAGGAGGACCTGCGAGGAGCGTATGTCTCCCCTTTTCGGTAAATATAGAGACATTGTGTGGACAGCGGCGGAACTCTACGTTGCGTTTAGTGTTAGTTACGTAAGTAGAGAAATTAAAAAAGTTAAGTATAAACATTTCCCAGAAATGGAAACGGACCCACAACGAGTCGCGTTTACAGTCTTACATTGCCCTACTGCACGATGGCGGCGATGGGCTACAGGTGTGTAACTTACAAAGTACACACTCAGGCATGAGCGAGTCTGCATCATTGATACTCTGTTTCCTCTCAACATGTCAATAAATATAGTCAATTTAGAATATTAATAAATTAAAAGGTCAGCTTCAAACAAACTTTACCATCAAACCAAATGAATTAAGTTTAGTTTTGCTATAGAGGTGTACCAAACGTTCCCCTGATAGAGATGTGACCCGCTGTCATCGGGAACTGATATATCATACATACTAAACGATTACAGTAATACATTTTAATTGCAATTAATTGCAATACGTAGGTGCAATTTACTATAAATAAAATATCTCGTGCAATTCAATGGCTCGCGTTTGTTCGCGGAAATTTAATAAAGTTCACGCTTAAAATAGATTTAAATAATTAGTTTGAGTGCGATATCGTGTCGCTCCCGTCGCGGCGGTGGACAGTCTGGGAACACGGTGCTTGCGGGTTCGATGCTTACTCGGGAGAATGATTATATTTAAATTATTACTATATGTGATGGGTGAAGCTGTCGAAGGAAGGAGGAGGACCAATTATAGTCGTGTTGCCTTCACTACATGTGAAGGTGTATGTCAGACACGTAGCAGTTTGTGTAATATTTATTTTACCATTTTAATATATTTCTAATCCATTATTATAATAAACACTGGCTTTATGCACTTCTATTTCCTATCATTATATTAATGCAAAGGAAAAGTCCTAAGAGAGACTCATTTTACGTAAATAATGTGTAAAAGCCAATATCTCACGTTGTTATCTAAGCATCAAACAGAATCAATCCGACAAAACTGTAAACGAAGTGACATAACCGGTGCTAAGGTACCGCGTACTGTGCGCGTCTCGGGGAGTCCCCTTGCAAACCTTACCTTACCTGAGTGGGACTTACCTGAGTCACATTTCAAATTACTTTGTTTATAAAATTTTCAGTTTTTAGGTATTATACATATGTATGTATACCTTATAAATGTGAGTATTAATATTTATAATTTGTATGAGTTCGCAAACAAAGATTTAAATTTTCCATAAAATTTAATAATTTAGTCAAAAATATAAATGTGCATTGTCTTGACGCGGCGTGTCGGCTTGCGACGACCTCGGCCATCGGAACAGCTATTTTTATTGTTTTATGTAAATATACATTTTATTAAATAAAGAGAACATCAGAATAATTGTGTTTTGGCCCTACATACGTTCTGATCCTGGGGCAGATTAGAAGAAATTAATTTCAATCGAATCTGCAACCATCGCACTTACAGTCATGAGCTCAACAACTCCGCCGCAGCGACTTTTCAAACTCATTATAAAACATAAATACACAGCACAGCTCATAAATTGAAATTTTACACAGAATCGATTTAATTAATCACATTAAATCGGCTGCGGTGTGTGTGTGTGTGTGTGTGTGTGTGTGTGTGTGTGGTGGCGACTTTGTAGTTTCTATTAATTTGATAAATTCAAAATCGATACGATGTGTACTTTACGTAATCTATGTATTTCAATATTTTATGTACATATACTTACTACTTACTATTTTTTATATTAAAACGCCATTGTAGCAGAATGGCTGTCTGTTTTTGTTCATGCGATGGTTATGGGTTTAATTTTGAAATCCAATTAAATCTAAAATATTTTTTATTCAAAAAAGTTATTACGCACACTTTATAACGGTCAATCAACATATGCATGTCAGTACTGTCAGTCAACACGCCGCCACCGGCGAGGAAGGCAGTTCTACAGTGAAGACCTATAGAGAAACTCAACAACTACTGTTTTGAAGTATAGTTTTACAGCAAGTTCATAGTTATCATTTGCTTCCCGGTGAACCTATCACCATTTGATTTCACACGTAAATATTTGTATAGTGGTCTTGGACAGAATGTTTTCACTGATTATTTAAATTATTTATGTTAGTAGTAAGAAATAGCAGGGCGCGGGCTTTCCCCGTTTACCAGTCAATCCGTCTAGAATGAGTAGAAAATGGGGAACGGAGTGCCTTAACACTCGTCTATAGTGTATACATATATAAAGGCGTGTGTACTACTTTATTTGTTTTAAATACAATTTCAACGTATATTTGTGATGAACTCGTACTCGACGTACGTCGCACGCGGACGTTTGACTTGTATCACATACACATTCACGTGTCGGCCTCCTCTACCTCCTACCTCCTCTACCTCCTCTACCTCCTCTACCTCCTCTACCTCCTCTACCTCCTCTACTAGCATGTATTAATAAAATATTGTAACACAATTTCTTAGTATCTCTTGACCAAAGGTTTTTAAATTTGCATATTTCATAATTTCAAAACATAATACCAAGATGCTCTGTTTTATTAGCTTCAAATGACATTAATCAACGGTGTCTTAAGTCTTCCCAGATCGAGAAAATTAAAGTAATTTAGATATAATAATCCTTTGAGCAACCTGTGGAGCAAGTGAGGTGTGGGACAGGCCGAGCTGTCCTACTGCGGCACTGCGCCGCGGTAGGACAGGCGACCTCGAAGGTATTAGCGAGCAATTAATTTCTTTTACGGCGCTATTGTTCGCCTTCTATAGAAAATTATTTAATCACACCAAGAGTTCATCAAATTTGAATTTAAATATTTATTAAATGTGGTTGAAACTACAGGTTATTAATAGCGTACAACAAAATATGTAATTCTAATAATATTTACTTTTATTATAAGCACTACTTCAAGCTGTTACCCGCGGCTTTGCTCGCGTGGTCTGTGCGGAATTAACAATAGCTTTATTATACATTACTCCAAAATTTTGTGACGTTTACTCTTTGACATTTCAACGTTATCTTTTTAAAACATTTTATTCTATACACGTCACTGAGGTTCTTCCCCGTAGGAGTACTCCACTTACGTCACTCCCCAGCATCTTAACTATCTCCGTGCATCTGCACTGCTTGAGAGGACGATAGCGACCCACCGACCACCGGACCTGACTCTCAGACGGACTGCTACAGTCTCTCTATTACATAAACAAATGAAATAAGAAGCGTGTGACCGCGTGTACTCACTTGCCAAAATAAATTATAAGAAAATCACAAACAGAAAAAAGAAAAAAGCTGAAAAGTGCACGGACCTCGAGTCCGTGGCGCTTATAAAACATAGAGAGAAAAAAAAACTATCCCCATGCACAAGCCGTAATATACCCTCAACAGGACGGACAGACAAGTTCTCTCATTGATAATATTAGTATGAATATACACATCAATGATATCAGTATATTTTATCCTCCTTTACAATAAGATGTAATTGTTGTTCATTTCCGACTTGCAGCAGGTCGACGCGTCTCGCGCCGAGTGCTGACGTCAGGCGGGCTCAGTATAATCCGCCGCAGCACTACACTACTTTCATTATTTTTTCCGAACAAGGATGACCTCAGTCCTCAGCGGAGTGAACGTAAATTAATGAATCAATCTATTGCCGAAAGGCCACGTTTTGTTTAACAACGTTTGACCAAACAATGTCGTTTTATTTAAAACCTCACGCAGCTTGACTTTGTTGCTTTGTCAACTATATGTACATAGATACAAACATACACGGAAACGGTAGTCATAAGTGTATGTCTATTTTGCGGTTCCACTTGTTTCCTGCAGAGCCGTGCAGGCAGAGAGAATGTAGTTTCGGGACATTCTGTTCTCTATTTTCGGCCAGAAGTCGATGTATTGTGTATTGAGCGGTGGAGCTCAACGCCACGCTTTGTAACAGAGCGGAGAAATCAAAATAATTTAAATGTATATCATTCTCTGAAGTGGGAATCGAACCCAAAACCAATCACGCTTACACTCAGACGCTGTCGCAGTGCGCCGCGACAGTCATATTACTAAATTCAATATGTCATATACTAATAATAAAATTAAATTATTTAAAAAATTATCATTCAAAGTTGTATAGAACCTACGACCATCAGCCGCACACACTACGGCGTCACTTCACACAATAATTAAATGTAGTATTTTCCTAACATTTTGCTCAAACAGCAATAAACGCGGCGCCAAATAGCGTAAACCATTATCCTTTTTCTAGGACACGCGTGTAATTAGCGATTCGCTGTCAAATATATAACCTGCTGGTGGTCGGCGCTGTCTGCGTGGACTTTGTCTCGGTTTCCATTATTATTTTTCATATCGGCATCCTTAAAACGTAAAGTTCAGCTCATTCTCAATTTCATGAGAACGTTGATGTCTGTCACTTTATCCTCTACATTGCGCAAAGAACCAACCCGAAACTTTCTGATTGGAAAGTGCAGTATGTGCCTTGGCCTCTACAGAACTATGACCTTGGTTTGACTATATTGGAAAGAAAACAAAGAGAGTTGACAAAGCCCCACGGGCGTCTCCAGTGAGACACGGAGCTTGGTTTGCGAACTTCTAAAGAAGTGGACGGTTTTGCTTCTCTCTCCAACGCAAAAGTGGACTGAAAATAATTTAAATATAAATATTTGCTCCGAGTAGGTATCGAATCGATCATTATATATCAGACGCTGTACCGCTGCGAGGACTCTAATCATTTCTTAAACTCTCTTTTCATGGAGAAATGAACAAATTTTCATCAGGAGACCAGAAAAGGTAGAGTTTTGACCAATGTTCCATGTTCGACTCGTTGTCGACTACAACTTTATTCGCGTTCGACTTTAACGTAAAATCTCGTTATTTCTTGTTCTCTTTACAAGTTTAATAGTATATAATACTGTACAAGTAAATTGAGGCGTAGAACAAACTAATTGATCGCTAATATCTGTGAGGTCACGTGACGCGGTGCAGTCTGGCGCGGCGTCTGACGTCACTCTCACTCACTGTCACTCTCAACTGCTTGTGGTCAGCCGGATCGTTATATCTGCATTATTTACATTTTTCCATCTGGGAAGACATTGGAAAGCGTTCAGTTCTATCTATATATAGATGCGATAGTTGGGAAATCGCTCTCTGTGACCACTAAGCCTAATCCTGAAGCTTTAGTTATTTAAAAAATTATGAAATGTCAATTTTAAAAACGTCAGTACTGTTTGCCCGGTATTCAGTTATTATATTGTATAAAAAGTTGTTTGTACAATATTTTATTAATACATGCTAGTATCCGATACGCGAGGTCGTGGAAATTCCCGGAAATAAATATAATAAAGATTTAAGCTTTTCACTTGTATATAAAATCACATTTATGTTCGTCGGAATTCAAACAGTAAGTTCGTACCGTAGTAGGGATTTGTCCCGCAGAGTGATGCTTATGTCGAATCAATCTTAATCCATCTCAAATGTATTTCGTAGGAATGTCTATTTTCATAAAGAGCTTCAGCTAACTCTAATGTATTAGATTGTTATATCTGCCAAGCTCGGAAAATGTGATACTTATTTTATTTTCATTATTTTATAGTAATTTATTACACCTCGCAGAGCAAAGAGAGAACATCGTGTTGAGAACAACTAAAAAGACAGGACATAAACAAAGTTATTCTAGTGTTTGTGGCAAGGACATTCGGCTCATGCAAGTTGAACCGCAAGGAGTGGATCAAAATAGCACTATCCTGGATTGATAGATTAATTTTGCTGTAGGGGAAGTTTATAAAGTCGTTGAAGAGACTTTCACGATGCGGTAGGACAACGACTGGTTGTTGGTTCTACACACATTCAGGGAAATAATTACACTTAAGTTATTTTAATTTTTTCTATCTAGTACCTATTTATGGTAAAGCTCGGCGTTGATATCCGCCTCTCAACATGCTAAGTCTTGCAATGCTGACATCAAGAGTTACGACACTACGCTCTCTTTGCCTGTTTGTCTGTGCGGGAAAAAGCAAGAATCGACTTTTTTAGAACTAATAAAAAATGTCCTTAAGTAGACATTTTGCTGAAATTGAAGCGAACATACAACCAACGTGTTCAATGATACATCTAACGACTGCGCTCCAACAGTGCAGTGTACGAGTAGACTACAACATTCTAAATTAAGTAAACTTGGAGGTAACCTCAACGATGCCTGCGACGGCGTCAACAACTTTCCGCGCTCTGCTCTGCCTGAGCTGTCAGAGCTTCATGCTCTAACTTACTTTAGAAATTCCCGAACAACAATATGTAGAGGTTTATGTTTGGTGTAAGTACTGTGTACCGAGTACCGTGTACCGTGTACCGTGCACCTAGCGCGCCGTCATGTTAGATCAAAAGCAGACTTTCAAAGTTATTTCATTATAAATATTATACCTTTTACTGAATAAAGGAATTTAGAAAATTTCAAATTAGCAAATTGTTAACGTAAAATTCTCAGGTTTTTTTGTAATACAAAGTATGCGATTAACATTCTGAAGAATTTTGAAACATATCCCATATTGCTGATTAGAGAATACTCGTATCAGATGTGACAAAGTTGATAAGTTGGAAGTGCATATTTTTTATGACAGGCAGTTTCAATTTTTATTGATATATTCAGTTTTATATTATTAAGAGATCTTTTAACGTGAAATTTATTTTATTTCATTAGATTTTTGGAATAATCATTTATTTGCGCTAAAACACACAAATCCTAATACTTATAAATAAACATTTTGAAAAATATACTCGCAGTTGACACATCGAAGCTAAAGCTGAGTAGCTTTGATATATAATCATAATTTCCCATCCATTTGATCTGTAACTGAGTCCGACACTCTCATTGTCCTCATAGAGTGGAGAGGTTATATTTTAAACATGTTTTTTTTTAGTTAAATAAACATTGTAGTATATGTTTTATATTTATGGTTTATTATTTTTACTTATATATTATAATGTTTGCTCTGCACTATGATCTGTTTGATTT
Organism: Dryas iulia moderata; assembly: GCA_019049465.1. Lineage (NCBI taxonomy): Eukaryota > Metazoa > Arthropoda > Insecta > Lepidoptera > Nymphalidae > Dryas > Dryas iulia. The sequence continues at coordinate 20,177,078 of CM032415.1, read as the reverse complement.
TAGTGGCAACTTTATTGATGTATGTATTATTGAAAGTTTTATAGTACACAAGTACTATATTATGTGTCCCAAATAGGAATAAATAAAAGTTTATAAGTAAAGCCTGTATTGAAATCGTCGCAGAAACCCATTAATTACTGCGCCGCTTTGGACAAACAAACAGTGAACCAATTATGAATCGATCAGTCGCGTCGTCTAACGGATAACCGGACGAGCCATACTTTGAGGATGGATTTACTTTGACTTTGACTCTTTCGTAGCGGCATCGTTTTTATGCAGATTTCAGCCGGTGCAAGGAAGATCTAAAAGACCTCGAACTGAACTGGTGGTGGTGGTGGTGGTGGTGTGTACCTCAGGAGACCTCATCAGTCTCCTTAAAGAAGAATTTTGAAAATAATTTCAACGTTAGAGACTAGATTTCTTGTTTTATATTTTACGCTTTACAATCTAATTTTAAATGGTCGCCAATTTTACTCATAAACAAAGAATAAGTGAGAAACGAAATATGCACCTCACAGTGCGAAAGTCCTGGAGGGGATCTTATCATAGGCAACTTGTTAAAAAGGTGGTGGGAGGGACAGTGGGACCATAGGTACTATAAGCGTGATGGTCCTACACTCGGGATTATATTTCATTTATTATCTATTCCCCGCTCACATAAGAGGTACACTCTACAGGTAATGCAGGTACAGGTCTGGAAATCGTGAGGTGAAAGGTGGAGAGCGAAGTGTCTTCAGGCTCCAAGGTCACTTTTCCTGTCCCACTAAAAAAAAAACAATAATTTAGCCGTCCGTCCGTCCGTCCGTCCGTCCGTCCGTCCGTCCGTCCGTGTGATTAAGTACGACAACTGCACTAATTACACCACCGCGCCGCTCCGGGTAACCAGGTTACCAATTACGCCTGTATCTCTACAATCACACCAAGCGTCGACTCGAAAATAGCTTATTCCATTAATGTGATGAATTCGTATTCAACTGAAATTCTATTATACGAGTATATATATGGAAATAGCCGGAACATTTTAATTTGTTACGATATGAATCTGTCGAGTAATCGCGCGGGTAGAGGAGGACGGAGTGTCTTGATACTTGGGTCTCTGCCAACCCTGGCATATGATGAATATTCGGTAATAATTTGTAGATAACTGCTTGTCGGTACTCGTATACCTCACCAACAATGATAGTGAACTAACAACAAGTCTAAATTATAATAAGTTATTGATTTACCATAAAAAGACCAATCAAATGTTATAGTGTTTATATAACAATGCGCATACGTTGATAGTTATTACTAACAAATACAAACAATATTTATACCAAATTATCAATTCTACGAATAAGAGCGAGATGCTCGTTCAATTGTTACGCAACAGTCGTTAGATGCGATGCAAAGAAGTGAAGGCTCATAAAGTAATTATAAAGTTAACAGATGTGTTTATGAACTCACAACGACGCCCGATAGCTGAATAACGTTATTTTTTTTTTTTTTAGCTTCACGCTGTTTCCCGCAAACAGCAGGGTAGGCAGAGGGAACCTAGTATTAAGACACCTCCGTTCCCCACTTTCCGCCGAATTCGGAGGCTTGCGTGTTAAGTGGCGGAACTTAACGCCGCGCTTTACCTCGACACCAGAGCGAAGAAAATGGAAATATAATTTCCACTCCTCGAGTGGGAATCGAACCCACAACCAGTCGTTTACCGTCACACGCTTGTGCCACTGGGCCACGAATGAGCCACTGGGGTTTAGATAGAATACAGTTTTAATTGTGACATCTAGTATTGCACATAATATCACTAACTTATTGACTCTAAATATACATGAAAAGACAAGTGGAGTATTTCAGCTCGTACTTGTACGTTTCAATTAATGATCAAATATATATTTTAGTGGAAGTAAAATCAAATATTATAGATGAATCGACTAGTCGGTGGATCCGAATCCAGCCTGCACCGGCAAAAGCCAGTATAGAATAGGAGATATTGCTGCTTTACACTTTCTACAGCAAAGCAGAGTAGTCATCGAAATCGAGATATTGTATGTTCAGTGGCGTAACTCAACACCGTTCTTTGTCTTATGGACGCAGAAAAGAAAATAATTAAAATATTTAATTCCTCTGAGCGGGAATCCAACCCACAACCATCGCGTTTATGGTCAGAAGCACGAGGAGGAATTATAATGTAGTTAGTTTCAGGAGTTGAATCCGTTATGGACGAGAGCTTGTACGGGCTACGTGCAATCAGAGATGAGTATTCGTAAACTCACTTAAGCGTCGGGAAGCGTCCAACTTTGTTAAATTAATTTTCACAGTAAACTAAACATGTATGACAGCTTTTGAAGTTTCAACTCGTATTTGTTGAAAATTTTATTATTTCACAAAGATATAGTTAAGTCTATAAGTTCTGTTTAGCTTATAGACCAACCGCGACGTTAAGTTCCACCAACCAGCCAGAATACGTGACGCCTTACCGACTATTTACTTTCTTAAGATCAACTAGCAATTTTACAACATTATATATACAAAAAATAGAGACAATGTTTAAATAATTTCAAGTTATGTTAAGGTTTACACCACATGCAAAAATAAAAACAAAACAGGAACTATAAAAAACGAGTGATTATTTTGCCATCAGACATTGCTAACACTTTGTTAAACAAATGTCAGTTGAGTAGAGGAGTGGAGTTAGTAACACTAGGTCCTCTTTCAACGCCAGATTAAAACAAATAAAAAAGTGAATTTACCTCTGTTGCTGCTCGGTGAGAGCAAATCTGTATAATAAATTGATTGTATAGTAAAGAGTGAGGTAGGCGAGGAGCTCGCGCCAGACCAGCTTGTACACACTGCCGCGCCATCTGCAACACAAATACATATATTATAGTCAATTATATATTATTTATATATAATAATTAATTCGCCCCCAGAATTTGGTGGTGCGTGGGATTCGGAGTGTCGAAACACTAGGTTCTCCCTAAATACCCTGCTGTGTGTGATAAAACTTGAAGATAAAAAAATAATAATATTAATCAGCATCCATTACGACATTATGGATCTGTGCCTGATGCCACAGACCAGGGTTGCGGGTTATGTCCCAACTTAGAGAAACTTTTAAATCCTCATTTATTTGGTCCCGTAAAACAAAGTGGGGAAATTCTTCCGTGATATTTTCCTGCTGGGTTTGTATATGGTTAAGGGTGAAGTTAGTTGGAGGGACATGCGGGCATATTACCATCACGCTTTACCGCATAGCAAGGTAGCCAGAGAGAGCCTCGCGACAAGACATTTTGTTTTTCACAATACGCTAGAAGTATAGATATTGCACACTGAGTGGTGGACCTCAACGCCGCGCTTAATCTTATTCACTAGAATGGAGAAATGAAAATAATTAGATGCTAATTCGTCCTCTAGTAGAAATCGAACCCACAGCCAACAGCGATTACAGTCAGACGCCGTCCCACTGCACCACGTTAATCTCTATTGCTATATTATATCCGTCAGTATTTGGTTGATATAAATATGCAAATATAACTGTTTTTAAATAAGTTTCATCGACTCTGATTGTCATTTAGTGTCGGCAGTTAGCAGCTATTTAACAAGTTTAAGTAGTATTTTATATATTCTAATTGCACTTACATTAAAACCTGCTGTTATCACTTAACAAAACACGTTTTACAATTTGGTAACGACATAATTTGGTCAAGGTGTCATTATATGAATTGGAACTTCTATCTTGTATTAGGTTGTCTTGCGTTTTAATTACTGAGCAGTTGGCCTCTAAATCAATGTTTATATAATATATAAATAAATATGTAATATACGAGGGTATGCCAGAAGATGAATGCTGTAGAGATGTAATTTCTTCGTAGGATGTGCAGAGTCCGCATAGCTGATAGAATGCGAAATGAAGAGGTATACCAAAATGGCAGACGTCAGTGAAGATATTATAGTGAGACTGACGAGGTGAGCGGGGACCTCAGCTGACCTTCGAGAACACAGTGTCTATGATACTAGAGGAAGGTCAAGTATAAGGCATGAAAACTTTCAGAGGCGTGTATTAAGAGGTTGAAGACATTAGACTGACTGACTATCCCGCTAGTTAGAAAGAGTAAAGCTAAAAATATATGCAACATATACATATATTTAATATATTATATACTTTTTAGTACTAGTATTTAAATATACTTGTATTAATGAATGTAACCTCCTAGTTGTCAAAAGCACATCAAAACTACTGGACGTAACTTACATTTGGTTTTGTGGCTAGTGTTTGTAGCAAATTTCATTTCCAGAAATAACGAATTTTACAGAAGTTATAAATTAAAATAGTCCGGCAAGTGTCTTAAAGCCAACGCAAGTGATGTTGCACGCTGACACTTGTTTGTATGTACTAGTGTATAAAGGCAATGCGCATATTATAAGAACACACACACACACACACACACACACTACATGAGTCACCCCCGTTGCCATGGCAACGTGTTATACACTTTACACGCAAGTGTACGTCAAACAAACACTATGTTATGTAATTATATATTAAAAAATCTCAACTTTCGCACTTGTTCTACTTGCAAACTTTAACTACGTCAAGTGTTATGATCCTTGAAAATTTTCCTTCGCGTATTAATACAATGTTAAATTTGTTTTTCTTCTAAAATATAAGAAAGATTTTCGCAATCATAAAGTAAGTATTCCTTTGAGTGGCGTTTGAAGTTTATAAATACAACTTATTTACTTTTCCACTTTCCAATAGCATTTTTCCGTCGATTTATAATAATAAAAATACTTGGAAGCCGATACAAGTAGTCAAATACTCGATACTGTGCTTAATATTGTTTAAGCGGATCACGCGTGAGGTAGCGCCAACGAAAACACTCGTATTTGATTATATAATAATGTATGAATATTTAAATATATTTGATATGTTCTAAGTAAAAGTGGTGGGAGTCGAACCCACAACTTTCGCACGTCCACCGTCCCACTGCGCCTTAGGGCCCACTATCTTTAAATGAAAGAGAGAAGAGAATATAGTGATGTATCACTAAACAAAAGGTTGAACGTTTTTCTTTACTTTATTAGTTAAAAAATATATTTTCCAGGAAACATGCGTCACAAACACATTAACATTTAGTCACTAACATAAAAGCGTCTTCAACTATTTATTTTAAACGACTCGCTCTTATATTTTTATTTTTATTTCATTTCTCGGCTCTTATATTTGATTTCATTTTTGAATTTTATAACTTTTATTTTAAAATGGAATACGTTGTTCTTTTAATGCACTCTCATAGAGGAGTTGTGAACACTGTACTAGAGGGGTGTGTAGTGCTGGACGGACACTGGACGGAGGTTCAAGGTTCAATTTTTTTTATCATTATTTTGATATATAGAGTCCGTAGTAGCGCAGTCGTGACGCGTCTGACTGTAAATGTGACAATTGTGGGTTAGAATCCAAGTCGGAGGAAAATTTATAATATAATTATTTTGACAGCAAGACTAACCGCGGCGTTGAGTTTCGCCGTTCAACAGACAATGTCTCGATTTTGGACGGAAAATGGAGGGCGCAATGTTTTCAAACGAGGTTCACTCTGTTCCATTATGTGATCTATTTTATGTCGAACTCTGGAGCTTTGTGTCTCTGTCTGCTGTCTCAGATGATCCGACGTTTTTAAATCTTGTTGCATGTTTTTATTTTTATTTATTTAAATATATATTAATTTACAATATAAATTATTTTATAATTCAAGTAGTTACGAGTATCTAACATTTAATCGCTTGTATGATTGTGACATAGTGGCATCTCTCCGCTCTCCGCCCGCCCGCCCGCCCGCCCGCCCGCCCGCCCGCACGCCACAGCCACTGGCAACAAGAGTCTTTCAGTCAGCCTCCCCGAACTCCACTTACTAAAACACTGAACGTAACGAAGCCCGACAAGAGTTTCATTTGCCAAGTGCCTTCCTCCAGGCCAAACACACGCAAGTTCCGTTATTCGTTTATATTTCAGATTGAGCGTTCACTTTTTGTATCCAATTTGCGAACCAACAAAGGTCTCCGTTAGACAAATATCGCCAGCTTCTATACTCGTCTATATATGTATGTATATGTATGTATATATGTATGTATATGTATGTAGTTGAAAAAAATATGTCTTTATATATTAAACCAGTTGTTCAAACTTTTATATGTAATATATCTATTTAGTAGTTTCCACATATCAGTGTTTACAGTATTAGTTTATTATCTACACAAACAAACAAAATTGGTGTGTCTGTTTGTAATATGAAAATAACAGAGTTTTACGAAATACATGTATGTATGTATGTATATACAGTACATATACAAAAATCACATGTTTTACAATGTTTGCCTTTACGTCTATCTGTCTGCTTGTTCCAGCTGGGCCTGTTTGCTGCACTGATTTAAGTGAAATTTACACTCATAGATAGCTCACGTCGTAAGGAGCCATTTAAGCTAAGTTTATTTTAAAATTCTAAGTTTATGCCCCGATTTTGTCCGCGTGTAATTTAAATTTCACGCGGATGAAGATAATAATTTAAAATAAAATTGTCGTCGTGTAAGACATAATATGTCACATAATGTCACATAATGTAGGACATCGGACATAGTGTCGTCTGTACGCTCCTCTCAAGCACAACTCATGCGGACGGCAAGAAAACCAACGGCTTATTATAGCCTCAGAGAAAGAACATACACTTAAAACACTCTGTTCTTCATGTTTTCATCAATTTTTGAAACTAGCAATACTAAAACATTTTATTAAATAAGCATTCCCTCGATGTTGAATCGAACTTGGAATTGTCCCCGATACTCGTAGTCACCATCACGTCACAATGCGCCTGATGAGCCTGCAAAGTGATGGCCTGTAAACTCAATAACGTAGCGTAGCGCTTGTCTTGCCATTGGGATAAAACAGGGTTTCAATATTTTCCTTATTATGCACTTTCGATTAAACTACAACTTGTTGACCATAAACATACAAATATAACGTTGTAGCGATGCGACTGACAGTTACTGGTAGTGAATTGAATGTGATAGTCACTCCACGATGGATTTATTTAAATTATGTTCATTTCAACAATATTCTTCTCAATAACACTAAAGTTATGTACGACGCAGTAGCTCAGTTAGAACAAGTGCCGCTAGAATGCCGCTGTACATGTGCTCAAACAAAACACATATAGGAAAACAATGTTTTTTTTAAGTTTTCTTGGTCATCTTTGTTCAAAGTCACACACTCTGTTCTCTGCTTTTCTATTAATGATCATGAAAGAAGAGTACGGATCTCAACATAATAATAATAGGCCTTTATTTCTCGCACATATCTTCGTATACGTACTTCGTATGTAGTGTTAGTTGGTTGGTTTTATATTTCAATAAATACAAATAAATTTGGAAAGTAATATAATGTCCTGTAATGTGTTAATGTCCCTGTAACTCATCCACTTCCGCGGGTTGACTGGAACAGATCACCATTCACTCCACCATTGTTAACAAACAAATTTACTTATTATCACTGTGTCTTTTTGATATACAATAAACAATATAAACAATGTAAGTTGTTATTTATATTAATTTATGAGATATGGACCCCAATATCTAGGGTATTCTCCTTTTCACAACTCTCTGTTTCTTCCCACAACCATCCATTACATCCAGCAGTTTTTTTAATATCTCCACATATACTGTATATATTCGTTTATATACAAATTAATCTTGTTTTCAACTTATCACTTTTCTTAGCAACAATTTGTAATCAATGATCGTCGAACCCACTATTTACATGTATCTATGTATGTACTATGTGTATATGTATGTATGTACAAAGAACTAATATATGAGAGTTAGCGTGTCAGTGTGTTAGTTCACAGCAAATAACATGAGTGGGATTCTGTACACAGATGAGACATATTTAAAATGACGAGGAAGGATGACATAATTGAAGCTTATGCTCGTACGCGTATACGAGTATTGAGATCCTGATTTGAGCTACATGAGATACAAGCGATACAAGTGATGGTGTGGTTGCGCTGCTATTTATGACTAGACTATGTATTTTTGGGTTTTATGAGAAAAAATATATAAAAGGATGACGACATATACTTATACTCGTATATTGTGTATATAATGCAACATATATTCATTTTAAGCCACAAATTCTTAGGTATATTTTCCATACATTATTTGATGAACGTTTAACAATTGAAGTCACCCACAAGTCACAGGAACCCGTTGGTTTTAACAAACAGTAACAGAGTAAATGAATGGATTCGTAGTTCGTAATCCGTAGCCCAGACAGATGAGTGTAGCTTCCATCTCTTCTATAGGAAATGTTAGTGTTAACAGCGTGGCCCTCTTCCCGTTCCCGTCCGGTCGTCCCGGGTCGTCCCGGGCCGTCGGACTCGCAACACGCAATGTCCTCAAATAGACGGTAATAGACGACTTATTGACGTCTCGTATAGCAAAGTGCTCTGTGAGGTAATTACGTGTTCTTATCTTAACTATAACTTAAGAAGAAAACAAGCTTTAAATTTTTAAATTGTCCGCCTTTTTTACCCGCGACGGAACGGCGACTGTATATGTGTTTGGGGTGAGAGGTTGTTTGTTTGTTTGTTTGTTTGTTTGTTTGTTTGTGTGTTTGCGCAAATTGCTATGTCAATTATTTCCAAAACTATAAGTCCGATTTTGATACGGTTTTCTATGATAGGTTAAGATTCGATTGGCGTAAATTCTAAGATATGTCTTATTGCTTTAACTCACTAGGGGGCGCTGCAGTAAGCATTTTACGTGAAAACGAATGTTTTCAATTATCTCAAAAAATAATAGTCTGATTTCAATAGATTTTCAGTGATAGATTCAGGTTTAATTGGTGGATGTTCTTGGATATGTTTTATCGTGTCAAACCACCAGGGGGCGCTGCAGTAAGCATTTGTTTGTACTTTTTTTGTATTTATTTGTCTAAAACCGAAACTACTGCTCCGATTAAAAAGAGTTTTCATAAAAAGATTCATCTTTGCTTGATGCATATTTTAAGATTTTTCTTTTTTTGTTACGGGGAAAACTCACCAGGGGGCGTAGCAGTAAACATTTGTTTATGCAAATCAAAAACTACTGGTCCGATATACATATAACTTTCAAGGATAGGTTCAGGCTTAATTGGTGCATCTTTTTATATATGTGCTACAGTGACCACTCATCAGGGGGCGCTGCAGTAAGCATTTGTTTGTACTTTTTTGTGTAAAACCAAAATTTTTCTTGTATTTGTTTGTCTAAAACCGAAATTACTAATTCGATTAGATAGAGTTTTCAGAAATAGATTTAGCTTTGCTTTGTGCATATTTTAAGATTTTTGTTTTTTGGTTACGGTGAAAATTCACCAGGGGGCGCTGCAGTAAACATTTGTTTATGCAGACCAAAAACTACTAGTCCGATTTAGATGAAACTTCCAACGATAGGTTCAGGTTTAATTGGTGCATGTTTTCATATATGCGTTACGGTGACCACTCACCAGGGGGCGCTGCAGTAAGTACATTTGTTTGTGCGAAACTAAAACTACGAGTCCGATTTGAATGCAGTTTTCAATGATAGATTCAAGTTTACTTAGTGCATATTTTCATATATGTGTCACGTATGTTTACTTAGTGCATATTTTCATGTATGTGTTAACTCTCTAGGGGGCGCTGCAGTAAGTAGCTGCTTCTATTTTTTTGTGTAAAACCAAAACGACTAGTACGATTGGAAAGAGTTTTCAGTATTAGATTCCGCTTTGCTTATAGCACGTTTTTAAATTTATATTACAGTGACAAGTCACCAGAGGGCGCTGCAGTAATATATTGTTTGTGCAAAGATAAAATGACGAATTTGATTTGGATGCAGTGTCAATGATAAGTTCAAGTTTAATTAGTGCATGTTCTTGGATATGTTTTATCGTGTTAACTCACCAGAGGGCGCTGCAGTAAACATTTGTTTTTAATATTTAATGCAAAGCTACAACTACTAGTCCGATTGCGCAGAGTTTTTAGTATTAGAGTTACCTTTACTTGGTGTAAGTTTTTAGGTTTTTTTTTTACGTTATGACACGCCAGGGGGTGCTGCATTAAACATTTAATTATGCAAAGCTAAAACTACAAGGCCAATTTGGATGCAGTTATCAAAGATAGGATCAGGCTTAATTAGTGCGTGTTCTCGTATATGTGTCATGGTGATACCTCACCAGGGGGCGCTGCAGTAAGCATTTGCTTTTATTTTTTGTGTGAAACCTATTTAGATGCAGTTTTCTGTGATAGGTTCTGGTTCAATTGCTGCGTGTTTTTATATGCCATATCGTGATATCCTACCACGGGGCGCTCCAGTATAAATTAGTTTGTTCAAAATCAAAACTACTACTGGGTTTTGTGATTTTCACTGATTTGGTTAGACTTAAGTTTCGTGGAAATGTTACGGTGACAATCTGCCAGGCGCTGCAATAAGCTTTTGATAACCAGAAAGCATTGGGTTTATAATTTCTTTTGGATTTGCATGAAGATATAAAGTATTTCGATATTATGTAATAATATATAAAGTGTATCTATTCACTTTAAAAAGTTTAAAATAAAAAGCAAAATTAAAAATTTTGAAAAAACCCACGACGGTTTAATTGTAATTGAAAAAGGATAAAATAACTGTAAATCCCCCGCCTAAAAGAATATATGTAGCGAGATGATGGGGACGACTTCGTCGGGGGCTGCCAGTTGCAATCCCTATTTTAAATATAGTAGCTAACAGTATAGATTTTTTTTTTAAAGTTTTTAAAATACCAGTTATCAAAACTGTAAATTCATATTAATATTTTAATTTTTTGGGAACCTGTTTTAACAGCAAGAAAACCTATGAGAAGGTTTGTGCAAACTTAAAGTAATGACAGCCCCCGACGAAGCCGTCCCCATCATCTCGTTACATATATTCTTTTAGGCGGGGGATTTATAGTTATTTTATCCTTTTTCAATTACAATTAAACCGTCGTGGGTTTTTTCAAAATTTTTAATTTTGCTTTTTTTTTTATGTATGTACCTATATTATTTTTTTGAGTTGAAGGCTTTGACCTAAACACAACCGGGACACAAACGTCCCCCGAGCGAGCTCGAACCGACGGCCATTGCGTCACAGTCAGCCTCTGAACTCAACACAGTGCGGAGTGCGAAGTGCGGAGTGTCTCACTGCACTTAGTGTTTGTGGGTTCTGTTCTACCTCACTGTCTATATTATTCTTTTTATATTTTTTCATCTACTTCCCGCACAGCAGGAGTATGGGTAGTCGGAGCGATCCTAGTGTCAAAACATTCCGTTCTCCGATTTTCGTGTGAAATCGATACATAGCGTGTTTAGTGACTGAATTCAACGCCGCAGCGAATCTTAGGTACCAAAGCGAATGATTGAATTTGAACATTCCACTGAGTGACAATCGAACCCACACTCATCAAGTTTACATTCAGACGCTGTCGCATAACACCATGAACTTTTAAAACAGAGTTTCAGAGATTTACCAGCTGTCCGAAGAATGACGTACGTAGTTTCGAACGACTAGGTTCCTTTTTCCCGCCATCGTCCAGGAAGTGAAATAAGTAATGTATGACGATAACAATATTAAATCAAATGGTAAAAATAATGACAGTAAGTTATTAAGAAAAAGAATTGTTAGCCGATAACCGAGATGAAACAATGCTGCAATTTAGGGGTACTTTCACAAGACATAGCGTCGCATTGGGGAACGTTTCCCAAACACGGCGAGTAGAGAACGGAGTCACTGTGTTCTCTCTTTCTCATCTCATATTCAAAAAAAGTTTGAAAGTAAGAAAAAGCAACACAAAACAACGTTATTCAACAGAGAAACCGCATCGAAGTAGAATAGTTCTCCGCAACGCCGCGCCGCGCCGCGTTCTCACCTTAAACTTCACTAGCCGATACGATTACTATTAAAATATTCCTTATTTAGTCAAACTACGTCTAGTTTCCATACATCCGCCATTGACACTGCGCTCTAGTACTACTGTAGTAGTACTAATGTGTTTGTACATACGAGTATGCACACGAGAGCTTGCTTCTACATACGAGTACGTGTCTGAATAAAACTTATATATCTTTTATTATGCGTGTGACATGTTGATATATTTTGAAATGAAACTATTTAACTACTTCATTTTTAGATTTTGAAATTATATTTTAATTTCATAAATTTGTAAAATCGCGAAATACGAGACCAAAGGTCTGATGTTCTGGTAATGTTAACGAGTGTTTTAGTTTCCACTCATTTTGTAGTGTGGGACACACTTTGTTCTGTGTTTTTCAATTAACTCTGCGCTTAAAGAACGATATTTTATTTATGAATTTATTATTAGGGCATATGCTTTTCGGGCACTTTCCAGAGACAAAGATAGAAAATTTGAGCGTTCAAATTTTTATACGTTTTCTATTTTCCTAAGTGTGTGAATAACACTTTTAAATGATAAAAATATTTTCCCGACACGTTCATGAAGATAAGGTTCTAAAATATAATGACCGCTCTGATACCTGTCACCTCGCGGTACGCAGAGAAGTGCGGAGGAGACACTCTCTGGGATGTCTCTGCCGCGGGAAGCGCGCAGCTACAACTCATCTCAGAACATTTATACGATAATTTTATGTGATATCAGTTAAAGGAAAACGAATAGCTAATTATGTAAGTATATACGTACATAATTATATGTACTTCAACATCAACTTTGTACATACACATATTTCAACAACAGACTTAGTAAAAACCTCGACCAATATTAGATATTATAATACATAATATTTAAAGTTATTTAAACATTTATGATATAAATATTGACATTTGAATATTTATAATTTTCCATAAAAATTTCAATGTCACATGAGTTAGGCCCGCGGGTGTTACTGACACCGCGGAATGTGAGAGTACCTTTAAAAGCAGCTTATTAAATATCTTCGAATATTCTTTTTTGACATTAGAGATTACGTTTTAAATTATGTATTTCTTATCAGCTTCATGTTTTTCCACCAATGCAGGGGAGTCAGAGGCTGTTGAATGGCGGAACTCAACGCCGCGTAACAATTTGATGACAACGAATATACACCATCTTCAAAATTCAACATCGCCTGTGATATTTTTTACAATTAATTTAAAATTAAATTAATTGAAAAAAATATCACAGACGACACAACTTACATAAGTTGTAGCATTTGATCTGTTTATATGACACGAATGCAAGAAAACAATGAAAAAAGAACTAACTAAATATATAATTAGCAGTATGTAAATAATAAGTTGTATAATAATAATAATAATTTTTATTAAAGTAACCATGACTCAATTTTAGTTAGTATTACAAGACTTAATTTCTATGTTAGTAGCTTAAAATTAAAATTAAATTCATTGCCGCGCCATTCCACTAGAAATGGAGCAGCAATGATTCAATAGCAGGCAATAGGCAATCGTATGTGCAGTCTAGCTTGTTCGAAATCATTCCGAGAATGCTGTTAGCACTACCCCACAGCCTACGCACCAGGGATCCACATCTCTTTCGCATTATGGTGTGGAAACAATCTACTCGCGCAGCAGCGAACATCCCTGATGCGCTGCAAAAGCGGGGTAATCCCATCAGCACTCTGAAAGCATTATTATATTGTACACGAAGAGCGTTGTATGTTTTTTGCGAGTACTTGACCCACAGGCCGCATGTGTAAAAGGTTGTACAGTAAGCTCTGAATAAAGTACTTTTTACGCTAGCTGAACAACGCGCAAATCTGCGAGCCAACATATTCGCCCTCACAGCCAACGCTCTTCGTTCTCTCTCAATATCTGCATCGTCCCTGAGACCAGGCGTTAATATATGCCCAAGATACTTGAATTGGAACACTCTTTCAAGTGCGCACTGCACTTGACTGTTGTCACTTTTCAGTCAAATAAGCAATTACAGGAATTTTGAGGGGTTATTTTAATTATGAAGATGCGTTCGAGAATTTTAATTTATGTAATCTAACAGTGGCAGAAGTGGACAGTAAACGAGTCGCGCGACCATCAGTTACGCTGTCGTCACGAGTCTCATCACATAAAAATATAAGTATTAAAAAACAAATAAATATTATATTACATTATAATAAATAAATAAAAAATGAAAATGAGTATGTACGAGTATGTGATTCATATCCATAATATATAAGCATATTGCAGGTATTCGTGGTTAAGTTATAAGTTAGAAAGTGTTTATCTAACAGCGCCGCAGCACGCGATGTGTCTCGGTTCAAATACAGCGCAAGCTTGCTTTATGTAATTAGGTAAACAACACTTTTGACTGACAGCGACTGAGAGAGGGTTCGACGTCCGATGAACGAAGATTATAATAATTTAATTTAATGTCAATCTCGTCTCTGGTAAGGCGGTTGGGTTCCTTCACTCAATATGAAATGTTTCGCAACTTGAGCGGAAAGTGAAGAAAATAGAGTCCGAACACTACAACTAAAAACAACGGTAAATAAATCGAAAGAAATCGTAATAATAATAATAGCTCAACTTACGTGACGGAGCTCGATAAACAACGCGCCGCGAACGTCCGCGTGTCGTTTGGATGTGGACCTTATTACTTATTAAAATATAATTATTTTATTTTAATTATTTTGCCGCAATAATATATGTTTTATTTACACAGGACCATAAATGATTCACTATTGTATGATGTATTGCGTTAGACTTTAGAAGAATCGGTTAAGGATTATAAAATTAAAATATTAATTAATTAGCAAAATGTGAGTATTGTCAGATCCACTACAACGTACAAGCAGCTCATTCAAGGCAGTACTTCTGGGAAGTGCTGGCCGTACAATCGGTGTCATATACTTGAAGATAATAATATATTTTGGGCCCTTCTGCGAATTCTGCGCGGACACAACCTTATCTTTAAGACTGTCCGTTTTTCACGCTGCACTACCTATTTCAGAGACATCTCGTGATCACTGCCGGAACCCAACGCCGCTCTTTGTGTTACTGGACCCGGGAAACGAAAATTATTTTAAATATAATCAATAATAGAATAGTTAAAGTCTTTGTTTTAAAATCGTTGAAAGTTTGTAAAATGTAAAGGTTCAGTAAAGAGTACAATGATTAGTTATGAAGGAAGTTTATCAAACTGGCCTTGGTAAGACCTTGAGAATACTTCGGGCGGTGGACGGCGGGGTAGTGGACGGGGGGCAGTGGACGGGGGGCAGTGGACGGGGGGCAGTGGACGGGGGCAGTGGACGTAAAGTAACCAATACAACCGACAATAAACATTTTCAGCTTAAAATACAAAATAGAAAGTTTGCGACACTTTGTGCTTATAATAAAAAAATACTTTCTCTTATCGATATTGTGATCTAAATACGACAGCCATTCAACACTTATTTAAATAAGCTTTACTATAATACATAATTACATAAATATTCGATTACTATCTGTATAAAGCGAGGAGGGCAGAGAGATTACTCTCTATGTTCCATCAAGTGACGTTTACTGTGCATTTTTCATTAAAATGAATCTTCCATATTTACGCTCCCCCAACTAGAATCCGACCCGCATTTAGTAGACTCGGGCCGCACTCTCATCGACTGAGCCCAGACGGCGTCATTATACAATTTTTAAAGATTAATTACAAACTGGCTCGAGACAGGTTCTCTTTATGTAGTGATGTAGAAACGTGTATTATAGTTTAGTTTAGTTCAGGTGTGTTGTGTACCGTTCCGTTCAGTTAGTCATTGAAAAATAACTAAATACCTATTCGTATGTGCCGTGGTGTGGTGTGTACCTCTAAACACTAACTGTAACTCCACGTCGTCGCTTTCAGGACGCTAAACTATTTTAATTTAATATTGTGACAGAGTTTTGTGTGATTGTAGGGGAGTGTGCGGTCATCGATCACGCGCAGCGTTCGGTTCCGCTACTTAACACACTACGTAACTATCGAACTACATCGCAGTTAATAGACGATACAATAATATCACTAAATTATTTTTTTAAAACGATAAACATGATACATGCGTGAAATATAAAGGAAATATATTTCACGATCGTTACCTACATACAATACCTACTCGTATTTGCAAGTGTTAACGTTTACATATTTATTACGAAATTGCATCCGGTTTTTCCTCATTGCAATTTATTATGATGTATTCGCTGAAGGGGCGTCAGGTAAGTCGACAGATAGCCTGAAACGGTGACTGGCGCTAAACAACTACACTGTATACAAATGTCCACTTAATGAGGTGCGGTAATGAAGCAACATTTAATTACGTTTTTTGCTAATTGTCAATTGTGCTTAATGTTAGCGATCGATTCGTATGCGTCACGGGCCAACTTTCGCCACATTTCGCCGTCGCTGTCACGGCCGCGGCCGCCGACCGACCGATACATTGAAAGACATTGAAATTATATTACAAATCACATTCATCAGACCCAAGGCCGTCCCATACTAATCTAATAGGACGGAGCCCCTTCCTCCCCGGAGTGTGGAGTGTGTCTGCCTGGCCTGCGTGCTGCGTGCTGCGGGCTGCGTGCTGCGTGCTCGGCGACGGCGGCGGATGTAAACACGCAGAGCCAAACAAAAGTGTACGTCACACACAATATATCGCATTCATTTTATTAAACAGCTGTTTTAAAGCCGTGGCGCGGCGGAGCGGGGGGCGCGGGGCGGCGCGGGGTCACCAGCTACCATACAACTACACTTACTTGCAAAGTATCCGCCAGAAACAGCCAAAACTACTCCCATTGGGCACCTCACCCGCGTACGATATAGTCATATTTGGACACTCGCGAAATTGTTAATTAATTATAATAACTTATGTAAAGTTACATGTTTAATTATGATATTTGAATGTGTATTTCCTTTGTTGTTGTTATTAAGTAGTACAGCGGTCGGCGGCGCGGGTCGCACTGGCGCGGCGCAGGCGCAGCCGCCCGCCCCGCGCGCCCCGCCCTCCCCCGCCCGCCCCCGCGCAGCCTGCACGGCGCAGGCTGTATGCGTGCTGGTTGCAAAGCGCGACGCTAGATGGCGGTCATTGGAAAAAGCCTTTAAATCAACTCACTTTTCATTTTATGTATTTTGTGTCATCCTTATATTCTATAATAATTAATTTGGTCTACTGTATATTGATAAGAAATGTTGAGCTAATTTTGCACTTTATAATATATACTTTTACATCATTTTTAAGTTGAACTTAATTTTGATAGGTAGGTATATTGTTATATCTAATTGAAATTGATTATTTATTTGAAAAGATTTAGACATAAATAAACGTGATCCTTGATTGATTTAAGAAGAATATTCTTTTTGGTACAAAATGCGCTATTGAGACTCGCACAGCAAGTCATCTCTCTAGCTGGGTACAAACACTGAAGAAACTAAACAAATAATCAGAATAACCAATCGGAAGCTCCCTGCCAGCTCACTCGGTACCGAAACAAACGCAAGCAAGCTGAAACAAAGAACATGAGAGGTACATGTCACATCACAACTCGCCTCTATATTATTTGTTCTCTACATATAACATTATTCGCCTACTTACCTTAATTGATATCATGTAGCAATATATTTTTCCCGCGACGGAACGGCGACTGTATATGTGTTTGGGGTGAGAGGTTGTTTGTTTGTTTGTTTGTTTGTTTGTTTGTTTGTTTGTTTGTTTGTTTGTTTGTTTGTTTGTTTGTGTGTTTGTGCAAATTACTATGTCAATTATTTCCAAAACTATAAGTCCGATTTTGATACGGTTTTCTATGATAGGTTAAGGTTCAATTGGCGTATGTTCTTAGATATGTCTTATTGCCTTAACTCACCAGGGGGCGCTGCAGTAAGCATTTTACGTGAAAACGAATGTTTTCAATTATCTCAAAAAATAATAGTCTGATTTCGATACGATTTTCAGTGATAGATTCAAGTTTAATTGGTGAATGTTCTTAGATATGTTTTATCGTATCAAACCACCAGGGGGCGCTGCAGTAAGCGTTTGTTTGTACTTTTTTTGTATTTATTTGTCTAAAACCGAAACTACTGATCCGATTGAAAAGAATTTTCAGAAAAACATTCAGCTTTGCTTGATGCATATTTTAAAATTTTTCTTTTTTTGTTACGGGGAAAACTCACCAGGGGGCGCTGCACTAAACATTTGCTTATGCAGAGCAAAAACTACTAGTTCAATTTAGATGAAACTTTCAAAGATAGATTCAGGCTTAATTGGTGCATCTTTTTATATATGCGTTATGGTGATCACTCATCAGGGGGCGCTGTAGTAAGCATTGGTTTGAGTTTTTTTGTGTAAAACCAAAATTTTTCTTGTATTTATTTGTCTAAAACCGAAATTACTCATCCGATTGGCCAGAGTTTTCAGAATTAGATTTAGCTTTGCTTGCTGCATATTTTAAGATTTTTGTTTTTTTGTTACGATGAAAATTCACTAGGGGGCGCTGCAGTAAACATTTGTTTATGCAGAGCAAAAACTACTAGTCCGATTTAGATGAAACTTTCAACGATAAATTCAAGTTTGATTGGTGCTTCTTTTCATATATGCGTTACGGTGACCACTCACCAGGGGGCGCTGTAGTAAGTACATTTGTTTGTGTAAAACTAAAACTACGAGTCCTATTTGAATTCAGTTTTCAATGATAGATTCAAGTTTACTTAGTGCATATTTTTATTATATATGTGTCATGTATGTTTACTTAGTGCATATTTTCATGTATGTGTCAACTTTCTAGGGGGCGCTGCAGTAAGTAGCTGCTTCTATTTTTTTGTGTAAAACCAAAACGACTAGTACGATTGTCAAGAGTTTTCAGTATTAGATTCCGCTTTGCTTAAAGCATGTTTTTAAATTTATATTACGGTGACAAGTCACCAGGGGGCGCTGCAGTAAAATATTGTTTGTGCAAAGATAAAATGACGAATTTGATTTGGATGCAGTTTCAATAATAAGCTCAAGTTTAATTAGTGCATGTTCTTGGATATGTTTTATCGTGTTAACTCACCAGGGGGCGCTGCAGTAAACGTTTGTTTGTAATATTTAATGCAAAACCACAACTGCTAGTCCGATTAGGCAGAGTTTTTAGTATTAGAGTTACCTTTACTTGGTGTAAGTTTTTAGGTTTTTTTTACGTCAAGAACTCACCAGGGGGCGCTGCATTAAATATTTAATTATGCAAAGCTAAAACTACAAGTCCGATTTGGATGCAGTTATCAAAGATAGGATCAGGCTTAATTAGCGCGTGTTCTCGTATATGTGACCTGTAACCTCACCAGGGGGCGCAGCAGTAAACATTTGCTTTTATTTTTTGTGTGAAACCTATTTAGATGCGGATTTCTGTGATAGGTTCTGGTTTAATTGCTGCGTGTTTTTATATGCCATATCTACCACGAACTACCGCGGGGCGCTCCAGTATAAATTAGTTTGTTCAAAATCAAAACTACTAGTGGGTTTTGTGATTTTCACTGATTTGGTTAGATTTAAGTTTCGTGGAAATGTTACGGTGACAATCTGCCAGGCGCTGCAATAAGCGTTTGATAACCAGAAAGCATTGGGTTTATAATTTCTTTTGGATTTGCATGAAGATTAATATAAAGTATTTCAATATTATGTAATAATATATAATGTATATCTATTCACTTTAAAAAGTTTAAAATAAAAAACAAAATTAAAAATTTTGAAAAAACCCACAACGGTTTAATTGTAATTGTAAAAGGATAAAATAACTATAAATCCCCCGCCTAAAAGAATATATGTAACGAGATGATGGGGACGACTTCGTCGGGGGCTGCCAGTTGCAACCTCTATTTTAAATATAGTAGCTATCAGTATAGATTTCGTTTTAAAATCTTTAAAATACCAGTTATCAAAACTGTAAATTCATTTTAATATTTAATTTTTTTGCCAAAACTGTTTTAACAGCAAGAAAATCTATGAGAAGGTTTGTGCAAACTTAAAGTAATGACAGCCCCCGACGAAGCCGTCCCCATCATCTCGTTACATATATTCTTTTAGGCGGGGGATTTATAGTTATTTTATCCTTTTACAATTACAATTAAACCGTCGTGGGTTTTTTCAAAATTTTTAATTTTGTTTTTTTTTCCTTCTGTTTGCAGAATGAGCGGAGACCACTTCCTCGTCCATTTCCCGCCTACAGACGCAATGAAGTAAATATTTATAATTATCGGTTAAATGTTACCTTAACCTAGATATATAAAGTTGTTCCGTTACTCAGCGGATGACAGCAGATAAAACAAGTCGTCATGAATTGTTACAACAGGGGAGATCCCCTCTCCGCCTGCCTCTCCTCTTACAGAGAGAGATATTAGAGTATTTCCGGAACTATTCTCGATTATCTCAGGAGAACGGAGTCTTAACACTTAGTGCAAACTCTATTTACCCTCAGATTGCAAAAAGCGTAAAACTGAAGAATTACCTATAAAAACCTGTACATACAAAACAGTAAAAAAGAGTCTATACATTGATATATTTAGAAATAATAAATTGTGAAAATTATTATTTTAATATGCCTAGTTTTATCATTATAGTCATCATAGTCATTTTAACTTTCTATACAAGTTATAATTAATATCTGGTACTACTGAACGGATTTGAATAAACATTTTTGTTGCATAAAACATGTTCAGAGCAAGGATAACTTAGAATGCCATTGATTTTAAAGATTTTTGTACTTAATATGAACCACAATAAAACAGTAAAGTATAAGCAATTAAAAACGTCGTTTTTAAATAGTTGCTCAGTACGTGGGTATCTCTACTCGGCAGCTCGCGTCGATAAATATACATCTAAGGTGTGCAACATCTGACGTGACACTCTAAGAGACAAGAAAACGGATCATTTCATGTGAAAATAAATATGAAGAACGTCACGTCGTAACATTGTTGTTTACTCGTCAGTCAAAATACCAATAAATTTTACTTTAATAAAACTCTACAAGAGTTACTTGAAGTGG
This sequence comes from Dryas iulia moderata, assembly GCA_019049465.1. Lineage (NCBI taxonomy): Eukaryota > Metazoa > Arthropoda > Insecta > Lepidoptera > Nymphalidae > Dryas > Dryas iulia. The sequence goes on along the minus strand of CM032415.1, from coordinate 20,156,072 downwards.
AAGTGTCTTCTGTAGGTGACTTCCTACTTTTCTCCTCCTAAAACCTGACGGTGCTCCTCTCCCGCCACTAGCTCAGGTCTCGGGAACTGCCCCAATCGTCCATGGACTTGGGCAGCGGGTGTCTGCAAGGCTCGCCGTTGAAGTCAAGGGTTGGTGGGCTCCCGCGACGGTCTGCTCAGAGTAGCGCGAGGAAGCTACCGCGCGCGCCCACTCGGGAGGTGACCTCCTACCTGCACAGCCGGTAGTGTCACGGGGGTTGTTGGTATTATTATACGGATTATAAGTATGTAATAACAATTATTTTTTTTTTCGACTAGTACATTTACGTACTAGGGAGATTATATACGTTGTTACCTTAACGACGCGACGCTTAGACTGCTGAATGTGTTTGTATTGTAGTACGTAGAACTTACTTATCACAAATAAGTGTCCGATGCTAAGAATATAAATATCTTTAGCTACGTTGAGAGTTGCAAATATTCGACATATTTAAATATGCATTGGTTTTAGTGCAATTTAGAGTGGCAGCTGCAGTATCTTAGAGGCACCTCCTCGACAAGATATGTACGCAATAAGACACGATAGAGTGTCCACATGCTCAGTACACTTTACATATTTCAATTAGCAAGGTTTTAAAGTGTTTTAACTAAAAAAATCAACCTAGGGAGTCTGCCCGCCATATCGCCTGTCTATATAGACAAGACTTTCATAGGATCAGTCAAAGGGAGAGCTTTGAAAATTAAAGTCCTTCAAGCAATTTATATATAATCAATCAAATATTGTTATCGGTTAGTGTATTGGACGAGCGCGCTGCAACGACTATTGGATTTTTATACTGGGAAGCTAATCTAAGGCAGAACGTGATATAATTTGTTGTGCACATAGTATCTAAGGATACGGAAGCGCAGCCAGGTAAGATTAAAAAGTTATTGCAGTGCTGTGCTATCTTCTTAAGTCACGATTTTATAAATAATAAAGTATAGAAAGAACGTTTTTTTTATATTTACTTCAAAATGAAGATATATTGCTTTTAATATATACCAACCTGTAATATTTATTGCTCCCGCCACGTCATTCAAGTCAATTATAGAGACTCAACTTCTAAACTCTATCAAGCCCCAAAGCTCTATCCCGCAAGACGTGTGGATTGTAATGTTTTGCTCTTTCCTGTTGTATTTAAAGTTTAGAGTTAAAACTTTCGGTTCTCTACGGCCTGCCCGTTTTTGAAAACAGTTTGTGTAGAACATAGTGCCGCTGTATCCCATAAGAGCGAGGAAATAAAAAATAATAAATATCATTTAATGTAATCACCCCCACTGCGAGTAGAGTCCTGCCACGCACTACACTTGCCTGCGTTAGGCAAGGCTGTAGTTCGTGGCAAGACTCCAGGTTGTTGCTTTTAGTATTTCAGTTTATTCCCAAATATCCTTACGGGTTGGTAGCTCGACTTCATAGGAGCAATATTCTTTACAATTTTTCGGGGCCTAATTAATATTTCACGAGCACTGAGTATACTTAGTCAGGTCATAAGTTCTGTCACATAATAGAAACTTTTATGGGCAACAATTATGGAATGCTGGCCACAAAAATGTTTTTTAAATATGAATTTAGAATCTTTTGCAAAAATAAGAATATGTTTTTTTTTCATATTTGACGTGTTATTAAATATGGAGTGGACGCTTAAAGAAGACCGTGTCGCGGTTATCGCGCTACATCGATGTGGTTACGCGCCAACTCAGATTTTTGATATACTAAAAAATTTTTAATTTAACCAAAAGATTCATTTATCGTACCATCAAATAGTATACTCGTAATGAGGACTCAAGTTTGAAAATAGAAAAAGAAGTGATCGTCCTCGTTCTGTTAGGATGCCAGCAGAGATAAAAGCTGTGAAGGCGCGAATCCAAAGAAATCCCATACGCAAGCAGAAACTGTTAGCCATTCAAATAGGGTTAAGCAGAACCACGGGTGGTGAAAACCTAGGGCTACGAGCCTATCGCAGAACAATCAGAAACAGGACATCGCTTAGATGCGCGTCTAATGGACACGAGACTGAAGAGATCCCGCGTTTTGTTGAAGCGGTGCGCGGGAAAAAAACATCTTCAAATTCTCTTTTCGGACGAGAATATTTAAACTGTCGAGGAGAGCTACAATAAACAAAATGATAAGGTGTACGCCCACAGCAGTGAAGAGGTCAGCAACCGTGTTCCACGTGTCCAGCGAGGTCATTTTCCATCCTCACTCAGGGTTTGGTTAGGAATCTCATATTGGGGCTTAACTGAGGTACATTTTTGTGAGAAAGGCGTAAAAACAAATGCGATCAAAATACATTCCCGCAAACCTTGTGGAACCAGTTTCTCATACAATGTTCAATAACAGACCCTGGGTATTCCAGCAAGATTCTGCACTAGCTCATAGAGCGAAAAGCACGCAAGACTGGCTAGCGGCGCGCAAAGTTGATTTCATCCGGCACGAAGGTTGGCCCTCCTCCAGGTCAGACTTAAATCCGTTGGATTACAAAATATGGCAACACTTAGAGAAAAGGCTCAACACGCCATCCTAATGTGGCGTCACTCAAGGCATCCTTGATCAAAGCAGCTGCCGATATTGACATGGACCTCGTGCGCGCTGCTATAGACGACAGGCCGCGCAGGTTGTCAAGGCCTGTGTACATCGCGGAGCCTATTTTGTAGTTATTCCATTGGAAAAGAAATTTCTACCAGTAGATACTTCTAAGTAAGACTACTGGGAAAACACAGTAAGGAATAGAGATATTTATAAACAGTACAAAATAACATATTGCCTCGAGGTCGAGGTCATATTCACCTCATCACACTATGTATAAGAAACGTCGCCGCGGGTTCCTACGGGACGCAGTGCCTTCCCAGTTAGTTTATCTAGGCAACAGAAGAAATCGTAAAAGTCGGCTCGCGGTAGCTACTGCGAGCCGACATTTACGATTACGTAGCTACGTAGCTCTTAAGCTTGACTTAGTACAATCATGCGAGAGGACTCCTACAGGAGCTCAAATAAATAGACGGCCAGCGTCTAATCTGAGAGATCAGGCAAACAAATATATTCAAATATTAACGTTACAACGAGTAGGAATCGAACCTACTACTTTCATGTGCAGAGTAAATCACTACTTACTGTACAGATCATTAAATTTTAATTATTTGAAAAAAATGGGTACAAAATAAAGAACATTTGATCAATATTTATTTAATTAATATTTAAAACACAAAATATTTAAACAAAAATACATAATTATTATGTTCTCGACTCGTCGATTGAAATGGCTTACACTCGTTTGGTAAGGACTGAAACATCTGAATGCGGTGGAAAGGAGATAACACACCTCTACATTAGATAACAATTTTAAAAAATTAAAATCTTAATCGAGTAACATGCATCATATTCATTATATTATATATAATATATGAACTTATAAAAAATAATAAAAAAAGGACATCCTTCATTGTGTTTGTTAGTAAACAAAGTATTTAGTGAGCACGTAGTTCCGCTGTAGAGGGTATACGAGTATAAACAGTTTGTACAGATGTCCGGTTACCAAGTGAGACTACATTTAAAACAAATAATTTCGTTACTCAATCTAAGCGTTTGCTTTTAATAAAATCAGCATTTTCATATCAATTTCAAAAGAAGACTGACAAAAACCATAAGTAGTTATAATGTATATGTTGTAAATATAAACATTGTATTTCTCTATTATAATAACATAAATATATATGTGTATATACATACAGACAACGCTTGGAATACTTTATATACATATAACTTAACCCATCCTTAATCCCGAATCTAAGAAAAGCACTTTACCGTTATTGCTATCAGAAATAGATCAATATATATTTATACGTGACGGTGGTCGGACCACGCGCGACCACGCGCGACCACGCCGACACCGCACGCCGCTAAAATGTTCTGTTTTCTCTAAAATTCCTTTAAAACCATTTTATCATTTAACTTCCCATATATTCATTGACCTTCAACAATTGCAAGACAAATTGCATATATAAACTAAAACAACTCAAGTTTAAAAATTTAAAAATAAAAAATATACAATTGTTTCTAAATTAAAATAATTAACGCTAAGCCATCATCACGACGCGGGTGAAACAACGAACCAACCCGCCCACGCCCACTACCGCCCGCCCACGCCCAAATCCGCCCGCCCACGCCCACTTCCACTCAGAATCCAAAAGAGTATCCCTTCGCTTCCTTTCTCCTTCTCCAACGTTTATTCTAACATCATTTTGTTGATAAATAGATTCGCTTTCACATAATTTGCACTCCGTTTGACTCTTTGTGTTTATTTACAAATATAATTCTGTCACATTACTACAATACAAGTGAATTAAATTTTGGTACATTAAAATCTGAAGGACCGACGGCATCTGTAACATTGTTTCATATAAAAACAATAAAAACACTTTAGATACAAACTAGTAAAACAAATTTTAAAATAATTAAACGTTTCATGCTCGATCATCGTAATTTCATTAGATGTACACATTTTGCTTGTACTTCTTAACATCTTTATTAAAACAGTAAAAGTGACTAAATTATTTTAATTTAAATGTATCCCATTTGTTTTGTCGATTAGTTTGTTGTGTGTACGTCTGTCTGTGAGTTGATAAGTCTCTCTAATAACTCTTTATGATGTTTATAACAACATCACTATAGCGTGTGCACGTACAAAGAGCAAACATAAAAACCATTTCATTCAGAGTAGTATCCAAACTGTTGCAACTTACCAAACGGACCAAAACACGTCATCAAACAAACAAACGATTTCGACTAAGCCCGTAACTAATCGTTCAAAAATATTTCTATCATTTAAAAATATTCTCTCGAAGTCACTATATCCTATCATAATGTCCGGCTCGCTCTTACACTTAACATTTACCATGTGACGGAATCATGATGGTAACGATTAACCCCTCGTGTGCATCAGTCCAGGCCTGTCCGCCTTGCGGGGTGCGGGGTGCGGGGTGCTATAGGACATGTATATACCTAAATAAATAACAAATTTGTTTTCTGGCACACGAAGGGTTAATCACAACACAGAATTGGGAAACAACACGACATTTAGAAAACGTATTAAAATTTGAAAGCAGCGGGATTCGAACCTGCGCCTCCTGGAAATCGTCAGCTAAGTCAGGTCAGAGCGCCTGACGGTCTCCAGTCGGGTTTGAACGTTTTCTAAATGTCTTAAACTTCCAAACAAAAGAAGCGGGAACGTTAGCGCCGGGTACTGAGGGTGGCAGGGGGTCCATTTAACTGAACAGCTGCTCCGTGGCCATCTCGAGCTGCCAGTCGTAGGTGGAGAGCGCCACGCGCGCGGCGTGCTCGTCCACGCCCATGTCCTGCAGGCGGCGCACCTTGCGCTCGCAGTCGGGCACGGCGCGCGGCCCGCCCGCGTACGCGTGCGTCCAGTGGCGCGCCGTCAGCGCGAACAGCTCGGGGCTCTCGCGGAACTGCTTGGCCACCACCGCGTCCTGCGGGTCCGTGGGCTCGGCCGCCGCCAGCAGGGCCTGGATGGACAGCAGCACGGTGCGCAGCGTCAGCGCCGCCGCCCACTGGTCCTTCAGGATGTCCAGGCAGATGGCACCCGTTACGGATGATACGTTCGGATGCCAGATTTTGGTCATGAAGCGGATCTGTGTGCAATTTGCTTCTTGTTAGGTGGAATACACTCACTGTATTGTGAGATGATTTATGTTATTATTTTGCGTATGCAACGTAGCTACATATTGAAGTATCAAATCTCGTCGCAACGCATTTAGAACATGCACGCGCTGGACATGGTTATGAATTCAAATTTCACTCGAGTAAATATTAAAAATGCTATCTTAAACTAAAAAGCGTTGCGTTGGCTTCTACAGGATTCATCATCCACGAGTCGCAACACAACAGGGTTTAGTAGTAGACGATGATGTATCACTAAGTTGTTGTTATACCTTTGGTGGATTGAATGGATATGTCTCTGGGACTTTGATCTCCAGGAGGAAGGTGCCGCCCTCGTAGGGCGTGTCGGGGGGCCCGGCGATCTCGCCTTGCAGCTCCGTCCAACACTCATTCACCAGCTCCAGCTTGATCGCACCTCCTGCCACCTGGAAACAACAATACGTTTCAACATTATGCTACAAAACGATACAAATAGTTCGAGACAACCGATGCCGTCCTGAGCTCGCTCTTCTTTTTTGTGACTATGACGTTCTTACATAATATGTAATTTATTTGCAATAAATGCAACATCAAGTGTAAGTTTTCAAAGAATATAAAAAGACGCGCGTCAGAACACTTCCGAAGGATCGTACATTATTTATTTTCAAAGCTACTCTGCGATTTACTTCCAATAACAAACTAAATGAATACTTTGATATATTCTATTAAAGCGGTGACTACTGTAAAAGGTCTCGTCGCGCACTAGAAGCCCTGGCGGAGAGAGGTCACGTTGTCTGGTGGCGCGCGCTGCATTCACTAAAGGGAAAGTATTACGTTCTTTTCAAGTTCAAAGTAAATACTGTTTTGTAAATAATATATTTTATTTAAGTGTAATACTTCAGATAGCGAAGAATGCGCTATCGGGTATTTCTTGCTCTAATATTTATGTGTTTTTTTTTTGTTTCCAAGTTTCTTGTTAGAAAAAGCGTACACACAAAGGACATATGCAACTGACCATATAGTAATACTAAGCTTATACTAGACTGAATGTTTTTAGTTTTATTGTTCTCTACAAAATTTTAAACGCAATTTTCCTTTCAATATTGTTGATTTCCCAATAATAGGTATCTTAGTTTTTTCAAAATCTTCATCACCGAAACCTAACTTTTGTAATTTAATATATATTTTTAATCATGAATGAAAAAACGTTTCGACTCATTTTTACAAAAAATATGCAAACGGAGGAATACAAGAGACAGTGGAGTGGAGAAGTGCACAATAACAATACTTTACGATAAAATAAATGACATACACTTTACTAAGACAGTGGTAAATAACCATACAACATCGCTTTTCTATTTTAAATAGCAAATGATTCTGATCATTTAAATCAATCAATGATTACGTCGTTTACACAAAATATGACAAAAGCAGCATTCCATTTGATCGCATCACGTTCTAATTACGGGCTAACATTTCAAAATGCCTACAATCGGGTTTCGCGGCTATTAATTACGGTTATATACAATACGTTTTATTTTCTAAATTTCGAATTTATTTTGAACAATACATAATAAGGTGCACGTGACGTGTGTGCTACAACTGCAGTACAAACGAGAGAGCATTCAATTATAGAGTAGCAATTGTCAGCGAACACGTAAGGTTGTTTAAAAACTTATGTATTATTTACGCGCCTGAGAGAAACGAGCGAGCAGTGCCAGTACCTAAACAATTGCTACTGTACTAGCGAAATCCCGGAAATAAATGTTTTAAATATATAATATTCCCCAAGTACGGGGATTCAAATCTGTAGTCATAGTAACTCACAGACAGATACATCGCAACATGCAGTACGACGCCGACATTATAGCGTTAATTGCTAGCGGTCGGTTAGTTGAAACTAAACTTTGACCAATAACCTAGCTTAGATGCAAACAAAGAGAAATATAAAAACATAACGCGAAGCGAAGCGAAGTGTACGGGCGATGTGTCAGTAATCTCGCACTCTCGCAGATTTGCCGCGCCGCCGCCACTAATCCCGGCACTCGACGTTTTGTTAGCATTGTACACTCCGCCGAGTATTTTCTAACGTCCGACATAAAAAAATGTAACTGGAATATATATTTTTTAAACTATTTTCTTCGTCCGGGACTTTTAAATCCGAGCTAGCTCGACGCCGCACCGTCCGGCTTTACATTTAAAAAGCCGATCGAAAGCTTTTTATTTTAATGGCTGTTTTATCGATTGGGAACGAAATCTACGTGTTTTTTAGCTTCTCGCATCTCGTGCATACACTAGTCTCGTGCATATGCAAGGAGAGGGAATTTATGCCGCAATTCGAGACACGTAATGTATTTAGTAAGCCGTCACGTTTATAGTATATAGTGTCGCGCCACCACTGCGCGTACGTCGGACACTCCCCCGCTGCGCCGCGATGCCATCGACGCACTTTTAGATATTGAGTAGATTATTAAAATAATCATATTTTATATTAAATGCAATCGCAAGGCTATTGTAGTCCACATCACGAGGTGAAGTGCCCCGGACCGTTTGAAGTAGTTGATCTTTGTATCTCTTTTGTATCTGTTACATAAACCTACATATAGGAACTATCTATTGAATTACATTATTCATAATGAGCACGAGCATTATATGTTAGAAATCAATGTAAAAAAAAACTTTTAGTATACAGATACATATATGAGCACTCAATATGTAAAAAGCATATAAAATATAAAAAAAATATATAAATATTGTAGAAATATGTTGTACAGGTGTTTACCACTCTGTAGCTAAATTTATGTTTATGTACGTTTGTCCAGAGAAGAGAAGAATAAATTATCATTTCTTTTACCATATTACAGGAAATATTATAATAAAATTAATAAAATTCTTAAGAATTAACAATATCCGCATATCCTCGAATATTACGTAAAAATTAACAATAATATAATATAAATGATGTAACACTAAATTTACGTCAATTTTTACTTGTATGACGTTTGTATATTGTTAGCCAAAACATGATTTAGTCCTTCGGAGGGCAAAGCATCATGTTTTTGTTATTAATGTAAACATATAAGATTTTTCGGAAATTCTTTGTATGGCGAAATAATTCTGGAACTTGGCCAAACGCCGAGAGATAGTGACTTGAGTTTTTAAATGCATCACAGATTAAAATAACTATGAACAAAGGAATTGAGATTTTAGTTCTTAATAAGTGAATGTGTGGAGGGGAGCTGCATACTATTACACAAATTTACAAATATATATTGACTTTTTATACTGAACCAAGCATTTGTGATGTAATAAACAATTGTCTTGGGCTTTGATTAAGAATGCATCGTTTAGATGTCACGTTTCTATTAACATTAGTTGAGTGTTGATGGTGTTGACGGTCAGCCTCCCTAATACTTTATTCTATTCTAATCAAGGCTACAGGTTTTTTATTATTCTATACACAATTAATTATAATGTTAAACAATATAAAGATACATATGTAGGCACATGTAATAATATGGATCTGTTCCCATCAAATTTTCTTCTTTTTTAACATTTGTCAATTCTTCAATTTATTAGAAAAAATATGTAACTTAGAATATAAAATAATAGCTTGCAGTATTTATTAAAATAATAATTTTATAATTTTTAAACTCTCAATTCATCTAATACTGAATGAGGAAAATCATCTACTCCAAGATTCCAAACATGTTAGTGTTTCTTAATATTTACAAAATTTAAATCTTTTTAATAGTGACAAACAATAATTAAGGGTTAGTTAAATACTTTCACAAAGCATGCACTGAACAACAAAACAACATTCGCCTCTTGTAAGCAACTACGTAAATATATAAAACAGACTATCACACAAAGTAAACTTCTGCTTAATTTAATTAGTTACCATTGAATATATAATTTTATTCGTCTGTGCATACATAAGGAAATCTTATCTTCACTGAGCACCGACCAATAAAATGTTAAGGTTATATTTTTTATACTAACCCGTAAATTTTAGTAAGATTAGTGGGTATGAGACAATTCACACGTTATGTCTTAAAAACATGTGTAGACCAAAATAAGCACTTAAATTGTAATATCACAACAAATAAATACATAAACAATGATAGTAAAAGTTAATCGCAATTCTGCATACTTATACGATGTCAGTTCAAAACTAAGACATTGCTATACAAAAGTGCAAGTAACAACACAAGAAGTTGCATGGACGTCAAAATTCAACCAAAATGATAAACAATCTCACCTCTTCACTTTTCATGACTTCTTTAAATTCTCGTTTAATACGTTTCGCTGCGATGTTGGCCATTTTATTTTGTTTGTAAGTAAGATAATAAGTTTTTGTAAAATTTTAGAAGAATGCGGAATAATGTTTGTCTCGTCCCGCGGACTAGTGCTGCGAACTGGACCACACTTATGACTTAACTGAATGCCTGAGCGAGTCAAACGTGAAACGTCCTATGTTTTTTTTTTATTTACATTATTTTGTACATGGCAACACACGTGTCTGTCTGTGCGTTGTTACAGGTTAAGCAAAGTTTAGCTCTAGTTAATGTTATAGTAACGTTTTTAATAGATTAGGTAGTATGATGTTATTTGTTACTTAATTTCTTTAAATTTATTTTCATTCAATAAAGACAAATATCTTATGATATACTATTAAAAAATGAAAGCAATACTTTGACTTTATTTTTAGATTTAAACGTAAATGTGTTTTTCATAATTGTCCCTTTATTAACTAATTTACCATTTTTGATATTAATTAATGTTACAATAATCCGTTTATTTGAGACATATAATTATATTTTTTAAATCATATTTAAATATACATATAACACGAATAGAATGAACAGGATACTCTAAATAACTGTTTAATAACAAGTACAACATTTTAATAAAACCAATCAAAAGTAGAAGTTTTTCATTACACAAACTATTTATTCATATTAAAATATGATGCCCAATATGTTCTTAATTTAATAGTATTAGTTTTGATTAACGATATATTTAATAATATATAAAGTAAATTGACAAAAATATATGATATTAAAATTTAATTATATAACAAGTAAGCTTTATTTTTCTTCTCGACTATTCTACACTACTAATATAATATATCATTAAATAATATACTCAATGTATATTAATGAAAAATACATCTGTACCGCGAAAATACTTCAAACTACCAAAATCACCGAACGTAAATCGGATAGTAAATGTTATTGATTTCATTTTGCATTACCTTTTCCTTTTTCCTTTTATATATTACCTTTTCTTCATCTAACTTAATTCAAAAAATGTGTATTAAAAATAAGAGAAGTAGAATTGAAAAAAATAATATTATTATATTATTATAAATTTTTGTTCATACTCATAAGCTCTGCATTTTGCTTTGGAATGTTTTAATATTTCATGCATTTTATTACGTAGTAAAGTAAACATATATATTTAAATAGCGCTTAAAGTATACCCTGGTATATTTTGTGAGCATACTACCCAAACTAACCTGAAATGAACACAATATTGTGAGAAAGGGATGCAGTATTTCTGTAAATACTAGAGTAAAGCAGATAGCAATATGTTTATGTTGCTGTCAATTTCAGGGTAGATGGCTCTGGCGCTATTTTACTGTCACCTGACAAAAAGAATTGACATAAAATATTGTGTTGCACACTATAATAAATCTATTACATACGGACTTAATTGAACCGCTAAATACTGTAAAAAATTGATAAAACATGCGCGATAAATAGTCGTTTTTACATTTTACATTTTGAATTATAATTATGGGATAATTATAAAAACTTTAACAAATACTACACACTACCAACATTAAAAATATTATAAAAAATACTTTTATTAGTATTATTATGAATCTTTTATAAAATCGCAGGCAAATTTAGCATCATTTTAACATTTTACAATTGACTTAATTCATAGACAAATCATTAGTATTTTCAACTTGAAAAGGTTCTATGTTTATAGTGATATCCACATATCTAATGAGAAAATATTTACCCATTTTGTTGCGAATTGATCATATATACTAATCTATCAAATCTTATGGTTTAAGTGATAGCAAGCATGATTTCAAATATGTTTAAGATAACAAATTATGGCGTAAAGAGTGTATGCTTGTAAACTGTTTTTTAATTTTATGTAGACACTTAAAAGCATAGATTAATTTATAATAATATTGTAATGTTTCACTTTTCCTTTACTATTCAGTGGACATGAAACATAGCGTGCTGAAAGGCTCAACTTCCCACTTCGCAGTGATCATTCTTCCAAATTATTTTTGAAGCTACAGCGTTTATTTAGTCACTGTCTCAAATGAAAATGAGTCAAAGCAACCTGTTAGTTTTTCTTCATAACATTCATGCTGTCTTTTGGAGTATAGCTTATTTAAAATATGATAATTTAATATATGATAATCATAATCAAATATACAATACACGGCCTTAATATATGTATATTAAGGCTATTTATTATTTTAAAATTAAATACAATCGTGCAATTATATTTTTCATAATAATAAAATAATTGTTATTTTTATTAACAAGTAAAATTATTCAATGTGTTATTATTATGGTATAACTTCATACTACAGTACGACACATCTTCGTCTATGTGGTCTTTAAAAAAACTTCAATATTATGTAATAAGTAATATATATTAATATAGGCAAAAAAATATTTAAAGCTGGTAGCTCAGACGTTGTACGCGTTCATTCACTGCGCCCATAGACAACCTATTGTCGTCTTATTTCGCATCGTCAGTATCCCTTTTCCTTTGTACTCTGTACCCATCTCTTGTCATTCACTACATCGTTCGTTCCATTCATTCCATTCTTTCTTAGGAGTAATAGACAAAATACACTTAGATACAACACTACTTGCGACCTGTTTAGTTACTTACTTCAGACGTTACCGTACGTGCAGGAGCTTCATAATATGGTCGCATAGATTGAAATACATTTTTTTATTATTTTGAGGCTCTTTCTTTAATATTTATAACTAAACATTGGTTTAAAATGTCAATATCTGGACGGTAACGAGTGACTCTAAACGCCAAGTGTTAACATTTTATAGTTATGGCTGGTGATTTTAGAAGTGTAAGGACATTATGCTAATTTATTTCCCATGTTACCGGGGTTCACCTATCTACCTGGTTTCAATAGGTGAGTTATATTTTATTTTTTATTATAATAATATTTTTTGTTTATCAGAAGCAAGCGAATGTTTTAAATTTTGGGCGCGATGTTGTTTTCTCTTTGTTTCGGCCAAACAAAAATAAATTAGACTAAGGCATCAACGGGCCCTTCGTTTCTCCTTCGATGACGGATATAATGCGTTTATTTACATTCCCGTTCTGTTCGTAAAATTTACTAAATTAAACAATTTTCTTTTATTTACAATAATATGAGTTATGGTAAACATTTGTTTGAAGCGTGTTTAAATTTTCTAATAAGCAATTACTTAATTTAATGCCTTAATTATTGTATGTATTAAATTGTTTTTTTTCTTTATTCTGTTATAAAATCTTATAATTTTTTTTATATCTTTTGTTCTCAGCGATTACTATATTTGTTTTTTATATACGTTTTTTATGTTTATATAATTATTTATGTTACACACGGCTTCGCCCGCGTGGTCAATAAAAGCGAAAAATAAGGAACTTTTTAGATCAGTGGCAATTAATTATTTATAAGATTTGAAATGATAGAATTCCATACAATATTTCAATCCCTAATTCACCCTCTAAAGGGTAGAACTTGGTGAAATAAATTTCTTTTATTTTTTACTTAATCTCCCAGTTTTATTTTTTATGACTTCAAAACTAACAGACTTTCAACTAAAAATTTCAAACCCTATCTTACCACCTTAGGATTTTCAAAAACCCTTTCTTGGTCAGTGACTGCACCATGAAATAATTCTAATAAACTAAATTTGTGTGTCTAAGTTTAATAGTTTCTGTGAAGGATATGATTATCTTATCTGCTCCTAGGTAGTGTCCCGTAAAAAATTAGTAACCAAGTAACTTGATAGTAGGAGTTTCGTATTCCGACTGATACACCACCACTTTCATGTCAAAGACGTACCCCCAAATATCTAACGGCGTATTCCAGTCTGTGACATGTAAGCTAGCTCTCCTCTTTCCCACTATCTCCCACTATCCTCCCTCCTTCACCCTCAAGGCCGACAATGCATCCACAGTTCTTCTAATGTGGTCCATGGGCTTAGGTAACCACTTATCATTTAGTGTTCTTTCTGCTTGTGTGATATGCAATAAAAAATAAATTTAATAAAGTTAGGCTCCGTAATTATTAATGCATCAGTCAGTGAATCAAGACAAGCATTTTTATATTATAGAAGATGTTGTTTAGTATATTGTATAAAAATAAAGGAATATTTTCTTTAATATATAAGAAACATGTCAATCAGGAAGGCAAATATATTATGGTTTAATTGTACATTTTTTATCATAACTATCCTAAAAAAATATATCATCTATGACATTTTTTAATGTCTATGTAACAATCTGGTAATTGTATTTAAATATCCTATTTCTAATAACCAATTACTAGTGATAAATAAGTGCATTGTTCTTTTTATTACCTACTGCATATATGTATATCGTGCTGTTTTTTGGTTTATAAAAATGTTGTTATGTAAGAATACTAAAAAAAATCCAAAATCAAGTAATTTGTATCTCAACAATTTTTAAATGTGTTTAAAAACAAAATTCCAAGTAAGCTATAATAGTAACTAAGTTAATATTCCCAAATGAATAAATCTGTGCCCAGGAGGTAAAGGACACCATGTCCATTTTTTCAGTAAATTGACTTAACATCATGTCCTGGATGTAGATTTTTCGATCTATTCAATGGTATAGAGCACTATGTTCTAGTCCCATAAATAATGTAGATAAGGCAGTGAAAAATAAAACCATGTATGTTTTCAAGAGAAGTAAAAGACACCAAGTGGACTTGGTTTTACTTACCTCAAGAATAAGTCTATCAATGCTTTGAATTACTTACTAATGTAAATAGCAATGTGAGAAACTTTCATTAAGCTGGTTCTACAAGTGACAAAGAAACAAGCTCTAATAGTTCAAAAATATGGAAAATCGGCTCTCCTGAACAATTACTAAAATGTGACATGGTGTCTTTTACCTCCGAGGTACAGAAATGTATAGGACTAAAGCTATCTATCTATTAACCAAGTGAAACATCATAGATAATATCTGATAATAAACTTTTAACACATAAGAAATGAACTAATATGCACTTAAATATTCCTATACATAATATTTTTTGCATTAGAACAAAGCAAGTATCTAAAAAGGTACTTCTAAAATAGGACAGAATGTTACAAAGGCTGTGTTACCTTTTTCTATGGTCCATATTTATATTATAAAACAATGTTACAGTGTTATGCACAAACAAGTACCTGATGAATTCACATTAAATGGAAATGTTCTGTTATCAGAAGATTTCCATTTAACATGTAAAGACTATGTAAGAGATGAAGTTCCTCAGCATAGCAGCAAGATCAGTTTCAAACAGTGACCAGTACTACGACACAAGAGTAGGCTCAGATTAGTTATTACACTCAAATATATATCACTAAGTAGTTAATAATATTATAGAAAGTCATGTAGCAACAATTTATATTATTTTGTTTTTAGATTTGTTTCATCCAGGATATGATATGATAGTATTATCTCTTCTTCTGGATGAAGACACTCATTAGCTGTTCATTCCCTTCGAGAGGTGTTAGAAAACGTAAATGACATTTTATGTAATGTTTCTTTGCCTTATTTTGACTTTAACACAAGAAGCTTAAGTGATCCATGGTGTAACAAAACGCAACTGTCAGTAGATATTACGATGTCTAAGGTTTATTTGACCAGTTGATGTGTCCAATCTTTCCCGACGAATCCGCAATGCATGAGAAAGGAACTGAAGGCATCTTCTATGTATTTAATATGTCCATGTTATATTGGCAAAATGAATGTCTCGCTGACGCTTTAAATAGAGATATGTAATTTTTTAAACGTATATTTATTATTGTAACAAAAAAATGAAATGAATATAATATTGATTTTAAAATGTTAAATTAGCTCATTGATCGACACTGGCTGAGTGTAGAGGGTAGTTTACCGGGTCATCTAGAATGCATAATCAGATAATGATGTTGGCACGCAGAGCGCGTCGCCCTGATGCAACTCCAGCTAGTTAAATACGTTATCATGTATTTAATTGCGTGAATTGAGGACAACGGAGCAGTCGCTGCTTTAAATCAATTATATATTGATATGTAATAGGTTAAACCAATTGATCTTACACTAGCGTTGATTTGATTTGTCACACATTAGTCTACCATTGTCTTGCTCTGGTGGCCATTTCAAACTACATATACCTATTTCTAGTTGTTGTTATATTCTTGTAAATATAAAATGGAGAGTCCTTACACTAGTCTCCACTCTGCTTTTCTTACGATATATGACAAATGAACACTATCAAAGTAATGGTCGTCGTTCGCGTACTTGCGCGGTTCGCCACGTTATTACTTGTTAAGCCCGCACTAGTTGCAAGCTCGAGTTCCCGTAGCTAAACATCTTCCCACTGAACACATTTTGCAAGGAGTCCGCTGTACAAGAGACTTTCGAGATCTTACTGACGCGCTAATTTGGGTAAACTACCATATTTTTATATCTAAAGAGTTCTTCTAAAGTGTTCTTTCAGTAATGTAAAGATTTTTTAAAATTACCGTTGGTTGGTGAGATTAAGAATGTACACACTACACTCAGACACGTCAGTTAACATTTAACTATCACTAAATAGTACTTATGGATGTCATACATTCCTACGTCGTCTTAATGTCGATTAAACGAAAACTTACCTCAAATTTTCGTTAAATCGACATTAGTGATAGTTAAATGTTAACTGACGTGTCTGAGTGAAGTGTGTACATTCTTAATCTCACCAACCAATGGTCATTTTAAAAAATCTGTACAACAAAAATCTTTTCTTAGGTGACGATACAGTGACGATATTCTAAACAAATAAAAACAATTTTGATCATTGTTATTTTTTTAATCTTTTTACTTTTATTGAACTACCGAGTAGGCGGTTCGGATCGTCTCTTTTATAAACTACTAAGCCTAAAACTAAAATTAAATAATGACAAAAAAGCATATATATTTCAATTTATAGAAATCAAATTTACCACCAGTTCATTGAAGCTAACGCCTTTGACCTGAAAAGAACTTAATGTACCTTTTTATGATTAAAGCAGGCAATTACAATATTTTACAACTGCAAGTGCATTTACACCTATTGGGATTCGAATACACTATTGAAAACATATTCCAATGTATAATATAATAGTTAAGTAATATGGTAACTTACTAGGAACTGCCTCTTTGCTTTGCATGGCGGGAAGAGCTGAGCGAAGTATATATTAAAAAGTTCGAAAAGCAAACACTTAACACTAACATAACACTTAAATTAATGTTTCACAGCCTAAGTCTATGGGCACTTTTTGACCATTTAATAACCATTTATTCAAAAACTACAATTACAATTGTCACCAAAAAACTTCACAGCACACAAGACACTGTGCTCGATATCCTTCACTGTGCCAAATTTCAGAGGTCTACTACAAATAGCCCAGGAAGAGTTAAACCACAACGAAACACACTTATGACTAGAAAGAGCTTCGCTTTGCTTAGCTCAATGAGAAAGTATGTCTGACTCGGTGGTCATTATAAGAGTGATTTCACCGTTTCTTCCAACTTGGACCGATCTAGTGGAATGTTTCTTACAACTTCAGTCCAGGTTCAATCCCTACTAGGGTTATCTTTATTAGTATCACTTTATATTCTGCGCACGGCAACCTAATGTTGAGACGCTCCGTGCCTCATTTTCCGCGGAATTCTGGAGGCATAACGGGTTAATTGGTGGAACTCAACGCCGCGCTTTAAAAGGGCTATAATTTAAATATTATTATTTCCCAGCTCTATTAGAACAAAGTGCAGCATAAAATGGCACAGTCTCGATATCCGTAGGAAAGCGGAGTATCTTGAAGCCTGAGATATATACATATTAAAAAAATATATATATTTCCGTGTGAGAATCGAACTTGCAACCTTGCAAACGCTAGTTCCAATAAATACAATAAATATAAAAATATTTCTGTTTTATAAAAGCAGGAAGAATTAGAACTAACTCGGAACAAAATACGCCTTGCAATGTTTCATGTACTCGTATGTATGTAGGTCGCAGATTTCTTAAATGGTCACTTAGCTACAACTTACTGTAGGTTTAAAATATGAAGACTGGCGTGTTGTGGCGTTCTTGTTTATATGTATCGATTAACGACATTTTACGTAAGGAAGTGATTTGATTTACATCTCTGTTGTTTTAGACGCTTTAGTTGAATTATTATTATAAGTGTATATTGTTGGTAATAATATATTTTCGTATTAATCACATAAAATTATACTGGCGTTTGTTAAGTCAGAGAGAATCTAGTGCTACATCACCCCTCTCCACCAGTTCGCGCCATACCGTCAGGTGTGCAAAACAGATTAACGTGAATATATTTTAAATATTAATATTTCTAAACCTAGCACTAAAGAATTCTGGACATACAAGTAATGCACTTTGTTCTTCACTTTCCGTCAAATTTTGATATACTGCACGTTGAATGGGGAAACGGAACGTTTCGTCTTTATAGACCGTTGATGTGAAAATGATTTAAATATAATATAATGAATGCGGAATGAAAGGACAATGAACGCTTGCCCCTACAAGCCACCATCCGCTTCTCGCTTTTTACCGCTTAACAGGGTAGTCAGGGAGAATCTAGTGCCAAGACATTTCGCTCTCCACCTTCGCCCGAAGTTGAGACATTGCGTATTAAGTAGCAGCACTCGACGAAATGAAAATAATATAACTAATGAATCATTCCCCGCTCGTGTGCAACTAACCCGCAACCATCGCGATTGCAGTCAGGCGCTGTGCGACTACGCCACGACAAACTCCGATATTATTTCTGTAAAATTATTTGTAAATATAATATTATAATGTAGTTTGTGATGTTTCGTCGAAAGCCATCGCATCCGCTATCCTCACGCTCTTGACGAAGTTTCGATGGTACGATTTAAACTTCGGCATATACTATTATAAAGAAATAAAATGTCCCAGTTAGGTACTTCGACGACTTTTTAACTGACTGACTGCCTCTAACAATTCTTAAGCTGGTTTACTTTTGCTAGTTTACTACTAAGTTGAGAGTATGGAAAACACGATGAATTTTAAGCTAAAATTACAAAAATAAATTGTCTCCACGATGGCGCAGTGGCGTCGCGTGCGTGCGTTACTGCGTGGGGCGTGCAGAGTGATGGTTGTGAATACGTTTTTTTGGTATTTTGATATATTTCGTACTAGCGACCCGCTCGCGGCTTCGCCACGTGAACTACCACTTTCATCCTCTATTACCTCTTTGGGATTGCTTTTTTTTATAAAAGGAGGGTAGTCTATATTTGATTTTCGTCACTAATTATGTTCATGAGAAAATCATCGATACATTTAGTGCAATGTCTATATTATTTGATAACATATAGCGATAGTTGTTCTAGTAAGAAAACGTACGAAATCTGCTATCATATGATAGTAGATTTCGTATATATATACCATCTGGTATATAGTATTATAAACCGGTCATAATATCTTAAATAAACTTTATGCTTTTTATATTACAATTGTGTTACTTATTGGTATTAAAAAATAGCTTTACTTGCAAATAATAAATGCAATTTGACTTTGCCAGTTTTTTACTTTTCTGCGGGAACTGTTTTGAATACCAGGGTAATTTTTAAAAAAAGAGAGATAGCCTATGTTTGACCTTGCCTCATTAACTATTTTCCTGAGAAAATTTATTCATTTCAGTCAAAGAGTTTAGATCTTTCATTCTCACTATATACTAAACATACATAAGTTTCATCCACTGTTTCAACCTCCTAGGGTTTGATTTTTTATAAAGTAGCCTATATGACCCTGCGTCTTCAACAATCTTCTTTACGAATTCCCGTCAAAACATAACAAATAGAAGAGATACAGATTTTTGTATTTGTATAATAATAATTTTAATGAGTGCGGATATGTCTAATACAATGTCAACTATATAATAACAAATGGCGCTACCCGTTGCAGAAAACATAGTGACATCTGTTGTCATATAGATTATATAAATATATAGATTATATAAAGTTTTATAGACCGGTCTAATGTATATTTAATAAATGTTATGCTTATTATATTTTATAATTATTTTAATTAGTGATATTGAAACAAATTTAGCTTCACTCGTGAACTATCGACATAATTTGAATGTTTTTTTTTTTAATTTTATTTTTCTGCGGGAGTTGTATTGAATACCGGGATGAAAACTATCCCATATGTTGCTCTAACCTCTTAGCTAACTCTATACAAAAAATCATTAAATTCTACCTGGCAGATATCAGCATACAAATAATTTACTTATATCAGTTTTTTATTTTTTCCAAAAAAACTGCATGGAAATCCGGGATAAAAACTATCCTATATGTACCTTTGGACTATAAGCTATCACCATACTAAAACTCATTCATTTCTATCCAGCAGTTTTTGCGTGATTGACGAACAAATTAACAGACAGACAGACAGACAGACAGACAGACAGACAAAATTCTACTGAGTGGATTTTTGGTCTCTGTTATCGATATATTAACGCACCCAATTAAAATTTTTCTGAAATTTTTCATGTACAGAATTGACTTTTCTACTCTTTTATTATATATAGAGATAATGTGATCGTTTTCGCAGTTTTTCTCTCATGTTTAAAGTGTTACTAGAATAGTGTACTTAGAATAAGTTCCTTTGGAAAGTCTTAAATCGTTCTAGATTTAATAAACTCAGTCATATTTCATTGTAGGACAATCCATTGTCACCGCTACGTCGCACTCAAATACCTGTTGACCTGAAATTATAATCTTACTACAAGATGACGCCGACGACTGCGGTTTTAGCGGAGTCGACGTTTTGTTCTTTCTATTGGCTCAACACATGATTATACCTTTATTATGATACTTCTTATTATTTATATATTTTTTCATTTGACCGCACATTTTCATGTTCCCTGTCTGGTCAGAAGTGCGGCGTTAGGTCCCGTCGCCTGACGCATTGTGCATAAAATGCAGAATTTGCACTAACTGTGCTTTGTCACAAAAGATAGGTAATTCTGTTGTACTCTCAGATATATAATTAATTGATAATTAACGTTACTTAATTCAGACTTCTTTTACTATTTTAAAATTTTAAAACAATTTTAAATATTTTTAAACATTTTTATTTAGAGAGAAGAGAACATACAACTTCGTGTATAAACCATCGTGGCGTATTGGGACAGTGTTTGACAGTGTTGTGGGTACGATTCCCACTCTGATGGATATTAAATTATATTAGTTTTATTATATTATTTTATATTTTTGTGGCCAGTCGTGGCCCAGTGGCACAAGCGTGTGACTGTAAACGACTGGTTGTGGGTTCGATTCCCACTCGAGGAGTGGAAATATTTAATGTTTCCATTTTTTTGCTCTGGTGTCGAGGTAAAGCGCGGAGTTAAGTTCCGCCACTTAACACGCAATGCCTCCAAATTCGGCGAAAAGTGGGGAACACTAGGTTCCCTCTGCCTACCCTGCCGTGTGCGGGATACAGCGTGAAGCTAAAAAAAAATGTTATCCGCCCTGGTACTAAAGATAAAGCGTTTAGTGGCGCCATTTAACACATAAGGTCCCGATTTTGGACAGAAACAGAGTCCTTTGACCCTAAGTTCTTTCAGACTACCGCAGGGTAGTCATCGGCATATAAGCTTGTAAACCTGTAACTATCATATCTACGCGTATTAATTACGCCACGCCAAGGCTATGGGATGCTGCTCCTCCACTCCATATTGTTATGTATATTATAATTATTTTTATAATGGTTTTTGTTTCTTATAAAAAGATTAACTGTACTATTTTTTTATGTATATATTTTTATAAGAAAGTTATGCACATTTACTTAAATAAAGGATTTTAGAGTTAAAGGCTTCTTATCGCGTCGGTATGAAAAATGTTTCAACCGAGCTCGCTTTGCCTTTCTCGTGGATACGTCACGTAAAGCACCACAAGCTTTAACTAACATCTTAACGAACACTTTCTTCGGTGTTGAACATCATTAGGCAAAGTGGATTTTATTGACAAAGCAGTGTGTTGAAAGTAGCGCTTCTAACTGATACATATTCTTTATTTTTCTCCTTTTTCACGCTTGTTATGTCATAGCAGGATAGACCGCAGAGAGGATCTCAGAACAATATCATTAATCTCTGTATGTGAGAATCAAATCTATACCTGTCGCGTATATAATAAGGTCCTGTTACACTGCGCCATCATGAGCGCGCCTCTAAGCAATCTGATTTATTTATATATTTAATCAAGACTATATTATTTAGTTTTGTAACCGCTGTCTACTTACAAAACAGGTAAATTAACTAGCATTCAAAAAGATTCTAAGGATCCTTACACAATGAAATAACATTACTTTTATGCTTCGCATTAAAATAATGTCAACAAGCAACCACCGAAGCCCCATTCCATCCTAAAAGAGAAGGATAAATCAGAATATGGGTATTCACGCGAGTCGATCTTACACGCCACAAGCTTTAACAATTCTTATTTACGTTGATTATACGTTTAGTTTATATTAACTTCTTACTGAGCCAGAGCCAGAGCCAAGACTAGTTTCGTATTTCTAAAAAATAAAAATAAAAGAATATGTTGCATACATTCACCATTGTCTTCTTCCGAGTAGACCTTGAGAAGTCGGGGGTTGTTAAAATTCTATTGTCACTTAACACTTGTCTTTGTTGCTGCAAGACAAACGCTGCGCCGTGCACTCTCATATCAAATAGTGTGTTTATTTTCCTTGTTATAATCATTTTAGAAAGGGATTTAGAAGTCCTCGTTATAATATAAATGGGGAGGGTTTAGTGATTTGTATTCACCAGAATTGCATTGTATGTTGAGTTTGATATATGATTAGTAAATATCATTAAATAGTAGTAGTATGAATGGTACTATGAAATATAGGGAGATACGAATTCGTACTTCTTGTATATCATGTCATCTAAGAGATCTTATATGTTAATCTTAATGTTCACATTTAACCGTATCTATGTTTTTTTGTAAATTTGTTAAGTTGTTAGATTAGCCTTATCTAAATGTTTATATAATTTGGGTTTATTTCACCATATTAAAAAGTTCTGCCAGCATTTAGAGCCATCGTCTACTTATGACAAGTATTCCAAAAGACAGAGTAATGTTATTCAATTTGTTATGAGAGCGAACAACGAGTACGTAAGATTAATTTTGCTATGCATTTAAAATACCTGAGTGAATATTTTGCAGCGATGTCGACGCGGAATACTTTAAGAAAAGTTATTTGTGTAGGAAACTTGCGAAACGATCTTCGATGCGTCTCCGGAGAAATTCAATTTAAGCTTTCACGTACTTAACTTATAATAAATATAATTGTTTATTTATGTGTCAAACTGGCGGTATACGTTTGTCCCCAATTGTACTTCATTGAAAAGCCATAATTGATAATCCCAAGGAGTACAGAGTGACCGGTCACTACCACCTCCGCAGCTCCTCTATGGCGTTAAAGCTAAAGTGAATATTTATTTCATCCAAACGTATCTGCATAACTTAGTTTTATTTGTTTTGTTGGACGTAGTAGGAATTTTATACACTGCAAATATTTTATGCAGTACCTACATTCTGAATAGAAACGTTTCAGTAGAAAGTTTCCTCTCTATAATACGAATGTTAAATATTTGAACAAATTCATAAACGGGAATGGACAATTGTATGCGAGTTTGATAAAACTCAATCTGAATATTTCGTTTTGTTGCTGTCTCCGCTTTGTTCACTATTTGATGGAGGACATTTTAAAACTGACAACAGCGCGGTGCGTGGCGCATGTTCAAGTGTCGCCTATTCGATTCGCGCTTGGGGAAATACAAAATATTTTTAAATAATTTTTCCCCCGTTCAGACAAACTACGGCGCCAGGTTACGTCTAACGCTATGGTCGAGTTCCAATTGGAATTTGAGTATACAATAACTTGTTCTAACTTCTACCTGTTCGTTTTCCTTGATATGGAGGATGGGTGAAATTAAGAAATCTTATGGAAATAACCTATTAATTGATTTTTTACGTCTACCGTGTGTTAAAAAAGTATTTTATTACGTAGTTATTTTTTATTACGTTTTATTACGTAGTATGTGCTTAATGTTGTTGTCTAATACTCGTACTCGTATATACGAGTATAAAGCGTATTCGCATTCGTATCCGTGTCACTAAAACGTTTACATCAATATATTACTGTTTGGAGCCGACATTATACTATCAAGTAACGAGTACATTGAAAACCTCTTTACTAGGAAATGAACTCTCCGTATAAGGCACTCGGAACTTAGACCCCTTGCTGGATTGAAATTTCAAAAAGAAACTTTAAAGTAACCATGACTCAAGTGATCTTCTTAATGGATTCCGATATGCCAACTGACGTTAAAAGCAGTTTACTAATATAATATCACGTTTTGTGTATCTATTACTTAGTACTCGTACCTACTTCAGTTAAAGAAGCTTACTTTATTCTATAATTTAAACTTGCGATCAGTCTTGTCTCGTACACTGTCCATTTTAAATACGACCCGCTTAGTGTAGAATTTTTGTTTTAATATTATGTTAATAATACTTTTATGTTGAATAAATGTTTATATCCTGTAGAAAGACATGTGTGTTCAATTGATAAAACCGTTTCGTAATTAGAAAATATGAATACCCCTATCGGGGTAGTCAGAGAGGACAGAGCGCCAAACGTTACAGTTCTTGTATACCTCTTTCGCCTCGTCCACTGTCATCAACCTCTTCATACCCCCTTCGTGCCCTCGTCACTCTCAACGTCCTTATGATTTTTATATGACCTTCCTACAGTATCATCGATACTGTGTTGTCTGTCAAAGGTCAACAGAGGCTTCCCCTTTCATCTCGTACCGCTCACTTCGGCACATTCGCTCAGCGGTTAGAGCATTCATCTGACATAGAAAATAATGTTTATGAAAAATAACTAACTCTGTAAGCATCCAAGATGTGGGTCCGGATTTGATCACGATAGCATATAATGCGTTTTAACAAAGTACAACGCACGCGGAAGACGCGGTAGACGACAGTGTATAAATCATCTGCCGCTATCTACCCCACATCGACGTACGCAGATTTAAATTATTGACAAAAACATGATAAATACAAAGTATTGTGAGAGGTATACGAGTATAATAACTTATGTTTTTTTTATCTTTAACTTTTGTGTCGCGGACGGAGAGAGATTTGAACCTGTAAGATTGTCTGAAAGTCACTCCGTTTCCAAGTTCCGCTCAACCTCGATACGTAATTGTTAAATTGCTTGGAACATGTGGTCAAAGAAACTTGCAGAAGAAAAAAATCTTATTCAAATTGCTGGAACAGAATTGTATTTGTTATCGCGGGAATGCCTTAGGAATGGCTGAATTGTTTAAGTCAAAGACAAGCAGATATTTTAAATGCGTTTAAATTACAGATCAGGTAACGGAATAACACAGTCAAAGGTAACAAAGGAGTGATGAAATGTACAACATTACTATTCTAATATACCTAGTACCTAGCTGTTGCTGACCGGTGGCTGAGAGGAAACCCAATGTATTTTAATTAACGTGTTTTTCTTTAATTCATGGTATTCCGAGCGTCCACTGACGGTTGTTATTAACTTTTCTGTTTGAAGGGTTTTTAAGAATACTCCTTACAAGATGTTATAGGTTTGCGATAAGGTTACGTTGGTGACGCCAAGTGTGCTTTTCAAATCTAACGGCTGTCTGACGAAATGGTTTTAGGTTCATATTCCTTTTGTGAAATTTAGTTGTTACTCTAGTTGACTATCCTTTTCAACGTCGGTTTACTTTAAAACGGGCTGATATTGAAATCCGCCCAAAAAATAATAGGTTAGGCCTATATTACTGTTGAACGTTTCTAATCTATTTAATTAACGTATATTTAAAAGTACACATTCAACTACACAAGTCATTGTAGTAAAAGTCTCACATAACTTGAAAATATAGTAAAAAAATATGTAATCTACTTTTTCAGATGTAATATGTCTGTCCCATAATGTTAGCATGTAGCAGTATGTAGGCGGATGCGCTCGTGAAACGTCGTTCTACACAGCAAATATTAAAAGTACCTTTTTTTTCTTTATTTTCCCCTACATTAGTTTACATTCACATCTCACAACGTCGTGACGTGTGAATGAACGGAACTTTGATTTTTAAAGCTTTGTACTAATAGTAGAGTTATTTTAGGTTTCGTCTGCAGAAAAATCGCTACTTTACTGAGTTTTTGTATAGCCTTATAAAATTAGCACCTTATCAAATATATACAAAAATTTCAAAAAAGACTTTTCCGTAGATTAGCATTAAAAAGGGCGATGTTAAAATAGCTACAAGTAGTTCCTATAAAGAATATTTTAATATTATTATAAAGTTTTTAAATACATATTCATTATGTGTGATAGGCTCGGAAGAGACCTGTGACGGTACATTAAATTAGTTGGGCTTATATTGAATTACATTTTTGTATTATCAAGATGCCAGCTTCACCCCCGCATCCCCCGCGCCCCTCGCGCCTCGCGGGGGGAGCAATGTGATAGTGGAAACCTATTATTGTTCGCCGCCTTTGAATATCTTATTTTGCGTTTTATCATTGCACTTCTCTTCTACCTGGCTGCCTTTCAAGATAAAGTCAGAAAGAAACCATTGAAAGCGCGCTCTGCCGAGTTTTGTGTAAGAATCATTTCAATTTGGAGTTGTTATTTATATAAATATAAGTTTACTTGTTTGTTGGTAAGTCAATAGCTTAGGTTTAACTCTTGACCAACTTTTGATGCCTACGATGTTTATGGCTTCACATTGAGCGTCAGCAAAGTATCGCGACCGCAACGTTGTGTATACGAGTATACCGGGTGTGCATGTAACTACACTATCGTGACCGTTTTTAAAAGTTCTAAGAGAACTTTAGTTTTTCAAATTGATTCTAAGGAAATATAAGGCAAATAAAGAAAAAAGAGAAAATAGAGTGACGCTAAGATTGTTCACGTAGCTAGATATTAGCGACATCAGGGCACATGTTTAGGCTGCCATGCGGCATACATATTTCATATCGTACATCCGCTTACCGTTGTATTGTACCGCGCAGTTTCCGAAACTTATAATTGGCTTTTGCATTTAACACGACAGTAGCTGACCGTCCCGACTCCCGTTTAGACAAAGTCCTTGCACATTGAATAATCTATGCCCTGTTCTGGGCCGTTTGTAAAGCTCCACTAATGTGTCAACTTGGCTTACTCGTACTTGAGATCACTATAAAGTTTGTTTATAATTATCAATATTATTAAAATTACTTATATAATATTTAATTGTAACTTATGTTTTACAATTAATAATTTTAAGAAAATATTTTTTTGTATTTCTAACTACCTTGCAGAGTTAGATAACAAAATTGTTACTTCCGAAAAGGGAAAGACTTTCAGACTATCCGTTTTTCATTTCATTGGGTTTGTTTCTTTTGATTCGAAGGTGTGACGTGACGTCAGTCAGCTTATCTGACGATACAATTATTGTGTGAAGCTCAAATTATATGCGAGAGCTTTGTTAAAAATATTTTAATTTGATAAGTCAATTATCAATAGACAGTCTTCTTTTTAGTGTTTATTCTTTTATTGAAAATACGAATAATATTTCGCATTATCCAATTACACTAGTGTATATATTTTGTTAAGGCATGTGGGTTGCTTTTCTGTCCTATTTCAGAAACCAAAATAACTTTGCTTTTATAATTTAGATACTTATCGTCAATTCCATTATGTACATAAAACATAACTTACTACACTGTTAAAGCAATATTTACATATACATATTTATCAAATTGTATACAGATTGGTAAGTCTTTGACTACCGCTGCCGCCACCGCTAGCTAACTGCCCTCCTGATAAAGTCGCGAAGTAAGATGAATAATCTATGAGGGATTTCGTGTCATTGCTCGCCGGTTCGGGAGTTACCTTGCGAAAGGTTGGCATTATATAGTCAAATATAGGCCAACCCTCATGTTAAATAATCTTCTATGTATATATAATATTAATATTGTACTTTATTTTTGTGCTTTGCAGTGAGATAAGTATTTCATTGCTAAAATACTAATGTATTATATTTATATTTATATATTTACAAACTTGTATGTTAACTCCCATACGTGAAGTTTCATTTAAAGTGTGACGGCGGATGGTCGCAGGTCTTTGCTTTGACGCCTACATCACCTAAGACGCAATGTCGTGCGGATTTTGAGAATGGAGTGTCTTGTGAGAGTGACGCTAGTCTCTCAGTATACTCTGCTGTGCGAGAAAATATTCATAACGTGTCAAATTATATTATTTGCATGTATGTTTTCTAAATGTTTTGGTTTTTATAGACAATATTTATATTTTAAATATTATGCTATTATCTGATTTGTGCACATTACCCTTCAAGAATATTATATCCAAAGTATGGGGAAAAGCTTAAAATAGAGTTATCACTTGGTTCTTAAGATCGGAAAAATAAAAGTTCATGTTTTCATAATTTCACTTAACTGAATTGTAGCTTTTAAGCCAGTCAAGCTTTTTATCTTGTCAACGTAACGTGGAGTGGAAGAGACACGAAAGAAATTGGTCGGTTGGGAAAGATCATTACTTAATATTTATTGTCACAGCCACTGGACTTCTGAATGTTGGGAGAGTTTCTTGTCTATGCAGTTATATTGTTCGGGTGTGAGGACACACAAAATATTATGTTAATTACATCAATTTGCTTTTTAGCTATACTCGTGACAGTGATTTTATTTGTATCTAGCAATCGATCCATGTGAGAGACACTTGGCACTTAAAATTTTGTGCACGGATCCGGATCCGTTGACAATACAATATTTTCGTATGCAAATTCATGGTCTTTGTTTCTTTTGTGATCTACAATTTTTTGTAGTGCCTCCTACCTCTATGCATGTTCACTCACTCACTCTTGATGTATGCAGTCACCATTAGTAGTCTACGTAATCGGAACCTAAAGAAAAAAATCACTCTGTTTTGCCGCGCTCCATCCAATTACACTAGAGAAACGACTACCAGCAGACTTTGAAGCTGAAACCATAATTTCAGTGCTATTAGATATGTTGCAACTGCGCCACGATACCGTTCATTATGATATTTCATGTGTATAATGGATATACTTCGAGATTGACCTCTGGTCTTGATTAAACTTCATATTTATATATCGAGTAGCCTCAGCTCTATTATGTTTTCAATGTATTTTTTATTCATATATCTGATATACGTCTATATCACATTTATAGTAGAAAATGACTTTTAAAGCACTAACGTTTGTTTTGAAAAATGTTTAAGCATATTCCTTTTTATTGAAATTAAACTGAATAATATTAGTTTTTTTACATATTCAAATTCAAAATAATTTTATTCAAGTAGATTTTTGTAATCACTTTTGAATCGTCAAATGTTGCCAACGACTCGGAAGGCAGTTCTGCTGAGAAGAGCCGGCCAGAAGCTCAGATTTTGACCTTTTCAAATATATAAACTACAATCTTATTAATTTGATACAATGGTAGCTAACCGGCATTGGACTTATTCAGAAAATTCCACGCATTTTTATCCTTTAAATACTCTTCTCCAGAGTAATAAGCTTTACTTATTAAAGTATTTTTTACAATGATTTTGAATTTCTCTATAATATACATATAATATACAGCAACGTAACGGAAAACACAATATTTGAGAATAACTAATATTTAATGGATTTGCCGCAAGTAAAGTAAACCTATAACTTTCATGTATATAGGAAATAGAAAAGAATATAACAATAATCCAGACATAAAAATAGTTTGGACACAATCTGTGAAAACCGTCGATGTGGAAATTAAAATTATTTAATAAGCATTGCTTCCCGAGCGCGTACTCTGCGTCAGTACAACGCGGTAGCTTTGCTTGGCAACATCGAGATTGACGGACGTCCTCTCAACTAACTGAAATCCTTTTATACGTACGTTTCATGTATTTTCTCATTTAAATTACTATTTATTATTTTACATTTAATAATCATTTTACAATTTTAATTGGTTTGTAAATGTGTACATGTACATACCTACAATTTTTTTGCCCGGTGACACCAGTTGCTTCTGTTTTGAATTCGCTCCGTTATAAGTGGAGTGCGAAATATTTTGTTTTGGTTTCTTTTAAGTTTAGAATAGATATTTTAGTGACTAGTGTTTTATATTTGTAGATTCGGAGTTAAGAGAGCGATGGTGAAGTGAGGCGGCGAGATGGTGCCTTGTGTGGTAGCTCTGCTGCTGCTCGCCCGAGTGCTGCGGATGGACGCTCTAGACATATGTAAGTACTTTAGTGTTCTTGTACGGCGTACGGCGTGTAAACAACGGCGACGCGAGCGGGCTTCGCCAAGGTACGCGGCCCGGATAGGATTAAAGGTATCCTATGCGCTAATCCGGGAGGTAGTCTGGCTGGAAACTAAATGTTATTCAAATCCATACAAAGCGCGGGCCCTAAATAATATCGCCAGTTTCTAACTTTAGCGTTTGATATTACTGGAATTTCACAATTTAGCGTCTAAGGAATTATTAATAGACGAATTTTGTTGATAAATGTTGTAGAAGGTATACAAGTAATTCTCGAGGCTCATCTCGGATCCCAAATTTCATCGTCACTAGATTCCGACTGTGTATTTCAATGGCTTTTCTTCATTTCGACCTAGTTTTCCGTCATCTTTTCATAATGGATCGGAAATAAAGTATTCAAAAAGAGTACATTTTTGAACAGAAGGAGAAAATTTAAAATGTACCAAAGTTCTCGATATTATCTCGGCTATTGTTGTACTGAGATGTGATGAGTGCTGCGTTCCGTTTCCCGTTTGCTCGTTGACATATCCAATCCGTCCCATGTGGAGCTAAAGTGGAGCTCATGTGGAATTTACTTACAGTAGGCCATCGTGGTGCAGCGTGATGGGGCCCGACTGTAGTCGCGACTGGTCGTGGGTTTGAATCCAACTCGGGGGACGATGATATTTTAATTATTTTTATTCTCCACTCGGGGGACAAAAGGGTAGGCTCTGCCACTTAACGCGCATGTTTCGGATTCGGGCGAAAAATGAAGAGTAGAACATCTTGGCATTAATGCCTTAAGTTAGTGAATCTAGGTTCTCTGGAAAAACGTTAAAGCTAAAAGATACTTTTTAAACGAGATAAGTTATAGAAAATGATTTTTATGCAAAAGTAAGAATGCATACGAGTACATATTTCTCTACGTTTTAGAAAAATTAAGTAACAATGGTGGTTAAGTTAAGCTCTAATTAAACATCTTTTTGTAAGTTAAAACAATGAAACATGGTCTGACCATCCCGTCCCGCCCCGCGCCCCTCCTCCCCGCCCGCCCCGCGCCGCCCCGAGCCGCCCCGAGCCGTCTGAACAAAGCGGCCACTTCAATTTGCAACGCATCTTAATAACTATTGTATCTATTTAATTGATATCCAAACTGCTTATTGTTGTAAGTGTATGATTGTATATTACGTCTCGAACTGACTACTACCGCACTGTCGGTGTCGGCCGCTCTAACAGTTAGTGTAACTGTGATCATGCAAAGTGTGTCGTTAATGACAGCTAGCAAGTGGAGGCCAGTCGCAGGGATTAACTATCAAATATAACCAAAAAAAATATACCATCTCGATATCCCGATAAAGTATGAAGTAATGACAACTTCTGAAGGAATATAGAGCGCAATAAGATAGTTCATTGTTCACATGACAGGCAGAAATTGTCGTTTGATTGGTGTTCAGGTGCAACGGCGATTCTGTAAGAGGAATGACGGTGTCGTTCGTGTATAGTAAAGTGTCCGCAGAAATTGGATAACCAAACGATTTGTAGTTTATAGGATTTTTAAAATTGATTTCGACTAACTTTATTGGTTTGTTGGTTTGTTTTTATTTTTGATTATGCCCGGCGCTTTCACATTTTATTTCCTTTTCCATTGACGATTCCGTGAAACGTTTGAATCGGTCTTTCCATTAAGGAGCTTGGCTACACAGATTCACACCGTGATTGGCCGCGGCCGTGGCGCTGCGAGCAAACTTATTAGTGATCAATTCCATTTTTTCTATTAGGAAATAGGATTTTAACGCAGAGAAATTGATTTTAAAATTGGTTTTGTTACATTTTGTTCCTTATTAGTAAACGGGAAATATTAGGAGCGAGATTTATTTTTCTTTCACTGTGTGCAAACAAAGTACAAAGAGTGCATCGGATGCTATTTAACATGCAGATAATGATTTGCTATATGCGGGACAGTGTATAATTAGTTATATCTATAATATTTAAGTAATTTCCTCGCGTGACGTATCTCTCGCGGTAGACGTTCAGACGGAGGGGACATGTCGACGCGCCTCCCTGCTATCTACATAATAAGCAGTCCTATTTCCTAAAATATAAATTCACCGAAAATACCTATTGATTAGTTATTAAATAAAGATAATGAAACAATATTTCTACTCTGTATTAAACATGGACATAGATTAAAAAAACACATTTTTCCTTTTTTCGTAAGTGTTTCAAGAAATCCTTAATTTTTATTTCTCGTAGTCTCTCTCTTAAAGCAACCACATGCCAAAATTCCTTTCAATTTCCAATAGTTGGAGTTGGTGGAGAATAGAGTGTCTTTACACTAGGTTCTCTGTGTATATTCTGCGATACGCGGGAGACGCTTCAAAGAAAAACGATGGCTGTTGTCATTCACTTGTACTTCCAATAGTACTTCGACATAAATAATAACCTAAGTAATTCGCTTAATAATATACTTATGTTTGAGTTGAGGGGGTCACGTGTTCAATATTCCCACAGCCCAACTACTTAAATTGCTACAGAATGCTCCAAATCACATTGTTTTACATTATAAGGTAACATTTTGTTATATATGTATATTTACGTTTGGACGGTCCGGTAGGAAGGCGGATGGACGGTAGTAGAGAATGGGAAGTGGACATGCACCCAACGTTAATGAAGATTGGAGTGATTTAACACTATGCCCCTTCTGGCTACCCTGCTTGATGTGGGATATGATTTGAAATGAAAAATACATAATCGTTTAGGTTTCACCGTGGATGGATGGATGGATGCCATACTCGTATAGTGAAGCATCTCGGGCGCCGTGATGTCGTCGCTCATGGTAACGAAATTGCGACGCCCCGTTTTCGAGTTTCACTTAGCTATTCTATTCTCACTATCAATGCGTTTAGACGTAAGCGTGGCTTTGGCGATGGCTGACCGCTTAAACAGCATGTTTGCCAAGTGTTACAAAAATTAACTAACATTGGCATTTAGCGATGCTAATCAATCGATTTGCTTGATCTTGAATTTTCTTCCTCCAATATGCTTTCGGAGAACAGAGACATAGAGAGCTCGTTACTGTCTCTACTCGTTATTATAATTGTTTAGTGAAATACGTCATAACTGCGTCGAGTCTGCTTGCAAAAATGTTAGGAATGTGTTTATATTACAAAGAACTGTAATAAACTTGTATCTGCACTATTAAGTAATATTCAAAATTAAAACATTAGGGGGATGAAAAACTGTATAATTGATTTAGAAGCGTAGAACTTTTTGTTGAATCACAATAGACTAACTAACCTGTAGGATGTCCCATGTCCCATTAAAACGATTCTACGTGACAAGTATATGCAATTGATCTACATAACAATTAAAGATTATGACAGACTACTATACTCTATAAGAAGTAAATAAATGCCACATATGTAAAAGCTATAGTATGGTTAGCAGTCTTCGTTAACAAATATTGTCGTGAAATTCGGGTCGGGTTCGCGTTCGGTTCCTACTCGGCGGAATGGATATATTTTAATTGCTTAAACTTCTTCTTTCCTGTAAGACAACGCAATTAGATACGCAATGTCTCGAATTCTGGTGGAAGCGGAGGACGGAGCAGGACCAGACAGCAGCAAGGCCATTTTTATCTGTCGAGAGAAAAAAGTTAAGCTAAGGAAAAAAATACGAAAGATCTGAGTAGGGGCCTTAGAAACAAGAAAATTATTACTATACTTGAAGTTATTACAGTTTTGGGTTCAAATTTCAGTGCCACCCTGATACATGAAAGTAAAAGTTAAAAAGTTATACAATCAACGCAAAAAGAGGTGAACTTCAACTAGTATATTCAGTCAATAATAATTTCAACTACAAATACGAAGGCTTGCTGATTCGTCGATTCTAAGTAGATTTTCGCCGGCTGCAATAACCTGACCTGTTAATAAAACCAAAACGTGTAAAGTGCATCTACGGCGGTTATCAGCGATATGATAACGATCCAAATTGGTTTAAAATGTCTCGTCCACGTCCAGTGCGCCACTCAGAATGTTATTAGGTTATTGTATACCTGCGTGTATACCTATGTGTAGACTCCAACGGTGGCGCAGTGGACAACTTTTATCTAAGTTGCCTGGTCACACGTTCGAGTCCTAGCCCACATTTTACTGCAATAAAATTGAACATTTGTTTCAAGTAAAAAGAACCAGTTTCAATTCAATAAGTATAGTATACTTATACTTGTGTAATTCCAACGCCAAATGATCTGAGCTTATTCTTCTTATTTCATACAAAGGATTTGTATGAAATAAGAAGAATAAAAATAAAGAATACAATCAATTTGAAGTGTACACGGCGAAACCACATGTCTGAGCCAGCACTTAAAATGCCTAGGTATTGGATCCCTGTATGAACGTGGTACAGAGCGGATCCGACACCCCCGAATGTGTGGGAAACGTGACATGCCAGCGTTTACCTTACCTTACCTAACCGGCGCGGCGAATACCTTGCTTATGGGTGATGTATCTTGTTAACATCTAAGCTCTGTTTGCTATACCTCCTATACTCGTACTTCACTAGAATTTGGTTGTTCCGCGAACGATATTTTGTGAATTTAGGTGCTAGCTCAGAGTTTAAACTTCTATTTTACTGCTAAAATGTGGTATGTTTTTATATTCGGTAGTTTATATTAGACAGAATCTTCATTTGAAAAGTGTCATAAGAGTCGACTCTGCGTAGTCCCTCAGGTAAAGAGATTACAGCTGACCCCAGACCTACCTTAACTTAACGCGGCGTTTTGCATTAGGTACCAGAGCGAAGAAATGAAAATTTAAGTATAATCATTCCCCGAGTGGGACTCGAACCCACAGCCATCGTTTTTACAGACATACAGTCGCGCCGCGTCACGTTTTCGTTAGAAGATTTTCAAAGTTCTAATACCTCGTGTGAGTTGTGCATGTACATATACACATACATATACATATAGTTGTTGGGTATAACATTTCAACATATAAATACCACACTTATTAAATCAATTAAATTTTATTCCAATTTTAGTTTCATAAAGTTTAACGAAATGTTAAGGGGTATCTTGACTGTATATAATTTTATTCTACTTAATATGAACATGTTGAATGCTATCTCTAAGTTGACACTAAAAGCTCGGTTAATACTTGTATACCTATCTTAAATACCAGCTCAACCTTTATGAGGCACTTTAGCCTTTCTAACGTAGTTTAAACATACTTTTACATATGTGTACGATGTACGTGTATGTAGTTATTATTATGTTGGAAATGTATAAAATGAATCTTAATAACAGTTTGTATCATTTGTGTTTGAAAATTTTAAATACTTTTTACTAACTTAATTTTAAAAATAATAAAACTAAGTAGTTATACACATCTTTCGTTCCTTAGTCGATTAGCAACCTCCTCGTACACGCCCTCCGGCGAGTTCACACGTGAGCTTCTTCGAGTGTCATGACTATTCTGGAAGGCCAACGCAGCTTTCACTTCCACCACCCTTGTCATATTAACTATTACAATCAACCCATCACATAATATAGACAAAAGTAGTTTCTAAAATACATAAACCAAATCATTGAAAGGAGGAAAACCTTTTTAGTAAGTAAACGTAACTTTACCGTTAATTAACATTTCAATACTACTGTGTACTTAAATGGTATATCTGAACTAGTATCCTGATAAGCTCCCTCAATACACGGTGCATCCTGCAAGTGAACGCCGCTGACGTTGACGTTGACGCGCGCTGCGCTCTGCGCTCTGCGCTCTCTGCTAACTTTGCTCATATTGCTCCCGAGGCTAGCTCCTAATGTTATTTATACGAGCATATCCAAAGTTGCTTTTCAAAAGGATTATGTTGTATGAAATATAACTTATTGAAGATCTTATACAGGATATGTTTTACCTCGTCTTTATCCTTTATATGTGCTCTGTTGCATGTATCAACTTCTTTTTTTTTTGTGACGCTGGGAAATGCTTCTACGCAGACCACCCGTACCCAAAGCACGAACGGTACTGTGGGGCTCATCAGATAATCTAATACTACCCACTAAAACCCAGCGGAAACCCTCTCCTTGTATCAACTTCTAGACCATCTAAAATGCCATAATGACAACACGCCATAAAAATAGTATTATAAAACCTTTTTCTTAGTTAATTTCACTGTTGTTATTGCCATAAATATTAGAGGAGTTACTGTAAAGCGCCTCCGTCTGAAACAATTAATTAACAGTTTTGACATTTTTCCTCTATTACGCACCAGAATAATATTAAATTCAAAATGTTACAAAGGTATTCCTAAATTGTTTATGTTCTACGTTGAATGTTTTGTAATTTCACTTCGCCCTTTGTGCTGGTTTTGAATCTATATCGCTGTTTTAAGAATCAAATGAAAGTAGAATTTAAAATATTTTTATTTAAATATAAATTTCCCTCAAGTGAGAGCGGACTCCGAGCGGAAGGTGTATTCAAGTTTTAAATTTTAAACAAATTCTTATTTACTTAATTTAAAAATACGTTTCACAAAAAGAAACAACCATTATTAGAATTTTTATCCTAGATATTTTCATTTTATACGATGGGGCTAGAATCTAGATAAATCATAACGTTCACAGGCTGAGCTGATCACGGCGCCGATGTGGCAAACACTAACGTAACTAAACTATCACAGTTGGAGTATTTTTTGTTAAATACGAGTATAACTGGCGCCTTCGAGCGTACACAACTTCACTTGCTAATAATATTTAAAAAAAAATATGAATATATATTTGAAGTACAGTGCGATAATTTAGTATTTTAAACAATTAATAAAGTACACGAGTTAAACTGAATTTAAACTGAGCATGCTTTACAGTAGAGTGTAGACGAGTGAGTCACGGTTCTCAGGGGGCCGCGGACTAAATTAATAAACGCACTACGCGAAGTGATGCACTCTAACTACATACAGCTATTGCAGATCTGTATTGATCACTTAGTTGACCACAATACTGTTTAGTCGGTGTCTGGTCGTTTATATTCACCCTCGAGGGAATATCACAAAGTATAGGTATTACTTGAGACGGCGTGATTTCTGTCATTAGAAGGCGTACTTAGTATTCACTTAGTTCTTTAAAAGAACACAAAAAATTAAACATTTCAAAGTATAAGATAAAACTTTTGTCGCCTCATCTTGCTGCAATGAACGTTTATTTTTCCCTCTCGACGTCGCGACTCGTGATCACGATCGCCTTCCAATAACTTGTCGCTGTCTTCTTTGTTTACTCTGTCATTAGTAGGTTGGGAAATTTTAATAATTTATAAGTACATTTTTACTAAATAATAACGATTCATAAAAAGAATACTTCAAATAGTTATGACGGATAACGTTAATTTTCAAAAGGACTAAGTACTGAAGGCAAATTATTTAAAAATGCCCTATTTTATTGAGGCTTTATAATGGCAAAACAATATTTATTTACATATGTTATATTTCCACAAAAGTATATTTCAATGAATCGACTATTTAAATTCGACCTAAAAATGCAAAAGTATTATATTGATGTATTGTTGTTATACAAAAAGAACTTTTTAATAAACCCACCTGTGTTTTTTATTTGAAACTAAAGTAAATTGTTTATTTATTATTCGTCACTATGGATACAGGCTCTGCGTCTTGTCCGTCTAACGACAACTTATACTCGTATTCACGTATTCAATTTATAACGTTCTTTGTCTACATTTTTACTGGTTTTAAATATATATTTGGTCTTCTGCTACATCCCTAATATAATTCAGATTATATTTAACTAACAATCGTAAATAACTTTACAAGTGGTCTTAAATTTTGATGGTTTACATATATTGTTATCAGTTGTATTATCACCATCAACCACTATCTAACCTAATATAGAACCTAAGTAGGAACAGGTTCATAGGACGAACAACTGTGCGAAAACTATTCAAAAGTAATAATAATAATAGTTTACTTTTATTTATGGTTTAAATGTGAGTAGTGTCTATGATGGGTTGGTGTTAATAGAAGGCTCCCAGTGGTATCGTGAGAAACAGGCTTCTGATTAAAGCCCTTGAGTAGTGTAGTAGTGTAGTTCTCATTAGACCTGCATAGTAATACAGCCTCGCCCGTGGCAGCCCCGGCCTCTGATTAACCTGAGCACATTCAACTAATGATTGATTTGTGATGTACACCTTGATGGTTAACTGTACACGTACCTGTGTACTAAGTGTAACTACAATGTGTTTAATGGATGCAAGTTGGCTTAGGATAGAAAACACTCATTTATCTTTTCTTGAAAATATACAAAGTCTCACCGGCATTTAACGTAGTGACCAGAATAAACCTCTCCATTTTTAAATTTCTGACAATTACTATTAGGAAATAATCGTTTAGAAATTACATTTTATCCATGCAGAATAAAATGATTTGTCCTAATAAGTCTAAGTAAGTTTATCGCTCGTAACTCCAAGCTTGGTTTCAGCTAGAAATTCAAATATCTTGATTTTAAGCAATGCTAGTGAACACGCACCTTCTTATTTTAATGTCAGTCAGTAGGTGTCTACTAAAAGAAGATTCCCCTGATATAGGGATTAAGGGTACCTAACATTACCTAGACAACCCACACCTGCGTTTGTAATTTGTAAGTGACAGTGCAACGCCGTTCAAATATATTGAATAGTATCTCTCTGTTGCATGCAAAACATAGACGATTTGTAAATGCACTATTATATACGTGCGACACCGACACGAGCGAAGCCGCGGGTCACAGCTAGTTACATATAAGAATATTCTGCTTATTATATGTGGGGAGGAGAATACGAGACATTTACTTTTATTTTTAAATAGTCTACACGCACTTGAACAAAGTTATTATATTATGTATATCAAAAATGTTTATAAGTTATTATTTTGTGATTTAGATTTTACAAGTTGGTTTTATCTGCGACTTTACGTTATGGTGTACGTGCCCTGTCATCCTCAATTTCGTTTTCGCGGTCCACAAGAAGAATATTAAGTTGACTTGTGTTGATAATACAAAACCACTGCTGGCCACAGAGTGAGAGTGTACAATTTGCGATTTATCATTATTTCTTTTTATCTTATAATACTTTAAAATGTTCCTAGGACATGTCGTGTCTACGCGGTGTTCACAACTACGTCAAATCTCGTTTACAAATATTTGAAGTTATAAATTAGCATATGATACTCCCTGCATTTTATTTTCAGAGTTTTGTTAGACAAAGCATATTGAGCCTTATTTCTCTAGTTTCGAAATAAAAAAGTCTAGTTTCTAAATTATAAAAAAAATCACCGTTGCACTTTCTCCCGCGTAGCATAGTTATATAACTAGTGTTAAGACACTGCGTTCTCCACTGTCTGTATAAAGTGGAGAAGTTTTTCTCAGCTCATGAATTGCCAGGTAGGAGTCGACAACGTTTCGCTTATATATCCAGGCGTATACGTGCAGACAGGGTTCCATTTTGCCCCGGTGACCTCTAATATAAATAGGTAAATAATAATACACCACGCAGCATACAGCTCCTCTCTGCCTTTTCTCTTAAATTACGTTGACACTTTGCCTCGCGCACGTGCGTTTTCATGGAATTAATTAGTAAGCTTTTCCGTTTTGTAGCTTTGTCAGTGCCGTGTACAGTGTACAGTGCCCAGTGTCGATGCGTGTCGATGCGTGTCGACGTGGACACTCGGACAGCTCGCAGTTTGACGGAGCTTGTGCTCGTGACGTGGTCAAAGGCGCGATACGATCAGAAACATTGTAAACCTACAGCTTTATTGAGCTCGCGTTGACAATACCTCGCTTTGTATGAACTTTTATAATTTTTTTATTCTTTTTTGTTTGTACATGATCTGTATGTGAAATGAATTTGCTTATGAAGCTAAAGAGTATCATAAACTACTATTAATTTATAATTTACAGTTAGGAAGTTGTTGAATCATGTAGGTTGCATTTAATTCCCATTGACCATGCGAGCGACCTTGGGTGACAGCTAGCTACTTTTCATACTTACTGACATTCTATCCATATGTATAAAACATAGTCATGTTAGTTACAACGCTTGTAACTCGGGGGCGGTAGGACTGATGTTTATATTTTTTGTATTTTAGATTTTGTCTTTCACCGAAATATTTAAATATGAGATAAATATTTAAATATGAGATTCATCATTAATAAAATATTAACCTCATTAATTATGATTATAAACACAAATCTAGCCGTAAATGGTTGCAGACGTAATTTTATCTTGACATTATTCAAAAATCTTCATTTGTTAGTTAATCAGTAGTAATAAAATACAACTGATAGCTGAAAAAGAACGAAACAAGAATGCTGTAGAGAAGCGACCTCTTAATTAGTTGTGAAAAAATTATACGAGAAACATATGACATAAAGGTAAGCGGAAAGAGATGTAGGGGGAGACCTCGATTCACGTTTGAAAACACGTAAAAAGTTTGCGAATCCCTTCTCACGAAGGGCGCGTACGAAGTGACTGACTAACTGCGGGGAAAAAATGATATTAGGCATATATATGAATTTTGCAAGGTCAACTAGCAAATTATATTTTAATAGTCCAATAGATAATTGAAGAAATAGATAAATGAGGTAGATGCAGTGGCTCATTTATCTCTTCACCTTTAATTGTTATTTATATGTCATTAAATCATTAATTCAATGTAATAAGTCCGGCTGTAATAGTTAAAGTTTTAGCAAAAAAATAATAATTTACTGATTTACTTAGAGAGTAGCGTAGAAATATAATGAAGAAAGCAGAGAGCAGAGTGTAAAATCTATAAAATCGAGTGTATAATACGGGGTCACCAAAGAGCCCACTTTCTGTCATTTAAGTGGGTTCTTTTTATATTATTTAATAATTTTACATGTGTATTGCATTGTGTCTTTGCATTCTGTAGAAGTAGTACTTGTCTCAGTCCTTTTACTTTTATATTTGAGCGATATTTTTTCTTATATTGTCAATAGAAATTATCATTATATAAAGGAATAAACAATTTCTTTGAGTTGAGTGTCAACTCGACGATTTTACTCCCACGGTATTTCGCTATTTTATAATATTTCAAAGTGTTAGTATGAATACTTGTACTATTATAGGCATAAATCTGAGGTTGGAGTGGGGGAGTGTCTGATTTCACACTCGATAGTTGTGGTTTTAGTCTCCGACCGGGGACCACGGTTCAATCATTTCGACTTCCATGATCTGGCAAGACAAAACACGGCGTTGAATTGCGCCATCTTATCATTATTTTCTTCTTACCTCTGCAGGGGAGAGAAAAGACGGTGTTCAAGAGGTGCCAGTTTGAATACGTCTGTTTTGTATTGACGTGTACATATTACATACTTAATATGTTTATTTGCGATGAAATGAGGCCAATTAAAATATATTTTCGTCACTAGTAAGTGGCAGTAGGCGTCGGATACAAACGAATTGTGTACGTTCAACGTGTACACTTTGTGCCGCCTCCTCGTGCTCATGCCCATTAGTATGAAACGTTAGTGGATAGAACATTTTATAATGACGCTCCTTTTATACGTGCTAGCTGAGATGACATTAGGGCGCCACATTTTGCTAGCTTCTTGAGCGTCTAACGATCGTAATTTTTGTTCTAATATACTCGTAATTGGTCCTGACATGTTTTTTGTTATGCATCTCCTGCTCTATGTTCAGAAGAGGCCGAGAGGACGTAGTGTCATCAAGCTAGACTCCGATTTGAGATGTATTTTGTTCCGCGTTACGGTCGTGTCTTTTTTTCGAAATGACATCGGGGTAGTGAAATATATATTTTTTGCTTGACTCTTGGTGACTTGGATTGTCAGAGACGAGCGCCAAGAACGGAGCGCCAAAACGCTAAGGTCCCTGCATACTTCTTTCGCCTCGTCCACTGTCATCAACCTCTTCATACACGCAATCCGGGGGGGTCCTCTTGCTATTTACGTGACCTTCCTCCAGTATCGTCGATACTGGAGGAATACAATTTTATATAACATATTTATATAACATTTAATATTTTTAACGATATATAATATTTTTTATTTAAAGCGCGCCACCATGGCGTACTTCTGCCTTCTGCTTACGATATGTTTTATTATTCCAATTGGGTCAGATCACGACTAGATATCGCAGATAAAGTAAATTGTGTTACTATTATTATGACATAAATGTGTTCATAAGTACCAGATAAAGTGTATCCCACTGAGCGGGACGGCTGTGGGTTCAAATCCTATGTGGATAATATATTATATAGAGATGGTTGTTTGGTGTCGTCACACAATATACGACGTTAGACTCAGTAACACATAGTGAGATGTTTTTAAAGTTCGTGAAAATGGAATTATCTATCATCTCTGTAACAGATTGT
Organism: Dryas iulia moderata; assembly: GCA_019049465.1. Lineage (NCBI taxonomy): Eukaryota > Metazoa > Arthropoda > Insecta > Lepidoptera > Nymphalidae > Dryas > Dryas iulia. Next base: position 20,113,364 of record CM032415.1, on the reverse strand, counting down.
ATTTCCTCGTTTCTTTGCATTTTCGTATACATATTTTACATACATAAGAATATGTAGAAACATTATAATACTGGGTAGGACCTAAGGTGTAAGTTTTTTGAGGTGCGGAACACCCAATGTAGAATAATAACAGACTATCTAAATTATACAATTTTGTCTCTCTTTCTTTGTAAGACATGCGGGGTGTTAAGTTCCGGCATTCAATACGTAGTAGCAATAGTAGTGAAGTACGACGGTTTTGTAGAGGTGAGCCGGCATTGAAAAATAGTTAATAATAAGCTGGAGCCGCTGCATATAATGATGAGAGAGTAGAAAACTAACACTTTAAAAGAAGTTATTATAATTTTTAAGTCAATTTTCATAAAGGCCACGTAAAAAGAGTGGCGGACAACAACTAGTGCACAAATATGAAATTTGTTTTTGCTGTATTTTGTGTAATATACATTTTTGTGCACATTTTCTCACGTTTATTGCTTCACGGGGAACTATGTCACTGTCTGTCATCTCTTTTACCCGCGACGGAACGGCGACTGTATATGTGTTTGGGGTGAGAGGTTGTTTGTTTGTTTGTTTGTTTGTTTGTTTGTTTGTTTGTTTGTTTGTTTGTTTGTTTGTTTGTTTGTTTGTTTGTTTGTTTGTTTGTTTGTTTGTTTGTTTGTTTGTTTGTTTGTGCAAATTGCTATGTCTTCTATAATAGGTTAAGGTTCAATTGGCGTATATTCTTAGATATGTCTTATTGCCTTAACTCACCAGGGGGCGCTGCAGTAAGCATTTTACGTGAAAACGAATGTTTTCAATTATCTCAAAAAATAATAGTCTGATTTCGATACAATTTTCAGTGATAGATTCAGGTTTAATTGGTGGATGTTCTTAGATATGTTTTATCGTGTCAAACCACCAGGTGGCGCTGCAGTAAGCATTTGTTTGTACTTTTTTTGTATTTATTTGTCTAAAACCGAAACTACTGATCCGATTGAAAAAAGTTTTCAGAAAAAGATTCAGCTTTGCTTGGTGCATATTTTAAGATTTTTCTTTTTTTGTTACGGGGAAATCTCACCAGGGGGCGCTGCAGTAAACATTTGTTTATGTAAATCAAAAACTACTAGTCCAATTTAGATGAAACTTTCAAGGATAGGTTCAGGCTTAATTGGTGCGTCTTTTCATATATGTGTTATGGTGACCACTCATCAGGGGGCGCTGTAGTAAGCATTTGTTTGAGTGTTTTTGTGTAAAACCAAAATTTTTCTTGTATTTATTTGTCTAAAACCGAAATTACTAATCCGATTGGATAGAATTTTCAGAAATAGATTCAGCTTTGTTTCTTGCATATTTTAAGATTTTTGTTTTTTTGTTACGGTGAAAATTCACCAGGGGGCGCTGCAGTAAACATTTGTTTATGCAGAGTAAAAACTACTAGTCCGATTTAGATGAAACTTTCAACGATAGGTTCAGGTTTAATTGGTGCATCTTTTCATATATGTGTTACGGTGACCACTCACCAGGGGGCGCTGCAGTAAGTACATTTATTTGTGCAAAACTAAAACTACGAGTCCGATTTGAATGCAGTTTTCAATGATAGATTCAAGTTTACTTAGAGCATATTTTCATATATGTGTCATGTACGTTTACTTAGTGCATATTTTCATGTATGTGTCAACTCTCTAGGGGGCGCTGCAGTAAGTAGCTGCTTCTATTTTTTATGTAGAACCAAAACGACTAGTAGGATTGGAAAGAGTTTTCAGTATTAGATTCCGTTTTGCTTAGAGCATATTTTTAAATTTATATTACGGTGACAAGTCACCAGGGGGCGCTGCAGTAAAATATTGTTTGTGCAAAGCTAAAATGGCGAATTCGATTTGGATGCAGTTTCAATGATAAGCTCTAGTTTAATTAGTGAATGTTCTTGGATATGCTTAATCGTCTTAACTCACCAGGGGGCGCTGCAGTAAATATTTGTTTGTAATATTTAAAACAAAATCACAACTACTAGTCCGATTGGGCAGAGTTTTTAGTATTAGATTTACCTTTACTTGGTGTAAGTTTTTAGGTTCTTTTTTACGTTAAGAACTCACCAGGGGGCGCTGCATTAAACATTTAATTATGCAAAGCTAAAACTACAAGTCCGATTTGGATGCAGTTATCAAAGATAGGATCAGGCTTAATTAGCGCCTGTTCTCGTATATGTGTCATGGTGACACCTCACCAGGGGGCGCTGCAGTAAGCATTTGCTTGTATTTTTTGTGTGAAACCTATTTAGATGCGGTTTTCTGTGATAGGTTCAGGTTTAATTGTTGTGTGTTTTTATATGCCATATCACGAACTACCACGGGGCGCTCCAGTATAAATTAGTTTGTTCAAAATCAAAACTACTAGTGGGTTTTGTGATTTTCACTGATTTGGTTAGACTTAAATCTCCTGAAAATGTTACGGTGACAATCTGCCAGGCGCTGCAATAAGCATTTGATAACCAGAAAGCATTGGGCTTATAATTTCTTTTGGATTTGCATGAAGATTAATTATAAAGTATTTCGAAATTATGTAATAATATATAATGTGTATCTATCTATTCACTTTAAAAAGTTTAAAATAAAAAACAAAATTAAAAATTTTGAAAAAACCCACGACGGTTTAATTGTAATTGAAAAAGGATAAAATAACTATAAATCCCCCGCCTAAAAGAATATATGTAACGAGATGATGGGGACAACTTCGTCGGGGGCTGCCAGTTGCAACCTCTATTTTAAATAGCTAACAGTATAGATTTCGTTCTTAAAGTTTTTAAAAGGAATGTCAGTTATCAAAACTGTAAAGTCATATTAATATTTTAATTTTTTCCCAAACCTGTTTTAACAGCATGAAAACCTAGGAGAAGTTAGCAAACTTAAAGTAATGGCAGCTCCGACGAAGTCGTCCCCATCATCTCGTTACATATATTCTTTTAGGCGGGGAATTTATAGTTATTTTATCCTTTTTCAATTACAATTAAACCGTCGTGGGTATTTTCAAAATTTTTAATTTTGTTTTTTTTAATGGAAATGTTGTAATGACAGATTTCAAAAAATAATTTTAGCTTTTGTTCGCGTAAACAAAGTGAACGTTTTACTTCACAGGCTTTTGCTAAACCTTTTTGTTAAACTGTACACACACACACACACGGTCACTTGTCACGCGCTGTGTAAACACTTCGAAGGGTCAATCAACATTTCAAAGGCTTAAAACTAAAATGTTGGAAAATGAAATGTTCACAGTACCTGATATAAACTATGGAAAACTTCCGACACTACCCAGACGATGTTGTGTGTGTGATTGGAAGCGATGGTTGGAAGTTACTATGCATAGCATATACATAACGTTTATGTGCATATGTCATTTGTAGTATGCATTCCTACTATGCATACTACAAATGACATATGCACATAAACGTATTATTTATATTTGTAGTATGCATTCCTACTATGCATACTACAAATATGCACTATAAAGGAGGTGCTTGGAACTTCTTGTTCTTGAGAGATAATGCAGCATGTCTTCACGTATTATAATGTATATATATGTATATACACACATATTTATGATACTTTTTTTGTAGCTTCACGCTATGTCCCGCACACAGCAATCTAGGCATAGGGAACATAGTGTTAAGACACTCCGTTCCCCACTTTCCGCCGAATTCGGAGGCATTGCGTGTTAAATCGTGGAACTTAACGCCGTGCTTTGCCTCGACACCAGAGCGAAGAAAATGGAAATATTAAATATTTCCACTCCTCGAGTGGGAATCGAACCCACAACCAGTTGTTTACAGTCACACGCTTGTGCCACTGCGCCACGACTGGCCCTCTTATTAGTTATACAACTGATATACAAAGTGTTTGCTTTAAAAGATACTTAAACTATCTAAAAATAATTATTAAGTAATATGACAACTGTTTTCATATAAAATTTTGTATATACGTATGGATAATACCCGAAAGCAGGTAGGTACTCCCAATCACATGGTACTGCGGTGTGACTCCATTAGTCTTTGATAAAGTTTGCCCTTCTGGAGTACGAGTAAGTACTTACCTACTCTCTTTGGATACTACATATATAAAAGGACCACATATATTTTTACGTATTTTTCATAACTTCCTACGTAGGCATTGATGTTAGACAACGCGCGGACTGCAAGTCTTAGTGAGGTCGATAATAGAGGAATGGATATATCTAAAGTTATATGATAATTGTTAACATTCACGCATCTCTCGTCATTTTCATTAATATCAATACTTTCAAAAAGGAAATTAATAAATTAATTATAAATGAATGTTTCATATGATCGACATTGAAACGCAATATTATATACGCTATGAGTAAATGTCCAATAGCCTCCAAATAAGATTAATTTGTTAAACCGCAGTTATCCGACCTGTCCGTCACTGTCAAAGCGCGATTAAATAAAACACGGTGTGACCGCACTCGGCCCGGCGGCCCGCTGCCCGCTGCCCGCTGCCCGCTGCCGGCACCCGACTGTCAGAAATGTACTTTGAGAAACTTGTACGTGAGAAACAGAAGAGTCTTATTAGATATGTATTAATTGATTACAAAGATAATTCAAGGTGTTTGTAACTCGAGGTCCGTCGTGGCGCAGTTGCGTTGGGAAGCGAGGCGACTTCCCCGCCTAGTGTCGGAGGAAGGTTCATATTCAAAATATGTTTATTTTCATAAGTGGGTCCGGCGCTTTGATTTTTCTAACGTGAACTGCTTAAAATGGAAAGAAAAAAGGAGAACGGAGAACTGACTATGTTATGATTAAGTTTTTTTTTAGTGGGAAATAAGTGACATAAGGATTTAGAAAACATCTCAAATAATGTAAAAATAAATCTTATTGCTAACTTTGAAGTAATATCACGTTACTTGATTTAGGTAAAAATTAAAATCTCACGAAACAATTTGAACAGGATATTGCTTTAGAAATATAATAAAAGCGTAAAGGATGACAGGGAGTTGCCTTTAAATATGTGCAACGCAAAGTTACTCCACATACACAATGCACACACTCCTGCACGGAATAATGAACGATCACTCAGCGTTTTGTCTCTTGTCTCTTATACGTGAAAGCTTTGAGTCGCAAGGCGTAATAACGTATACTTGAATATTTCATTATGCCATTTTTTTCTTGTCTTATTCTAATATATGTTAGCGTTCATCGAAGTTATGATATTAAATGAACATGATATTACCTTTGAAAATATTACCTGTCACAACAATCACAAGGAGCGCTTCTGGTGAGGTTTTTTCTTCTACTAATTTAATTTTATACCTGTCTGTGTAAACGTAATCAATGTTTGTAATTACGAAATTCAATGTTATGGAAAAAACTGGCTCAATGACGATTTGGAACTCTTATCTAACGTTGAGTATACAAATATCCTCAACACTCGATAGGTGGGAACCTATAAAAACCTATAGGAGAGAAGAGAAGGAGAAAATTCGCATAGTATATTTCGTTTACGTTAACAACAAGATACTCGTATAGTAAGCAAGTATGTTAGTACATAAGCATTAGGGCAGCGCAGCGAGCTGCTGTTGTAAGTTAAAATGTTTTTAGAAAGTAAAAACACGACGCACAGTGCACACGTAGGCAAATACAAAGAAAAGGAATGTAGCATTCGTTCATACGCAAGACAAAAGATCCGTCGGCTCCTGAAACAATTCATTGGACGTAAGATCCCTTCAGGGTTAGTCTTAAGAGATGTTCTCTTCAGTCGGAGCTGCGAGCAAACGGAATACACAAATGAATGCCTATGAATACAGCAGACGGCGCAGTGGCGCAGTGGCGCGGCGGCAGTCGCTCCCAGTGACAGCTAGTTCAGTTAAAGTACCTCTATATAATATATGGAAATGAAAATACGTTTTTGTTCGCAAGTGTTGTGTTCTATCTGGGACTTTTTAAATTGTGGAATAAATTCCATGAGCGGCGCAGCGTCTGCTGTACTTCACTGTACTGTAGTCATATCATTAAATAATTTCCATGCAGAAAAGCTTCGGGTAAAATGACAAAGCTGTTTTCAAGGCATCGTTCACTCATTAGAGCACATAACGTTGTTAAGCTTTTGACGTCAATGGGAAGATGCGGTCGAAAATAACCTCTAATAAGTTTACAAAGTAAGTTAGGTAATGCTTGTTGCATTTCACTTGCGTCGCCATCTACCTGTGGTGTACGCGTCCCCTTGCGGACGCTCAAACATCTCCAAACATTTATCTGAACCTATTTGTTTTATACAAGTGTCTGAGGCTTGCTAACAACAATTGATATTTGTAAAATTATTTTAATGAGTTTACTTCTTCAATTTGTCGGTTGATATGTTTAATGTATTTGTGTGTATGTCTAGATGGATATATAGAGTCTATATAGAAAGACATACAATCCAGAAGTGCCATTCATCGCTTACGGCGTTGTAATATAGAGAATGTGAGATAGATCAGAAGAGAGATAGGTGGGTTTAAAGATAAAACAAATCAACAAGTGTCTCAAGATCAGTTGACAATCTATAAGTAACATCATATACTCGTACATACATACAACTAATGATGTAACAAAGTTCTGCGACTGCCACTTTGTCACACATTATTTAGCACAATAGCGCGTCTATAGAGACATAGGTCAGTGATCATAATAACGCAAACATTTACTTTCAATTTTAGCCGTTGTTTTAGCAAAATGAACTTTCGGGTTCAAATCCTTACAGACACATGTCATTGCATTGCACACGCACTAAAATCCATAAATCATGTCGATTTAATCCGTTCAAATTATTCTGTTAAAAAAATTAAATTAAATTAGTATATGTTTAAGTTATAATATTAACTGAGATGTAACACTTCTCTTTTGTCTGCCTGTCCACAGGACAGGTCCCTGTCCTGTGCTTTTCTGTTATGTACAGAATATTTATAAGTTTAGAATAATTTCGAATTGCAATATAATTTAAAGTTTGAAGGCGAAGCGGGAAGTTATGTCGGCCGCAAACATCTACACAGGTACTGTTAAAGACGGCAACCATGCACCTTTACAAATTATTAAACTTGCAAAGAAAATGGCTTAATCGAGTCTACTTAGCTTGACGAGGGAGGAACTAGCTTGGTAAATAAATCTGTACTAATAATAAAACACGCTGAAATCCTCTCATCTCGAGAGAAGATTGAGAAGTAAGTTTTTGCTGGCTACAAAGTTATTTGGTAGTTCCCACTAAGTCGTCTTAGAACTTCGCGGCCTTTACTTAAATTATTATTGAGAAAATTAAAATATGAACTCGACACTAGACAATAGCCGGCAACTTCGTCTTCCTTTCTTTGACTTAGTTCGCAACTTCTTGTCGCTAAGTTTGTATGCGAAAGAATCTGACTCGGATCAGCGGATGTCCCGATTTTTATCCTTTAACTCAAATTTAGTTTTATATAATTTTGAAATTCTATGCAAATACTTTAACAGCAACTTGTCGAGGCGACCGACATCAGCCGTCCGCCGACCGTCTACGAGGGAAACAAATAAAACCAGCAAAGGAAATATAACCATGAGTATAGTTTTCGAGAACCCTAACTTGTTGTGGGTTTCGCCGTCACAGGTGTACCGTTAATTCCTAGGTACAAATATACATGTTTAGAAAATCTCAATAACAAATATAGATACTGCGTTGAGAACCTGGATTGTTGACGCCACAGCTACTTTCAATGCAAATTGAGCGAGCGGAACCTGTATTAAATTGTTACCGTACACGTTTGGCTGACCGGCGCCCGCCAAACACTAGACACCAATATCTACACAAAATATTCTCATTCAATAAATCTTTTATATTCACCAATTGCCTTTTCAGCTCCCTTAGGCTTGTTTATCACTATCCCAAAAACTATATTATATCTATCTATTACAGTGTGTATCTATTACCCAGTGGTAAGCAAACTAAATAGTGACCTCCTGAGCCCATTTCTCCGCTTGGTTGACTGTTTAGTGACCATTACACGACAAGGAAAACAAAAATCATTTTGAATGTAAGCATTTCAATCGAATCGAACGTCTACTGGTAATAGAAGTTAAATAAGACTAATATTCTACTTATCTAAATAAAGTCATTACCTATCCTTGAGCAAATTTGAATGATGAATATTTTTTTGATGCATATCTTTTAAACTTAGACAGGACTTAAGATATAATTATTTTTATATTTAACGTAGAACCATAAGAGACCAGCACTAATATAAAATATAAGGAAATTGCCTCTTAACAAATATTGTTCCGCTGATGGACCAATCGGTGGAAAGGAAATCCATGCAAACGAAGTTGCGGGCAGCTACTAGTCTAAAATATAAATGTGAGTACGAATAAGAAGCTTACACAGTAGGGTACACACGCTCACACACTTGTCGGCTCGGAACAACTTTAATGCAAGACACGAAAGTTTTCGCACCACGATTTCCTTCGTCGCAGTGTGAAATGAATTGCAAATACAAATTAACAGAATGAAAAAGTTCGAAATGCTCGCGAACACTTCAAACTGCGACCTCACTTCCTGACGGAGCCAGGAGACCTCACTCTTAACGAGGAATTATAATATCAAATTGAATTATTAATAGACAATTTGAACACGGACAGTATTTCACAAATGTATTGAATAACGAGCTTCGGAGCTTTTGGCCATATTGGTCGTATATGTAAATTTAATAGAATTACCGGTTACGAAGTTACGTCCCTGCCATGTACCTGTCTCTGTACCTGTAGTAGTGTGTGGTGTGTAGTGTAGTGATGCGGGAGGGGGACGTGAAGCACTCTTTTAATTAAATTATTATTTTTTCTAGCGTTTCGCTTTAACCTACATCGCATCGCAGTGTAATCAGAGAGAACCTAGTGTCAAGAGAATGCATTCTCTACTTGGACACTTGGACATACTAGACCGGGTAAATGTTAATAATGAAATTATAATCGTTCCACTGAGTGAGAATTGACCCCCAAACAATCTTGATTCAGGCACTGCCACTTCGCCACGATGGCTGCTAAATTTAAAAAAAAGTTTTGAACGCTCCAATTGAATTAACCCGATAATCTTATGAAAAATGTATGTAATATATGAACTAACGTAACTTTTTTAAAATTGTTAATCGTATTTAAAGGTATTTTGGGGTAAAATAAAGAACGTAAAAGCAAAAAGTTCTATAAATAAGCTCCACGTTGAATTGTAAAAAGCACACGGACATTTGATATTGATTGGTCCTTAAATATTTCAATGAGGTTGTTCTTTAGTATTTCCACTTTGATTATAACGAGCGTTAACTTAAGTGTGAACTTTTCACGTAAAGGCCAGTATGTATAATTAACGAACTGCATTTGAGTACATTCTGTTGGACACACCGCCGTCGCGTCCTCACACGACTCAAACCTCGCCAAACGGCCGCCCTACATACATACATACATACATATGTATGCATGTGCGAGTATGTATATAACGTCAGTGTCATTGCAAATTGCTTCCGGGTCTCGCGGTTGATCGGCTCTGCTCCTAACATAGTCAGCTTTTTATATTACACCTCTCTGGTATAGCTATGGTGGATGATACTTGACTATTTCAAACATAACATACTTATACCATAGTAGTGCAGTTCGGAGGCGGATTTTATCCTTAGTATTTTTGAAAAAAATGATTTTACTCGTCTGATTAGAAAAAGTTATGTCGCTGACTGTGTAATGTCTTATTAAGTGTGGGAAGAGGAAAACAAGAGGAAAGGAGAATAGAGAAAAGTATAAAAAATAATAAAATATCGTTAATATAAATAAACCACAGGAAAGTGGACGGTCAGTCCAACTCTGTATGGACGCCCTTAATATTTAATTAGAAACTTCTCCGCTGTGGACGTCGTCGTGCCTCACTTTGATCAAGTTATAGTAAGAATTATAAATTTACCAAGTGTTCGCACTTTGCCTTGATATATTTCAATGAAAACTCGGAACACTTCCCGTGTTAGTTCCGCGAGAGTTTGTATTGGATTTGACAAATATCGTCCGATATGTTCAGTAGTCCACATGGCACATGCGGCGCGCTGGCACGTAGTGCGGCGACAATACTGTGTCGCGTCACGGAAAGTGATTTTAAAGAATGAAAACGGAAGTGACCGCCTCCGCCGCCTCAGAGCTCCCGCCCGGACGACTGCCTCATATAAATAAGCTCAAGGTAAAGCTTGTTGCTAAACTTTGCGAATTCTCAGCTGCACGTATGAGGTATAAAAAGTTCGTGGAAGCCGCCATATTATGCCGCGACGCTTTATTATTCGTCGGGTATCAATTTCGAGAAAAAGAAAAAAAATGTCTTTCGGTCGTTAAAATGTGGCCGATCGGAATCGCCTAAAGCACGATTTACGGGCGTCCATTACTCGGCGCGCTTCCGCTGGCGTATCGATGTTCGCCGCGTGTAATTATAACCATATTTACAATTATATCGGTACGTACGTATTGAATAGTTTCGAAAGTCATTACGAAGTACCGGAGGGACGGCGGAGGGACGGCGCGCTAATCGATAGGAGACGCCGTTCCACTCAAATTTAGTGATCCTGTAAATTTAAAAGAAATACAAAATGTAAACGACCCCTTGTAAAGTACAATGAAAGCAATTAAAATAATAGTCGCGGCGACATCACGCAAAGTGTTTCCACTCGTAAAACGTTTTCCGTGGACATGTTCAGCGGCGGCGTGGAGCCGCGTGGAGGCTGGCGGCGTGTGGCATGCGGGATGCACACGCACAGTGCGGGGTGCAGGTTGACATCCAATCGTTTCATGTTGAAAATATGATTGGCCATTGTGGGCTGTGGGTTGTGGATGTGCGGCGTACACGAATGAGTAGCGAGTCGCCGGCGCTGTTTATTATTCATTAGACGACTACACGTCACGCAACAGCGCAGGCACGCACGAGCCCGCCGCCTCTCAAACTTTCCTCGCTCTATAAATTTATTATTACCTTATTTATACGGTCGAGCTAACTTTTTTAATTACTCGTAACGCGTGCGTTCGATTTCACTCTGACACGGGTGCGGGCGCTGATGAGGAGCGCTGCTCCTTTTATTTGTTCCGCCGAACTTTGGGGACGTGTGGAACAGAATGTTTTGTAAAGTACAATTATTCAAACACGCCTATTAATATTCAAAGTGACTTTATGACGTTTGCAATTTGTCGTCGAGTGCAGGAGGAGAGGTGACGAGAGGCGGCGAGAGGTGACCGCCACTCAGCCACTCGACGCCGCGCCGCTTAAACACCGAGACATGCAAAAAGCGAATTCTATTTGCATTTGACCTAAAACAGTCTTCCACTGAACACAATGGGTCTATTCTCTCCAGGATGAAGGTTTACCGTTGCGCGGTGACCGACGGACGCACGCCGATACACCTCGTTATCTAAAGTTTACGTTAACGTGTTCATTATTATATATATTTATTTTTGAACTAGTTTTTGTTTGAAGTAAACAATTATGTATAATAAGTATTTTAAATGAAATATATATATTGTATAGCTTCTGAAATAGCACGTCATAAGAATACCATTTGGAGGCTTATCTCTACCATTGTTTTCCCCACGTGTGTTTTACATACGCACCGGCACCACTGATCGATATTAATCTGTCTTCGGCGCCTTATACTGTAGAGTTGTTCGATGAATTTAAATGTAACCGGATAGAAGTGCGAATAGTGAGGACCAAGTATGTACTCGTACACGCGTCTGCGCATGCCTATTGTGTACTCGTAAGCGTTTACTACTTGTTGGCGCCCTTATATTATAACTTTAGTTTTTGCCTCCTTTTCTTTATATTATAATTATTATTTTGGTACTGTGATATCTTTTAGAAATATGGCAACAACAAATATTATTGATGAGTCTTCTACTATATTATTAATATGGAAAAAGAAAAAAACCCATTTTAATTTAATATTCAGAATACTTTAATTGTTTTACTTTAGTAATGATGTGTCGAATTTTTGATAGTAATATAATTATTGTACACTAAATACAATACAATGAGAGACTACTTAATAATTCACGTTACGAGTTCTTTGTTATGGTTGAGATATGTATATTTGTATAATTTTGCTTTGTCCAGTTAATTATTATAGACATTTACAGACTTACTGCAAGTGACGTGTGAATTTAAAGGCGATCCCGTGATGCATAATACATATAGGTTACACAAGCTAAGTTTGCGTCAGCGGTGACTCTACGGAAGTGACATTTCTTAAATGTCATCCGTTGTTTGAAGCGGCACTTAAGCCTCTTGAATAAGATATTGGGAATAGTGAGTTGTTTCACTTTGCGCGATTGTTTTCAGGTGAAAATCGACATTACACTTTAAACCCGAGTGGTATTGGAAAATGTATGAAAAGCACACTTTTGTTGACTATTTGTGACGTACTAGAGTCGATGCAACGAGGTTGGGTTACAAGTTGCTATTTACAATAACAGTGTTTTCTCCTGTATATAAAACAGTTTTGTAACTAAACGCTTATACTATAAAAGTTGACTAGATTTTTATGGATGATTGTGGCGACTTTTTTTTATAAAACACTAACTATTTGACTTGGTGTTAATTAAGTTCTTTTTTACAGCAGACTAAGTATTGAGATAAGAGTTGAGACGAAAATTGAGAACACTTTAACTCTGAAAATGTAACAGTGAATGTGTTAGATTTTCTGTGCAAAATTGTTCTCTTATACTGAAATAATGACATTATAAAACAAACTCAAAGCTCAGCGCATGCTATTTGACGACACTTTTTACAAAAACAGTAACACAAATATTACATACTAATATTTTGCTCTTTGAAAGCTTTTGAATAAAAAATTTCAAAGCTCTTGCAACTCGAAAAAGCGCATGTTCTAAATTATACAGCTAGAGCCATAATTTCAATTTTGTATCCATTAATATTGTATCTGGGGGTAGTATGTGTTGGTAGGTAATGCCTACATTCTTACATTACCCTCATATTTACTCTGAACTACTTATTGTTGTCCAATAATGCATTTTTTATGCATTTTCTGAGGCTGTGGTTGCTTATATAGGACTCGATCCCGCCATGTTTATATTACTAATCGTAATTCTACTTAAAAAAAAATACTGAACGCATATCATGTAACAACTTTTAATCATACATTGTATATTAACACATAACATAAAATAGTGAAGAATATCAATTAATATGTATTTCATTTAACATAAATTTATCATGTTAACAATACTTAATTTTAACTTACAATTCATTTTATCCCTGTTATACAACTTTTAAAGTATTTCATAGATAGAGTCTTTTTTGATACTACCGCTTACAAGTATGTGTTTAAACAAAATTAAACTAGCAAACTGACTGGTACGTGACAAGGAAAAGTGACTATATGTGTCGTTTTCAATATTTTTAGACGCTATATTGCCTTTGATCTATCATTTTACTTATCATAGAATATTACATTTGGTCAAAACTTAAAGGAAAATTCTACGAGATGACGTAAATTAGTCATATTAAATATTGTTCAAATTTCAACATATTTGTAATCCCAAGCATTTAGCTTCTTAAAATATTTAACAAGTCAATGCATATCTCGTAATGTACTAAATAGCTCAGTTGCACGAAGTGACTCGCAGGCGGCGGAGCGCTGCAACATCTCATGCCTACTGCATACCCCTTTAAAATACACCACTCTATTACACTACTTAGCGGGGAAATTACGCGTCCATCCCGCGAGATATTATCTCTATTTTGTACCAGCCTCAGCTTAAAGGTCACCTTCACATGATTTGCAATTCTTTAGCAAATAACGATTGTATATAATGTATAGATGTCTAATATTGTGCTAATAACAAAAATTCTGTGTCGAACGCGCGGCTTAGCGGTCAGAGCGCTTTGACGATTTTCAAAAGACGCAGGTTCGTATCCTGCCTTTATGTGTTTTCTAAAAATGATTTTCAATTACTTAAGTGTATGAAAAGCACTTTAAAAATATTAAAGTAAATAGCCAGTCTACTTCAACAATATCGGGAATAGGATTTACTTAGCTTATCACTTAACACTAGCATACAAATCTCTCTCTGCAAGAAGACGGAACCATAAGGAACGGAGAACGGTGCTTCGCCTAATGCCTACCCTTCACAAGCGACTCTATAACCCCTTTCATGTCTAAAAGTTTGCTGCTATTAAAATATCAACAGTAGTTGTAACGTTTCACTCCATTTCGTAACACTCATCCAAATAATGTAGGTTTTAGAATCCACATATATTTTGTATGTGAATACGAGATATTTCATTTACCTTTGCAGGTAGTCTATACAGTTAGCAGGCTGAAGCGCAGCCGCGTCTAAGTTTTAATTACTAGTAAATGAGCCGAGAGATAGTTTTGATCATTTACTTTGTAGAGAAACAGATCTGTTCAGGACGTTTGTTTGTGTGGCTATTTGAAACATAGGTTAAAGTTTAATTAATTATTATGATATTTATTTACTGTTTAATATTAGCAGTTTAAGTGTCTGGCATAGCCGGTTAGACCGATAGAGCCTAGCGTCAAGGCACTTCGATTTGTCTTGTTGCCAGAGCGGGAACATGAAAATATAATTTATATAATCATTTCCTCGTGGGAATGGGAATCGAATACACAACGGTCGCGTAAACAATCAATCGTTGTCCCACTGCGAAAAGATGCTTGGGATATTTTTTTGAACAAAAATATGATTTAATTTGTCAATTAAAGCAAGCGGCACTCAAATTTATATGTCCGATGAGAATTCACATAGCAGTATGTGTTAACACCTGCACTAAAATATAAGAAAGTAAAATTCGGAGAAAGATTAGCACACTTCCGTCGTCCCCTCTAATCACACTTACATTCCGGCGACGAGATATCGACGCGCGACCAATTATGCTACTTAATGCTTCTAATGAAATTTAAATTACGCTTTGGTCGCTGTGTAAGAAACTCGGAAATAAAATTTGCTATTTATTTGGGTATATTATTATTATTTCAGTTTGCATGCGAAATGTAGGATCTTTCTGTCCCTTTTACAAACATTTTAAGGTAAATACTTTAAAATATTTTTGTGCCACTTAATACACAAAGAAATTTTACTTAATGAATGGTACATGTGTAAATAACGAAGTGTCAGTAAACAGTCACTATATACTCTCCTTGTCATAAAATGAGAAAACATTGTCAAAATGAAAGAATAAATTAATATACAAATAAAATCAGATAACTCGTAATTATTTAGATAAAATGTATTGAAATGAAATGTAACTCCTCTCCGGCGGCGTATTTGAAAGCGAGTAGTTAGCGTCGATGTCGAAACGATACATTTGCACATAGGAAGAGCAAACCGACCCGCCTTGTTTCATCATACCGTCTGAAAGTATACAAATCTGCGTCGAATGCCTCTGTCTAGTCCTACTAATATTCCTTACGCCTTTACTAATCCTTACTAATAATATAAATGTGATGTTTTGATAATTCCTTTGTACTACAATATTGGAGAACATATGAATATCTACAAAATGTCCCGAATACCAAATGCGATAGGCATTCGGCATTTCGATGGACATCTCACCACACCTGATTATGTTATTCAGATTTTGGATTTATAAGAATTAATTTTTGCGAGGCTTATTTAACCCGTGAATTAATTTATATCTATATAAATGTATTGAATAGACCTGAACTTTAGTATAGAATAATTACGTCCGGAACTCTTTAAACAAAGAAGAATGGTGCAAAATAAAATATTGGAGCGTCAATATGATTACGCGCGCGGCGCGTCATATCATATTGTGAATGTAATCGGCCGCAATGTATGTATAGGGATATTCCGGGCTGTGGAAATATTTAATTCAAAATATTTATATATTGCACCATAATGCTTACAAGTGCAAGAATCTAATTGTTACCTAATGGTGGTTTCGTTTCTCTCGATCACATATCCGGTATTAATTTTATATCGATATCAAAAACAGCCATACGGGAAACGGGAACTAAACTATTATATTTTTTCTAAGTCTTAGTAATTTGTATTTCTTTATTTGGTTTGGTTTAATCAGTATAGAAATACTAGAAAAAAAAACACTTTATGTGGTAAAGACTTTATATTAATAAAAATAATGACTATGAAAAGTTTGCCTGGTATTAATAAAATAAATTATTGCATACATTTTTTTAATAAGTTTAATGTCTTTTTACTGATATTTAAGGAAAGTACTTTATAATTATATTTTTGAGCACAAATTACCCAATAAAAGCCGCGAGCGGGTCACTAGTATGTTGTAAACTGTGCGCTGAAGGAAGGATGGGCAGGCGGGAGGCGTCTGACGCGATGCGATTGCGGGTTTGACTCCTACGCGCCTGTTGCAGTCACACGGATTCTCGCGTCTTTTTAGATATACTTTATAGTGAATGACCGGCGGGCACGCGGCGTATCCATAGATTTACCTCTGACTGACCTCTTTCAAGTAAAATAATTATATTGTAGTTCTCTTTATTTAACACGCCCGATGAGAACATTGCATGACGGTTTATGAAAATTTAACGTTTGTTTTTGTTTGACTTTTTTGTTGAAGCGAGATAAACTTTGCCCAAATCTATTCCGGTTTCGGTTTGATAAAAAAGCTTTTTAAATAGCGTGTTTCATACAATCTGTACGTGGAAGTAACGGAGTGCGGAGACGTGTTCAATACGTGTTGGATTTATTTTATAATTTCATATTTATTTATCGCACTTTTTGTACGAAAACGAGATAAACATGTTTGTAGTTATTGAAATGTAACGTATCTGAGCAAATTGAATTTAAAAATCATTTGTACACAAATGTTTGCAGATCAAAGTATCTACCATTCTGCCCACATTCATATTTGTTCAGACATACTTTTATATTCTTCTTAATTATCCATGTATTCATCTCGTAAGGTATATTTTGTTATAGTAGAAGCTACTGGATTGCTCTACAGAGGCTGTAGAACAATCCAGATAACAAGGTTAACTGTATAGGTAAGCTTGGCTAGACAAAGTGCTCTGGATTTCTGACGATTTTCTATAAAATTTACAGACAGTAAAGAGTGATGTGTCACTAAGTCCTGAACACCATAATATATATATATATATATATATATATATATATATATATATATATATATATATATATATATATATATATATATATATATATATATAATATTATTTTACATTTATATGTGTACAGAAATATAAAATGTATTCAAGTAAATGAGGTGAATACGTTTTAGTTAGCATCTCAAGGTAATCGGATTCCTAGCGGTTTGCGTGTTGCGTGCGGAGAGGACCCGTCTAAAATATTTAATTTTAAATGTTCAACGTGTTCCGTGCTCCGTGCTCCGCGCTAAACGAAAACATTACTCGGAAATACCTATTTATTATATTAAACTCATACCTCTTATGAAATTCTTAAGCATTTTTCTCGATGTTATCATTGAAATATCATCGATACAAGCGCGGCGTAGGGCGCCGCCGCTCGTCAACGGTCGCCAATGACTTGTAATGAGCGTTGTATTAACACTGTCAAACTAACTTTATTTATATACATTATATGAGTATATGTACGAGTATATGTATTTACTAAGGAGTTGTGATTAGGTATGCGAATGTGCTTGTGTCTAAAGTGGCCTATAAGCGAATGTTTATTTTGTGCTTTGCTTGTCTTTTGTGTTTTGAATCTTATGGGTTTTAATAAAACATAACGGGGATGATTCCTGTGTGAGAATTAAATCATTGATATTGATTCTTTCTTTCTGGTGGTATAATGGCGTCATTGTGTAGCATAAACGAGACGGTTTGGGTTCATATCCCACCCCATATTTATTTCATCTGTCTGGTGGGATAAAGTTTACTTAGGAGTAAGGTATATTAATGATCGGAAAGGAACGAGCAGGGAACTTACTTCTGATCTCTCTATTAAAAACAAATACGTGAAGATAACTTCTTTGTTATTCACTAGCGGTCTCGTCGCCGCAGCTTACCAACATATGTATATGACAGTTTATTCAAAAGATTGACAATTTTTTGATAATTTCTTTTATTAATTTATTGTTCATCTATTATTATATTATTATTTTATAAAATAACATTTCCATAAAAATGTGTGAACTCTTATTCGTACAAATTTATTAGTTACTACAAGGAGTCCAAAGCTCTTCACTCCCGTACTTAGTTTCATGCAGTGACACATTGAGGCTTATCAAGAGTGACACTGTGTGTGGTATGCAGTATGTGGTGACCAGTACTACTTACTAGCAGTACGTCGGACTGGAGAGGCGCGGAGGCGCGGGAGGCGCGCATATCTTCGTAACTGCTTAATTGCCCTCGACCGTTTGATTGGCATAAATAGTGACATTTCATACTCAAATACACATTCTACTTGTGTGGAGCTTTGCGTGTTAAATTAACTGAAACGCTTTATATACCGAGATGAATGCTTGTTTTTGTTTTATTTAAATAACTATATATAAAAGATAAAGGAAATAACTTACGTATATCTTTTAGGTATATGATGTAGAGGCTATCTTGAACTAGTGAGACGCGCCCTCTGAATGTATACGCGAAGGTTGTGGGTTCGATTCCCACCCGGGGGAATTTATTAAAGTTCTTATTCATTTCTCCACTCTTGTGACAAGAAAAAGCTCTGCGAAGAGCATCAGATTCGCGTTGAAAGTGGAGACTATGTCCTCTGACGGGAAAAAGCGTGAAGTGTTTTTTTTTAGTATGACGTTTAATTACGCAGTCAAACGAGGTTGTCTTTTAATAAAAAGCAGAGAATATAACCTCTAGATTCTCCATAACGCGTACAATGATGCGGCAGGTGCATGAAAGTAAATAAAAAAGTTACACGTGTCGTTTGCCACAAACATTTTAATTTCTGTTAGAGTTGTGTTTTTATTGATTTGTTGCGATATGCGATTGCTTTGTATATACTTTGAATGTAACTCGTTGCTGAGCTCACTCATAGTATGAAGGTGTTGTGGCGCAGTGGGACAGCGTCTACATGTAAATGCGATTGGTTGTGGGTTCGATTCCCATTGCAAGTTATGATTATATTTGAATTATTTTCATTGCCCCCTTTCTGGTTGGACAAAGCGGGGCGTTGAATTCTGCTGCTTATTACTTTAACTGTTATTTCTCTCTGACCACCCTGCTAAACGAGTGTTGGGGGAAGTGTACAGTGTACCTAAGTATACAGCCATATTTGTAACTAAAGTATAGTAAATTGACAGTAAATAGATACTACTTGTCCTTGCCTCATTTATTATGCCATGTTCGTTACATAATATATGAATAGCATCGTTTGAACCCGCGCTTCCTGGAGCCTGTCCAAGCTGACTCCGCGCTAAATACGTTTCAACATTCGTATAAAAAAATCACTCCACAAGGATATAGGGCACAACTAAATTGGCTACAGCGATGCTGGCAATAAAAAAATATTTCATCAAAACTTCGATACATTCCAATGTTTGGAGCGATATCTATTACGAAAAATGTAGAAACATTCGGAAATGTTATTGCAAGTTGATTGATTCAAGTTTGGTGGGTCGGTGTTGCAGTGCAGTGTGGCAGCGCGGAGCGGCGGCGGCGGGCGGCGGCGGGCGGAGCGTCTCAAAGGATCTTATCGATATGTTAAAAATATAACTGGCGCCGCCACAGTTTGCATTACAATGATTTCTTTTTGACGAGCGCCGATCGATTCACGAATATTCTAGCCACGGCGTACAATACGGCGCAGGTGTTCCGATTGAACGATTCATTGATTGATTGATTGATTGGCTACTTGATTGACAATAGTTGCAAATGAAAAGTAGTCAATAGTGATTTAGTCATTAGAGATCGCGATATTGGGTATGGATTACGATTAATAAGATTTTTAAGTAGCTTACTAAATTTGGCGCGTTGAAATATCGTCTAATATATAAACGTAATAATGTGATTTACACACACTCGTGTACTACTAAGTAATTAAATATTAATTGTCTTATTAACCGAACAACAATTAAATTATCAATCACGTGCCCATTATTAATATTAGGTATTGCTGCGCAGTGCAAGCGGAACCTAACGCTGTTCTTTGTTGACCAGCTGTTGGCAATCGAGGCGATTTAGTATAGTGACCATTCTTGATACGATTTCACAGCCATCGCGTTCAATCAGTCACATGCAATCGAAATAAACATAATTGCGCATTTCAAATAATAAACGTAGCCAGTAGTAGCCGCCCGCAGCCGCCCGCAGCCGCCCGCGGCCGCCCGGGGCCGCCCGGGACGGTCCGCTTCATCATTGTAATTTGTGGTTAATCCGTTAATACCCGGCTAAAGGGAATGCGCGAATCATGTTTAAACTACCTGCAAACGTTCACTTTAAATTTTAATCTATTATATGAAAATATTTTATTTTAATAAAGAAAATAATTTAATACGCAATTAGATATTTATTTATTGTTTGACTTCAGTCCTATTTGTTCTCTCCCACTCTCTCGCCATCACCATTTGAACAGTTCACGACTGTGCTCCGTATATCCATACGATATATTCTTTACGGTTTAGTACTAGCTCGTACTAGATTAATACACTTTGCGTTCAACTCCCCTGTTTTTAATTAAGTAATAACTATATACTGCGCGGCCTTTTTAATTATTACTTAGTCCACAATATGATAGTATCGTTTAATTATTTCAATCGATTTTTTGATATCCACCTGAGTCGAATGACAGTGGACAAATATTTTATATTTTGTTATAAAATTATAGTAGTAGTGGCCAGTCGTGGCCCAGTGGCACAAGCGTGTGACTGTAAACGACTAGTTGTGTGTTCGATTCCCGCTCGAGGAGTGGAAATATTTGATATTTTCATTTTCTTCGCTCTGGTGTCGAGGCAAAGCGCGGCGTTAAGTTCCGCCACTTAACACAAAATACCTCCGAATTCGGCAGAAAGCGTAAAGCTAAAAAAAAAATAGTTGACGTTTCGCTTCTGTTTAGCGAGTTGGGCGGAGGAACGCACTGATAACAGCGTTTGTGTAGTTGTACAGTATTTTAATAATAAAAGGTGAGAGCTTCACAGCAATCCTTGTTTAAGTAAACATTAAAGACATGTGCAAATAATATCGACTGGAATGTTATATTTTATTGTTTTAATATATGTATGTAACACATCTGCAAGTGAATGCTCACATTTGGTTAACATTATACAAACATATTGATGTTCTGCTTACTGCTCTCTTACTGCCCTCTTACTGCTACGCGTCAAACACTTAATTGTATAATTTAAAGTTTTTATTATTTATTTAATTAAAATTTATATAATTTAAATTTTCTCTTTGTCCTCTAGCAATGTAGACAAGGAGCCCAGTGTCAAAGACACTCCGCTCTGTTTTTGGGAGCTATTGATGTGTAACAATAAACTTTTCTTTGTCCTATTTAATAACAAAGTCATTTATTAAAATATTCAGAAAATGAAAAATTGAAACAGATCTAAGACGTATCAATATAATATTTGTAAAATAATTGACGTGTGATGGCTGTTTATTTCAGCTCAATGCATAGCGCCGCTGGGCATGGAGAGCGGCCTCATTCCCGACAGAGACCTCTCCGCCAGCTCGTCCTTCAACGACGGCAACGTCGGACCTCAGAACGCGCGGTAAGTTATACACACAATATTCATATACGAGTATACAGGTAAAACAGTGTTATATGAGCTTAGTGAAGAGAGGAATCAACGCCACGTTTTTTCTCAATGGAGCGGGAAATTAATAAAACATTCTTCCCAGCGGTGTCGAACCTAAAGCCGTGCATGCACTCACACGTTTTGCAACTTTAAATGTTTGTATTAGTTTCTTAGTACTTATAAAAAGATGAAATCCTGGTAGACCACTTTGCTTTCTTTTTCTAAATCGCAATTATTCTGGATATACCTATTAGTTAACTTACGTCTTTCTTTAATATTACTTTAATAGTTTTTCTATTAAGTGTAACAATGAGCGGGCTGCTAATGTTAATTAGTGACTAGGCTAGGCAAGTCAATCGTTTTAAGTCGCGCTCCCCGGCCGCGGCGACTCGCGACGCTACCCCTGCCCGCTTATATTTAATCTGTGATATCTTCTAAAATCTTAATTTTCATAACATGTTGTAAAGGATAACATCGGTCTACATTCTCTACGGTCTACGGTCTACAGTCATCGGTCGACATCGGTCTATTAGATTAGAATATACATCTTCATACTACGGCTATAGTACGCAAGTATAAAGTGAAAAGTGATTTATCAGTTTATCACTTGACAAATAAAAGGTGTAGGTGGCTTAGCAGTATGTCTGTGATTTACACATACCTACATGTCGTAGTTGAAACGCTAGTGGATACTAGAAGCCGGGGCATTGTTCCTTATCTCATTAATACGAGTATATTGTATTGATGCAACGTTGGCGGTATGGAGCAGGCTGCACTACTCTATACATTACAATAGAATAGAATTTTAATAGAAATGTCATAACTTTTAAATATATGTTTTCTCTCAGTATGCCAATATTAGCTAACCTACCTTAGTGTGTTGAGCGTCTTGTATTGCAACGAATATTATACAGATGATTCGACGCGAGAGCAAGCCTTCGTGTAACACTTGAAAATATTATATAAATATAAAGGCAGGTACTCATATTATTATGATGACTTGTTTATATTCATCGTATGCGACGTCCGTTGCGCTTCAAAAGCCGCGATTAAAATGCACTCTACGTTTCACTAGATTTTGCGAAAGAGAATTTAATCTTGCCGTACGTGTGACAATTTTATGCTGAACAAATCTAACTAACATCATATAAACGTACTATGTTGGTACAATATATTTTTAGCAATAATACGTATTTTGCCACTCCGAGGGTACTCTGCCTACTGTACCTCTCCACACTCGTCAACTGCCACCGACTCTGTTGTACAACCCGGTACATGTTTAATCTAGACTACCATTAGTTGCAACTGTAATGTAATTTATTTTTATTGTAATAATTGAGTCGGCTCCGCAGTACAGTTCGGGTCTGGCTAGCTGTAAATGTTGTGGTTAAACTCAAATTCTACTCGGATTTATATTTCCTTACTTTTTTACTTTTTTAGCAAAATGAGAGCGCTTATTATAATGAGGGAGGGTAGCAAACAAACAAGAGGTAAACCATTAGGGCAAACGTGTTAACGTATGGAAATCTATAAAATCATATACTATTTAAAGGCACATCATGTTCTATCAGATTAGCTTAGCAGTAAAACAGTTTGTAAACTTTTATATGTAATGCTGCAGGGCAATGTAGCTTTAAGAAAAACATTACCAATCTTTTACCATCACCTAAGCAAAAGGGGCAGCTGATATTTTCGTTTGCGTTAATTAGCAATATATAGGCAAGGGTATTCCCTCTGACCACGCCGCTAGGGCTAAAGCATGAAGCTAAAAAAGAGATATTTGCATAGTTGGTACTCGCTACTCACTACGTTATAGTTACTACGTAGCTAACTAGTAGAATCTAAATGGAACAATAACGGCTCCATTCCGGCGACTCACTCACATGCGATTTTTCAGCAACAGTCGCGGTTTTCCTTTTATTTTGCGAGGAATTCCGATATTATTATAAAGCCAATAACTGACATCGTAGCGTTACCATACCAGAGGCCGGCAGATTGTTCTATCGCAATTCAATTGGACGTATACTCGTATATGTGAGTATTTATTATTAAATAACATGTACTTGTACGCAACTGATATAAGAAATATGGAAAGTTTAGTGACTGATTATTGTGTAATTAACGCGGCTTTATTAGTGTCGTCTGCTCCTAGCCATCGATATTAATAAATTGCAATCTTTTATTTCTGCAATTTTTACACATTTTGAAATAAAGTTATTTCAACCGGTTGAGTCGTGGATGTTTTCAGTGTTACCTACGTCTATTGTTGTGCTTTCCTACACTATTGTCGGGATAACTAATTAGGGAAAAGAAAATTATATTAAGTGCTTATTATTTGGAAGTGAACGTTTTTATTAAAATTTCACACATATGCTCACATTTTGCATGACACAGAGAGCGAGCCAATGATCCATTTCTCAGTTTCATAGTTATTACTCAATAGAATCGTAAAGCACCTAAATCTTGAAACCCTCGACGATTTGATACTTCTATGTCGAGATATAAATCAAAGTCGTAGTTGAAATTGGAAATATTTAATATAACGGAGTAATTAGAGTCGGCTGAGCCTCGCATGCAGCGCAAGCAGCGCCGGCCGATAGCAACTTACTGACGGATTAGCCATTACATTTGCTAGCGTGAATACACTTCAATATTCATTTGACCTAGTGCAATCGAAATTAAACTTTTATTGCGCGCGCTAGCTGCGGGTATAAAACCCTTTGTTCGAGCATGCATTTAGCGAAAGTTTGTCGCTTAAGTGCGCTCTAAAACAATGTAAGCGCGGCGTTAAACGGCTAATACTATCGATTACAGCAAAAATAGCGAAGTGTCTCCACACCCAGACACTACGGATATTAATGCTTCACTTTTATACGAGTATTATCATGTATCAAACTGTACTGCGTCTATCTATATTGAGCCTATCCTTTTTCCTATTTATCAAGACTAACATTTGTACAAGTATTGTTTGAAATGAAAATATACGTATATAGTAGTAGAATATTAAAATATTTTTTAATATTGTGTAACGATATTTACAACAAATTAAAGTAGTCCGTGGCTACAGGCCTACTGGTTGCAGTAGAGCTCGCAACGACGGGGTTTTATATAATATATATTCAAACACTAAAATATACGCGATTTAGTCCCGTTAAAATATTTCATTATAAAATGTGTTCATTACAAGATGTCTTATTTATACAAGCTCTTCTGGTTGACAGTTTCGTTTCTTTATTTCCATTCTCCCTGCTCTCCCTGCCTGCAAACGACATGTGTAGGCAGAACGATTGCAACGCCCAGGTATTCCATAGTCCACTTTTCACCTAATATTTTGACATTGATATTTTGATATTTTGACGTTGTGTGGTAGATAGAACAGACGGCCGTCCTTTGTCTTCCCAGAGAGGCATTTTAAATTAATCATTTTCCCGAATGAAAAGAACCCACAAGCATCGTATCGTCAAGCAGACACCATCGCACTGCGCCCTAGGCGCACCGGGCTCGTCTATAACAAGTCTTTTATAAAAATGAACGTTGAAGTGTAGTGAGTCGCGGAGTCGCCACTCGTCCGCGAGCTCCTTATATGGAGATGTTTTAGTGCTTAGATATGTCCTTGATTGCTTATATTGAACATATAAGAAATCTAAGTGCTTTACTTGAAAATTCTATATTGATGTATTTGATATTTTCGGAATTTATGTCTAGGTATAAGTAAAAAGCGTTTATACTTCTTACACTCTTTATTTACATATGGTCAGTGCAATTAAATATAATTCTTACACAAATACCTTTATATTTCTATGTAAATTCCTATGTATTTACACTTACAGAAATGCCTCTACAAAGTAATTAACAATCTTTTAAAAACTAGTGCTCCACTGGGTGGGTTACATCACTTTTCAATTTAAAAGAGGCTTATGCATTTCAACTTCACCTCCTCACCATTACTATTTAATATTTTACCGGAAAATATATTTTATGGGAATTGTATCAATAACCATGATTGAAAAAGACATTTAGAAAACGTATAAAAATTTGAACGCAGAGGGATACGAACCCGCGCCTCATGAATACCGTTCAGGCGCTCTCACCACTGAGCTTTTCCTAAGTGTGGAATAACACTTTAAAAATGTTGAAAAGTAATAAACATGATGTTTACGAACTACTGTCAGATGGGTGCCCACAGGGTCACGATGGTCTTAATGTGCTGCTGCTAAACATATAAGTAAATGTAATCGGCTGAATCAGTAGACGTGAGAGTGGTGACTGACTGGTATTTGTTTCAGCAGGATATGTTTAGGTTCAAATATCACTATGATTAATATTTATATTTCAAGTACAAGTATTTCATTCATGCGGTTAGGTTAAAGTGCACCGCAAGTCGACCAGACTCTGCTCAATGACGTCGTATTGTCTGTGTACTCGTATACGATACACTCGTATACACTCGTAGCAGCATAAATTTGCAGAAAATGCCCAAACATCTTGTTTCTTATCATTGATCTTACACAAATGGTTTTGAATCGTTTCATACATACTTACATACTTATATACATATATTATACAATCAATTACAAAGCTAAGATTTACAAAACAGTGTAATCTTTGAGCTTATTTCATTTAGAGCCATTAAGTATCTGCCTCAGTAGCGTGTCCGCCGCCGCCGCCGATGTCCGCCCACTGACGACGGGTTGAGGTTCAAATTCGTTTGAGGCGCGCGTAATGAGTGTACGGATCATATCTATTACGAAAGCCGCTCCTTAACGCATCATTGACGTGTCATGTGACCAAGAGTTGCGCGAGCTTCGGACTACTTCTACACACAATCATTTTGTTTTGAATTTTGTATTATAATTGATCATATTTTGTTTATTGTTGTATTTTATGAAAGTTTGCAAATTCATATTTTTTTCTTATTCTAAAATCAAGTTTCGAAAGTCTAGGGGACAAAAACATGTGTGGCCTTTGAAAAGCTCTTAGGAAAGATTTTTATATTGTTTAACGCCATTCATTACTTAATTATTAACTATGATAACACACTGACACAAATACATAAATTACAAGTATTAATATTTAATGCCTGTTAAATACTAATTACTGTGTACTGCAATGTGTAATGGGCAGCTTTAGGTAATCAATATTTCACCAACCGGCATTTATTGTGTGTCGTGTATAATCGAACAACAAGGAACTCATGCGCACCCTCGCGCCGTACATAAAGTGCAATACGCATCAATAAGCTGTAATGAGTGAAGCGAGTCGGTCTGATTGGCCTCAGTGACGTCACCACAAGATAACTGAATGTGTATACTTCGGAATTACTTACTCTTAACTCCTGTTAACGGCTCACTTAAACATTTGGAATCTGGAGACTATTTAATAGAAACTTTCTAATTTATAATATCTGTATACGATTTCTTTGAAATGTGATATAGTGGTACATCGCTTCCTTTTCCCAATTGAATTGCAATCTAATCGCTTTTTTAATTGCCCGGTGCTCACAGATTGTGATTTTAATATATATTTACAAAAATATAAACATGTAAATCTGTTTAATGACACGTAAATTCAAATATTTCCGGTAACTAATGTTTTATTAGTTATAAATATATATTTTTACTTGTTATTGTATATTCCTCAGCTTATATGTATAACTTTATAAGTTATTTGATTGGTCCTACTCCGCGCATGACTGATGTTGCGGATGCGCTAATGACTCGTGATGTGCTTCTTATGTTGTTCCAAAAGTTTTAATACATACCTCTTGTTCCTCTGAGTTTTAGAAAAAACAAATCTATTCAATCATTTGATATGTTTCCTTATTACAAATGTACTTTCGCATTATATGAAGTAGGCCTCTATATCTAGTAATAAATGGAAATTTCTCTGCTATGCGTTAAACCAGAAAATAAATGAGTATGGCGCGATTAGTGGCGGAACCTAACGAGGCGCTCTACCTCGGTCTTCTTCCAATATACGGACGACATCTGTTTAAATCAGAAATGACAAAAAACATCAACTTGACCCAATTAAAAGCGCGTAACCGTACGCTGAATTTTATTAATAAATTCTTGACAGGTGCCTATAAAGGCAAATATGAAGGATTCTATTTAATTGAATTTCAAGAATTTATCGCTTGCATGTCATGTAGGTGTAGTGGAGTGTAATGAGCGTCCCCGCGCGGGCTCGCTCCGGCCTCTTCTTACCGCGTCACGCGTCAACTCGGCGTCAGCCACGAGTGCAGTTGCGAAATGTTCGACAATCTACCTTAATTAACTCTATTTTAATCAAAAATCTGCGGATATGTGTATATGGATGAACATTTTGCCGAGCCGTAATTTGGAGCCGGTATATCGAGCCGTACTTTTTTTTTTTATATTTACTCAGTATATACGCTTTGCTTTGTAGATGGAGGCGTTAGTGACTGCACTCGCCGTTTTCTATTTCTACAATTGGACAAATTTAGCACGAGTTGTGAAATAAAATATTTTCAGGACACAACACGGATCGCCGTGCTCGAGGCATTAACGGGGCATTAGCCAAAGTACCTACCGTCTAATACTTGTCAGTCTTCATTTTTGTCAACTCTTTCGTATATTGTAAACTTCCGCGCTGAAAATTGAAGGCTTTCAAACAACTTATAAGGCTTCTAAGTTTGTGAAAAAAGGTCCTGCGGAACGTGCTTTTGAGTGCTATTATTATAATACTTTGCCATTTACCTTTGCTTTTCTTTCTTTAAATGCATTTTTATCTTGATGTATTATACAGTAAAAGATATTATTACTTCACGATTTCATGTTTTTTTCCACATAACAGAGTAGTAATATAGAACTTAGTGTCAACGCTGCGCTTTGTCTTTGTTACTCGAGTGGAGAATTGAATAGCGGGAACCGAACTCACAGCCGATTGAGATTAAAGTATCGCCTGCATCTTAAGGGTCTCACTTTTCATTTTGCCCTGCCGTTTTCCAAATTCAGTGTATGTGTCATAGCCGTTTTCATAAACGCATTTTACGCAATTTCGGAACAAGTTCCGTTACGGAGACCCATCCGTACGTATGAGGTATACGATGCTTCTCCTCGACCACCACTAGCCGAGCCCCCAGTCTCCTGCATGCCCTGGCGGCGGAACTCTGCTAGACACGTCTAAACTATACCTACTTGTTTTATTACTTTATTCAAGTCTTCACAGATATTATTATAACGACTAGATAATGTGATTAGTTCTGTGTAAATTATGACTTTGTCTAAATTGAGTAGATATTATGAATAAAGTATTGATAGTGTAGATGCTATGCAGATTTTTATACTTTGGCTGTAAGCTTTGTACTTGTAGAAAAAATAATGTTTTGATTTATGAACATTCTCATTGTGATTTCATCCTATACTTAATATTGGTTTTTCTTTCATATAGTTAAAGAAAAGTTTTAAAAAAGTTTCGTAATCCAACAATTATTTTCTATATGAACTAAAGTCGTTTATCTTCCTGAAAGGATTCGTTAGACTGTTACCGTTTGATTTAGAAGAAATCGGTTCTTTCCCCAGCTCTCGCCGTACAGTAGTGATCATCATTTTCAGATAAGTCCTTGAAGCTTAGCTCCCTAGTAAAGTAGCAAGTTTCACTGCCTTTCCAAACTCGCGCCTGTCTTTTGCTTACATATATAAAGTATAGCTCTTATTACATATTACAAGTCATAAAATGGACTTTTTATTAGACATCTTGCGATTCCTGAATTCCACATACGAAAATTTTATAGAATTGTATTCTTATATTAAATACAAATACAAGGAGCTAATGGCAATGCATGTTTTATGCGTCCAAAGACGTCGGATTTATCGTCAATTTGAAATATTTTATAGCTATTGACAAAAAATGTGTAACTGTAACTAGTTTCACATACTTAGGAAGTGTTGAAAACTAGTTATAGTAAATGTTTCGTAGATATATGTATTATACATGGCTTTAATAATGTGAAAATAGCAAAAAATAACTAAGTGGACTTCTATCGCCCTTTTGTTCTCCATTTTTTGTAGTTATAAGCTGAATAACCCAATTAAGTTAGCAAACTCTGTTAGGAACCGTAACTGGCTTTCTATATGAAATTCTAATGCTCCTTGTCTTCTATCCCTTTCTGAGATAACTGGACTGATTATGATGACGTTTTCACATTTAATTTACATTGACGACAAGGTGGACTTTTTTTTATATTTCTTGTACTTTTTACGTAAAAATTAAAAAAATAACCTGTCATATCACACAGTCTATTTTACATACTTTACTTACAGCCTTGTCAAATTTGTAGTTTGCTTGATATTTAATGATATCTTTTAAATGTCCTATAAAATTATACATGTTTTTAAAATTTTATGTTATGATTTAGATTATATCAATCAATTGATTCTGATTAACAAACGAAATGATGAGTCTATCTTTGTGTGGTCTGCTGAAGTACCACTTTACACGAGTTACGTAGTCAGTTTATATAAGGTGTATAATGAAGAAGAATTATTCTTTTTTTTTAGCTTCACGCTGTATCCCGCACACAGCAGGGTAGGTAGCATTATTCGTATACAAGAAATATGTTTTTTTTATTTATTGATTTAAAAATGTAAACTCATACATATTGTGCCAATTTTAGTGTATTTTTTTAAATTTAATATATAAAATATATATTATTGATAGATTGATAGCATGTAAATATAGATTTTTCTTTTGAAAATCGCTAAATCAATCAATTATCATGCATTGTTGATGTTGATTTTACTTTACATATCATCAACATAACCATATTAAAAAAATAAATTAAATATTACGCTATATTCACGCTATATCCCGCACACAGCAGGGTAGGCAGAGGGAACCTAGTGTTAAGACACTCCGTTCCTCACTTTCCGCCGAATTCGGAGGCTTGCGAATTGGCTTTAAGTGGCGGAACTTAACGCCGCGCTTTACCTCGACACCAGAGCGAAGAAAATGGAAATATAATTTCCACTCCTCGAGTGGGAATCGAACCCACAACCAGTCGTTTACAGTCACACTCTTGTGCCACTGGGCCACGACTAGCCACGATATTGATGATATGTAAAATAAAATATTGTATATGGTGATATTAGTCATTATCTAGTTAGGCTTAGAGACCGTCGTGGTGCAGTAACGCGGTGTCTGACTCCGCACACGATAGTTACGGGTTCGACCCCACCCGGAAAAACGATTATAATTAATTTATTTTAATTTCTTCGCTCAATACGAAATTCCCATTTGATGCAGACCTAGATATGCATGTAGTACATCTAATAATATTATAAGTGGAGTATGTGACTGATTTAAGCTTGGTTAGATTAAAATATTAAGATAACGTAAGCAAAGCTGTATGAATGTGTGTGGCCGCCTTGCTGTAACATGTGTACAAAAAAACGTGTTTGTTCTCGGAAAATCTGATCTTTGTTTATTAAACAACGGCGCGTGAAGTGTTGCGGCTCTCTAATTAATGTGCATTATATAATGAACACCGGCGTGGCGCAGCTTTCTACTACATACACAACTATTTAATAAAGTTTCAGATTAAACTTCAATTTAATAAGTTTAATGAGGGCTTTTATTTCTTTTGAGGAAATATAATTTTTACATGTATTTATATACGTGTTGCAAATAAACAAGTCTATATGTTTAATGAGGTATACACGCGCATAGAGCTTTTACTCAAAGCTTGGTCGTTTAAAAGAACGTCTCAAAACTTAAAATTGATACGGAATCCCTAGCAATGGTCCTAGTGCTTAGTAACGTAAGGTGTTCAGTGAACACTACGATTTAGAAACCTCCCCCTCCCCGCCTCCCCCGCCCTCGCCCTACGTGACCGATTAGAAAGCGATAATCTAAGCTGTATTAACACGAACATAGAGGCTCTATACATTTTTTAACTTTTAAATAGTTTAATCTTGACCCGGTTACGTTGGAAATGATCCGCCGCCAACAGATAAAACCACTGATATGGAATATTTTAAGTTATGGGTATCAAGTGTACCTTTCTCTTAATAGTTAACAATGTGTCGTTTGAACTCTGCGAATGCGTGCGACATTTATCATTTTTTTTGTTTTATTTGAATAAGAATTTTAGTTTGACAAGTTGTACATATGTACATATGTATGTATGGGTAGGCGGGGGAAACTATTTAGAGGCTTGTTCTAGAGCTTGAAGCTAGAAGACAGTGGCTGATTATAGTTGTGGTGGTGTTGGTGCTATTCTCATTAGTTGAGCTAATGATTATATTTAAATTATATTTACTTGACGTCGAGATCCTCCAATCAATATGTAATGTCTAGAATAAGTGGAAAATGAAGAACGACCTCTTTATAGTAGACAGAGAAAACTAAAGAGTGGAGAGAGAGGCAAAAGCAAAAAAACGGGAAGCATTTTTTAAATATATCTATTTGATGCTTTAATATAACACAATTCTAAGGGAGATTTTCATTCAATTTCCTATAGATTCTAAGACCGTCTCGTACTATAAAATATTGTCCAAATACATAATTTATTTCAGTTGTTTATGTACTCAATATGTTTATGAACGTGGCGTGGTGGTGGTTGTCACGTGACTGATCGCACGCGATTGTTGTGTATTCAAATCCCACTTGGGGGAAGGTTTTTATTTGCGTAATTCCCCGCGTAGATATCGTGAGACGTTGGGTTCCGTCACTCGACTCGTCAAGTGGAAAACGGAGTGATGTTTTAAATTCATTGTAATTTGTCTATGTTTTTATATAATTTAAAATATAAACCGCTATTTATTTTCTATATAAAGAAACAGCATGCGCGTACTTCTTCCGCATCATATTAGTGCAGATTGCTGGTGTTGGGGATCTCCGTTTTTTTCTATACACTCGTGCGTACAAAGTGGCGGCGCAAGTTAGTCTACAATTGGTCGCGTGTCACACATACTGTCTTTGTTTTAATAAAAATACAGGCACATTTGGTTTGACACGATCGTGCGTGCCTAAACCACCGTCACCTTTAATGATGCCGTGTCTTAACAACGCGCTATCATATTCTTAACCCAAATGTACTGACATATATACCCTTTTTTTTGCATACAAAGGAGTTTTATCTTTTTTTCCACTTTTAAGGGCAAATGTTGTTAATTATTTTATTTTTGTAATCTGCTTCGAGTAGGAATTAGATGGTTTAATATTAGTATCAAATTTAATATTTATAATTCATTTTATATCAGCAACTATGTCACTTGTATTAAAAAGTAAATAATATAAATGACAGAAAAGTCATTGGCTCAAGTTTTGAGTTTTATTTATTATACATTATCAGACTCGTCGTATAGTTACTAATCAAGTAAATACGAATTATACACAGGTTCAAATGTAACTTGAGGGAATATTTATTTATTTATTTTTTTTTTATTTTTAGCTTCACGCTGTATCCTGCACTCAGCAGGGTAGGCAGAGGAAACCTAGTATTAAGATGCTCCATTCCCCACTTTCCGCCGAATTCGGAGGCATTGCGTGTTAAGTGGCGGAACTTAACGCCGCGCTTTACCTCGGCACCAGAGCGAAGAAAATGGAAATATTAAATATTTCCACTCCTCGAGTGGGAATCGAACCCACAACCAGTCGTTTACAGTCACACGCTTGAGCCACTGGGCCACGCTTGTGCCACAATATTCATATCATCTTCGTTTTCCTATAATATAGAAAACGGCGTTACACAAGCCGACGTTTCATATCTGTAACACCCTGATAGAAATTGAAAAACGGAGTAAAAAATAACTTTAATTTAATGTAAAGAAAGTCTTATTTATGCTGCCGTTTCTTTCCACAATTTGTCAAACCAAATAAGCATATTTTTTACTCGAGCTTTTAGTCGCGTGACACCGTAAATGACGGATCGAGATTCAAGTCTACGAATTTTTAAAGAGTTTTTTATGGACATATTTTAAGTTCCGATTCTGTGTAGGTGTATGACTGTATATATGTTGTATAGGTATGTGTATGTCGTTTAATACTATACGTAGTTTGTTAATGCATCTCCCATCTACAAATAATTACGAGATGCAGGTTCGAATCCGAACTGCCTAGAGAACATGTTGTTATATACTTGTATTCGTTTTATCATAAGTTAGGACACGATTCAAATTAAAAATTATATAAGCATTATTCTCTTGGTTGAAATCTGTTTTACATCCAGTATGTAGGTCAAGTCAGTAATTTATTATGATTACGGGACCAATTGACATAGCTGGAATCCTTTAATATCATTAATATTTACGACAGCCCGTCTCCTCTACGACTTTGAGGACAAATGTATAGTATAGAAGAGTTTTCTGTGTTAGTATAAACTTACAATGTGCTCGTTATTGAGTTACGCCTAGGTACGAGCGACTATAGTTCCCCTGCCCTTACCATATAGTATAGTCTGACTGTAGTAACCCAATAGCGCAACGCTTAAATCTTAGACAAATATAATGTATGCTTATCCTTAATAGAAGCATCCAAATGTTCCTCGCGGGGTGACCGCCCACGACACTACGTCGCGACTGTTTATTAATTCTGGGTATTTACAACTCGTTTGTCTACAGAATTTCAACTTTGTACCAATTATTCAATCAAACTTTAAAGTGCTCAACTATTGTACTGACAAGTGTTGGCAAGCGACTCGCTTATAGAGTTATATACTCGCACAAACTAAGGCGGTGCTCGGAAATAACCTTTTATCTCGTATTTCTAGCAGTGACAGTCAGATGGTGGAGGGCTCCCAGTGCTAATACTCTGCGAGCTAGTTTAAACGTACTATAATTGTCCAATGAATTTGTCGGCAGGTTGAATCAAGACATAAAAAGCGGCGCGTGGTGTCCCAAGTCGCAGATCACGACGGAGTCGGCGGAGTGGCTGGAGGTGGACCTGCGCGCCGTGCACGTGGTGACGGGCGCCGGCACGCAGGGCCGCTTCGGCAACGCGCAGGGCGCCGAGTTCGCCGAGGCCTACGTGCTGGAGTACTGGCGGCCGCGCCTCGGCAAGTGGGTGCGCTACCGCACGGCCGACGGACAGGAGGTTAGTCTACTAACTAGATACAAAAGTTTATATCTTCTGGATTCAAGACGCCTACCAATAATTTTAAGAGTGTAGTTATCTATAACATAAGTTGAATTTTATAATTAATTCTGGATACCAGAATTAGTGTACAATTGAACTTAGTATTATAAGTCATAGTATAGTATTATAAGATTAGTAAAACTAATAAAATATAGTTTTACTATTATTTCTAACTGATTGCTGTACATTTTTGAGACTGTAAACGTATGGACGTGTCGCTTAAAGTCAAAATAAATTAAAGAGTAGAGTTTCGTATTACAGGTATTTATATATAAATAAATATATTTTAATACAATGTGAACACACTTGGTTAATTATTGTCTAGTTTTGATACTAAATCTCCTAAGAGATACTAAATCTCTTAAGCTCTGCGTCGCGGAAACTGGAACTGCTGTATTTCGTAATCGAGATTCTCATAATTGAAAATTACCACGTAGGTAACAGTGTAGACAGAGAAAATGTACTTTGCTTTTCAATTTATATATGTATTAGAGACATTGTTTCTTAGATGACAGAAAAAATAAGTTTGCTTTACTATCTATCAACCCAAACCACGTTGCGCGGTAAGCGAGGCCGGAGTCGGGTATAACAACGTTACGTATATTACTTGCTTCCAGATCCTCCCCGGCAACACGAACACGTACTTAGAAAAGAAGAACCACCTGGAGCCGCCGATATGGGCGTCCAAGATACGCTTCATCCCGTACAGCTCGCACCGGCGCACCGTCTGCATGCGCGTCGAGCTCTACGGCTGCTACTGGAGCGGTGAGTCGCGAGCACTCTATGTAGTGACTAACCACTAGCTTTTAAACATGTTTAAAGTGTTATTCCGCACTTAGACATTTAGAAAGCGTATAAATATTTGAAGGGATTCGAACCCGCGCCTCCTAAAAAACGTCCAGGACGCGTTTCAAATTTTTATATGTTACGTAAATGTCTTTCAATTTTATTAACA
Organism: Dryas iulia moderata; assembly: GCA_019049465.1. Taxonomy (NCBI): domain Eukaryota; kingdom Metazoa; phylum Arthropoda; class Insecta; order Lepidoptera; family Nymphalidae; genus Dryas; species Dryas iulia. The sequence continues at coordinate 20,077,598 of CM032415.1, read as the reverse complement.
TTTTAAAAATGTTTGAAAATATTTAATAATATACGTATTCTAAATGTCTTTAACCACTGTCGCGTCTCACATGTCGCTCTACATAATACAAATCAGTGTTAAGCCACTCTTTTCTTTATTTATAATTTAGTATTGTTTAATATTCATTATAGTGAGGTAAGTGTAGATAAAATGTAAAGCAGGGGATAAAATAGTAACGGCCGAGAGCCTGACGCTTTACTGCACCACACTACAGTGTCACTGTGCATTGGGAATTGCACTTCGACGACACATCTCTTTATGTGCTTATTTCCTGTTGCATTTACAGTAAAAGCTGACATTTTAAATAATATTCAAATTAATATTAGTTTAGTAGTTTCGAGTGAGGTATCTCAGATTCCAAGCAATTTGCGTTATGATCTCGCGGATTGTTAGGAAGTTTCTATACGACTGTTAAATGTTTGTATGGTACACCATCTCTTTATTATTTTTTTACATTGATGAAGTAATCAAGTAAATAGTATACAATTCTGATTGCACACATTAAAACTCCCGCCATTAGTGTATCCGAAATCTAAGAGATATCTTGTTCAATTTATGCTACTTTCAAATATTTTGTATAGAATTTTATCTTTATAGATTTAAATATACCAAAATATATACTTGTAGTACTACCTGTTCTTAAAATGCTGTTTCAAATTATATTAAATTTATTATATGTATAGTATAGAAATGCCAAATAGAACAGCCGTTAAATTAGTCTACTTTGACAGCGCGCCCTTTGACTGCGCCTATCAAACGCACAATGCCGTTATCTTAATACAATAATTACATTACACTCGTACCTAGCGCATATGTGCGTATGTGTACATGTATTGAACATCATTGACTAATTCCCAATTGTATTCTATGTACTACACCTACTAGCAGGTGCTCGTGTGTGGTTAATATGTGGGAGACTACCTTCCTAGTGATAGGTCACTCTGTTCTCCGTTGTGGAATTTAAACCTGCTCTCATTGCGTTTACCTGTATGTTACAGTTATCGTATGACCGCACATTAAAGTCGTGACAAAAATGTCTCTATAAATAGATGTTTTCGATAAATTTTCTTTCTTCTTTCTCAGTAAAGTACCTAGCAATAATACTAGTTTAATTCCCACTGTTGACTCTCGTCACTGATCAAACACGTTAAAGTAAACAAGCGCTACAATATAATAAAACAAAATAAATAATTGTCGGAGGTACATATGTGACTGAGTAACAATACACTACTTTATGTTTCTAAATTACATTTCATAGACGAATGAAGGTGACGTCGAGGCGCGTATGCTTGGGGTTCGATATCCGCCTGAAGTAATATAGTCAGTCATTTTGGATATTACTGCTATTCGATATTTCTGAGATAAAATGAAAGAGTAGTAATGATTTACTCCTCTCTCCACTTTTTCCTGTTCTCGCTTGTTAAGAGATAACACACCACGATCTGACAGTTGTCTTCTGGTTCATTTGGTTTTGTAATGTTGCCGGCGACACTTCCTAATTGTTTGTTTATTTACGATAGTAAAATGATGTCGCCGTATCTATCTCTAACTGACTATCGCTTAGGAACAGTGTGTATACAATATAAACTACACCATCGTGGTGTAATTGGTTTTAGCTATGATCGCAATGGTTACAGGTTCAAGCTGATACAATCGTAGAAAAATAATTATCAACAAGATTGTGCGTCTTTTTTTTCGCTTGGTTTGTTAAAGCCCGTAGTTGTGCTCCACTAACTATTTATCTTAATACATATATCTAAGACATGAAGTAAAAATAGCCACGTTTGTTATTAAAATTAGACCACATAATCGAACCAGCGAATCCATCCAAAAGAAAGTTCTGTAAAACCTAAATGAATACATAGAACAGTTAGAACATTACGCGGTTTTACCCAGAATCAAATTTAACGTCGCATGCAAAATACTGCAAATTACGTTTAATAATACGTCTGGGCATTTTTGTGTTTTTCTAACCACCTTTAGCCTTTCTGTATTACAGTCACGAACTGTTCATTGCTAAAATGTAACCATTATAGACTTTATTTCAAAGTTTTCTTCTACAAATTCTTACTTTTCGTAGTTAAATAACCGATACAGGGATTTTATAAATAGCTTGTAAAGATATCTTATTAAAAGCGTTGAGATAAATATATTCCCCACTTACTGCGCCCGGGAAATGAACTAACAACGTAATGTATAATGTAGCAAATTACACAATGTTTTGCCTTTATTTCAATATTTTATGCAAATTTTGGTATTTAAAGATACTAAGGAATATATTTTTCAAATATCTTTATCCTTCCGGCACTAAAAATGAAACAGCCAGGAGGACGACTTGGTTTTTCACTTTCCGTCGAACAATAAACACGTACTAGCTCATGAAGTTTGTTCAGTTTGGTTGCGATAGTATATGAATCACATCATCACAGTTGTCACACTCCGTTCAAAATCAATTCAATGCCCTTTTTAGCTTCACCTGTATATATCTATCAGTCTATCTACTAACGTAATAAAACATATTTTGACCCACTTAACGTATAATTTGCTTAAAATTGTACACACGTGTCCGGATTTGATCACAACATAATATTTTTATGATATAAGTAGGAACCTAATGCTCACAATGACGAAGATAATGATTTTTCCATTTTCCTAGATTTCCAAACATGTATCCTTTAATCTTTCGTCCTTTAACACCTTTTAATATTTTGAACATCACCTTTTATGAATTTATACAATAATTTCAAAGTTGTCAATATTACATAATGTTACTTTTCTAAATAACAAAAATAATTATACCAAATAATATAATTTAGATAGTTTTTTTGAATTAAGCCCGTTGTAATTATCTAACTCCAATGGAGAGGCATGATTATATTTTAATTATTATTATTTCCTTATTCTGGTAAGACGAACAACTGTGATGAGGTCCACCGTTCATTGCGCAATGCTTTGAACGTCCAAAGTGGAGAATGGAGTGACAATAGGTTCTTCTAAGAACTATAGTTATAAGAATATATTTCTACATGTATTTTTTGCGGAATTGTCTTAAATACCATGACAATCAATTCAATCTATTTAAGAGACATTGCGTGCTAGGTGGCCGAAAATAACGTCACGCTTTTGTTTACAATTACAAATCAGTGAAGCGTACTATAAAATAATTTGTGAATTTGTTACATCTTGTACAATCAGAGATCGCTTCAATACAATAACTACAATGGCAAACAATTAAATTTATATAGAAAACTGGTGTTGACATTCCGAGAAAAACAGGGTCGATGCGCTAGTGTTGCTAGTATTAATTAAATGTACATTTAATAGGTGTATGAGCTGTGTGTGTCGCGTGACACGCGACCAGCCACGAACAGATGGGATTTTCATTAAAATATTTCATTAAAAAAAGCTGCATTTCCAACTTAAACAAAGAAAACAGCGCACGACTTGTCGAGCCACATGTAACTAGGAATATTATATACGCGTACATACCACACGCACACTCATACGTCATACTGCTAGTTGCCTAAGTACTTCCATTTGAAACATTATGGTCATTAATTTTTTTGCAAGTGGAAACTAGGGTATGAAATAGACAACGTATTTTATTGTAAGCAATGTTTGCTGTAAAGATCCATGTTTGCTGTAAAGATCCACATTTATTCTGAAGTGCAATTATTAACAAATAACGTTACACAATGTACGTCCTCCAAATTGTTTAACTGAGTTGAGGAATTATCTTAATACATCTTAGATATTTCCTGTGGAGATGTATGGAGTGTAGCCTGTGAGCATTATAAAACAGCACGCCGCTCCGTCTGTGCTACGAGCATTTGATAATATTGTTATGTTATACTTGCACGAAATTTGTAAAAAAATATTAAATAAAGTACATTATTTTTTAACATTTATTTTAATATTATTCACACATTTAGGAAATTGAAAAAGATATTTAGAAATCGTATAAAAAAATTATAATTAAACAAAAATTTAATCTTTGGGTAGCAGAAATTTGTAAAAATTTCTCTAAAGAGATGCTAATAACAAAAATAAGTTGTAATAAAGCGTATAAGAATTTCGACGCAGCTAGTAGTAGAACGCATGGCGCAGGCGGGCAGAACGCCTAGGTGGTTTCCAGGAGGCGCAGGTTCGAATCCCGCTGCGTTTGAATTTTTATACGTTTTCTAAATGTCTTGTTCAAGATATATCACTATTTGTTAGTTCTATATAAAGAAGTCGATTCCCTCAGTAATAGTATATTTGTGTGTTGTCGGCAGTGGGCATAGTGTCGTACTCGATGCCGAAGGGCGACAAGCGCAGCAACGGCGTGGAGCTGACGGACGCGATCTACGACGGGCAGTGGGGCGCGGGGGCGGGCGCGGAGCTGCGCGGCGGGCTGGGGCAGCTGGTGGACGGGCGCACGGGCGGGCACGACATCCGCGAGGCGGCGCGCGCGCCCGCCTGGGTGGGCTGGCGCAACGACTCGCGCCCGCACGCGCCCGCCATCACCTTCGAGTTCGACAGGGTGCGCGAGTTCAGCGCCGTGCACCTCTACTGCAACAACAAGTTCATGCGGGACGTGCAGGTACCACACTTGTGTACTATTTATAAACACAAACGCAATCATAATGGTCATTTTTATTATAACAAATAAACTCCAAATGATTTACTTTACACAAATTACAATTAGTTTAATGAGCAAACTTGATATTTTTCTAAAATAGCTTAAAACGTGGCGCCACTGACAGGGTGCAAATTAAATGAAGGTTATTTATTATCTAAAACATCAAATTACAATTAGAAAAATTATATCAATTTTAATTATTTTAATTTTAAACTCTAATAATGAAATTTGAATACAATAAATCATTATACAAAATTTACAAATACAAAAGCACATCCACAAACAAACGATCAAAAGTGTCTATAAAGAAAAAAAACAAAAAAATCACCCAAACAGCATATTGCGCATCTACGAGTGGCAATTGGCAATAGCGGACAATATGGCAGGACTCTAGAAAATATGACCTAGATAAAACATGTTTATTTCGTCTTTATTTGGCATAAACGAAACTAAATTGAAAGGACTTAGTTTTACAAAACTATATCTTTTAAATTATATGAATTACGATTAAAATAAGACTAAATTATTTCTTAATAATATTAGGAATTAAAGAATGGACAGCGACTTAATCGCTAGGGGAGAAACTAAATAAATTAGTATTGGCCAGAGAGATGTTGCATTGCTAAAGTAGAAAAATTCGGTACAAATATGAGACCAAGTATATAATTAAGAGACCAAGGGAGGACCAAGACCTGGACAAGGACCAAGAAAATACCTTCTCACTTTACTACGGTAAAAAAAGTACAAAATCATATTTAGAAGCCATTATACAGTCTAAGCGTAAACTGTATCGTATTTACGAGTATATTAAACATCTTGGACTTAAAGTAGCTTCGGGGTTGTTTTGAAAGACCATAACATAGTTTTTTTTTGAACCAAGACAAGATGCTAGTGCTTTTTAAACATTTTTAAAGTGTTGTTCCATACTTAGGAAAATTGAAAAAGACATTTAGAAAACGTATAAAAATTTTATGGAATAACACTTTAAAAATGTTTAAAAAGTATTTAATAAATAGCATTCTCTCTTGCCAAACGATTGTTCGTAAAATAATCTTTGGGTAGCAGAAGTTTGTAAAAATCTCCTTACAGAGATGCTAACAACATAAATAAATTGTAGTAAAGCGTATAAGAATTTCGACGAAGCGGATAGTAGAACGCATGGCTCAGTGGTGAGGGCGCCTGGACGGTATTCAGGAGGCGCGGGTTAGAATCCCGCGTTCAAATTTTTATACGTTTTCTAAATGTCTTTTTCAAGTTGCTAGTGATTTATGTTGTTTATAATTGCTGGCAATATTGCAGAAAAAATATATTCCTAACATTTGTCACGAAAAGATTTTGTAACATAGGAACAGATTTTAGAGAGGTTGCGGTAAAAGCAACTTTATTATAGAAAATAGAACGTCGTAATTTTCACTGATGACATTATAAATATTACAGTTTGAAACACATCCCTGCAATTGGCCGTAGAAAAAAACTTCATCACACAAATATTTGTATATTGAGTATATATACATTATATACTCAAGTGCAGATTCAGTTGGCGGAGGAGTTGAAGGAAAATAATTTTAAAAGTTTAGAACATCGGAAAATAGTACGCGTTTCTACATATCCATATTCGATCATTCATCTGTATTATACATAATGCCCAGAAATATCACTTCATTCCTTATCTTGTATTCCGTTCTTTTTTTTCCCTCTGAATTTGACCTAAACTATTATTTTCACAGCCATCTTTCAGAATGGTGGCCAGACCAGAGGCAACAAGCCCTGCATCATATATCATATACAATAGTAAACTGTTCACATAACTATTTTCCACTTCTTGAAGAGAACTATCTAACAACCTGCATATGCTCCTATAACAAGTGTCCGCTAACATTGTACCGGGGCAGTATATAGCTTAGAATATCTTTTTTCAATCCAACGTCCAATGCCTTTTGTAAATCCACAAAAGCACAGAAAAATTCCAGGCCAATTCATTTTGTAAATACTTTGATTATCAAATATTATTTGTGACATTTTACTGTTAGGTTCAATTTTCTTAAGATTGTGTTCAAATGAAATCCGCGGAAGTAGCGCGGCGGCTACATTAATTATTTTAACGAACAATCTATGGTCCAGATACGTACAAAACATCATTTATTTATCTATTATTACTCTCTCTCTTAAAATAACGAACGATATTAAACAGTTTCAACCTTTCTCTCGTGGAACCAAACTTGTGGCATTTGTAAATAGTTTTAGTTTATTTATATAATTTGGTTAGTTAACCAAACTGTAAGTTAGTGTTTTACACACGTGCTCGGGTTGCCCAAGTAATTAACGAACACATTACAACGTTTCAGGTGTTCTCCGAAGCGATCATATCGTTCTCCATCGGCGGGCGGCACTTCCAGGACGAGCCCATCCGCTACACGCCGGTGGAGGACAACATCTTCGAGAGCTCGCGCAACGTCAGCATCAAGCTGCACCACCGCATCGGCAAGTGGGTGCGCATCGAGCTGCACTTCTCCGCGCGCTGGATACTCATTAGCGAAGTGCTCTTTGATTCAGGTATCACTTTTAATATTTTTGTTTTTTTTTAGCTTCACGCTGTATTCCGCACACAGCAGGGTAGGCAGAGGGAACCTAGTGTTAAGACATTCCGTTTCCCATGCGTCGCCGAATTCGAAGGCATTGTTTTTCAGTGGTTGTGGAAATTCTACCCCTAAGGGTAGCCACATAGGGTTGAAAGTTTTTGTAGAAGCTCTGTCGTGATTTTAAAAGTTCTACCCGTAAAAGTAGGCAAAAGTAACGAAAGTAGTTTACTTTTCAAACTGTGTTTCTTTGGGAAAGTTGTTTACTTTCATAGTCTCAACCACCTATTTGAATGTGGCTGGATGTTCAAAAATACCCTTGCAATATTTAATAAGTACTTATTAAGATTATTGACTCATCATTGCTTATCTACTAAATGTTTTATATGTGCAATAAAGAAAAAAAACATATAATACACCCACACAAACTCGTCATAGTTAGAAGATTAGATATTTCCCATCACTAGCTCGTCTGTCAAATACATCAATCGAAATGTGTCAATATGTTTTATTATATTAAAACTTTTATACATAATCGTCGACAAGAATAAACGATTTAACGTGGAACATATCGTCAGACGTGGCGCAAGGCAACTACACGCCGGAGACGCTGCGGCCCGCGGCGACAGGCACGGCGGGGGCGGGCGCGGGCGCGGGGGCGGGCGGGGGCGCGGGCGCGGACGCGGGGGAGGCGGGGCGGGCGCCGGCGCGGCCCGTGTCGACGGCGCGGCCCGCCGACGCGCTGTACCTGGCGGTGCTGGTGGGCGTGCTGACGGCGCTGGCGCTGCTGCTGGGCGCGGCGGTGCTGCTGGTGGTGCACCGCCACCGCCACCGCAAGTGCTTCGCGTCGCCGCTGCAGGTGCGCGACGCCCCGCTGCCGCCCGCCGCCGACGCCGACGTGAAGGCGGACGAGTACCAGGAGCCGTACCAGGCGCTGCCGCTCACGTGCGCGCCCTACTTCAGCTACAGCACGGTGCTGCTCGAGATGAAGGACTTCGTCAAGGACTCCAACGCGGCGCTCTCCGGTATGTCTAACTTTACTTGAAATATTCTCACGGTTTTTTAGAAAACTTAAAGTAATATAATACTTCTGTGTTGCATGTTCATATAGAGTTTTTGCTAAACATTACACGTACATACACACGTATATGTTTATACACAAAAATGGCAATTGTTTATCACTTCAATGATGCTATTAATATATTGTTGCAATAACTAGTACACAAAAATGTTTCTTCTGCCAAACAGACAGCTCCAACTACGACTACGCGGTGCCTGAGCTAAGTTCAGCGCCGTTACTGAACAAGAGGCGCATACCTGACAACTTGTCCGACCGCGTGACTGAACCCATGACCGACCTCGTGGACGCTATGGACATGGACATGGACACCTACACCAGACGATCTCTACGCTCTGATCGGACGCGGGTGAGAATATGCAACTTTTACTTTATAGCCCCGTTACCTTGCTCGTAAAGTTGCCTAAGAATATGAACAATCGTTTGGCAGTAACAATGCTATTTATTTAATAATTTCCAACTTATTAGATTACAAAATTGAAAAACATTTTTAGAAAGCGTAGCGTAGGTTTAAGTCAACGTTTAAATTATTAAATTTAAACGCTGACTTAAACAGGCGCCTATTGAAAACCATCTAATCGCTTTGTCCGCTAACCCATACATACGTGTTAACGATTTTATTCAAAGACTGTTTTTCAACACAAACTGGGTGACTCTAATCTTTTCATATTGTGAATAGATTTCCTTGTTATTAAATTACAAATGAGGGGTATAAAAGCAAAGGCGCTTCATTCACAAAATACCTAAATCGAGTAAACTGCAAATTTCCGCTGTGTCGTAATAAATCGATATCGATCACCCGAATTATACGTTGGTTCTTTTATTGGAATACTTTATTAATATGACATTAATTAAAGTTAAATAACTTTACAGTAACCATATAAAAATTGAGAAATACTATAGGACTTAGTTGTCTTTGCATTTAAACGTTGGACTAAGGCATGTTTGCTTTTCACTGTTCTGGATCGAAGTGACTTTGCAAGTTAATATAGACTGTAAGCTGACAGCCACTATCCACAATCGACTTACTATGAAAAATGATAAATTCGCCATCTTAGATATTTTGAAATTACGACTTTTGATTGGTAGATTGTGACTGTGGCGTATTTGCTCGTAACATTATTTGGATCGAAGCCGTTTTGCACGTAAGCGTTATTTTCTAAGTGTTTTTTTTTTTATAGAATCGCGGTGGATTTTCAGGTTGCCTCTCATAATATAGTGTAGCCCTTTGTGAGAAAAAAATTCGTATATTCAGTTAAAAAAATGCATTTTTGGACTGAAGCGTCTTTGTTTTTATACCCCTTAAATATGGTGTTAAGTTCGTTTACTCGACACAACATGTACTGAGTTCTGGCGAAAAGTGAAGGACGCATTATGTAGATAATGAATTCTCCACTTTACGTCATTCGCGTACTTACTACATTTTTTTGCAGAGCAAAGCATAAAACTATTGAATACTTACTACTTACTTACTTAAATTAACTAGTATATAATGATTATATAATGATTAATAAATATGTTTAGTTACCATCACATCTCCGCCGGATAACTTTTTCTCGAGAGTTTCTATTGTATTGGCTTTCGCTTATTGTAATAGTAGTTATTTAGTTATTTTATTAACAAAACTGTTTCGCTGTGTCGCAACTGGTGGATTTTTGAAAAATAAAGTAGCCTATGCTTAACCTTGGGTTATCAACTATATTTATGCTAAAATTCATTACAATCGGTCAAGCGGTCTAGGTTTTTCATTGAAACTTTCATCCCCTATTTCAATTCTTTAGAGGTGGATTTTTAAAAAAATATGTAGCCTGCGGTTTGACCCTGGATTTTTAACTACTTTAATTCTAAAATTCATCTAAATCGGACCAGTACATTTGTCATGAAAGCGTGACAGATAAACAGACAACCTTTCGCATTTATAATATAAGTATGTATTACACCTGACATTGGTCGTGATGTCCCCAGTCGCCGAGTCAGCAAGAGGTGCTGCTGGAGCGCGCGCGCCGCCTCGAGTGCGTCGACGTGATAGAGTTCCCGCGACATCGCCTCCGGATGATCTCCAAGCTGGCCGAGGGCGCCTTCGGCCCGGTAACTACACTCACTTACAACCGTTTGCACTTACGACGAAAAAAATACATATTTTTTTTAATATAATTATTTATTTTTGTTTGAAATTCGACTTACGAGCATTTTGACTTACGTTCGAAGTCTTGGAACCGAACCCAGTCGTAAGTCGAGAACTGACCGTAATCGTATCGTACGTGTAGCAGATAAAGGAAAGCCCCAGTATCATAGATGATTATTTTTGATGACTGACCATTGACTCGAAGCTACAGTGGGACCTAGAGTCTTCTATATCACAATTTTGTATGTTGAACGTAACCTAATTAAAGGTTTCATAAATGATCACACAATTTAGGAATGAACTAAAATGATCACTGTCAACAGTACATCTGTAAATTACAATTAGCTTTAAAAAGACGTCCTGCCGAGTGTGTTGTGTGTGTTGCAGGTGTACGTGGCGGAGGCGGACGGCGTGCCCGCGTACGACGGCGCCGTCACCGCCGAGACGCGCCTCGTCGCCGTCAAGTTCCTGTGCCACGACGCCGACGACAACGACAAGTACATCATGTACGCCACTTAACTAACTGGCGCCCGCTATATATAGTATATCTACTTTTGGAGTACAAATTATAATAGCTTGGCGAGTCTCTTTAAGACCGAATTCGAGACAGATGCAAAGTCCCATTTAGTTTTACTGGAGAAATTTTAAATATAACCGAACCAATAATCAAAACATTTAGTTTTGACGCCATCTCACTGCACCAGAATGTTTTAATATTCAATGACTTTTATTAGTCTATGAAAAACTTCCAAGCTCCAATGATCTGTCAACGTGTTTACTTTAAGAAAACGCCCATCATTTGGACAATTTTAGAGGAGGTGATATTACATTATTACTTATAGTTGAGCAGGATTTATATGGTCCTTCACTTGATGTTCCAGACCTTTAATTTTTATAAGTCAAAGGAAAATATTCATAACGCAGATTTTTTTAAAGGTTTCATTACTTTATTATTTATAGTTTAACTAAGTATTCCATTTTAAGGTATACAACAAAAAAAGTTTAATTCGAATCTATTCAGTAAATCAAAATAAGTTTACGTACAAATAGATGAACACACAAAGAACATTTAAAAAATCATAGATTTTTTGCTCTCCTTCCTTATGTTTTTGCAAATTTATTCATTGTACAGATAAGACAGACAGACAACAGATTGACAATTATTTACTATTTTACTATAAAGATCGTTGTTACTTTTCTTTTTTCCTCTAAACCACGTTTTGTCTTTAGTATTAGAGCGAAGAAATGAAAATTTAAATGTAATTATTCCCCAGAGTAGGAATCGAATCCATAACTATTGCGTTACAGCCAGACGATTCTTCGTCTATACTATTAGACGATGCTTAGTAGTCTAAGTACTTCTGTACTTAGACTACTAAGCAGTCGAGGCAGACAAAAGTGTTTCTCCAAACATAAACAATACTTAGAATAAAACTTATAACCTTCTTTTAGAGTCAGACACTTCTCATCTGTGCCACTGTGATTAACTTTAACTTCTTGAACTTTAAATTTTAAGCGTTCATTCTTGTACATATTGGAAAGACTTATAGACGTATTACGTCTATAAGTCGTATATATAAGACGCGTGGACCTCGTGACTTTATATATCACACTACTTCCATATACTACATTGAAACTTGAGCCCAAAGTTACAGCTACGATTAGAAAACACACCATTTTTTACTATTTTATTATAGGAGGGTATCTTTTCAGCTTGTCACTTTTTCAGGTAGGACCTAATGTCAAGACATTCCAACTTCCACTTTGCACCCTAAATTGACGTTGTGTGTGTAATGGCGGAACTCAATACCGCTCGCATACTCGTCTAACGACCATATTCGTTCTTATAAATTTTGAAAAAGAAAATTAAAAAACGTAATGACGTTCCATCCTCCGTTTCTACCCAAATTATTAAAGTGACGTTTACTATTTTCTTACACCTTAGCTGAGCTACTATGATGCTTCATCAATAGTTCCAAATCTTTAATTTTTATATGTCAACGATAAATGCGTATCATGCTGAACAGATTTTGTTTACGAATCTATTCCGTATTTATTGAGCTTTAGCTGAACTATTATAATTCTTAATTAGGTGCTCCAAATTAAAAAAAAATCATCGCAATATGCACATCATTGAACAAATTTCGTTAAGGCGGTCTCTCCGTATATATTATATTTTAGGTAGACTATTAGAGTTCTTCATCAGGAGTTTTAAAACCAAAAAATAATCACGTCATCGTATAAATGCACATCACATTGAACAAATTTGTTTAGGGTGGCTTCTCCGTATATATTATATTTTAGCAGGCCTATTACGATTCTACGACAAGAATTCAGTCCGCTCTAAGAAATCAATTATAGCCTAAACCCTGCTAAAGGTATCTTATCTTTAGCTATATAACAAAAAAGTATTAATCAAATCTGTCTAGCAGATAAAAAGATGTGCGCGAACAAACAGACAGACAAAAATTTTGAAAGTGATAAATTCTATTACTGTTTTTACAACCCCCTGAGTCGTGTTAAACTAGTGGAGTGTATATATGTGTATAATGTAGGGAGGAGTTCGAGTGCTGCGTGCGCGCGCTGGCGTCGCTGTCGTCGCCGCACCTCGCGCGCGTGCTGGGCGCGTGCCGCTCCCCGCCGCGCGCGCTCGTGCTCGAGTACTGCGACCGAGGTGACTGACTACACCACATCATTACTTGCATTGCTTCTTATCATTAAATACATACGTAATTATGATATTACCGGCCACCGACAGGCGACCTGTGCGCGTTCCTGCGCGCGTCGCCGCCCGCCGGCGTGGGCGTGTCCACGCTGCTGCACATCGCCACGCAGATCGCGGCCGGCATGCACTACCTCGAGACGCTCAACTTTGTGCACAGGGACCTGGCTGCTAGGTGAGACCTTTTACAACTGTGCCTCCCTGCCTCCCTGCCTGCCTGCCTGCCTGCCGCACCAAATCGACGCTTACTTCTTAAATATAGTCACGTTGTTAAATGCTTCATTATTAAATTGGTGTTTTTGTTCGGATTATATTGATATTTCGTTGAAATTGTATTAGGTTGTTCCACCACACTAAAATGGAGTCGTTTAAGAATTACGTAAGCACTATAGGTGGGCATGAAGTGTTTACTTTGCTTGTTTTAAATGACATGGAGGATATGGAAGTCAAGATGGAGAGGTGATTATATCATCAGTAGTTATTTACTTTTTTTACATGAATGGCAACCTTCACAATGTCAAGTGCTCCAGATCTTCTATTTTAAAGTCAACTGAAATTGCTCATCACGTTGAACAGCTTTTCCTATGGCGATATATCTCTTGTGGATAAGACAAACTGTTAGAGTTTCTCTTCAGCTAATCGAATTATCAAAATAAATTCTAGCCTATATGTTACATTGCATTAATAGCTAAGCTAAGCTAAATATGTTTAAATGCTAAAAAAGTTTCATTAAAATCTGCAAATTTCATAAAATGTAATTTTTGCACGAAACGCTGATAACAGAGAGAGAGAGAGACAAAAATGTCAAAGACCATATTTTTGGCTTTCGTTACATAAATGAAAAAAATACCTCTAGGGGAGAGGTGTTTGTTTTTGATTAACATTCGACGTATACAATTGATTCGTACTGTTTTATTATAATATAGACACTGTACAAAGATGATGATCGTTTTCAGAAACTGTCTGATAAGCAAGGACTACCAGATCAAGATAAGCGACTTCGGAGCCGACAACGAGGCGTACGCGAGCGACTACTGCGCGCTGCCGGCGGGCGACGTGGTGCCGCTGCGCTGGGCGGCGTGGGAGCGCGTGCTGGGCGGCGCGGGGGCAGGCGCGGGCGGCGACGAGGGCGGCAAGGCGGACGTGTGGGCGTACGCCGTCACGCTGCACGAGGTGTTCACGTGGTGCCGGCGCCGCCCCTACGAGCACCTCAGCGACGCGCAGGTGCTCGACAACCTGGCGCGCCTGCGCGCCGACGACGGCCGCTACGAGCTGCTGCCGCGCGCGCCCGCCTGCCCGCGCGACCTGCACGACCTCATGCTGCAGTGCTGGCGCCGCGAGCCGCGCGCGCGCCCCTCCTTCGCGCGCATCCACGCCGCCCTGCAGCGCCGCCCGCCCTGCGCGCCCGCGCCGCCCCACGCGCCGCCCCACGCGCCGCCCCACGCGCCGCCCCACGCCTCGTGACGCCGCACGCCGGACGCCCACTCGACTGTTACTTAGTTTCTTTTACATACATATATTTATTTAAATTAATATTTTACACCATTTTCTTTTATGACAATAAAATTGGATTAAATTATAAATATCATGATATAATAATATTTTAAGTTATTATAATACGCATACAACACGCGAGCTCTCCTTCTCGGAGTCTGCGCTCTCTTAATGACTGAACGAGTCATTTTGACTGTATTTATTAAATATTTTTGAGTTGGAATTCAAATCTCTGAAATATAATATTTAATTATGTACTTATATTGTATGTGTAAAAAGATAAGTTTACATTTTCAAATGTTAAAGTTTAAATTGCAATTTGGAGTTTTGAGTTTTAATTTAAAAACATATGTTTTATTACTATTATAAAAATATATACTCAGATTTTAAGCTTAAGAGCTCAAAGTAGTACATATATATGAGTTGTTTGAGTCAGGTCATGGTGCGGCCGTTGTATGTACACACGTTCAGTTTCATTTGTTTTATATACATTATACAAATATTATTTAAATTATTTGACGAGTGATGTTGTTGCTGTGAAGTTGTACAATATCTATTATACTTGTGACGTACAAGACTCCAGTATTGATATGTTTGAGAGACGTAGCTCTGAACGGAACTTCACCAGTACTTATGAATATATAGTTGAAGCTTTAATTGTGTTTGTATGGACAACGAAAATATATAACAATAATTAATTGTTTTAAGTCAAATTAAATTGTATTCATATTTAGTGCCATATTGATAAAAACATATTTTTTCTATATATTATTGTTATATAAGAAGTTTCCTAATGTCAGGTTTTTTAGACTAAGCGAGCTCAGAAACGACCGCACCTCGCCTCAGTTTAGTTTAGCTTTATTTGAAATGGACCAACCGGAATCGAATCTTTCCTTTCCTCCGCAGTGCGAGCGGCCTAATTGAATATTCATTTTTGTACGTGGAATTGTATTACGCCATTCATATTTTATTAATTATTTACAAAACACTTTTTGTTATTTCGTGAAAAATGATATATTTTTAATTTTATATGTTAAACGAAAATGTATTAATGAAGTATATTGATATTATAATTACAATGTTTTAAAGAGTTGTTCGTACATTTGAAATTGAAAACATATACCTATGTATTGAAGTTCTGCATAATTTTTGCATAATTTTGAAGTTAGCCGGATTTGAACCGGGAACCTAGATGCGGGTTCCCGGTTGACGCTCGGTCGTAACGTCACGTCGTAGAGTAATGCTATATAAAAGAGGCTTGTTTCTCCTCATTTCTAGTGTGAGAGCACGATTTTATGTAAAATAATGAGCTTAATGGCTATAATAGGGAGTGTCGGGGTTTACGTGGAAGTAGAGTTAGGCACTATGTAACGTGGACTCTGGCGACACCGGACACGCGGACGTGCTTGTACAACACGCAGAGAGCTCTCTACTAAATAAACTTCTATGTACTAAATCTTTTTATATAGACATATAGACGATAGTATTTAAATAGTGTTATGAATGAAAACAATATTTCTTAAGCTTTAAAATACAAAATATATTACAGTAGGTAGATTAATGTTGAGTTTGTTTGATGTGTCGCTTCGCGCATCTCCCGCATCTCCCGCCGCCTCTGTGGACTTTTCCATTTTCTGAATTAACTGCAAATATGAGTTGTTCGTGTTTCCACATCGTGCTGTCACAGGCGCGTGTCGAGACATGCAAGTTGCGGAACTCAACGCCGCGCCACGTCGTATATACATTCACAACGCATGTTCCGACGTGCGATTCCCTATTTATTTTTGTATAAATTCAGCGACTTTACCCCTATTCAAGACAATACATATCTCCTAACTAATAATTCACAAAGAAATATTTTTTACATACGACGAAGCTCTATTTTAAAGTAAAATTACTTAAAATATACTTATACTCGATTTTTATAAAAAATAAGAGTCCACGTTGCATCCCACTGCAGAGTGAGCTACGTCTGGTAGATGTCGTGTCGTCGCCGTGTCGTCGTCGTGTCGTCGCGGCGTCGTGTCGTATCGGGGCCCTTTATTTTTGGTACCTCCAACCTCTACACATAGGATAGTCTAGGCGCGTTCAAAGAAATTATTTAAAAGAAAACTTCTAATATAAATTATGTATAACTAAAAAATCTCTTCATAGTCTATTTTCCGTAGTTGGCTGGTAAGTTAGTGGTTGCAGTTTACGACAATATATCGATTATTAGATTAACTTAATTGATTATATCGATATCGATAAAACTCGGGTGGGAATCGATTCTACGCCCGGGTGTTTAGTGTTAGATACTTCCGTGGACCGAACGGCTTGTGAGCCTAAATAGCACTAATTGTAACTTGTAAGTCATTTAAGTTTAAGTTTTGCCGTAGTCGTTTGAACCAATTTATTAGGTTAGCGATCTCTTGCGGTGTATCGATGTGCCGGGCGGTGGGCGCCCCTCGTGAACACCCGACTGATTAGAAGCCGCTCCCACCGCCCAGCGGGGCGTCATAAGTATAGACGACTATAAGATTAATTTAAATCTGGCCTTACTTTCTTACTAGCTTATATAGATTTTAGAGCCGTTACCCGTTAGGTTAGACGGTATTAGGTATAGCGGGTAGCGCCCGCGACCCACCATGTATATACGCCGACGTGTAACTACGGAACTCTAATTCCTAACAATGGTCCAACTTTTTTCGCTTTTTTATTTGTATTATATAAAAAGTGTTTAAATGCCGCATAAAGTTGTGTAAAATAACGCTACTAACAAGACAGATGAGGGCGGGGCAGGGTGGGGCAGGGCGGTGCAGGGCGGGACAGGGCGGGACGGGGCGGTCAGGGCGCGTGCGGCGCTCCTGCTAACACTGTTGGACGCTTTACTTTACAAACTTTATACGGAATTTAAAAACAACGTGTTTAGATAAATGAAATTAGTATAGTTATATAAAGCTTTCGTTTCCTCTCCTCGTGTCCCGTACTCTACTGTACTCTACTGTACTATACTGTACTCTACTGTACTCTACTGTACTGAAACGCTTTGTTTTCATAAAATTTATATGAGAGTCGATACCAAATGCAGTATTTTTATTTTATACTTTACATCTTTGTACCCAAAATAAAGCAATATTCTAACTTAACTTGTGTTTTATTTGTTACTCTTACTGTAATTACCTTATTTAATAAACAGCAACCGCGTGGACTTTATGACTATAACACTCGTATACCTACTGCTTCTATTGCTACCTTACATTGACATTATAATAGTCTTTAATATTTTTAAAGTGTTATTCCACACTTAGGATGATTGAAGACGACATTTAGAAGACATTTAGAAAAACACAATTACAATAGGTTGGCGAGTCCCTTTAAGACCGAATTCGAGACATATTGTATGCCGGAATTCAACGCAATGCCCCATTTAGTCTTACTGGACAGAAAATGAAAATACTAATATCGAAGAAAAACCTTATAATCAAAACATTTAGTTCTGACGCTATTTAAAGAAACATAAATTAAAATATAATTATTCAATTTTTTTTTAAGCTTCACGCCTTTTCAGAGATAACCTAATGTCAAGACATTCTGACTTCCGCTTTGCACCCTAAATTGTGACATTGCGTGATGAGTGGCGGAACTCTATACCGCGCTTTGTCTTGATAATAATCCAAGTGAAGAAATGAAAATTGAAATAAAATCATTCCCCCGAGTGGGAATCGATCCCACAAGCATCGTGCTCACAGTCAGATGCTGTTCGTCCAGTTGAACTCCGTTAACGTGGACCACATGATTTAAGCTGAAAAGAACAGATACTACACTTTGATCTTAGCCAAAAGGCCGAGAAGCGGGGGTGCCCACCACCCCTAGACTCCAACGGCGAGCCTTGCTGGCTGGGCTAGTGGCGGGTAAGGAGCACCGTCGTGGGCACACGTTTAGTGGGTAAACGGAGGACCACATGATTTGTGTATACTATATTCACATTGAAACTTAAGCCCAAAATTTGAAATGCGCATCACGCTAAACAAATTCTGTTAAGGAGTCTTCCTCGTGTTTGTTGTATTTCAGCTGAACTACTATAGTCCTTCATCAGTTGTTCTGAAACTTTATTTTTATACGTCAATGCAAACTGCGCATCACGCTGAACAAATTTCGTAAAGGCAGCTTCTCCACAGATGTATTATATTTTAGCTGGACTATTATAGTTCTTCATCAGGTGTTCCAAATCCCAATAAAAATTTCGATATTGCAAAAACCACATTACTTTGATCAAATTTTGTTATGACGGCTTCTCCGTATATACTACATTTTAGATGGACTGTGATAGTTCTTCATCAGGTGTTCCAAATCAAAAAAAAAAATATCATTGCAAGAAGCACCTCACCTGGAACAAATTTTGTTATGGCGGCTACTCCGGCGGCGGCGGATACTTATTATATTTTAGCAGGTCTATTGTGATTCTACATGAGGTGTTCCAATCTTCGAAATTATTAATAGCCTAAAGCCTGCTCAGGGTCAACAGCTATGCAACAAAAAAAGTTAGATTCAAATCTGTCCAGTGGATCAAAAGATGTTCGCGTTCAAACAGACAAACAGACAGACAAAAAATTTAAAAATTGTAGATTCGTATTCTATTAGTATTTCTACATCCCCCTTGCTTGTTTTTTCGCAAAAATATTAAATGTACAGACACAACATTTTTACAGAATTATTATATACTAGCGGAAATAATTAAAGGATCGGTAAAATTTTTCAAATTTTTTGACGTTTTTTAAGTGGCTGTATTTTTCACAAAAATGATCGCATTGAAATAACAAAACAAGCATTTTAAAGCTTCAAATCTCTAGTTTTGAGATCTTAAGATGGAAAATATTTTCAAGCGACGTGTTCCGCTATATCCTGATGAATACCGAGAGAGAAAAAAAATTGAAACTTTTTCTGTTCATTTTTTTTGCTCTTAAAAGTTGGAACATTTTTTTTTCAACTTAGCCACTATGTGGATCGGATAACTTGTTTATCTATCTTCAACTTGCTGTTGTTAAAAATTCGATACATATATTTCTCGCTGAGATATCGAACTCAGACTGGAAAAGGATCTTTTTGTCTATAAACATAAATATCTCAGTAACCGTTTATCGCACAAGAAACATAAGGATTATTTTAAAATTTTCAGTAAATTTCCCATAAAAATCAGCTACGGATTTTTGAAAAAAATATATATCTTCTTCTTCACATTAATTTTAAAAATCATTAAAAGAAGGACTTTTTCTGGCTTTTGGGAAAATCAGGCGCTAAGTTGGATATATCAAGGAAACTAATAATGTTGACTGTACGTTTTTTAGTTCAATATATTTTACAGTTCAAAAACTTTACGAGGTTTCGATTAAATCCATCAAGCCGTTTTTTTGTTTCATTCGATCAAACTTTTGAAGAAAATTAAAGGATCGCGATTTTGACGATTAGCGAAATTAAAAACGTGATGATTTTTCAGATCTTTTTTTCCTTTTTTATTGATAATAGTGTTTTTATTTTACACTATAAATTTAAACACTGTTATCAATAACAAAACACGAAAAAGCTGAAATATCATTTCGTTTTTTAGTTTGATTAGGTGATTTTGCAAAGTCGCAATCGCGATCCTTTCATTTTCCATCTTAAGATCTCAAAATTAGAAACTTGAAGCTTTAAAATGCTTGTTTTTTTATTTCAATGCGACCGATGTTTGAGGAAAATACAGCCACTTAAAAAACGTCAAAAAATTGGAAAATTTTACCGATCCTTTAATTATTTCTTCAAGTGTAGTATAGATAAAGTGTTAAATTAAGTGTGACTTCGAACAACAATAATTTCTGTTACGTGTAAGTGTATAAGGTTTTTTTTCCTTTTTTTTTTAATAAACACTTAAGTGTCATCATTTACTTTATGTCGATTAAGACTAATGATTGTTTATGAGAGATTTAAGATTCAGAGTGGATTACTAAGTATTATTTCTGCATATAATTACCGAATTAAGTTCATTTAATACAATAAATATTTGACTATGTATAAAGATTTTTTTTATTCAAAACATCGATCAAGTTCCCCGTCAGCCCGCAGTTCCTAGGAGCCTAGTTCCTTTTTATCCAAAGTCCAAGCGATATGTGTTATAATAAATGAAAATTACTTTGTAGATCATCGTTGCCTCAGGGTCATTCAGATAGGAGTCAAACCCAAAATTAATCCAGTTTTTACATTATATTAACATACATATGTACCTACTGTATACACTCATAAGTATATAAAACTTCTGTTTTTTTTAGCTTCACGCTGTATCCCGCACGCAGCAGGGTAGGCAGAGGGAACATAGTGTTAAGATATTCCGTTCCCCACGCAGCGCCTATTCTGGAGGCATTGCGTGTTAAGTGGCGGAACTTAACGCCGCGTTTTGCCTCGATCTTGCCTTTACCCCACACCAGAAAGAAGAAAATGGAAATATTAATTATTTCCATTCCTCGAGTGGGAAATATATACAACTAATTTTTGTAATACATAATTCATACTATATTTAGCTAACAACAAAAATAATTGTTTTATTTTAACTTATTAGCTAACGTCAAAAATAATTTCGTGTGTACTTTTCTAAGTGTACTAAAAACACTTTAAATGTGAAAAATAAGTTATATTATATTTTTCCATTTCCTATATTGATGCAAATATTTTTCTGTCTTTATATAAATATCGATATTTTGTTTAAATTGAGGAGTATCTTAAAAGCTAGACGTGGTTACATAAATCTGTAATAGATTTGAAATTAACGCACTGAAACCGGCCCTTTACATTACTTACCAACCAGTGGTACAGCTTAAATTTAACTTTGAATATATTTTTTATAAAAATATAATACAAAAAGTGTTCGCGACCCTGCCAGGATTCGAACCTGGAATCTTCTGATCCGTAGTCAGACGCGTTATCCGTTGCGCCACAGGGCCTGTGACGTGTGGTGGATAATGTCTGTACTTACTTGAGTCGAGTGCGGTTTCGCATGCGCACTCGACTTTGTACGAAATAAACTTAGAAATAAAACGCGGCAAGCTAAGGCTGGCTTCGCGTATAATAAAAATAATAAAGCGTATAAGAATTTCGACGCAGGTGGTAGTAGAACGCATGTCTCAGTGGTGAGAGCGCCTGGACGGTATTCAGGAGGCGCGGGTTCGAATCCCGCTGCGATCAATTTTTATTTTTAACTTCTCGCTGTACCTACCCTGCTGTGTGCGGGATACACACAGCAGGGTAGGCAGAGAGAACCTAGCGTTAAGACACTCCGTTCCCCACGCACCGCCGAATTCGGAGGCATTGCGTGTTAAGTGGCGGAACTTAACGCCGAGCTTTACCTCGGTACCAGAGTGAAGAAAATGGAAATATTAAATATTTCCACTCCTCGAGTGGGAATCGAACCCACAACCAGTCGTTTACAATCACACGCTTGTGCCACTGCGCCACGACTGGCCACAAATTTTTATACGTTTTCTAAATGTCTTTTTAGTACTGCAATAGTTCCGCATCATCAAAAATAGTTTTCACGAGTCACTATAGAAGTACCTATGTACTATTAAGTAAGGGGTCAATCGGAATTAGAAAAAACTCTTTCTTGCAGTTTGTACGGATAGTTATTTATTGGTGCAATGGGATTACATGCTACCAGCAAAGATGCATATTTTAAATAATTAATATGAAAGCGGTCTACTTTTTAATTAATATTGTTATTGATGATGTATAAATTATATCAACATCAGTAAAATTGACAAGAGTATCTGGCATTGTCATGTCACACTTAGCCGCTGAATTATTTGAAACTGGAGAAAATCAATGAACAACCCTCCAAGCTTATAGCAATCACGTGCTCAAGATCACGACAAAACACATGTATATTATTAAAAATATAATAAACGATAAAATGTATGCTGAGAATGGTTCGTTCTTAATTAGTTGTAATACGGAGCGGGTCCAATTTCAACATATTAATTTAGGAAATACCAATACCAGTGACTTTCATAGATTTATTCTTAAAGAATTTATGTGTTTAGTCTCGTCATTATGATGTTGTTGTAGTATATATACTATAATGTTTTATTTATCCGACAACATGTGCTGTGCTTTGCTACAAATAGTGACATACATACCATAGGAACAAGAAATAAAGATAAACTTGTAATGCCACGTTATCACCTCCAAAAGGTACATAAATCTTTTATGGGTCGGAGTATACGCATATATAATAAAATTCCACAGCTTGTTTTAGATTTACAAAATACTTTAATAAGTAAAGCTTATTACTCTGTAGAAGAATATTTAAAGGATAAAAATGCGTGGAATTAATCTGATTAGAGTCCAATGCCGGTTAGCTACCATTGTATCAAATAATAAAATTGTAATCTTTATATTTGAGACGAGCAACTGTTGAGTTTCTGGCCGGCTCTTCTCAGCAGAACTGCCTTCCGAGTCGGTGGTGGATTATATACATTCAACGATTCAAAAGTGCTTACAAAAGTCTACTATTTGATTTAAAATATTTTGAACTTTAATGAATACTAAGCAGCCCACAATTTCCAACCCTCTCAGTGCAAAGATGAGGGATGTTCAGTAAAACTATTTTTATATCAAATGTCATCCCTAAAAGCTAGACGTATGCTGTCGCAGACATTGTTTTAGAATTTTTAGACTATTCTTTTTTTTTAGCTTCACGCTGTATGCCTTGCGGGGTAGTCAGAGAGAAGTATACATAGAGTAGACTATTTTGTAATACATCATTTTTCATTACTTTCGCCATTTACTCAGCGCACGCGAGGACGACTACAAAAATATATAAATTAGCCCATTTTCACATTATTTTTGATTGCTGCTTCACTCCTATTAGTTATAACGTGATGTTATATAGTTTATAGCCTTTCTCAATAAATGATCTATTCAACTCAGAAAGATTTTTCAAATTCGGGCCAGCAGTTCCTGAGATTAGCGCGTCCAAACAAACAAACTCATCCGCTTTATATTGTTAGTATCCCTTGCGGGGTGGTCAGAGGGAGCGGAGCGCCAAACGCTACGGATAAGGACATATTTATGGATATTATACATACGCTTGACATGAGTAAAGTACGCAGATTACAGCAAGTATTGCAAATATAATTTCGCATTGCAACTTACACCTTTGTATATGACTTTTAACATAATATAAGCATTTAATAGAGAGTATTTTAAAGAATAACATTGGAGGAGGAACTTCACATATTAAAGTGAAGTTCCTTCACCAACACTCTCCAGAGCGAGCACGATGAACATTCAAATTACATAATATGATTATTTTGTATTTCTTTACAAATTTGAAATCACATTGACTGATACATATAAATAAACTTCCATCGCTAACTAACTCGCAAGCACTCCACATGACCCCCGAGTGACTCCTCGTGACAAGTCTCTCTCTCTCCGCCTCGTCGATGAAGAGCGAGTAAATAAAACACTAACGAGTCGAGTTTACATTTTTTATTTACTACTCTTGGAACATTTATGAACACATTTCATAGCACTAGTGGCTATTTATTTAAAATATAAATTACTTATTATTTCTCACTGAATGGGAATAGCTCCCTTACAAAGTAACATTAAAAAATATATATTTTAAATAAACTTATTCATATATGTACAATGTACATATATAAGGTAGTCAGTCAGACAGTAGACAGTAGTAGACAGTAAATCCAGTTCACATAACATGTATATGTACAAGACTATGTACATTATATTTACAAGTTTATATACATTGCTAAAGGTTAACGCCCACATTTAAGGAGCACATATGTACATATATACAAAATTATGAAGTAAAATTTACAAGATTATTTACAACTGTACAATAATGCCTGTAATGTATATTTACACGATAATGTTCAGGTAGTTTATATACAATGGTATATACAATGGTAACGGTGAACGCTTAAGTTTAATCGACCATCGGCACTTTGCCACGTATATATACCAGATTTAAAGTAATATTATGTACATCACTACAATTTTGCTAAAGACCGCGAATCTTTTAAGGTATTTTTATGTACATTGCTCTGCTACGCTTAACGCCTAAGCTTAACGCTAAAATAAATAACTGCTATAATGTGAATTCACATTACTTGCCTATGTCATCTTAATATATGTATATCTAAATACCTAAAAGGTACCCTTTAACGTAGCTTTTTAAGAGTTAACCTAAATAATGAAATATGTAAGGTGTCGTGAGATGTACCACATAATTCAGGGCTGGGTCTGCTCCTGTGGAACATCGAACACGACTGGGGGCTGCGAGGCTGTACCCTAAAAGTGGTGGAAGTTCTCTGTTACGCCGATGATATGCTCGTATTGGCGCAGCAGAGGACTCGAGCCTCGAGGTTACACTTAACAAGTCCGAGAGAATCAACTTTCATACTCAGACTTGAAGGCTTGGAAGACGCAATGAGACGCGGTCGGGACCTTCTCAGGGGCCCCCGTGATCGAGAAGGAAGCGGTGGAGCGGATGAGGAAGGCCTCCTCCAACCTCGCCATCCGCTACAAGCGACCGCGTCGCCGGAGGGCTGAACAAATCCACCTGCCCCGCCCTGATCGGCGAGAAGGCAGTCAGCTTAGTTAAGCTGATTACCTTGCCACCTGGCCAGAGCGTGACGCAAGTCCTCACGGGGCCTGGGTACAATAAGTTACCCGTGTCGAGTGGCCGCGAGGGTGACCAATACCCGTTGCCACCACAACGGCAAGTGCCTCGAGAAGACGGCCCAGCACGCGCTGGTGGTATGTTCAGCAAGGGCATGAAAGGGGACGACCTCTTCTGGGGACCATGGTTAAGTCCTTGGTGGTTTTCGAGAGGCCATAAGACACGGTCGGATCCTTCTCAGAGACCCTAGTGCTCGAGAAGGAAGCAGTGGAACGGATGAGGAAGGCCTCCTCCAACTTCGCCATCCGTCTTAAACAACCGTGTCGCCGGAAGGCTGCAAAAAAGGCACTAATCGGTGAAAAGGCGATCAGATTAGTTTAGCTGATCGCCTTGACACCTAGTCTGAGGAGGCGTATATGGGTCACGCTTGCATCCTACTCTGAGAATCTCGCTGAGGATGAACCACTTTCTTTGGGAGGAATCATGATACCTAATGCTACTACTGCGTCGAATGCCTCGAGGAGACAGCCTGGCGTACACGGTAAGTGTACCCAGCCTGGGCGGCTAAACGTCACGCATTGCACGGCTTGATAAGGAATGACCTTTATCTGCAGGCCTCAGTGGCTTGCGAGAGGTCATGGGACGCGGTCGGATCATTCTCAGACAGCCTAGTGACCGAGAAAGAAGTGATGGAACGGATGAGAAAGTCCTTCTCTAACCTTGCCATCCGCCACAAACGACCGCGTCGCCAGAGGGCTGAACAAATCCATCTACCCCACCTTGATCGGCGAGAAGGTAGCCAGCTTAAGGCAGCCTATCACCTTGGCACCTAGCCTGAACACCATGCAGGTTCTCACGGGGCATCGGTACTCTAAAGAGGTATCTATGTTGGGTGGCCGCGAGGGTGACCAATACCCACTGCCACCACAACGGCGAGTGCCTCGAGAAAACGGCCCAGCATACGCTGGTAGTATGCCCAGCTAGAGCCTTGATAGGGGACTACCTTTACCTGCCGGCTGTGGTTACGGCCATGGTGGGTTTCGAGAGGACGCGGTCGGATCCTTCTTAGAGGCCCTAGTGCTCGAGAAGGAAACGGTGGAACGGATGAGGAAGGCCTCCTCCAACCTCGCCATCCGCCACAAACAACTGCGTCGCCGGGGGGCTGCACAAATCCACCGCCTCTGCCCTAATCGGCAAGAAGGCGGTCAGCTTGGGTAAGCTGACCGCCTTGTCACCTGGCTTGAAGAGGCGCGTGTGGATCGCTCTCGCGTGCTTTTTTGCAGGCCGTCGAGGATGACGAAGGTGATAGGTTTTAGTGGGTAGGATTTCTTAGAATACCCATTAAAACCTTACTTACGGTGATCCTCCTCGACATCTATTGACCGACGCTACGGAAACCCTAATTTTCTGCAGACTTCCGTGTATGGTCTTACTTACTTTAAATAACCAGCAATATTTCTGTATGAACCTGGTTTGCTATAACTAACTTAATGCTATAATTACCCGTTTGCTAAAACTAATTAACCATTAACTCTATATTTTATTTGTATTATATTATTAATTCTTATGCTATTCTTATAATATTCATTTTGAATAGGGCAGCTTGTGGCAAGCTGATGGGGCGCGGCGGCCCCAGGGACCTGAGACATCCAGAGAGAAATTGACATAACATGGGGAAAATTATGTCAATTTCTCTCTCGCATCGCATGTCTCAGGCCTCTGGGTTGACTTTGTTAGCAGGCAGATCGGATCGCTCTTGCGCTATATGCTCGGAAGGGTGGAAGTGCTCAATCTGCGTAATAACGGGGAAACCCGCTCACGAGCGCACTTGCGCGGTTGCGACCGTCGAACCATTGCACACCTCTCAACAACATTAGCCGACCGAGCCAATTGCTGAATATATAAAAAATCTTGTTAAAGCCCGAGGTCGCCCCGGCCGCCTTCCTCCTGCCTCCTCAATACCTCCTCAACTTTCGTCTCCGGATGGTGGTAGAACAGGAAGAAGTTACAAATTAAACACTGCACTTTTCGTTTATTCAATGAACTTTGATTGTAGTGAAAGTTTTTTATCTCCGTCAATACGCGCGACAGCTTCCTTGTCGACAATCTGAAAATATATTAACATGTTTATTATTTTATATAAAGTTATTGGCAAAAAAAAACTGCTTCATTTTTAAATCTATTAGGACCGCTGAATGAACCAGCGGAACATCATGGCATCCCTTGTTGTTGGCACTCCGACATAGTATGTTATTGTATGTCGAGCCATGTCTGGAGAAAGAGGGATTTCATTTTTAAATGACTTACTTATTGATATAATAAATTACATTATATTTATGTGATTGTTTAATTTTAAATAGTTTTCTAACCTGGAGTTAGAATACAGTCCATCTTCTACTGGGACTACTAGGTGGACACTGCGTTGACACTGGTCAGGGCACTGGGTGGACACAGCGTGGACACTGGACAGGGCACTGGGTGGACACAGCGTGGACACTGGTCAGGGCACTGGGTGGACACAGCGTGGACACTGGTCAGGGCACTGGGTGGACACAGCGTGGACACTGGTCACGGCACTGGGTGGATACTGTGTGTCGTCACTGGCTCCTCAACATCCGCATCTACCATCTGTACGACACATATTGTCATTAATCAGTGTTAGCCTCAAAGCCTGTATGTGTATGTGCGTGTGCGTGTGCGTGTGCGTGTGTGTAAGTATTTTTTTCATTTACAATTGTTTTTTCATTGATTTTACTAATATATAATCTGAATTTAATATCCTAGCAAAGTTTAGTGTATTTGTTGTCTTTGTTAATGGCATGTTTGAATCGGAGTCAACGATGTTACATTGGGCTCGTCCTTGAGGTAATATGGTGTTGACTCGTTGCCGCAGAGATAAATGTGATTGTATTCTGATTCAAATTACTTCTTCAAATCTTTAAAATCTCTATACTAATTTCTAAATTGTAATCCGAATAAACAAAAAATAAATATTTGAATATTGAAAACAAACCAAATATTCTTGCCCAATATTAGACAGTGATCTGCGCTGCAAATGAAGTCTTATCTAAAAAGTTGACCTTTGAAAGCTATCCACTTGACTGTTTCATATTACGTTTATATTAATAACATACTTGCTTCCTATTTCTATTTTAAGCTACTTTTATCATAATTATTTAAAATTATTTTTAGTTAATTCTCAATTCAAAAAAACAAATTTACTTAAAACTTTCATTTTTTTTATTTTAATTAAATGTTTGTTCTACAGGATTAGCTTTTCATTTTAATAATATAGGTCTCATCACATTAGACCAAGGTGTAGGTCAATGACCGATGTCTGGCACTGACCACGCCCAGTGCAGCCAGCCTCCCTCTATACCTCGGTTGTAGTCTATGTCTACAGAGCGGAAGTGGATCAATACATCACTACTACAAAATGGCTGGATGTCCACTTTTAATGCAATTAATATTTGGCCAATGTTTGTCCAACTTGTATTCTTCAATATTGGCTCATGTTTGTTAGTTGCATTGTCCAACTTGTTGGTTAGTAGTTGGTGAGGGTAATGCAGATGCGCAGCCGCGGATCAATATTTTAGAACAAGATGGCTTCCGGCATTTCAGTAGCCATTTTAAAACAAAGTCTAACATGTTGCTTAGGTTTTATATTTTAGCTTTAGCCACTATACGTATAATATTATTTAATTCATCTTTTTGTATAACACAAGCACACACACGCACACACATACGCACTCACGAGTAGCGCAGTTGAAATATACTTCCTTATTTTTTTAATTAAATTAACAATTTAAGTAACAATAAAAGCATCAAAAAAAATACCTTCTTATGAGCGAAGTCCCCAAACAATACACGCGACGGACAAGAGGAGGACCCACATCAGCTGCGGCTCAGTCCTGTTACTAAATATAAAATATTACCTGCTCTATTCACGTTCGGACGTCGCTGTCGTCGCTGCTAGTTTTACCGCCTGACCTATATATGTGTAGTTCAATCCCCCGACACCCCGAGCAGTAACAAAGTAGACACTTACCAGACGGTTATCCTGTCCTTTGGGCAGTCCAAGTCGAGTGATCAGCCAGGAAGTAAGGTAACACAAGCTCGTCACTAAACTCGCGACAGTAATCGCAGTCGTAACTGTTCTTCGCTATATTTCGCATCGACCGGGGACAAATCACCGCCGGCGATTTGTCCCCATCGTATCAGAGGAGTACAGAGAGAGGAGTGCAGAGAGAGGAGTGCAGAGAGAGGAGTGCAGTCCACGGCACAGTCGCTCACAGCCGGGAGACGTCGCACTGGAACAGGAGCACCGGGAGCGCCGCGCGGGCTTTTATACTCGCAGCAGTGCCAGTGCGCGGCACACACTGACTGCGCGCTTTGCGCAATCTACCCGCGGTCGATAACGCGAGTCTACCGGCGGCCGATCAACTCCTGGTTCAAGTTATAAGTCATTTTTAAACGTTGTTTGTTTGTACTTTTGGTTTTTGTAATTGAATGTCGGGTAACCAAACTCCACTTGGTATTTCGTGTACTTAAACCGTCATTTTGTATTTATCATTTACATTGAAATTAAAAAAATATATAATAAATAAAAATTACAATTCATAAAAAAAAATAACAAAAATTCATAAAATTTATGCTTAAATAATCTGATTGCTTGACCGACTGGATTCGAATCGGAGAATTCTGATCTTGTAAATTATGGTTTCTTCACTCTAAATATATAACAGGCATATGGCACAAAGTATGACTGTAAAGCGACTGGTTGTGGGTTCGATTCCCACTCGAGGAGAGGAAATAAAAATATTTCCATTTCATTTGCTCTGATGTCGCGGCAACGCGCGACGTTAAGTTCCGCCACTTAACACGCAATGCCTTCAAAAATTCGGCGGTGCGTGGGGAACGGAGTGTCTTAACACTAGGTTCCCTCTGCGTAGGCAGAGTAGCCCTGCTGTGTGCGGAATATAACGTGGAGCTTTATTTTAAGTAATAAAAAAGAGATATTTTTGAGCATTTCTTCTTCTTTGACATACGTTCTGAAGCGTATTTCAGTTTATTGATATATTTCTTAGTCGAGTGGACATCGGACACCTGAATACCTAACTTGAACAACTTAACATGTCGTTTTTTTATTATAATTTGAGTAAATTTAATAAATATTCATATGTTATTGTAAAGAGCTGAATTACAGAAAAAAAAAATCTTTAACTAATTAATAATAACCAGGCAGTAGCGCGGGGGTGAGCTTAAAATATATTTCAATAAAATATAATACAAAAAGTGTTCGCGACCCTGCCAGGATTCGAACCTGGAATCTTCTGATCCGTAGTCAGACGCGTTATCCGTTGCGCCACAGGGCCTGTGACGTGTGGTGTCTAATATCTGTACCTACTCGAGTGCGACTTGTGACTCAAATACATATAAGCATCCTCAACATTGTAGCAGAAAACGTATTAAAAAATCGATGACTATTGTAAATGAACAAACGCACATAAAATCTAAGGTTTTAAAGCATATAATAGCATAGCATATAATATTTAAAAAAGACATTTAGAAAACGTCTATTTATTAAAAATTTGAACGCAGCGGGATTCGAACCCGCGCCTCCTGAATACCGTCCAGGCGCTCTCACCGCTGGGCATGCTCAGTTTAATTTTTATTGGTTTTTTAAATGTCTTTTTCAATTTTCCTAAGTGTGAAATAACACTTTAAAAATGTTTAAAAAAATATAATATTTTATAATTGATGAGGTTTCTCTCAGGTCTGTACGTGCGACTGGTTGTGGGTTCGTTTCCTGTTAGCTATATTCTAAGTACTCAACACGCAATGTCTTGGCTTAGATTCGCTTTGACCAGCCGAGAAGTCTCACAAAATCAGTTTCTATATAAGTTAACCTTCCGAAAACCTTCACTAAGGGAGCCGTGACATCGATGTATAATTAGAGCTCAAGATTTATTACGAGAGGATTTTAAATATTAAGTTCTTCTTACAGCTGATTCACAGAATAAGTATTTATTTTTTTCCAGCTTAACACTTTTTCATAGTCAGAGAGAACGGAGCGTTCTCTCTCTCTCTCCGCTTTCCGCCTGAAATTAATATATTGCGTGTTGAGTCGCGGAACTCAACGCTGTCCTTTGTATTGTAATATTTTATTTGATCAACAACATGTTCAATGACATGCTGTAGACCACTGGTACCCAACCAGTGGTCCGCAGAAAAGATAAAATGGTTCGCGAACTATTTTAAATTTAGCAGGTGTTGTACCCAACTCTACCCAAAGTTATACAACTCATCGAACTACATAATGACAGAAACTACAAGAATTACACAGTGGTCCCTGTTAGCAAGAATAATGTAAAAGTGGTTCTTGATCAAAAAAAGGTTGGGAACTGCTGCTATAAACAGTGACATACATACGATAGGAACAAGAAATAAAGATAAACTTGTAACTCCACGTTATCGCCTCCAAAAAGTAAACAAATCTTTTATAGATCTGAGTGTACGCATACATATATACCTAAATAAATTGTTTTAACCCATAGACTGTTTTGTATTTGCCAATGGAGGAAATCAAAATCACTATAAAAACAATATTAACTAGGAACCGCCTCTTTTCTCTGCATGACGGGAAGAGCTGAGCGAAGTACATATTTAATATTATTAAACATGTTAAACATGTTAAAAAAATTCGAAAAGCAAACATTTAACGTTCCAAGCCAAGTCTATGGGCACTTTTTAACCATTTAATTACCATTTATTAAAAAGTACAATTACAATTGTCACCAAAAAACTTCACACAAGACACGACACAGTGCTCGATACCCCTCACTGTGCCAAATGTCAGAGGTCTACTACAAATAGCCCAGGAAGAGTTAAACCACAACGAACACACACTTTTGACCAGTAAGCAATGCTTATTACTCTGTAGAATATATTATAGTATACTCTGTAGAAGAATATTTAAAGGGTAAATAAATACATGGAAGTAATCTGATTTGAGTTTAGTGCAGGTTAGCTACCATTGTATTAAGTAATAAAGTTGTAATTTTTATATCCAGAAGGAGCAACTGTTGAGTTTCTCTGTGGCTCTTTTCAGCGGAACTGCCTTAAAAAGTGTTTGAAAAAGTGTATTTGAATAGAGATATTTTAAATTTAAATATGAAGAAGTTGTTAAGGAAACGTATAATTAAAACAGCGGGAATTGATTGTTAGTAAAAATTATACAATCAGATATTAAGCCTTAAACCTCCTTGAATATCAGCATTATAAGATATACATTTAGGAATTTAAATTAAACTTATGTTAAACTCTAATTGTAAAGTACACAGTGAACAGTGCTGTGCCGCCTCCTGGTCGTCCGATACTCCTCGCAGGTGGACGCTGTGAGCATGTCGTAGCTCATATCCATACTTGTGTGCTCTGAGCTCTGGGCCGGCTTAGCCTATAGCGCACACGGGGGCGCTCCCTGAGACAGCTAAGAGCAACGTCTTGGACCATGGTACCACAATGATATGACAGAAGCGGCCAGCCAGCGCGTCGGCGGCAGTTATCAAGACATCATCTTCGAACATTTGGTTTTTATAAAATAGATTGGGGGTTGTCGTCAGGTCTAGGGGGCGCATGGTTTTCACTGCACACGGGCGCTACACGAGCTAGAGCCACCTCTGTGTGCTTGTAGTTAAGTACATTGCTACAGAAGTAGTTATAGACCGCGGCTTCGTTCACGCGGTCAATAGGAACGGGGACTACTACTTTTATTGTTTGCCCTGCTCGAGCTATTGAAATTAGATTAGTAAACCTTAGTCAGTAGACAGTCTATTTACTTTACCTTCTAAGATTCTCATTTCAATGGTTAAAGATTTCATTTATTTTTTTTGTGTCGCTAGGCAATACAGTTTTCATGGACCACTCGTGTGGACTGTGGGGGCTAGGACTTCCAAAACTGCTGACTTAGGTATTTACTTATTCCTAATAAGTAGCTAAACAAAGTCTATAATATAAAATGAGTCGCTGAATGTGTCGCTAAGCGCAAAGCTCGAGAACAGTTAGACCGATTTTGCTAATTCTTTTTTTAGAATATTTATTGAAGTACTATAGATGGTTTATATGGAGAGAAAAATTATAAAAATTTCCTGAAAGAGTCTAAAAAAACAACACTTCTATCCTCCCATACAAAAAATTCGTAATAATACTGATCCGAAATTATTGAACTTATACGCGTGATTTTTAATGTGTAGATGTAAGAGCATATCATAGCGTTGACGCTCACTAATAAAGGATATTTAGAAATCAACCTCACCATACGCCAAAAATAAATTACTCGCCACAAATGCGTACAACTATTGAAATTCAATAGTTTCGGTTCTGGGATGAGGAATCAGTCAGTCAGTGAAAGAGGAAAAGTTACTTTAAATATAATAGATTTAACTCAACTATTATGAACGCTTATGTTAGCTTAAACTATATGTGAGTCTATTAAATCAAAATGTTGAATCAAAATCAACGTAGTCCGATTCTTAACCTGAAAAGGGGATTCGGAAGAAACGATGGAATCACTCTTAAGCATATAATATATTTAAATAAATAGCTTCACGCTATAATCCGCACACAGCAGGGTAGGCAGAGGGAACCTAGTGTTAAGACACTCCGTTTCCCACGCACCGCTGAATTCGGAGGCATTGCGTGTTAAGTAGCGGAACTTAACGCTGCGCCTTACCTCGACACCAGAGCGAAGAAAATGGAAATATTAAATATTTCCACTCCTCGAGTGGGAATCGAACCCACAACCAGTCGTTTACAGTCACACGCTTGTGCCACTGAGCCATGACTGACCACTATAATACATTTAAGAAAATATAACATATTTCGCAGTTTAAAATGAGCTGAATGGTAAAGCGTAAGTTCGCGCTAGTCTGATCACAACCTGCTACCTTCACAGTTATAACAAGAGACACTATATTCGCACTGCGCTCGTTCGAAATAGAATAATTATTATTTTTATTGTATAAGTAGATATTACATTCACTTGACATTAGTTAAGAATGCAGATAGTTAATATGATTTCGCTTTGCAAGTTATTTTAGAGAAATTAAAATAAACATAATTCGCTCATCTTATATTTCATTAAGTATTTAGAATCGCATTGGCCGATACATGTAAGTAAGGTTCCTTCTTCGCAAGCACTCCACATGACCGCCAAGTGACTCCTCGTGACAAGTCTCTCTCTCTCTCCGCCGCCTCGTCGATGAAGAGCGAGTAAATAAAACACTAACGAGTCGAGTTTACACTCTTTATTCACTAATCTTGGAACATTTAGTCACATTTTCATAGCACTAGTGGCTATTTCCATCCACTTACAATATATGAGATAACTAAGAATTATATTAAAAATATTAAAACAATGGCACATGTTTGACAAGTTTTGGTTGAAATTAATTCAAACTTAATTTTATAAAATATATAAATTTCAAAGTAAAAATCCACCGAGTAAGTACTAACACTACTAGTACACTTAAAAACTAATTTTAAATGCAATTTGTAAATATTGTTACAAAATATAATTTTAATAAAATTATGCGTAATATATAAGTACATGTATATATAAAGTAGTCAGTCAGTCAATAGAAGGAGTTCATATAAAAGTATATCAAAAAACTGTAATATCTACAGACCTGAAGGACTTGAAGTCACCGACCGAACCTTTCAAAGGATTTCAACCCGCTAAATTCGGTTTTAATTTAGTCTATACATTACATATTTAAAGTTAAAGGTTTTAAAATTAATATATTATTCCCTGGAAAATAGACATGTTCAGAGAAGAAACCTCAAATTTATATTATAAATATTTAGAAAGATTTTGCGTACATCACTAGGGTTTTTCCAAAGTTTAGAAAACAATTTCTTTTATTAATAAAGAACCGTATATTTAGGAGATAAAGAATAACTTTTATGTGCATCACTACACGATATACCGTATAAATGTCCATCACTACTATTTAGCCAGAAGCTGAAAAGCAACTTGTTTTCTTAAGGAATATTACATTTATATTACGATCATTATAACTATTTATGTCCATTATTAACATTAACGAGATTCTGTCAATATATTAAAATAAATCTAAATATATACTTATATTATTATATATAATATATTATACATAATGTATTATATAAAACAATTCATATCACTTGTCTAAATAATTTGCTCCTTAAAATTTACATAAATGCATAAAAAAGTTGACTATTTAAGTGTTAATCTAAACAACATAACATCATAAACTACTCGCTAGATATATAAGTTATTAGAAAGTTTTATTACACGTAACCAGCAGTATTCCAGTAAATCAATTACCTAATTACTATAATTATTTAACTATTAACATTATATAAAAAAAATCTTATACTATAGAATATATGAGGAATATAAGGCAAAGGCGTTTCAGTCACAAAATGGCAAAATCGAGTAAATTGCAAATTTCCGCTGTGTCGTAATAAATCGATATTTTTACCCGAATAATATGTTGGTTTATTTATTGGAATACTTTATTAGTGACTGTGGCCTATTTGCTAGTAACATTTTTTGGATCGAAGCTGTTTTGCACGTGAGCGTTATTTTCTAAGTGTTTTTTTTTATAGAATCGCCGTGGATTGTCAGGTTGCCTCTCATAATATAGTGTAGCCGTTTGTGAGCTCTAAAATTTCGTGTACTCAGTTAAAATAATGCATTTTTGGACTGAAGCGTCTTTGCTTTTATACCCCTCATATATTAATATAGTCACATAATCATATTAATCAATAAGTAGTACGATATATTAACTTTTATTATTTTTACTTATACAGGTATAATTGTATTAGATTTCTAATATCGATATTCAATTTATGTTATTGTTATCGCTACTTAATATTTTAGAGTCCTCAGTGTCACTAATATACCCGTCCATGCCTGTATAATGGGTAGGGTTCATTAGAAGAGGACTGGCGGACAACGCTTTCAAATCCCGTATGGGGTAATGCTCTACCCACGATTCGCTGAAAAGAAAATAAAAAAAAATAAACAAAAAATAAACGGCAGCTCAAGTGTCAAATGTCAAAGTGACATTGACATACATTAGCCAAAAAAGATAAAGAGTAAGTTGTAGGGAATAAAATAAAATTAAATAATAAATAAAACATAATAAATAGAAATAAATAAAAAAGAAAAAAGTACATTGTCCATATTTTTAAAATAGCTCGATGTCATTGATGACCATATACACTGCGAGTGCAATCGCTACATACATACAGATTCTTACAAAAACTACTATCTTAGATTCTTTTTGATACAACTCATTGCTTTTAATATTACTTTTTACATACTTGGGGTGAGCATTGAACATAATTGGTAAGAATTCGTCCACTGGGAGTAAACTCTTGAGGGGATTCGCTCTTAGCAGTTTCTCCGCCCCGCGGAGAGTCAACACATAGCCCAAGGTCCAGTAAGAGTAGAGTGGCTTCACTGTATGACTGGTCACTTTGGTCTCGCCTTCCACTAATATCTTTCTCCCCAAGTATCTACAACAGGAAGAAGTTATAACTATTTAACAAATTAAAGTATGAACTTTTCGTTTATTCAATGAACTTACAATAGGTCGTAGTGGAAGTTCTTTATCTCCGTCAATACGCGAGACAACTTCTCTTTGAAATATGATACAAAATGCACGTCGTCCTCCATTACTAATGTCATCTTGTGTTCCTTGTCGACAATCTGAAAGTTTATTAATATGTTTATATATTTTTTATAAAATTATATAGTATTAGATAATGTATCGTGGAAATAAATTATAAATATTACCTCTTTCCATATGTTATAATGACTTAAGAAACAACCAATTTCGCCAGACTTCATCGGTCTGCAAAATATAAAAATATGTAAGAACATCTGTTTTAAATGAAAATTATACCTATTTAATTTTATTTACCTTCCATGATATGGATCCTCATAGTTTCTCATTAACTCAATCCCCATATTCTGTAGATCGTCCCCAGTCAATGCCCTTAAGAAAAAGATTGAATATTTAAAAAAATATCATAGCTTATATAATTCTGTTTAATTATAAAAGCTAATTTGTATATATTTACTTTGCCACATTCAGACCAGATCAGACCTGAAAACCTGCCTGGTCTGGTCTGGCCTGGTCTTGCCAAACATACTTACTTTCCATCAATCGCTTCAAATATGGTGACCTCCATGCCGAGTTCCCTAAAGCTCTCTATCATCAATTCCCTCCTCTCTCTCCGTCTATCGAGGTTTATCATGTAAATTTTACACATTCCGAACAGAGATGTCTCTGGGAACGGGATATATTTGTATAAAGGCGGGTAAACATGTAACATAAAGCCTCTGCTTAAAGCTTCTAGTTTCATATTAGTGAGTCTTTTTCTTTCTCTCTCCGGAGTGGAATTCTCCGCAGGAATTGTAAGGAAACCGTACATACGGTCATTGCACAGTTTCAACCTGGCTCCTGAAATTTATTGCAATATTGACGAAAATGTCTATCAAGCTTTTGGCAGTGTTGGGCCAAAATTAATTGCAATTAACTATTAAATATTAACAAATTAAGCACATGTTTGTACGAAAATCACAATTAATCATTAATTGTAGTGTAGACATTAAGAACTAATCAATTTTCAGCCAATTGTGATTTCTATGTAAGATCCCCATTAAAAAAAATGAATTGTTAATATTTAATGGTTAATTGCAATTAATTAGCCCTGATTTTTGGCCAAAAACAATCTAAACCAACAATGTCACAACTACCTACCGATATTGTATGCACTAATACAGAAAACCATGGTGTCATCTTCAGGTCCTTCATATTTGATCATTCCTTCGGAGTTATAAGTCAAGTGCTTGGACATTTCTGGCCTTAAATCTATGAGAACCGCTGAGTTGACCAGCGGGACATCATGGCACCCCTTGTAGTCAGCATTACGGCGTAGTATGTTACTATAATCTGATGTGCGTAAATAAGTAAAGTCGCTGCTCATGCCGTGCCTGGAGAAAAGAGGGGAAATTAACTTTTTATATATCACTTTATTTATGAGCCCAGTCATGGTCATGGAGACAAATAAGTGAGACTGCAAACGCGACTGGTTGTAGATTCCCGCTCGAGAAGTGGAAATATTTCCATTTTATTCACCATGGGAATTCAACACAAAAACAAAGGGCAAAATGTGGTGTTGAGTTCCACTACTAAGACAAAATGCCTCCAGCAGCAGAATTTGGCGGTGCGTGGGGAACGGAATGCCTTAACACCAACTCTCTGCCTAGTTGTGTGTAAATGATACAGTGTGAAGCTATTAAAAAAGGAAAAATGATAATCATTATATACTACTAATTACATATTTTTTTATTATTAAATTTGCTCACCAGAAGTTTGAATATAGTCCATCAGACAACAGCATGGGTGCCACCACTAACTCCTCGCGTATTATTAATGACTTTAACGTCAATTTGTCTGTGAAGACAACATCCGCATCTACCATCTGTAGAACACATTCATTATCATTAAACAAAGTGTTGGCCTCATTTATTGTGTACCAAAAAGTTGTTTGTTTCATTTAAACTTACTAAAACATAATCAGAATTTATTTTTCTAGCAAAGTTTAGTGCTCTTTGTTTTAATTTCATGACATGTTTGAATCTGGTCGGAGTCCATGTTGTTACATTGGGCTCGTCCTTGTGGT
The DNA here is from genome assembly GCA_019049465.1 of Dryas iulia moderata. Lineage (NCBI taxonomy): Eukaryota > Metazoa > Arthropoda > Insecta > Lepidoptera > Nymphalidae > Dryas > Dryas iulia. Next base: position 20,038,567 of record CM032415.1, on the reverse strand, counting down.
AATATGGTGTTGACTCGTTGCCGTAGAGATAAATGCGATTGTATTCTGATTCCACATTACTTCTCCAAATCTTTAACATTTCTATACTTTTATCTGAATTGTAGTCTGAGTAAAACCTGAAATATCAAATTGAATTTTTAATATTTGAGTAATAAAACACACCAAATATTCTTGCCCAATATTTGACAGTGATCTGCGCTGCCAATGAACTTTTATCTAAAGTTGACCTATGAAAGTTACACATTTGGATGTTTTTATTATGTTAGTCTAAATAACATATTTATTTCCTCTTTCTCTTTTAAGTTACTGTTATCCAAATTATTTAAAATGATTTTTAGTCTATTCTGAATAACAAAAAATTTCATTAAATTAAACAAGCAAGATTTACTGAAAGCTTTTTAAATTTAAAATTATACTTAATATTTTTAAAGCTTTTTGAAAAACTTGCATTGTTTAATTTAAAGTTTATTCCAGATTTTTGAAACTTTATTCCAAAATGTTCTAATTGCTTTTCATTTTGTGTAAATTAAAAAATAGATGATTTCAGTTTAATATTAGTCTCATCATATGGCAGCAAGGTATAGCTTATACCAACGTTGATAGCCAATGGCCAACCTCATATACAATGTTGGAGGTCATTGACCGATGTCTGGCACTGACCACGCCCAGTGCAGTCAGCCTCCCTCTACATCTCGGTTACAGTCTATGTCTAGAAGGCTGAAGTGGATCAATACATCACTACTACAAAATGGCTGGATGTCCACTTTTAGTGCAATTAATATTTGGCCAATGTTTGTCCAACTTGTATTTTTTAATATTGGCTCATGTTTGTTAGTTGCATTGGCCAACTTATTGGTTTGTAGTTGGTGAGGGTAATGCAGAAGCGCAGCAGTGGATCAATATTACAGAACAAGTTAGTTTGTTTTAGTTATTTCATGGCTGACGTCAGAAAAGTCAGTCTTCAGATACCCATTTTAAAAACCAAAAAACATTATGTATTTTGTTTTATTTGTTGTGTTATATATATTATTTCTTAGCCTTATAATGTTGATCATTATTTTTAAATACGTTTTATTTTTAAATTTTAATTAAATATTTTTTTGTATAATGCATAGATGAATATATAATTCTTAAATTCTTCTTAATAAAAATAATATCTATAAACTCGTAAACAATAATATCTTCTTATGAGCGAAGTCCCCACACAACACACACAGCGGACCAGAGTCCTCCATATCTGCTGCGGCTCAGTCCTGTTACTAAATATAAAACATTACCAGCTCTATTCATGTTACGGACGTTGCTGTCGTCGCCGCTAGTTTTATCGCCTGACCTATATATGTGTAGTTCAATCCCCCAACACCTCGAGCGGTAATAACTAGAAACTTACCAGACAGTTATTTTGTCTTTTGGGTAGTCCAAGTCTTGTAATCCCGCTAAGAAATAAGGTAACACATATTGTTTATTTCTCACTAAACTCGCGATAGTAATCGTAGGAACTTCTGAGTCTTTAAATTTCGTATCAAATGAGGACAAATCAGCACCGGCGAAAGAGATAACTACTACACATATTAAACATTTAATTCCTGGATGCGCCATTGTTTAAAAACACAATTTAACACACTCGAGGTAATTTTAGACTAGAATAGAAGCAATGGGAGCTCCTCGGGGCCTTTATACACGTTTTAATAACAGTGCGCGGCACATATTAATTTAGCGCTTTGCGCAATCTATCTTCAATCAATAACTGAAGTCTAGAACTGAGGGCGGGAACGGGGAAGCATGATTTGATAGCTGAGGCAAAGTTGCCATTTTGTGACAACAAAGAATTACTATTTTAAATCATATAAAATTAATAATCATTTCATTTTATTATTAATAATATTGAAAATAATAATATTTTATATATAATAAAGATTATGTAATTTATAATATGGGATACTTAATATGATTTTGTTTTCAAAATTGACATTTACAAAACGAACTTCTTTGTCTTGATCAGATTAATTAGTGTATTTTCTGAATATAATGTTATTCCTTTGACTTTTTTATTTCCAGAAGTATATTAAGTCAGAATTATAATTATTAATAATTAAAAAAATCTATTTATTAAATTCGACTTTGACTTGGTAGGTATGTAGTCGGTATAAACATGCAATGTATGAAAGGATTACTAATATCCTGCGAATTTAAGGATATTTATGAATTTATAAAGTTATTGATATTATTTTACACTTTGGTACAGTAATGTTTTCCAATTGGAAATTTCACGCCTCTATTTCAAAAGTAAGGTACAGATTTTATTAAAAAAATAAAAATAAGAAATGGTTTATATTACAATTATTTTCAATTCCCAGTTTGGTGAGATAAGGGTGGACCACACTGTGTCTTCCACGGATCCAAGAGTGAGCTCCGCCACCTAACAAAAATTATCTTTTACTCTTCACTTCAGAATAAGTGCTTGGAAATATAAAAAAACTGCTAACACTCAATGATATTCAGATCTAAGGACGTTATTTAAAAGAGCTACTTAAAAAATTCCAAGTACCGACCTAGATATCTATCTATCATATCCTTGTTTCTACAAGTCTATTAAAAGCACAGGGGGATAAATCAATATTTGCATACAGAGAAGCAATGCGCATGTTCATTTGGAACATCCGATGCACCTGGGGGTGAGGGATGCTGTACTTTATATATTATACATAAATTTATATCCAATTTTAAGCCCAACATCGATCATCTCGAATGTTCTACCGTCTATGTGGAGCTTGACCCCTGACTCGACCTTTTGGTGAAATGTTGCCATATTGTAAAATGAACTGTGGCGACAGGCTATAAATAAAGTGATTACGTTTTTTGGAATTTTTAAGATATGTTTAAAAAATCAGTTTAATGGATGAATGTTAAAAAATTTAGATATCAGTAAATATTACATTTCTGGATTGATTCTTATTGAAAGCATTAATCATTTTGGGGAATATTTTCTATTTACATATAAAGAAATTTATTTTATTGTTATTTTTTTTATTTCACGCTGTATTCTGCACTCTCTCTGACTACCCCGCAAGGGATACAGCGTGAAGCTAAAAAAAAAAAAAATAAAAAAATAAAAAAAAATAAATAATAATCTGCACTCAGCAGGGTAGGCAGAGGGAACTTAGTGTTAAGACACTCTGTTCTCTTTTATTACACCTTAAATTATTACAATATTTACTACATAATCACTTTTCTTTTGTACTCCACTTTATATTTTATAAATAAATCCAATACTGATAGTTATATCCGCTAGACTCATTATTTGAACTAAAACTTCTATAGAATTGTTGTAATTTGAAACTTTATGTAACAGATATATCTATACTATGTTTTAATTTCTTCATAAACTGATTTATTATTCCTTATAAACATAACGTAACTTAAACGTATCGGTCTGTCTTTATTTTCTGTTATTTCAGATATTTTAATGACACATGAGATTTCTAATGACTAGTGGAAAGTGCGAGAAATTGAAATTGAATTTAAAACCATCGGTTTAACGTATGTATAAAGTATTTATATGTAATGAAATATTAAAAACTGTATGTTTTAATCGCACATATTTGGAACTACTGCACAGATTTTAATGAAACTTTTTGTTATATAATGAATTGATCATTGATTTTGAAGAGTGAAACACCTGATGTAAAACCATATCTAATACTTTAATTATTAGTACTTGAAGATAAAAAAAACGTGTCTTAAGTGTATTTTGATGGCAAAGGTCTAAGCCCACACAAACTAAGGGGACAGCTACTAGTTAATAAATAAATAAAAGAAACCAAAACATGCTTGAATAATTTATTAAGATAATTTTCATTTTTCCATATACCATAATAAAGCGTATCGTTGACGTATCATCATAAGAAATCGATAGTACCCTTCTCGTTAGACCCATACCTAAATATACTGTAAAGCATTCTATACATAAAATATTCATCTTTAATCACCATTCCAAAAATAGAGAAATACCATATTAATAATTAATTTAAATAATGTATTCGATCAATCAATTATAATCTAATATAATTGGACTACTGAATATTATAAGCTAAAATATTTTTTAAACTCGGTTAGTACATTTGGCATGCCTTGTTCGTTATATAAATACGAATGTTTACCTTTTTTTCACTTATATACTAATTGATATATTTGATTTAGAATATAATTCAGTTTATCTATAATAAGATTATTTAGAATATCATTTCGATTTATTAATTTTAAAATTTCTTAAAATCTACCAAATATATTATAGAAATGTAAATATTCATCTTAAAATGTAAGTTTTCTAAGAAAAATAGATATGAAAAGATATAATAGCCTATATAATAAATTCTAAATACCACTTTAGAATATTTGCGCTACTTAATCTAATAAAATATGTAGATTTAAAAATTACAACAAATATTTAAAATGTATAACATTAAATATAAATAAATGTTTACAAAACTTTAAATTATTTAAAGTTGAAAACATCTTAAAATCACAATATTATTGAAAACACACACAATACAGTGAATATAGAATTAGTAAAATTTCAAAAACAAAATAATTGTATATAAAATATTCAAATGAGATCTTAAATATCAACAATATAATGTTGCTAGATCCTTTCGCTCTCTCGAACCCACTACCAAAGTGGACTAAGTCAAGTCTTCATCATGTTAAAATAATACATTTAAAATATATATATGTATATATATATATATATATAGTATATATATATATATATATATATATATATATATATATATATATATATATATATATATATATATATATATATATATATATATATATATATATATATATATATATGTAAACCTCCATAATATATTAAAAATGTATTATTGCAACTGGCAAGATTTTCAAAATAGTTCCACTTTGACATTGACATTGACAGTCGCACTACCACAGACATAATAGGAAGCGTTCAAAAACGACTTACGCATTAAAAACTTACGATAAAACACTTAACAACCGATATTTCAGGCCCAAATTTTCCTTCGACCTCGAGAAGATTAAGAATGAGATATATTGTCTTGTTATTCACTTACACTATTTACGTATACTTTAGAGGCCATTATACCGTTAACTTAACTAATATAGTTCGTGACAGTCCATTTTATTCTTCAAAGTTGACTAGTGTAGTGTTATCGATGTATATCGTGTCGGACTTCTTGATTTCCGAGGGGGGTAGACAAAATGGCGGCGGGTGAGACCAAAAACCGTTTTCTGTGCACACAATTGATGATTCGCCCAATATTTCGTAACCCTCCTCACAGGAATATATGATAAGATCTCCGACAGGGTATTTCGATTCTTTCGAGGAGGTGATGAGCAAGCGGCCGTTCTCGGGCACGAGCGGATCTGGACAGTAGATGGCTGTCGTATAGAAAAATATATTTTATTAATATGTACATATATGTATGTAAAGCTTATGGTGATCTATTGGAAATTTAAATGTGTATTAATACTTTTTGTTATTCATTTCAAAAATGGTAAAATAATAAAAGTCACACTTTCATCCATAAACATTTACAAAGGGCAAAACAAAATCAACTTAAAAACAGGAAAAACATAATTTTCACAAAGAGTTCTAAATTAAGATATTTACTTGTATAAATATGAAAAAAAAACTTTATGACTGATATTCTACAAATGGTAATAACATCTAATTAACAAAGAGATAAAATTAATTAATTTCGAAAATTTAGACGTTCTATATAACATATTAGATATTTAAAAGCAACAATAAACATAGTAACGACTGACTGTAATCTAATTAAAATTGAAAAACAAAAAAAAATAAAAAAAGACATTTAAAGAAAACGTATAAAAATTTCAACGCAGCGGGATTCGAACCTGCGCTTCCTGAATACCGTCCAGGCGCTCTCACCACTGAGCTATGTGCTCTACTATCCGCTGCGTCGAAATTCTTGTACGCTTTATTACAACTTATTTTTGTTGTTAGCATCTCAGTAGAGAGATTTTTAAAAATTTCTGCACTAGTAGTTTTAGTAGAAGAGGAGGGAGAGAGTATACATATTGACAGGTCGCCGTTCCAGCTTTCATAGGGACTCTAGGTTACTTCCCCGTCTAAGGGAGGACACTTGCTGCGAGGGGGAACACCAGACGCCAGGTGACACCATGGGGGGTGTATACTCACGCACACAAACCGGCAGGTCGCCGCTCCACCTGCCGTCCAGCTCGCACTCGAGGCCGGGCGCGCCCACCAGCCGGTAGCCCCACGCGCACGCGAACACGGCGCGCCCGCCGTGCGCCGCGTCGTGCTCCAGCACGGTGAGCGCGCCCGCCGCGCGCAGCACCGGACAGAACCTCTCTACACACGTCGGCGGCTGCGATGACCAACGCCCTGTACACGTACACACTAATTGTTTATTACACAGTTTAACACCAAACGCTCTAAACGCAAACAACCTATGGAAATTGATAAAATTATTAATCTTTTACTCATTTATTTTTTTGTACAGAACCCTTTCACATGTTGACGGTTGGGATGACCAACGCCATGTTAATTGTCTATTATTGACTGAAAATTAGACCTTTTTCAGGTCTGAGGCGTTAAGTTGTGAACCGGTGGGTAAATTGTTAAAAGTTTAAAAAAATGAATTAAAATCGATTGAAGGGCAGTGGCACAAAATATAATAACTGTAAACGCTACCAAGGCTGTAGGTTCAATTTCCACTCAAGGAGTGGAAATATTTAAAATGTCCATTTTCTTCATTCTAGGGTAGACACAAAGCGCAGAGTTAAGTTCCGCTACTTAACAAAAATGCCTCCACAATTCGGCAGAACATGAAAAGCAGAAAATCCGCCGCGTTTGCCACAACATCGGGGCAAAGAAAATAAACATATTAAATATTTCCAATTGCTCATGTCCCGAATATGATATTAAGGAAGAAAGGCATACGGACCCAGGTGCCTATAGTGTTAAAGTATTAAATATAATTAATCGTCAATAGTAAGGGCCAGTTGTAGCGCAGTGGCACACACTTGTGACTAAAACGACTGGTTGTGGCTTCGAGTGGAAATATTAAATATTTCCATTTTCTTCGCTCGCGTATCGAGGTAAAGCGCGGCGTTAAGTTCCGCCACTTACTACGCAATACCTCCAATTTTGGCGGTGCGTGGGGAATAGAGTGTCTTAACACTAGGTTCCCTCTGCCTACCCTGCTTAGAGTTTAGTAGTGTTTTCAACAGACACTGACCGTCACCCATGCAGTTGACAACAGCAGAGCCGTTGAGCTGGTAGCCCGGCTGGCAGCTGAAGTGAACAGAGTTTCCCAGCCGCGACCCTTGTGCGAACTGATGAACATGGGGTGACGAAACGTTAATCGGCGGACAAACTATGTCTGCAACAGACGGACACACACTATATAACCTGTCATGTATCAATATAACCAACATTCATTATTATAACTTATAATATTATAGCGAAATATAGCGAACATTCATAAATATAACCTATAATATTATATACATTCAACATATATAAATATAACGAACATTCATAAACATAGGAAATATATATAAATATAGGCCACGGCTGGGACCAGTCGTGGCACAGATGCACAAGATGTGACTGTAAAGCGACTAGTTGTGGGTTCAATTCCCACTCGAGGAGTGAAAATATTTAATATTTCCATTTCTTCGCTCTGGTGTCGAGGCGTCGAAGTGTCGAGAATTTCAGGAATTTCAACCTCTGTGGGAGTTAAGTTTGTATGAAAGTCCGCTAAGTTACAAGCATGCAATAAATCTGGGTTAAAGATTAAAAATTACTAAATATCTACTTTTAATCATTTTTAAAGTGTTATTCCACACTTAGGAAAATTGAAAAAGACATTTAAAGAAAACGTATAAAAATTTTAACGCATTCAAATTCAATTCAGTGATTGTGAAAATTCTACCTCAAAGAAATAGACGTTGAAAGTTTGTTTAGAAGTCAGTAACAACAGCAGCAGTAGTATAGTTATAAATGTAGATTCATTTTTAACATTTCAAAGCTTTATTTAAACACTAAGGAAATTAAAAGACATGCATAGAAAATGTATAAAAATTACACATGGTATGAAAGTCAGAAAGTTTAGATGGTTTTCAAGAGGCGCGGCTTCGAATCCCGCCGCGTTCAAAGTGTTCAAAAGTTTTCTAAAAATGTATTTTCAAATTTACTTTTTATTTATAAAAAAAGGGCCGTCGTGGCGCAGTGAGACAGCAAGTGTAAACCAACAGTCGTGTGTTCGATTTCTATAGGGAGGGAATAATTATATTAAAATTATATTAGTTAATCTGATTTGGTATGGAAGACAAAGGGTGGTGTTAAGTTACGCTTAACACGCAATGTCCAAACTTCGACGTAAAATCGGGAACAGAGTATATAAACACTAGGTTCCCCATGTATGCGGGATACAGCGTGAAGCTAAAACAAGCAAACAAACAAGCACACAAACAAACATGTTACGTTCTAGACTAGATTACTAGACTTTGAGTAACTTAAACATTTAAATTTATGTATTTTTTTAACAATGCTGATCCAGGCATTATAACAATGGGACATGTATAACGTAGAGTCATTTTATAACCGAAATGAATTTATATATTATTTAAAAAAGTAAAGTTGTTATGTCTGTAGTATAATAACAAACAAACGCACAAGCAAACAGACAAACAAACAGACACAACAAGAACATGACTCATTAACAAACTGACATACACACACATAAACGTACACACAGACAAACACACAAACACACACACACACAGACAACAAAGCAACAAGACTCACTAACAACTCTAACGGCGACGGTGTTGGTGCTGCCGGCGGGCGACGTGCACGTGTAGTGGTCGGTGTGGCGGGCGGACACGCGCGCCAGCACCAGTCGGTAGTGCAGGTCCGTCTCGCCCGTGTGGCTGGCCCACGCTGCGGACGGGCAGAGTGTTGAGACACTGTGTCGATGGCTCCTATGTCATATAAGGGTCAAAGTGCGAAATAACAACTTTACCAGAGAGATTTGTATTGGGTATTTACCTAAGAAGGGGAGGAGAGTACAATTACATATTAGGTAAATACCCAATATAACATTTTAGCAAATTTTAACTTTCGAAGCCTCTCCTGTAAGGTTGTTATTTCGCACTTAGCCCTTACACATAGGAGCCATCAATATGTGGAGTAGTTGAAAGCAGGGCAGACAGAGAGAAGACCTAAAGTTAGCCGCTTTGCTTTTACACTACAGCAAAGAACATGGAAATATTTAATTGCGTTTACTTCACTCTGATGTCGAGGCAAAACACGGCATTAATTTCCGCCACGCAATGTCACCAGAATTCGGCGATGCGTGGGAAACGGAGTGTCTTACCACTAGATTCTCTCTGCCTACCTTAATATGTGCTCGATACAGCGTAAACTAAAAAAAATTGAAATATGAGCATGATAAACTAAGAAAACTCATTTTGCTTTCAACCAAATGTGATCTTTGCAAGTTATCTTCACTGAACAAATCTGCTTATAACCAAAAACCCTGATTGCATGACACATGAAAAAAAATCATAATTAACAATTAATTAATTATCAACTGTAGTATAAAAATGAACCAAAAAAAAGCACATTATTTCAACAAATAATTAATTGTTAATACTTAATTTTTAATTGCAATTAAATTAACAAAACTAACCAGCATAATGCCTGTAAGACTGGGTCCAGCTCCAATACGGCCTGCCCAAAGACCTTGGCCAGAGGCAGTCGAGCCACACGGTGCTCCCTGGGTACACATACAGCTCCCCGCTTAGCTCCACTATGGCTGAACCGGCCACTGCTATATATTGGATGGTTGGTGGTGCTTCCCCTATAAAAAAGTTATATTTAAACCAAAATTTAATGTAATTTTTTTAGCTTCACGCTGTATCCCGCACATAGCAGAGTAGGCAGAGGGAACCTAGTGTTAAGACAAGTCGTTTCCCACTTTCCGCCGATTTCGGAGGCATTGCGTGTTAAGTCGCGGAACTTAACGCCGCGCTTTGCCTCTGATACCAGAGCGAAGCAAATGAAAATATTAAATATTATCCCTCCTCGAGTGGGAATCGATCCCACAACCAGTCGTTTACAATCGCACGTTCGTGCCACTGCGCCACGACTGGCCCTTATTTTTTTGTTATATTAAAATGTTTTTATAGCGTTTATTTAATATATGTGGATGTTTAAACAGATTTTAATGAACAAATAATATTGGTGTATTATAAAAATTTCCATTTTTCTCGCTTTGGTGTCGAGGCAAAGTGCGGCGTTAAGTTCCGCCACTTAACACGCAATGCCTCCGAACTTGACGGAAAATGGGGAACGGAGTGTCTTAACACTATACACAGCAGGATACAGCGTGAAGATAAAAAAAAATAGTAAAAAAAGGTAAATCAATATTCAAACACCCGTAAAAGAACTTTTAAGCATTTTTAAAGTGTTATTCCACACTTAGGAAAATTGAAAAAGACATTTAAAGAAAACGTATAAAAATTTGAACGCAGCGGGATTCGAACCCGCGCCTCCTGAATACCGTTCAGGCGCTCTCACCACTGAGCAATGCGTTCAAACCCGAAACCCGTAAAAGAAGTTTAAAAAAACAAAAAAGGACATTAATTCACCTGTATAATTAGTTATAACAGAGGTGGGGACACACTTGGGCATCTTAGCGGACCACTCCCCGTTCTCGCACCGCAGCATGTTGTCGCCGGTCAGCTTGTAGAGGCCGAAGTGCTTGCAACGGGCCACTATGACCGAGCCGTGGGGGAAGTAAGTGTCGATCTGTTCAAATTATTTGTTACAAAATTGTAGACAACCTTTATATTATACTAGCGACCCGCTTACGGCTTCGCCGCGTAAACTGTGTTGCTGTTTCTCATATTACAACCCTCAGGGGTGGATTTTTAAAAATTAAAGTTTCCTATGTTTAACCTTGGAGTATGAACTGTATATATTCCAAAATTGATTACAATTAAGCGTTTATATTTTTCACATAAACTTTCATCCCCTATTTCAAGCTCTAAAGAGGTTAATTTTTGATAAAATAAGTAGCATTATTACAATAAGGAGCATCTAAGTCGGACCGGTAGACTGGCCGTGAAAGCGTGACAGACAAATAGACAGACTTTCGCATTTATAATATAAGTATACAAGTTTTATATTATTAGATAACCTTTATATTATTAATAATAATATTTAAATTACAAACAACCTTTATATTATAAAACAACTATTATATTATGAGACAAAATGTGTTAAGTGAGTATATCAATTTAATTGTTGGGTTGGTCTGTTTATTTGTTTTTTCTTTACTAAATTCAAATTATGAAATTAAAATAACAACTAAAGATATTGTAAGCTTTTGGCACTTTAAGTTATTCTTTGTAATGTATAAATTGGCAACGACTATTTAAATGTTATAATATTAAGTATTATTCTTATTTACTACATACAACAAAACAAAAAAATATATATAATAATAATTACTCTTGGTCAGTGATGGACATCACCATGGATAATAAGATTAAATATATCTCAGTGCTTTTGAATTGTCACACTATATACAAATTAATACTAACAAATGCCATGGGCACCTGTGAGCCCATAGACAGAGTCACTTTATTAAAAAAAAAATAATAATAATAAAAAAAAGTATTCTCAAGGCTTAGGTCTTATTGAGAAATAAATGATAGTTTTTTTTTTACTTTCTAATATAGTTCCTCGTAGCATTACACTATTATAACATTTAAAGAAAAGAATAATAAATAGCTTACATTTTAAAAATATAACCCACAAGCGGATAAACCTACAACCATTATATTAACAACTAGCGGCCCGCTCGCGGCTTCGCCGCGTGAACTACTTCGTATCCCTCGGGAGAGCATTTTCAAAAAATAAAGTAGCCATGTTTAAGCTTAGATTATAAACTATATTTATACCAAAATTCATTACAATTGGTCAAGTGGTTTAGATTTTTCATATAAACTTTCATCCCCTATTTCAACACTTTAGGGGTTGATTTTTGAAAAAATAAGTAGCCTAATTTTGAACCAGTCACTTTTACTACTTTCATTATAAATTTCATCCAAATCGGACCGGTAGATTAGGCGTGAAAGCGTGACAGACAAACACACAGACTTTCGCATTTATAATATAAGTATGGATAATGGTTTTAAAACCGTAGACCACCTTTATATTGTTAATAATGATTTTCAAATTAGGCAATTAAATAAGAATAAATAAAGCTATTATTTAAAAATACATATGACTCCTTCGACTGCAATTTGAAGTTTCAGTCACTTTAAAATTTATCTGAAGCACCTATTATTTTAGGAAAAGCAAATTAAATATAATTAATTACTGTTAGTAATAATTAAGTTGCATTTTGAAAAGCATATAACAAGTTAATATAACCCTCCACCAATATCAACACCACCAGTTAGATTGTTAAAAATAAAAAAAAAATTACAAACTAACCATTAACAGTTGTTAAATGGCGGCTCTTTTTCTGTAATATAAATTAAAAGTTTATTTTAAGCTAGCCGTGGTCGCTTTGTCCTCAAAAAAAGAAAAGTAGCCTAAGTTCCACCCTATTACATCACCTATCTGCTAATAAAAGTCCCGTCAAAATCGCTCCAGTCGTTTCGAAGATTAGGCGAAACAAACAGACAGACAGACAGGCAAAAATTGTAAAAAATGCAGTAAATCTCAACCTCTCAAGCAGGGTGCCTATTGTTAAGATATTTTGTTCTCCACTTTCCGCCAAATTCTGGATGATGACCATGCTTCGCCTCGACACCAGAGCAATGAATATCAAATATTTCAATTCCTTCAGTGGGAATCGCGCCCAAAACTCTACGATAACACAAAATATCCAATATCTTAACAAAAAAAAGTGTCAAAACTATAAATATAACTATGTACCTATATGTATCCATTTTACATGAAATGCCTTAGACATAAGGCAGAGAGAACCTAGTGTTGAGACACTCCGCCCTCCGTTTTCCGCCTAAAGCCGAGACCTTACGTATTGACAGGCGAACTCAACGCAGCGCTTTGCCTTAGGCATCAGAGAAGTGGAAACATTTTATATATCAGCATTCCCCACAGTGGGAATCGAACCCACATTCATCGTTTAATCTCTGACTATTAAGCAAGGAGATATTTCTTAAAATATTTCTTAAAATAAATTGTTATGACATTTATAGTTACTTACCAAAATGGAGTCATTTTTGAAAGCTACAGCCATAAGAGGGTTCTGATTGCGATAAAGACATTCACGTAGAATCGGTTGGAACCTCCCGTCTGCAACGTTTTTATCTATTATTTCAATTAATAATAATGTTCTTAGCCACATACTAAATTGTCATTTTTTTAGCTTCACGCTGTATCCCGCAACACAGCAGGGTGCACAGAGGGAATCTAGTGTTAAGACACTCCGTTCCCAATTACCACCAAATTCTGGGTGTTAATTGGTGGAATTTAACTCAGCTGGATTCGAACCCGCGCCTCTTGGAGACCTTCCTAGCGCATGACTTAGCCATTTTATACGCCTTTTTTATTTTAGAATTAAATTTCTTAAAATTTTATATTCTATTTTTAGAGACTGATTTAGAGTTTTTTTGTACTGATATTACTTTTTTATGTTAGTTTTATAAAAGTTAAAAATATAAAAAAAATGGAGTCTTCGTATGGAATAGGATAATAATTATATGATATATCTAATGATTAAATAAATTATCAATAATTTATTATAAAATGTTAAAATATAAGTTGCCCAGTTGATGGGATAAATTTTATTGTGCCAATATTATTATTAGCAACCCCGCGACCAAAAATTATTACTCCTGTCTTTGAAAATACTGAAAGAAATGAATGAATTCTGTAAAGATGCAATCTTATTGCAGAATGTGTGGAGCCAAAGTTGATTGTATTGAAAGCAGCTTCACGTTTTTTCCTCCATAACAGTTGGGTAGTTAGAGAGCACCTAGTGTCAAGACACTCGTTAGTGTCCACTAGTGTCCTCCACTTTCCGCCTGAAAACCGAGACCTTTTTGCAGGTTGAATGGCGAAACAACACCGCGCCTTGTCTTAGGTATCAGAGCGAAGATTTGAAAATTTAAATTTTCGTTCCCCAAGTGGGAATCGAATCCATAACTATTGCTTTACAGTTAGACTCTGTACCACTTCGGCACGACGGCCTGTATTAAAGAGATACAAAGAAGAGAGACAAAGAAGAGAGACAAAGAATGGAAAGCGTGAGGAGGATGTTATAATGGAAAAAAAGTTAAAATATAAAGAGAGGTAGGGGAGACCCCAATTGACCTTAGATATTATAGTATAGAAAATACATGAATAACGAGGACCCCTGAGATTGTGTATGAAGATGTTAATGACATTGGACAAGGCCAAATAAGTATGACGGAAACCATAACATTTGGATCCACATTCCTTCTCTCTCTGCCCGGAATAAAAAATAAATTAAATTACAAAACTGCTCATTCACTTGTCGTTGGGCAGAAAAAGGTTTGCCCGTTGAACTAGGTGTATATAAAATTTATTTATCTACACTTTGTTTAAGCATATTTTAATACTTACTTGGGGTTTGAGAGCAAAGAGGCCCAACCCAGTTGCCGTCGATGCATTTGATCTTGCAAATGAGCCTTTCATTCGTAGGTCCAATCAGCCCAGGGAATTTGACCTGAGTTCAAAAAAATATTATAAAAATATATTTATAATCAAATTCTAAAAAGAGCATGAGGCGATAGAGAACTACACAATGAATAGAGTCTACATAATATCAAATCTTAGTACAAGATAACCAATCTTTTTTTTTATTCAAATACTGTTGATGTAACAGTGGTTTTTTTAAATTCAAATATTAAACAAAAATATCCATGTGCATGAGAGTCTATTGTTTTGAAAAGCATTGACATGAGCTTTGACATTTACAAGTTAGAATATTTTAATGTCAAAGGTTATAATATAGTGCACAGGCCAAAGCCACAAAAGGGTAAAGTTCAACAAGACTAACATTTTATATACAGCTTTAGGTTGTGGGAATGAAAACTTTAATTAGACCTTTGACTGTTGTGTTGAAAGAGATACTTCTTAACTATCTACTTCATAGTTAAGTCTGTTATTATTTAGATTAATAAATTCCAGTTTTTGGATGTAAATGATGGCTGAATGCCAGTCCAACCACATCTTTTGCAACTACTGCCTTTGTTAGATATGTACATGCATAATTGGGCACCGAGACGTGTTGGTCTAAATATAATATTATATATTTATGAATGTGACACTCTCAAATGTTATTGGCTCTAGCATCAATAGGGCATATTGGGGCTTACTGTTAATCTGACAAGTGCATGACTTACCTCTGATATTTTAGAAAAATCTGATCTGAACCTTCCAATGTCAAGGTTGTCATCGACTGTAGTCACATCGGGGAGAGAGCATTTGAAATCATCTGAAATAGCATAATTTAATTAATAAGCAGTAATAAAAAAGAACTCAAATATAACAAAATAAAAAAAAAAAGTACATACATACACCAATACATAAGATTAAATAATCAACATTATTCAACATTAATATTATATATTTCACTATGCATTATTTTATTTTATTTAATATTAAATTATATTAATTTTTATTGCAGTACAATTAACAGGGATTACTACTATTTATTATTTTTACATTGTATTGCATATATTTTCAATCATATTAATAAATCTTAATCACTGTCTTTAGATGTGTTGCTTGATTTACGGATTCCTCCATAGGTCGGCCTAATTGTTGATATATAGCCTGATTTATGGGATGACCGATTTCGACGTGATAGAAATAGTGATCTTTTTAATACTCTTCGGTGTATTTTTTGTAGCCTCAATTTTATTCGAAGAAATTTTCTTAACATTGCTTCACATCTTCGACATATGATAAGCGGTAAGTCTTCAGAAATAGGTAAATTTAGATCAAAACAGTATTTGATTGTCTCTAGCGCGTTTGGCAGGTTACAATATTGCAAAATATTTCTTGAGCACAGGCGACACGTTGCGAATGAATAATGAGTAGATTTTGTCTCGGCCATTGTGATATGGATGGTGCCCGCTGCACTAGGTCACTATGATGTGACGGTAATGTGATGTGATACCACGGTCCACGTGTATCAAGTAACAACTAAGAAGAAGGTAGTTCGAAAACAAAAACAATGCGGTGTTATAGGCGTTTGGATTCTATTAAAAAATAAATACCAAGTCTAATATTACGTTCAAATCAAATTCAGCACTTTCTTTTTCTACGCAGATCTAAGTATCTGCGTGTGCTAATTGCTAAGTAATTAATCGTTTTTTTTATGTGAATTTAAAAACTAATCGACCGATTTTAAAAATTCTTACGTCGCTAGGGATGGAATAAGATAACGAATCGATTCTCGATTTAATTGAATTAATTAATTTCAGTTCTCAGAATCGATTCTTATAAATGAAAACGATTCTGAGTTTAATGTTTCTATAAAGTTGTTTAAAGGGAAATATTTACAGGATGGAGTAAATAAGAATAGCAGTATTGTATGCAAAATAAATTATACTTTCAATCATAGATAATCAATTGCTGGTCGAGAAGATCCATTCTTGGAACCTACCTACATGTCTGGAACCTACCCTCAACAGAAGAGCGAAGAAAATGGAAATATTAAACATTTTCACTACTCAAGTGGGAATCGAATTCACAACCAGTCGCGATTACAATCACACTTTGTGCCTCTGCTCCCCGATTAATTAAATGAGATAAGGTGCGAGAACGAATATAACCTTTTTTTATTAGCAAGGGGGCCAAACGAGCAGAACGGCAGGTTTATATGCATAATAAATGCATAATATAGTAGAGAAACACTGCTATTTTTAGAGTTTTCTAATGAGATGTCGGCGCGGTGGCGCGTGTCTATGGTGAAACAGTTTTGCAGTTCATGGAGGCGAAGCCACGAGCGGGCCACTATACACGACCACAATTAGAATCAATGTAACTTTTATTTATTTATAATGAATTTTATACCTATTTTAATATATAATTTATGTATAATTACGCACCTTGAAACTAAAAAGTCATTTTATTAAGTACTAGCGGCCCGCTCGCGGCTTCGCCGCGTGGACTGCCTAATTGTTTTGTTATGTTGCAGCCCTCGGGGGTGGATTTTCGAGAAGTAAAGTAGCCTATGTTTGACCTTCTATTATATTTATTCCAAAATTCATTACAATCGATCAAGTGGCTTAGTTTTTTTCATATTAACTTTCATCCCCTATTTCAAACCTTTAGCCGTTAATTTTTGAAAAAATAAGTGACCTATGTTAGACCCATAGTTATTTACTTCTTTCATTCTAAATTTTATCCATATCGGACCGATAGATTAGCCGTGAAAGCGTCACAGACAAACACACAAACTTTCGCGTTTATAATATAACTATGGATACATACGATAGTCTATTTCATTAAAAAAAAACATTCTTGAGATAGATTAATCGACTTCGAGAACTGAAATTTATAAAATCCAAAATGAAAACCTCACTCGATTTTTTATCTTATATTTTTATCCCTAAAACGTTAATTTGGCCCGCTTTTTGCTATCTAACATACTTTTTATTTTCTCAATTATCCATATTTAATAACAATAAATATTTAAAAAAAAATAACTATATTGTCAAGACGACAACGACAAAAAATATTTTAAGCTTTGATTATCAGTATTGTTAAGGTTGAAGGCAAGGAGGAGCTAGTTCTAGTGTTATAAAAAGGATCTTCCTGAAGACCTTGAATGCTACAAAATGGCTCCGGGATGGAGCGCATCTGCGCAATGTATTGATCTAACGACTAGCTTTATTGATTTCGGTCTAAAAATATAAACAATACCCAGGAGTCGCCCACGCTGAAAGAATATTTTAACAACAAATAAGATATATTATTACGTTTTATACAGAAAATATTATTCTAAAATAAAATCTTTTAAGAAAAAATATATACTCACCCAGTATAAGGGAATCATTTTTCGTTGTGCATAAAGCAGTGGTGACAAAAAGCAGGAGCAATACTAATCTATTCATTTTGAAGGACCGTTTATTATAATTTAATATATTTTTTAGTTAAACAAGACACTGTGTAAGCATCTTCCGCGAGATCGTTACCAAGGAGAACGTAAACCAACGAATGTTATGCTCTATAGAGCAAAACAGTAACTAACTAAGATAATAATTTGACCTAGTGATGAGTCGACTCGAGCTGGCCGTAGCTCGAGATAACTCGATTTAGAGAAGATTTTCTCGACTCGAGTTTCAATACTATCGCAGCGTCGTATCACATAAACCAGAATGACAATGGCACATAATAATGGTCTGCCAATCATTTATGACTATACTTATTGTATACTTACAAAACATGTGACATCAATAGAACATTGTCCAAGATTTGAGTATATACAGTATATATTTGGTGTGTCCGGTGTTATTTTTCATAATTAAGTATTTTAATTTACTAAGTACTGTATACATAAAATAGAAAATATATATAGAAAAATGTCGACATCTAAAAGCAATCTATTGTTTGGAATATTGGAATCCACAGTGAATTATATCCATTCAAGTCAAAAATAGAAATAATGAAGAGATTGAGGCAAATTCAATTCTAGTTTTCAACAATATACAAAAGTATTAAGTGCAGCAATAGAATAAAATAGTCTTGAAGAGAAATGAAAAGTATAAATTGTAATCCGAATATTTGTACAGGCAGAAACAAAACAAATCAATTACTCAGTTTTATCTCGATACTTAACTCGAGTTACGTAAATTGCGAATCGAGTTTACTCGAGTTGTGTTTGTTCCAGATTGGTACATCGCTAACTTGACCATTGATTTACATGATATAGACACTAGCGCTGCGAGGTTTGAAAAAGCAATGAAAAAGCGGGAATATTCAATACTATTACGCAGTTGGACAAATTAATTGCAATTGGCAATTAAATATTAACAACAGACCAGTTGCTTGTGCAGAAATCAAAATTAACTCACTCACTTGTAAGTTGTAATGTAACAATAAGTAATTAATTTCGGATGTCAGCTACTGCTTTTTAAGCCTAAGCTGCTTTTAAACTTTTCAATATCTTTAATTTTTTGGTATCTTCAAATGGGAATTGGGAATTTAGGAATGATCCAAAAAGAAGAAAAGGGGTTACATGTGAATTAAAACCGAGACACATTTAAAGACGTTTTATGACCTGTGGTCTGCCTACTGCTTGAACGGTACAAAAGAAAATAAATACATAGTATTGTTACTGGTGATTAAAAATTGATATGTATGTACCATCAATATCGGCAAAATGCTATATTCATGGATCTAACCTCCTCCTTTGTTGGGACGACGTGTCAAACAATTCAAAGTAGTCCGTTGTCAATTCTTAAAATGTAATCTAAACTACCCGAAATAGTCGGGATAAATTCGGTTGCAATTTTTTTATTTCAATATGCAAAGAACACGGAAGCAAAAGATCTTATTTTAATAATATTCGATCGTACATTGACAGATTTATTTAGTGGCTATACGCTTTTTTCCATGTATACGATTCATTACGATCATAGGCTAAAGTAATTATAATTTTTGCAATTACCCAAATCATATTATAATTTGGTATCATATTTTTTTAAGAAACGTTTAAAATTCCTTTATTAATTGTACTTTTGTTCTCTGTCAATTTATATTAAAAAATATATATATCTACTTATTTTTTTCTACTTATTTTTTATATAGGTAGGTATATTGGTATTTACTCTCTTATGGTTGTTTTTTCGCTTTTAATGGTATTTTTAACCCTCGTGTTTATTATTTGAATAAACAATTCATCAATTAATTATGATAATTATTATATAATATTAAGAATGTCATTAAATTATATGTAGGTACCTAATGCCACAACATTTTCTAAATAATAAATATATAAACATAAAAGAAATCAATATTGACAAAGGATTGTTTAATTCTGAAAAGCAAGATAAAGATACAGCTACTTTGAACAATAACACTGCTTATAATATATGTATATGTAATGTATGTAATAGTTATTCTCATAACATTGACTTTCTAAATATATATTTTTTCACTTATCCTTACAAATGTGATTAAAACAATAGCCACTTACACATATTTTATAGTTACTTACACATTAATATTCAATGTCTTCATATTTTACTTATAAGACTCCATCTGAAGTTTCCTTCAACGAGAGAAGCAGTGATTTCAGTCCAGTCCACCAAAGATAGCTTTTTGTAAATATAATTTGTATTTTTGATATGCTTGAATACATTTATATTTTTAAAAAATGATCTGTTTCTTGTTTTGTTAATTGATATAATAACATTAAAATTATTAACATTCCAATAACCTACATATATACAATTTATATAATACTAGCAACCCGCTTGTGCCTTTGCCATGTGATCTGCTACTTTTATCCCTATTTTAACCCCTTTAGGATTCTCTGAACTTTCTATCATAATAAAATATAGCGTATAGCACTCCTGAAGAATGTAGCTTTCTAATAGTGAAAGAATTTTCATAATCAGTTCAGTATTTCCTCTTCTTACCTCTTACAAACAAAATTACAAGCTTTTCCTCTTTATTATATTAATAATATAAATAGTATAGATATATATTTGGACAATGTAACTGAGCAACTGAGCATTTAATGTTTTGTGGATAATTAAGGTTAAAAATAATTATTTCTCAAAAGGTATTGTCTTTTAAAACATAATTTAAGCTCATTAATTGTTATTACAACAGTCTATCTTAACACTGTTCTCGCAAAAATCTTTATGAGAAACACTTGAAATAAAGTAAACGAGTTATTAAATACAAATTTATTTGAAATTAACAACAATAACAATTTATAACAATTTTATTATAATTTAAACAGCATGCAATTAGTAATATAATTTCATTAGAAGAATAAATAATAATAATTAGGTCTTCTGCCTCTAACCATGTTTAATTATGACTGTTTTTTGTAAAGAATTACTCATATTTTCTACCGGTTGATTTGAAGCCAGTTTTTGCATATCTGGTACTGAAATCTGTAAAAAAAGATATATATAAAAACATACAAATTAAAAGTTAATAAGTAATATAATAATTATACATACCATTTTAGTCTGTTTTGCACTTTTGTAAGCAACTCATGTAAGGGTAAACATACATTTTCTATATAGTTATATAGAAAATACTTTACATTCTTTCGAATCCTTTAGTATTTTTGGTTTAGAAAGAAGCGGCACTATTCAGGGGCTCCTTGACATGGACATCTTTAATTAAATATACTTTTCGACAATATCCAGTAAGTAGGCTCCTTAAATTTTGTAGTTATAACTGGTTTCGTAAATCAAGCGGACAGCGGAGGAGTTATTCATTCATAAGTCATTTAAAATCATTTTGCTATTGGTTCATGACAAACTGAACCATGTTTCAAATGATCATTATTAGGACTACATCTATGTTTTGCACTAGAAATGTAACTGCTAGTGTTACATCTAAATCGAACGCCGAAAGGTTTCGGCGATTCGCATTTTAGAAACCATTTCTTCAAGCCATAAGAAGCTATCGTCTGTAGATCTCGACATTTTGTATAACATATAAAATGTTAAAAATATTATGTTCCGTCTTTCTTTATTTTCTTCAGGTAAATTTTGTTCGTTATATTTAAATGACGCTCTGTAATCCAGAAATAATTAAATTGTAATGACAATTCTGAGGGTATAATAAAATATTGTGTTAAGAAACATACTCAGTCGTGGCGCAGTGGCACAAGCGTGTGACTGTAAACGACTGGTTGTGGGTTCGATTCCCACTCGAGGAGTGGAAATATTTCATATTTTCAATTTCCTCGCTCTGGTGTCGAGGTAAAGCGCGGCGTTAAGTTCCGCCACTTAACACGCAATGCCTCCGAATTCGGCGGAAAGTGGGGATCGGAGAATCTTAATACTAGGTTCCCTCTGCCTACCCTGCTGTGTGCGGGATACAGCGTGAAGCTAAAAAAAAAATAATAATAATAAAAAGACATACTCACGGTACACTTTGAGTAATATCAATTTCCCTATCAAAGAATATACGTTTTTTAGCTTCTTTTAACGTCATTTTACCAAAGAAAATCTCGTCCTCGCTAAGATCCTCTACCGGTTCTGAATCTATTACTAAATATAGCTTAATAAGTAATAATATAACAAATAATAACTAATTGTACGTCCTTCTTTGTTCGCAACCGACGTCTTAAGATTTAAATTATCGAGACAAAGAATAAATTGTTGCTAGTCATCAAGCACAGATTATAATATTATTTAATATCGACTTTTAATAGCAACTACTCTAAGTGTTCTTTATTGTAAATCAATTATTTATAGATTTTTAAAAATAAATAGCGATGAAATAATATATGTGCGATTATTGATGCAACAATGTTTTAAATATTGTAAATTGTTGAGTTAATTTTGTTATCGGTAAAAATCTCTCATTGATGCTCTCGAGTGTTGGATAAACATGAAATTGAATTTAAGGTTCAATTTATATTTGTTTTTCAACACACTTTACGCAGAAGCAACTTTGGTTGCTCTTAACGTTGACAAGAAAAATAGCCAACCAAAAAGAAAAATCTAGATAAACGGTGAACTTAACATATTTAGTAATAAGATCGAATTAATTTAATGTAGGCCTAAGTCCCTAATTTGCTTTGATAAATGATTGCACTGTATTGCTACAAATATTCTTTTTACGTCTTTTCTCAAGTAATACTCCATTTAAAATTAATTAGTATAATTTGTCATATTTAGGGCTGCGTTTTTCAGAGAACGTAATTTATTTTTTTTCATTTATGATGAAGTAAAAAGCACCAAATTCGTTTTTTTACCTTCTCGCTGTATCACGTACACTGCAAGGTGAGCAGAGGGAAAGTGTTAAAATACTTCGTTCCCCATTTTCCGCCGAATTCTGGACGCATTACGTCTTAATTCTGGACGCATTACACCGCGTTTTGCCTCAACACCAGAGCGGTTTCCACATTTCCGGGTTTGCAGGTGCCCACAAGCCTCGACTGTCTTATAATTCTTAGTATAAGAATGTAATGATTGAATGATCGACTAAATTTATTATTGCTTCTCTAAGGGTGGAAAAAAGGTGGGGGATTTTTAATAAAAAAAATAACCAATACTGTATTTCGGAACAAAGGTAGATAAAATTATAACTATTAAAAGCATGTTTCATAAGTTTCACGTCACTTATTTTGAATTATAATTATGTAAGTGTATATGGGACAATCAATTTTAAAGTATTCCCTTTTGGGTGCCCATAAAAAAAAACAATATGAAATGATTTTTTTAGCAACTTCATGTTTTTTTTCGCGTATTGTTGCGGTCAGAGAGAACCTAGTGTCAAGAGACGACCTTCTCCCCTTTTCTATATTATTAATGAATATTTTTGACATTCCACGGGGCAGTCGTGGCGCAGTGGCACGAACGTGTGACTGTAAACGACTGGATGTGAATTCGATTCCCATTCGAGGAGTGGAAATGTTTAATATTTCCATCTCGTTCGCTCTGGTATCAGAGGCAAAGCGCGGCATTAACTTCCGCCACTTAACACGCAATGCCTCCAAATTCGGCGGAAAGTGGGGGACTGAGTATCTTAAGACTAGGTTCCCACTGCTGTGTGCGGGATACAGCGTAAAGCTAAAACAAAAAAAAAATTACATTTCCTAGATACATATGTTACGGAATAAGACCCTTATCATGTATCAACATATTATTGATCTGATATTAATTGAAGACAATTGTAATATTTAAATTAAGCGGCTTTCAAAGTAATATGAGTAGATGCTTCGTGTGCAAACAATTTAGAATCAATAATGCCTAAAGACTGTTTGTTGTATTCTTTAGACGTATTGCAAAAAACACAAAAAAAAGTTTCACATTTCCCGCCTAATTTTGGTTGTCAATTTAAGTTTTTTTGTAAATTTTGAGATTATACGATTTATTAATTGGGGCCAGCCGTTGCTCATTGGCACATACATGTGACTGTAAACGACTGGTTGTGGGTTCGATTCCCACTCGTGGAGTGGAAATATTTAATATTTCCATTTTCTGATACCGAGGCAAGGCGCGGCATTAAGTTCCGCCACTTAACACGCAACGCCTCAAAAAAGGCTCCCTCTGCCTGCCCTGCTATATGCGGGATACAGCGTAAAGCTAAAAAAGGAAACAATTTATTAATTTGTTTGAATAATTAAAATATCTCTTCACTGTTCGTTGGTTTTGGAAAATTAAGTAGGTACGTAGGTATGTTTTCAGTTATATACTAATTGAAACATATTTTCATGAAGTATTTATTTTGCAGTGTTAAGACATTCCTTCCTCCACTTTTTGCCCGAAATGGAAACATTGCGTGTTGAGTGGCGGAACTCAACGCCGCGCTTTATCTTACCATACCAGAGCGAATAAATGTAAATTTAAATACAATCATTCCCCGAGTGGGAATCGAACCCATAGCTATCCTTCAACTGCACTACGATGGTTTATATCAGGTACATGCTATAAAAGTATTGCATTGCCTTTATATTTGGGCCAGAGGGGACCTAGTATAAAGACTCTGTTCCTGAGTTTACGCCGAATTTTAGAGGCATTGTGTATTAAATGGCGGAACTTATTACCGAGCTTTGCCAGGATACCAGAGCAAAGAAAATTGTAATATTAAATAATTCCATTCTTTAAATAGGAATCAAACCCACAACTATTCCCAAATACAGGTACTGGTACTAATGGCCACAAGCTATGACTGGCTTCATTCATTTCAATATTTAGTGACAAGTCACTACTTATCGCTAAATTCTATCTACAGCTCACAATTGAGAAGTGTAAAAAAATACACAGCTAACATGAAAGCTACATTATTTTGTCTGTCTGTCTGTCTGTTCGTTCTGTCTAACCTCTGGAACGACTGGATCGATTTCGACGGGACTTTCACTGGCAGATAGCTGATGTAATAAGGCATAATTAGGTTACTTTTATGTTAGAATTATAATTTATTTGCGTTATTCGTGGACGAAGCCGCGGGCAACAGGTGGTATCTAAAAAAAGAAATATAACGCGTGTCGGTTAAACGTTTTTACGTTATGAAGATTAATTGCCAGCGCTCGTATCTGTATCCTCTAATATTTTAAGACTCCTTAAGCAGTGTAATTTGCGTCACAAGTCTAAAAATATTATTTCCTACATTCCAAATTTTTATAACATAATTAGGCAGTATTATGGGCAGGTTAAAACTATAAACTTTTATTGCAGCTTTACGCTTCACCCCACATAGCGAGGTAGTCAGGGTACAGCTAGTGTCTCAACACTCCGTTCTCTACCTTCCTCCCGACTATCGCGGCGTTAAGTAATGCGCGTGGCGGAACTCAACGCCGCGCCTTGTTAGACATGAAAATATTTTAAAAAAGGTTAATTTAAGAAACTTTTATATCCTGAGTGAGAATCGAACCCACAAATGCGTTAAGTCCAACGAAGACGGCCACGGCTGCCTCAATAGTTAATGTTAGCAAAATATTGTTACTATAAATTAATTATATTATCACTATAATTGTAATAACTTTACGCAAAGCGCGGCGTTAAGTTCCGCCACGTAACACGCAATGCTTCATAATTCGGCGTGAATCGTGCGTGAGAAACGAAGTGTATTAACACTAGGTTCCCTCTGTCTACCTGCTGTGTGTGGAATACAGCGTGAAACTAAAAAAAAATTTAGCTATTTACTTAAGTAATTAAAAATATTTAAAAAAAATGCTTAACTAATAACATGTTTACTCGCAAGTATTCTTTTTTAAATACATATCTGAATGACAATAATTATGTGTTTCTTAAGGAAATCCTTTTACGAGGTAAAGTCATAAAAGAATAAAAGGCAACATCTAGTTAAAAAGCGAAGATTTTCTAAATATTACTTTGATCTCAAGCATTTTCGCATTAAAACTTACGAGAAAAATAAATTATATTTGACAGCAGAGAAAATTATACAGAATTTATATAATAATTTGGGGTCAGTCTGCGCTACGGCAGGGGCACATAGGTGTGACTATAAACGTGAGTGGTTGAAGGTTCGATTCCCACTCGAGGAGTGGAGATGTATAACATTTCCATTTTCTTCGCTCTGGTGTCGAGGCAGAGCGCGGCGTTACGTTTCGTCACTTAACACGCAATGCCTCCAAATTCAGTGGAAAGTGGGGGACGGAGTGTCTTAACACTAGGTTCCTTCTGCCTACCCTGCTGAGTGCGGGATACAGCGTGAAGCTAAAAAAAAAGGAAATCAGAATTTAAGAACTAACCATTCTTAAGCACGTTATAATTTTTATTTTTTAGCGCGTCAATGAATAAATGTTACCTTGAACTTCCACGCGTTTGTTTATTTGACTCGTCCATCGGTGGGATGCGATAACCATTGACTTATATATGAGTACCTAACATTCATAATATATTGTAAATTTATATTTACTTTAAAAATATAAAAAAAAACTGGCACTTTTAGAAAACGTTTAATAATTTAAACTCAGTGGGATTTGAACCCGCACCTCTTAGAAACTGTACAAGCGTTCTGACCGCTAAGCCATGCGATCTACTACCAGCTGCGTCCTATATCCTACTCTTATTTATGTTGTCAGCATCTCTGTAGAGATTTTGACAAATTTCTGCTACACAAAGAATTAGGTAAGATCTACGGACAATTATTTTGCTAAAGAACGCTAGGTAAAAAGGTATTTTTCCCACACTTAGGAAACTGTATCCCGCACACTGCTGGGCAGGCGGGCAGACACAGCAAGCAGGGAACCTAGTGTTAAGACATTCATTTCTCCACTTTCCGCTGAATTCGAAAGGATCGCGTGTTAAGCGGCGGAACTTAAAACCGCGGTTTACCTCTGACTCGAACGAAGGAAATGGAAATATTCAATATTAGGAAATTGAAATACATTTTTTGGAAAACGTATCCTTTATCGGAGTGATTTCGCCTGCCTAGTATTGAAATCTAGAGGTCTTACAGTTTAAAGGGTTGAGGTAAAAGAAACGAAAATTAAATAATATACGAACGTTTAATACAAATAAAAACTAATAATATGGAGTAATCAAATACTTAAAGCAACTCTTAAACTAATATGTCAATATAAAAGAAAAAAATCAAATGATATTTTGCTCAAAGGACCTAGTG
The DNA here is from genome assembly GCA_019049465.1 of Dryas iulia moderata. NCBI lineage: Eukaryota > Metazoa > Arthropoda > Insecta > Lepidoptera > Nymphalidae > Dryas > Dryas iulia. The sequence continues at coordinate 20,011,221 of CM032415.1, read as the reverse complement.
TCAAGACACTCCGTCCCCCTTATCCGCCCCAAATCAAGACATTGCGTGTTGAGTGGCGGAACTCAACGCCGCGCTTAATATATTGACAAATATTAAGAAAAAATCGAAGTATTGAAAGGAATTTAATTATTATATAGACTAAAGAGATAGAAAATACAAAATCTTTTAAATAAACATAACGAGATCAATCTTATGGCTTAAATAAAGAATAAAAAAAATATATAACACAATAATTTGAACAATATAGCCAAGTTACTGTTACTTATTGAAACAATGAGAATTAATAAAAAAATCTAATTATTTTAATATTTTAAAGAACTTTCCCTACACTTTGGAAATTGAAAAATATTTTTAGAAAACGTATAAAAATTTTAATGCGGCAGGATTCGAACCCGCGGTCATTGATAACCGTCCAAGCGTTCTGACCGCTAAGCCATGCGTTGGTTTCATTAAGTTTCGCCGAGTTAAAACTTTTACACAAAAATTAAAAAATTAAAATATTTAATAGAAAAACAAATACTTAATTAAATAAAAAATATTTATATTATAGTAATTCTTATATTTAAATACAATATGACATACGAGAGACATTTTTCTTATAAAATTGTTAACAACGGCAATTCTATAAAAGACTAAAAGCGAAGCGTTTATTTTTTTAATTTCTTTAAAAATAGTAAAGCCTTTATAAAAAGTATACAATAGAGAATAGAGTAAACGGCGCATTCGGGTTGTTCTTAAACCACAATACTTTCCTAAAAAAAAAAAAATGAATAAAGCCAATGTCAGTTAAATTTTAGGTCAACGAATATTTGGCCAAAGGCTTGTTACATTTATTAGTGGCAATGGTATTTTTGTAATGGACCGGAGCGAGACACAAAGACTTGTTTATAACATAAAAAAGTCTTTGTGTTTCCACATTTTTTTTAATTGTATTCCGGGAATCTTATACCCAAGTTCTGCTCGAACAAGCCTTTGTTTAAGGAAAGAATCGAACCCGCTACCATAGCTTACAATCAGACCTCCGGTTGTCATTATTATTGACATCACAAACTAAAATAAGAAAAACACACGTCGTTTAAATTGTACGTTTAAAATATAAAATAAATATAGTTAATCTAATCAGTCTTACATTTGGGCACCTCAAATCACAACAGCGCGCAGAAAGCTTAGATAACCGTGTAAATATAGAAATATACGTCGAAGAACAATAAAATATACAATATAGCTAACATTCTCAGCTTAAATAGTAGTTTTTAACATTTTAAAGTGTTATTGACAAGAAAACGTATAAAAATTTGAACGCAGCGGGATTCGAACCCGCGCCTCTTTGAAACCGTCCAAACGCTGCGACCGCTAAGCCATGCGTTCATATTTTTAAACGTTTTCTTAACGTCTTTTTAAGCTTAAATACTAATTAATAACAATAAAGGCGTAGTATAAAAAGGAAATTCTCTTCATAAGAACAGTTTTCGACAATTATTGCAGAGTTGGACTTGACACTCGTTAATTTAACTGGTGAAGTTAAGCGTAAAGTATTCATATTCTATTAATATTATAAATGTGAAAGTTTATTTGGATGTTTGTTACTCTAACACGTAAAGACTACTGACTGAATGGATTTTAATGAAACTTTACAATAACTTATACGTGAGAATAACACATAGGTAACAATTTATAATGATATTGTGTGAATTGTCCATAATATCAAGTAAAAAATGGGAGAAATCTACTATAGGCTACTTTAATTTTAGTTATATCTGCTCAGCAGAATTAATTTTTAATACTCTTTATATAATGTTGATTATGTCACTGGGAGGTAAACACTAGAATTCTTTTTTTCAGCTTTACAGGGTAGTCAGAGAGAGAGAGAGACATCGCTCTCCACTTTCCGCCTGTAATAGGCATATTGCATGATGTGTGGCGCAACTCAACGCCGCGCTTTATAACATACAAAAGGGGAGGAATAGAATCTATTACCAATCGCGTTTACAGTAACACTTTAGCCCACTGTGCCGAGATGGTCTCACTTTAAGAAAGATTCTATAATTACATCTAGACATATTTCTCACAACTTTGCAGTAATCGCCGTGAATAATATCTATAATACAAACAATCATATTAATATTAAACATATAAATAAAGTGTTTATTCTATGATGAAAACATATGAACTATTTCAATATAGATAAAATTAGGTACTAAATTCGAATTTAACTAGTAACTTAATGTCATTTAAACGTTTATTGACGTTTCTGTTAGAATTAAAATATAATAACAAAATTTGTTCAGTTAACATAGTTTGTTAAATGGAAAGGCCACATTTAGTATAATAATTTGAATATAGTTTAACAATATTTGAAGCCGTACCTCTTGGATACCAAGCGTTACAGGACATAGCTAAATGCCATACATTTTCATTCTCTATACTATATCCAATATTCGAATACAATTGCTACAATATGCCTTATGCTTATATCAAATTTAAAAATTATAGCATACAGAAGTATAGGACTTATCTTAGATTTTAAATTCAATTTAGTTTCATATCAATTTTTTTATAAGCAGACAATAGAAAAGGAAAAAGAACAAAGGGACAAGCTTCAACAACGGCAACTTTTTGAGATACTGAGCTTAATTAATTAATAATATATTCTGAGCTTAATTAATAATAATAATTTTCAGATAAAACAATATAATATGATACAAATAATATCTATTTTTAATATAGAGAGATTTATTGTTAATATAGAGAGATAGGTCACGCCCTTATTTACAAAGTCGGTAAGGTCTAGATACATTCAATGTCATAACAACTTTCCTTGAATAGCGGGCAAGGCTGCCAATTGTCATCTCCTATTAAGAACAATAAATCCAAACAACATGCTCTTTATTATGTAATGCTAGTAGTGTAGACTGTAGAACAAGTGATGTACTGTAGTAGTACTACATCTATAGATAGACTTCAAGACTTCAATGATATATAGTAGTTAATCAGTTGAACTTTGTATGATAAGTGACTAAAAGGCATTTATTTTATCTTATATTTTGAATAAAAACTATTTTAGTCAAAAACAGGAGGATATCTTGAAAAATTCTTTTTAGATTAAACATATTCATTTTGAAAAAGCTGAATCCATTTATATGGGAATCAGAAAAATAATGTTAAATTTTTATGCATATAAGTTAGTGAGTATAATATACAGCGTTATGTACTTATTGTCCATAGCCAAGATTTTATAACCTCAAAATGGTTTTATTAATTATCTGACACTACAATGTTAAATCTGGACAATTTAATGAGCCAGTTTAATTAAAAAATATATACTTAACCTAACTAACCAATCATTCTTAAGAGATAAGAAGAGAAGCTTCTTATCAAAGTCATTTTAAATCTATGAATTTAATAAATATCTTGAGAAACAAATATTATCAATTAAATAGTCACTTTTTTATTTAATTAGATTTTTTTCAGTTTAATTCAGTCATTAAGTTGTGATGTTTTAAGTATATTTATTGCTTTTGTTAAAAAAGTACTTTTGTCAGAATAAATAAATATTGTTTAATATACAGAGGGAAAAGCATTCTGTCTCTGTGAACATTCAAGCATCAGCATATGGATGCTTGAGGGTGCCACCAGTGGCAACGGGAGTCAAACCTTGGCTTGCCAGTTTTCAACTGGCCGGGAGAAACTACTTTAATAAACTATTTATATAAACTTGTAAGGCAGCATAGGTCACACCTTAACAATTTAGCAATAAATATATTTGTAATAAATATGAATATACTCTAAATAGAAAGTTCTAGAAGCTATAAGTAAAATAGGTATTTTTAATATAGTTTAAGGCAGTAAGTAGAGATATAAGACACTGGTTTGGTAATATTCAAATACAAAAAAATGTACAATAAAAATAATGTAAAGAATTGCAAGTTTCTCAATTGTTTCAAGGTATCAATCTCTCAGAATGGAAGTGACAGACTGTGAGTAAGCTTGAAAATTTGTTATTTTTGGAAACTCATTATAATATACTTTTTATGGTTAATTTTAATAAAGTTGTAAATTATACAAATTTTCAAGTAAGTCACAATCACTCTAAGATTCAACATATTGTGAAATGTTTGAAAAATATTATTACAAAATCTTTCATATAATCACAAAGTTTAGAAAGGCATCAATATCACTGGAATGTAGCCTAAATATAAATAATATATTCTCTTAACAACTATTTCCTTAATATTAATAATTCAAGTTAGAAATTTAAATTTACTTGCATACTTTAACAGATGTATTTTTAATTACCCAAAATCCAATAGAGTATGGTGGCATGGACACATGCTTGCCGAACTTAATGTGGTGGGGCTGCAGATCCAGGTGCGGAGATTCATAGTACAGAGGCCACCCGTTCAATAGTACTGTTTTTGTTCTTCTATTATTGGAGGGTGCACTTATAATATATTCATCTATGTCCATATTGTTGCCATGAAAGGCAGTTCCATTTAAAAGAAATTTAATTTTATCTAGTTTTAAGTTAATAGCGAAAATGGTAATGGCAGTTGAATCGTTTGTGTACTTTTTATTGGCACAGTGTGCGTAAATTCTTTGGTATTGAGAGCATTTACAATTAATGTGCAAAACTTTATTTCCGACAAGCTTCTTGTATAGCACACTCACCCACCAGTCTGGTAGAGGTTCTAGTTCGTCACTAATCAAGCTGTAGTTGCCCCCATATAAGCTTTGTCTTATGACAGTAGTTATATTGTATTTTGCAGATAATCCAAGCTTATCCACCCAAAGAGCTGTCCCTGCATACGTGTTAGAGAGACCCGGGGCTCCTCCTCCATAAGAAGTACTCGTTTCACTTAACCACATTGGTATATTATGATATTTCTTTGTGTGACTTTGCATCACCTCTATCTGCTCTTTTAGTAAGTCAAAAGTATCTGGATCCCAGAAGTCATCTAGTTTGGCAGTTCTGCTGTTCAAGTAATACTGGTGCCAGGATCTTGCATTAATAAAATGTGAACCATTACCCAAGAACTCTACCATGTATTTGAGGCAGTTAGGTTGATGTTCCTGAGGTCTGGTAGTGTCAGGGCCAACTAATAATGATTTTTTATATCCATGGTGATTTAAGAGTTTACGCAATTTTTTAAAGTCATGGGCCAAGCTTTGAGGGGTAATGGTAAGGTTAAACACATGTCGAAATGAATTTGGTTCATTGCCAAGTTGAAAATCAATATCGAAATTCCTCATCTTAGAATATTCTAAAATATCAATGGCATTTTGACTGTCCCATTCCTCTCCATTACGCAGAAGAACATTAAAAGTGAACAATAACTTTAGGTTTGTTGCCTTGGAAAATTCATTTATTTCACTCCACTTTTTACCGGTCATTATAAAAAATGGCAAGAATTTATGAGCACATAGTTTCTGGATAGCGGAGCATGTGCTGTTTGATTTAGGATTTATATGACATTGGTCACATGAGGCTGGAAATTCGTCTTCAGGTGTGAAAATCAAGCGCTCAGACATGGTGCCTCCGAGGCGGAGTCTCGCGGGGGCCAGTGCTGCGGCCAACTCTTTAAATTTGGTGTCATTAAAATCAACGTCCTTGTAATTTTCTATTTCCGAAGTATCAAGCCCCATACTGAGAAAGTCGTCTGGCATAATCGGGTGGTTTTTTTGGTGTATGTTTATAGTAATGAAGCATTTTTCCCCAATGTTATATTTAACAAACAGGCCCAAGAGAGCGATGTTGCCGCAAAATATTATAGCACATGTTAATACTAACCGTCTGTTAGACAGCATGTTTGAGACACGACTACTGTGTCGAGGTAGGGGCTATAGCGGAAGTCATTAACACTGAGTATTTCACTGAAGGCACCACCTCGCAAGATGTTACTGTTACGCAGACTGATACTTCGGTGCTCAGTAGCCAATACTCATTGCAGTTGCAGTGACAACTTAATACTGATTTGACAGGATTTCATTATTTGTAACTATCAAAATGAACAGATTATAAATGTCAACGTTAGATGTTAGCAAATAAATAATATTTTATACCATAAAAATTATATTTATTGAATTTAAATCAAACTGTCTAAAAATTTTAAATTGTTTGTTATTTTAAATTGTCTTTTATAAATATTGTCGATTTATGATAATAGATTAGATAGATACGGTTCGAAAAGAGAAATAGTTTCTATTCTTTACTACTAGATGGCTATAAATTAGAGTTTCACTTTTTGAAAAATTCAAATTCTTTTTGTGTAAATTTTGTTTATAAAGTTTGGATATGTTATAAGTAAATATATTTTTATTCTTTTTATAAATATAAATTTATATATTAAATTATGATTTATAACGTACAAACCTATACAATATATTAGTCCTGGTTGTGTATTTAAAACTAATCTAAAAAGTTACAGACAGAAAATAAAGATGGCGCTACAATACATTAACTAAATAAAATGAGGAAAAATTTGTAAGCAGAAATAAGTTAAGGCTCTCGTTAAGATATTAACTACCTATACATTTAATTCGTTTATTTCACATTTAATTATTACTTATTGGCTACTTACTTATGTAAGTATGGAACCTGACTCAAGGTAATATTTGTACCCTATTTTTTTTTTAAAAACACATAAGAGTAAAATTGAAACTCCTTCATTCAGAATTTAAATTTGTCATATTTAGTATATATGAAATAAGTAAATATATTTATTGTACGTATTATTCTAATTTATATTAAAGTAAAGTAAAGTAGTTCTACTTTTGACGTGAAATTACATATTTCCTATTGTTAGCTATTTATAATGTATATTACAGTTCATCAGTGAGCCAGTCTAAGCATTAATATTGTATCTATATTTTGATTATTAGTTTTCCCGCCTTTTTTGATGGAGTAACACATTTTACATTTTTATTTTGCTCTGACTACCCCGCAAGGGATACAGCGTGAAGCTTTATTTTAGTTATAATAAAAAACTGAATTAAGAGTACAATTCCCCCTGCCGGTGGGTGGCGTCCCGTAAAAGGCAGGTAACCCAGTAGCTTGGTGGTAGGAGATTCGAGATCGAGAGTCAAAGACGAAACGCCAAATATCTGATGACGTGTTCCGGTTCGATAGCATGTGAGCCAACTCTCCCTATTCCCACTATTCCCACCCTTTGTCCCTCCGTCTGTGTTATATCCCCGAGGCTGGCAACGCATCCATAACTCTAATGTTGGGGATGTCTATGGGGGAAGGTAACCACTTAACACCAGGTGGGCCTTCTGCTCCTTTATCCCATATAAAAAATACAATAATTATTACAAGATATTTTACTTTATAATGACACAAATACATAAATAGAGTTCCTTTACTATTCAACGATCTAACACTATAGTGTATGTTTTTTTCTAATTTATTTGTTTAAAATTATAATTACATATTGTTCATGTCATTTTTTGCTCCCTTTTTTGGTTTTTTTTTTGTGATTTTATGTCTTATTCAAAATGACGTCAAAGTAACATTGTAATTAATTAACAGAATAACCCTCAGCCTCAGCCCTCAAAAGGAGCCCTCCCGAGATACCTGATTTTTAATTTATATAATATTATAATTATAAGTATTAAATATTTTATCCAGGCGTCATATTCAGTAGACAACGTTACTTAAGCAGAAGTGAAGAGTGCGGTAGTCATAGAGTCAGTAGTGTTAGAACACTACATTCTCCACCCTTCACTTTCCGCCTAAAATCGAGACTGCGGAGACTTAGGGACTGAATAAGTAAGTAGCATGTGTAATGTTTATGTTAGTACCTAATTGAATATTTCTAATGCATCGTTATAGAAGGTAAGTCTAGATATATACAATAAAAAAATATATACTATAGTATAAACTTTGTTTTTAGCTTCACGCTGTATCCCGCACACAGCAGGGTAAGCAGAGGGAATCTAGTAAAGACACTCCTATCCCTACTTACCGCAGAATTCTAACTTCAGCGGCAGAAGTATTACATACTAGCGACCCTCTCGCGGCTTCGCCGCGTGGACTATTTCGTTGTATTGCAACCCTCGGGGGCGCCTTTTTAAAAAATAAAGTAGCCTATGTTTAAGCTTACATTATCAACTATATTTATGTCAAAATTCATTACAATTGGTCAAGCGGTTTAGATTTTTCATATAAACTTTCATCCCCTATATCGACCCTTTACAGGATGATTTTTGAAAAAATAAGTAGCCTATGTTAGACCCAGTCACTTTTACTACTTTCATTCTAAATTTCATCCAAATCGGACCAGTAGATTAGCCGTGAAAGCGTGACAGACAAACACACAGACATTCACATTTATACTTATATTATAAATGGGAATGTCTGTGTGTTTGTCTGTCACGCTTTCACGGCTAATCTACCGGTCCGATTTGGATGAAATTTAGAATGAAAATAGTAAATAGCCCTGGGTCTAACATAGGCTACTCATTTTTTCAAAAATCAACTTCTAAAGGGTTGAAATAGGGGATGAAAGTTTATATGAAAAAACTAAACCGCTTGAGCGATCGTAATGAATTTTGGAATAGGCATAGGCTACTTTATTTTTCAAAAATCCACACCCGAGGGCTTTAATATACCGAAACAATTAGGCAGTCCACGCGGCGAAGCCGCGAGCGGGCCGCTAGTTTATAATATAAGTATGGATTTTCACTCCTTGAGTGGCAATCGGACCTACAACCAGTCGCTTTCAGGCACTCTTTGTGCCACTGCGCCACGACAAGCTCACAGTATAAACTTAAACTATACTAAATATTATTGTACATAACTTCTGTCGCCGCCCGCATAATACGACTTATTACGTGTAATGATAATGATTAAGTGGGCATAACAGTTGCTTGTAATACATAAACATATTGTTAACCTGTGTTATTATATCTTAAATGTTTTTAAACATTTTTAAAGTGTTATTCCACACTTAGGAAAATTGAATGGCTCAGTGGTGAGAGCGCCTGGACGGTATTCAGGAGGCGCGGGTTCGAGTCCCGCTGCGTTCAATTTTTTATACGTTTTCTAAATGTCTTTTTCATATACAAAATGTGTCCTCTCTTTATAGAATTTTATACACTAGCAGAAATAATTAAAGGATCGGAAAATCTTTTTGACGTTTTTTAAGTGGCTGCATTTTCCTCAAAAAAGCTTAAGCATTTTAACGCTTAAAGTTTCTAGTTTTGAGATCTTAAGATGGAAAATATTTTCAAGTGTTCTTGTTCCGCTATATCCTGATGAATACCGAGAGAGAAAAAAAATAGAATTTTTTTCAGTTAATTTTTTTGGCCTAAAAAGTTGGAACATTGTTTTTCAACTTAACCACTATATGGTTCGGATAACTTGCTTATCTAGCTTTAACTTGCTATTGTTAAAAATTCGATACATACACTTCTCGCTGAGATATCGAACTCTGACTGGAAAAGGATCTTTTTGTCTTTAACCATAAATATCCCAGTAAGCGTTGATGGCACTAGAAACGATATTTCAGCTTTTTTCATGGTTTGTTATTGACAACAGTGTTTAAATTTATAGTGTAAAATAAAAACACTATAATCAATAAAAAAAGAAGGATCCTTTAATTATTTCCGCTAGTACAGCATGACGTTCAGCACAGACCTCTCCACGACCATTGGTGTCCCACAGAATGATTATAACGAGAGAAATCTGAAAATTATTTTCCAATATTTTTTAAAATTTTATTGAGAAACCTTCAAATGCACCACAATAATTGACTCGAGCGCGTCCGTCGCAACCAACAATCATACAACACAATTTATAAGCAATTTTACAGCACAAAATGGGCTTCAGAGAGAAGCTAGTAGCAAGACGTATCGTTTTTCGCTTACCTACTGAATTTGTGTCATGGTGTTCTGTTGCGAAATTCAACGGTGCGCAAATTTCATGTCATATAGACACTTATATGATGTAATACGTATGGAGAATAGTAAGATGCTTTAAACTATAGTAGTAGTAGTAATTTGAGGCCATCGTGGCCAAGAGGGTCAGCGTCTGACTGTAAACATGACGGTTTAGGGATCGATTTGCACTCAACAAGCAAAAATGTCTTGATTTATTTCTGACTTTCCCTCTGAAATCATGACCTTGTACGCTTAAGCACCAGAGTGAAGAAATCAAAATTTAAATATAATCAAAACATTTTTGAACGCAGCGGGATTCGAACCCGCGCCTCCTGAATACCGTTCAGGCGCTCTCACCACTGAGCAATACGTTCTTCGTGCGTCTTTTACAATTTTCCTAAATGTGGAATAACACTTTAAAAATGTTTAAAAGTAAATATAATCGTTTTTCCGATTGGTAATCAAACCCACACTCTTCGTTTTTCAGTCAGACGCTGTTCCACTGCACCACGACGGCCTATATATCAGGTTCCGACTACGTCAAAGTCAAAGTCAGAGTCAAATAATTTTATTCAAAATAAGAAGTTACAAGTTTCATTTTTTGAACGTCAAATAGTTTACCACCGGTTCACTAAATTTAATGCCTCAGACCTGAGAAGAACCGGAAGAAAGGATATGATAATATTGTATTGTCTTTAGGTTTGCATCACTGCGAGTTTTTAAGCAAAATGGAATGGCCAAAAGTGGGTGAAAAAAGGATTTCAAGGTATTCTTTATATTGATAGATAACATAAGAAAGGCTAATGCTCAATGTCAATAATCGATCCTAGTCCAAAAACTGCAACCTTAGATTGATCTAGCTATCATTTTTTTTAAGTAAATTTTATTTTGTGAATAAAGTAAAGGTTGAATAAGCATTGGTTATTGTCAATAACTAATTGAAGGTTACATATGCAACTTTTACTTTACTCAAAAGAAAAAATATATATTTTTTTAATCTTCACGCTGTATCCCGCACATAGCAGGGTAGGCAGAGGGAACCTAGTGCTAAGACATTCTATTCCCCACGCACCGCCAAATTAGGAGGCATTGTGTGTTAAGTGGCAGAGCTTAATGCCGCTCTTTTCCTCGGATACCAGAGCGAAGGGAAAGGAAATATTAATTATTTCCAGTCCTCGAGTGGGAATTGAACCCACAACCAGTCGTTTACAGTCACAAGTTCGTGCCCCTGCGCTACGACTGGCCACAAAGATAAACTTATTCAAAAAAATAATTGCTAGATCAATCTAAAGTTGCAGTTTTTGGATTAAGATCTTTAATTGACATTAGGCGTATTAGAAGCGGGTTAAGAGAATCCTTTGCAATCCGTGATAGTAACAAAATATTCATAGATATCGAGCCGCAGAAATATTTAATAAGTGCAAGCATGCGCTTTATTCTATAAGAATGTTTTGAATTAAATTCTGACTGAACTAAAATTATTTTATACTAGCGACCCACTCGCGGTTATATCACAACAATCGGGGGTGGATTTTTGAAAAATAATGTAGCCTATGTTTGACCTTAGATTATATACTATATATATGCTAAAATTCATTACAATCGGTCCAGCGGTGTAGATTATTCATATAAACTTTCATCCCCTATTTCAACCTTTAAGAAGTTTATTTTACTACTTTCATTATAAGTTTCATCCAAATCGGACCGGTATATTAGCCGTGAAAGCGTGACAGACAAACAGGCAGACATTCGCATTTATAATATAAGTATGGAGCGACCTGCTCGCGGCTTCTACGCCTATCAATCTAGAAGCTAATCCTTAATTTTAACTTAGATAATGGATTTTATTCTAATACGACAAAAATCCTTAAAAATGTCCCCAATTTAGAGAACGGAGAGATTAGAGAGCTACTAAATCGATGATTGACGGAAAAGTTAAGTAAAGTTATGTTTTTTGCACTGTACCAGTCTTCAGGCCATCTACCAGCCGATATTTATCTTATATCTAAATGAGACTGTAACACGTTAGTTGTGGGTTCGATTCCCTTTCTATTCTATTTTTATTACTTTCATTTATTCGCTTAGGTACCGAAGACAAAGCGCGGTGTTGAGTTCCGCCGCTCAACACGCTCGGTTCCGTCTCAAGTGTAGGACGGAGTGTCTTGACACTAGGTCCTCTTGACTATGCGGGAAAACGCGTGAAGCTTCTTTTTTATATCTAAATAAGGTTTTAGGTTTTAAATAGTTTTTAAAATTTTATAAATAGTTTTTGATTAGTTATTATAAAAAAATGAAGTATAATACCGCCACTCTCTCTCTCTCTTTCTCTGTGCCTTTTGTCTTATTCTTTAATACACAATTAAAAATTAAATCACTTATAATATTTACCAAAGAACAGGCTTTGGAGCCAGTCGTGGCGCAGTGGCACGAAGTATGACTGTAAAGCGACTGGTTGTGGATTCCCACTCGAGGAGAGAAAATATATAATATTTCCAATTTTTTCGCTCTGGTGTCAAGGCAAAGCGCGGCGTTAACATCCGCCACTTAACACGCAATGCTTCCAAATTTGGCAGATAGTAGGAAACGGAGTGTCTTTACACTAGGTTCCCTCTGCCTAGCTTGTATGCGGGATACAGCGTGAAGCTATAAAAAAAAAGAAGTTTTAAAATAAAAACACAAAGTTACCCGGTAATGTTACTTTATTAGAACAATAGCGGAATGATTATACGAATTACGATTACATATTATGTCTTACATTGTACGTTTGTGGAGCAAATTAATGGGAAATAAACAAAAAAACCGTCTGCTGTTTAAAACTATTAACGAACTAAAAAACTAACTTTTATTGTAATTTGGAACTGAAGCAATAATTGCGACTGCGGTTCTACTGGCTGTTTGGGAAACGGTATTTTTATTCGACTTTTCGTGTTTTTTTTTCAAATATATGGTTTTCAGATATCAAAAATTACTCATTTATTTTTTTATTTTGACCAATTTTGGTAAATAACCGTAACACACCAATATACAATAAAAAATATAAATTAAACAACTATTAAAACAAAATATATTATCTGTAGAAATTTAAACTAAAGAGGAAAATAGAAAAAAGTATTTATAATTATCTGTTTTATGTAAAAAAAAAACAAATTTGTGAGTGATAAATTTAAAAAAGTTAACTAAGTACAAATATTTAAATAACATAGAAAAAAAGCTTTTGAGACTGATGCGAGTGTTGTTGCAACACAAATTTAATTTACATAATAAAAATAACTAAAAACATTTTAATAATTTTTAAAATAAATAAACAATAACCTGTTCTCGTCGTTCTTATTGAATTAATGAGTAAAAAGCACAATTTAATATTTGAGACACTCGCTGAGTCACTACCATCTCTTTATTATACATAGGTAAGAGCGGTACTTTACAATTAATTATTATATTAAAATTAATTTAGAGTTCATCGTGTTTTGGTCCCGAGAACTCCTCGTGGCTGATGAAGCCGTTCTTGTCTTTGTCCTCGTGCTGGAAGATCTCCTCCACCAGCTTGTCGTGGCTTTCTAACATTTGTTTGATATCCTCACTCATTTCCGCGCCGTCGGAGGGCACCATCTGCTTCTTCAGATATTCGCTAACCTAACATAGTAATAATAATTAGTAACAAATAAGAGGAGAGAAAAGAAAAATAACTTATAACAAACATAACCAAAGAAATAATAATATTATGTACACAAATGTTTACATTCACAAGTTCTAGAACACTGTTCTATAGATCAAGGTGATGTATTCAATGCCAAGATGTAGGTATGAAAGGAAACACAATCCCAGTATCAAGCAATAGGCGATCTACCGAACAGTCAACAGTCAACATGAAACACTTATTATATACACATATAAAGTGACAGACAGATGTAACAGATAGTCTATTTATATTCAGGCATTGCGACAAACATCAGAACATAATCATCAAATAAAAATAACAAAAATAAATAAATAAAAAGTTGACATTCAAATATACAGTAGGAGTGTACATTCAGTTCAGGCCTGTACAAGAAGCGTCAGTCAAAAGATCATTCTCAAGAGCCTCTGAGGAGTTCCAACACCGAACTACTTAGGAGAACCAGAGCTTAAACCATTATAGACTGACCTCCTCCCGCGACAGTTCCCTATCGCCGTCGGAGTCCAACGCGAGGAAGGCTAACTCTATACTCACTTCTTCTCTGGACAGCATATTGTCCTGGTCAGAGTCAATTTCTTTGAAGACGTTAGTGGATGGGGGGGAGTCACCAATGTTGATGAGTTCAACGTCGAAGTAGAGGACGGCCTGAGGGGGGATAACGTTACCGGCTCCGCGCTCGCCGTAGCCGAGGGAAGGCGGGATCACCAGCTTACGCTTCTCACCTGCAAAATATAATTTAAATATAATATCATCACATTAGTTTCGAAGGGGCCAGTCGTGGCGCAGTGGGACTAGCGTGTGGCTGTAAACGACTGGCTGTGGGTTCGATTCCCACTCGAGGAGTGGAAATGTTTAACACGCAATGCGGTGGAAAGTGGGGAGCGGAGTTTCTTAGCACTGGGCTCCCTCTGCCTACCTTTCTGTATGCGGGATACAGCTTGAAGCTAAAAAAAAAAGTTTCGAAGACGGATGAGACATTTGATGAATTTATAGGAATAAATTTACGCGAATATCTCGTTTGTAATGTACATATGTAAAAACAATAATATAAGTGTACCCAAGATAGCATTACACTACCATCAAATATTATTAAAGTCTTTTTCTCTCAGAGTTGCTGAAAAGAAAGGCGTGAAAAAATATTTCATACATTGTTGTTTGAAGCTTTTAAAAAAAACGTTAAAAGTTATTTAAAACGTAACGGGCACGATGACCCCTCAGTTGGCATTGAACCGACTACCTCCAGCTCGAACAGATGGCGAATCTTAAAAATAACAGGATATCTGGCCTCGAAATAGATTTGCGTCCATCTGGGAACTTCAGTTAGTTTTGCGTACCATCTGCACGTAGAGTTTAGTACTATATTCTTTACAACTCAGCCTTATTTTAAAGTTTAAAGTTTGGAGTGAATGGCTATAGTGCGCAGTGGAACAGTGTATGTATCACGTCATATTTTTTTAGTTTCACGCTGTATCCCGTACAAAGCAGAGTAGGCAGAGGGAACCTAGTGTTAAGACACTCCGTTCCCCACTTTCCGTCGAATTCGGAGGCATTGCGTGTTAAGTGGCGGAACTTAACGTCGCACTTTACCTCCACACCAGAGCGAAGAAAATGGAAATATTAAATAATTTCACTCCTCGAGTGGGAATCGAACCCACAACCAGTCGTTTACAGTCACACGCTTGTGCCACTGGGTCACGACTGGCCACTTCTTCTACGATTTCATTGTCAGTTCAATTCTCAGTCGAGGATTATATTTAAGTTATTTTCGTTACTCTGCTCTAGTACCTAATTAGGTACCAAGAACAAAACGTGGCGTTCACTTTAGCGACTCAAAAGGTTTTCCAGGGAATAATGGAGAACGATATAATAGGACACTAATACACTAGAAAGTTATACGGAAAAAAGAGTGAAGCTCCTCTTATTCTTTCGGAGTATGTATTCTAGACACAGGCATTAGCTACAAGGAAACAAAGCTTAGAAAGACCTAAACAATTTTTATAGTATGTTAGTATTTTCCCAGCGAGGAACAGATCCCTCGTCGGCCGGCGGTCGCGCTGATCCTAATCTGCAGATGTTGTTTAGAATCACGTTCTACGAGTATTTATTTAATCACTCTGGGAATATTTTAATGTAATCAAAGTGAATAAAGCATTGTTTCTTCTTAAATATTGAAATAGTTATAATGGCTAATTATATATTTTATTGTTTTTAATTTTTATTTTGTGAAAAACGTAAAGTAGGATCGCGTGTGATTTTTTTAAGGTTTCAAGGATTTGTGAAGTAACACTTGTTTATGTACGCTTGATTTGGGGAATAAGCTGAGGCTAGTGAATGTGTGACGAGTGCGTTACGAAAAGTGTGATGGGGCAAGGCGAACGGAAGTTAAAGTTGAAAGGGGGATATAACTTAGTGAAAATAGGGGCAGGAGAGCGTCGTAGGTCTTAATTAAGCCATTAGCTTTTTTTCAATTTGCAGATTAAGCTACCTCAAAGAGAAATCACTTCGCTCACTATTTCAGTACTAATCATTATTATGGACACTTGACAACAAACGAAATATGCACTACACTTTATACAGAAGGCATTCCTGTGACCCGAGCGGAGAAATGTTTGATTTATTCCAACAGTTGTACATTGTATGGAGTTTGTTCGTGCATGTTGAATTTAACTAGATGTTGCTCGCGAAAGAGTCGCTCAAAGGAGAACTTGTTGCATAGAATGCGTCGTTACAACTTATAATTACCCACCTCTATCAATTTTGGGTGTTTTGTTTGATTTAAGAAGTGTGTATATACTGAATAAGATCTTTTGTTTTCGCGATTATTACGTACTAGTCACCAGTTTTCGACCGGTGGGCTGCATGCGGCGGTCTGTGCATTCATGGTCTGGCACTTTTTGACCATTTAATTACCATTTATTCAAAAACTACAATTACAATTGTCACCAAAAAACTTCACAGCACACTTTTAGTATTCGAAATAATTTTTTTAGAAAACCCGACGTTTCGAACACATTACAGCAGTCCGTGGTCACAGGTAGTCTTCCTGTGATCACGGGCTACACTGAAATCTTTCTTCTATATCTTTCAGACACTCGTTCTAGAACGAGCACGAGACATATAGGGCTTTACCTTAAGCGGAGAAATGAAAATAATTTAAATAGAAACATTTTTCCGAGCGTGAATCGAATTTACAACCTCCCGTGGTCAATCGCGGGTAGTTATAAAAAAATCTTCTACAAAGAAAAAAACATTTTTTGGTTCACTTTAAAATATTTTGTTGCATTTGTTTATTACTCACCAACGCACATGTCTAATAAACCTTGATCCCACCCTTTGATGACTTGTCCGACGCCGATTTGGAAAGTGAACGGTTGATCGCGGTCCAAGCTGAAACAAGGAGAGGGTACAAATTAAAAAATATTATAGTTTAGTTATACTGCAGTAAGGCCAGCCGTAGCCTGGAGGCACAGTAGAGTGACTGTAAAGTTGTGGGGTTCGATTCCCACTCGAGGAGTGCAAATATTTTATATTTCTATTTTCATCGCTCTGGTGTGGAGGCAAAGCACGGCGTTAAGTTCCGCCACTTAATACGCAATGCCTCCAAAATTCGGCCTACAATGGGAAACGGAATGTCTAAATACAAGGTTCCCTCTGCCTACCCTGCTGTGTGCGGGATACAGCGTGAAGCTTATATTGAAGAGGTAAACATGTAAGTATTTGATTAAAGAGCTTTCTAATAAGTAATTGAAAATATAATAAATCGAAATAAATTGTTTCGTGTGTATAAAGTAAATAAGTAAATACTGAGTTTCTTGTTTTAAAACGTTAGAAGAAAAAGACAGTCATCTGTAGGCTTAGCGGTCAGAGCGTTTGGGTGATTTCAAAAAGGCGCGGGTTCGGATCCCGCTGCGTTCAAATTTTTATATAATACATTTTCTAAAAATATATTTTCGAATTGCCTTAGTATGTCACATTAAAAATGTTAAATTAATTTAACAATAAGAAAGCAGTAAATAATTAGGTAACACGAGTCGTATTCAACGATATTGTTTTTATTGAAATACAATATTCAATTACTACTGACTAATTAAAATAGTGTAATAAAAGCCAATTGGCGCTTAGAATCTTTAGTCACAATGTCTCGATTTCGGCCGGAAAAGTGTAGATTGTTTTGACACTATGTCCTGTCAAGACTATCCCGTTATGCGGGAACAAGCGTGAAGCTACATTTCAATTTAGCACGTTTTGTTTTTACATAGTGCACTTCACGGTATCGCACGCGGAACCACTTTCTTTATTTAAATAAAAAATATATAACGTATCGCTAGATTTTTTTATCAATCACAAAAAAAAAACAGTTTTGTATGAACACACCGCCGAATTCTGGAATCATTGCGTGGTAAGTGGCGGAACTTAATTAAAATATTACATATACAACTCCTCGAGTGAATATCGAACCTGCAACCAGTCGTTTTGCAGTCACACACTGTGCCTCCACGCCACGACTGGCCCCACTTGTTTACGCTTTATTCTACTCGCAACACATAAATATAAATGGCAGTGCATTTAATTCTGACATTGCACTAAATTCTATCGCAGGCGTCAAATAGCGTCTTGAACTCGATATACTCGTACGTATAGGAAAATGAAGATCAAACTGACAAGGCTATTTGCATTATTCAATGCACTCTGATACTATCTGTATCTCAGCTGTATCGAATTATATACAGTTTTGGCTATTGTAGTGCATTGGACGAGTGAGCAACCAACAAGGTTACGAATTCAAATCCTATCCTATTATAAACGCAAAAGTTTGTTTGGATGTTTGTTACTCTTTCACGTAAAAACTACCGAATGGATTTTAAGCTATATTATTGCAAATTTTAATGAAACTTTGCAATAATATAGCTTATATATCAGAATAGCAGAATACATAGGCTACGATTTATAAAGATATTGTGTGAATTATCCAATATATCAAGTAAGTAAGAAAAAAATGTACCATCTGCGAGCTATTCTCGCTTGCGCTGCCAAAACCGCTAGAGTTACACCTATGTAATGTATGATAGAAATGTTTATCTTAAATAGTCCTACAAAAAAGCCAGCCACAGTATATATCTAATATAATAGCTTCACGTTATATCCCGCACACAGCAGGGTAGGCAGAGGGAACCTGGTGTAAAGACACTCCGTTCCCCACTTTCCGCCGAATTCGGAGGCTTGCGTGTTAAGTGGCGGAACTTAACGCCGCACTTTACCTCGACACCAGAGCGCAGAAAATGGAAATATAATTTCCACTCCGAGCGGGAATCGAACCCACAACCAGTCGTTTACAGTCCCACTCTTGTGCCACTGGGTCACGACTGGCTACACTACATATCTTACGTGTAAGCCATTATAGCCAAAATCGTGAATTATATTATAATTACAATTTTTACTTTCAAAAAGCTGATTTTAAAGTTATAACTAATTTCTTGATGAACGTAAGCGGGCACAGCTAGATGTTAATATTCTCATAGAGTTATAAGACGTCCAGTGTAGGAAGTACATTTGGTACCTAATAGAAGAAACACGGAGAGACGCGTCACTTGACACTGGGTCGGCGCTAATTGTATTATTTTTATTTGTTTTTTTTGTTTGTTTTAACTAATTGTAACCCTTTTTTTTAATTCTTCATTGAATCCCACACTACCTTATAACTTCCCTTTAAGAAAGGTAAATATATATAACGATTTTTTTTTTCACTTCACGCTGTAATTCCGCACACAGCAGGGTAGGCAGAGGGAATCTAGTGTTAAGAT
Organism: Dryas iulia moderata; assembly: GCA_019049465.1. Classification (NCBI taxonomy): domain Eukaryota; kingdom Metazoa; phylum Arthropoda; class Insecta; order Lepidoptera; family Nymphalidae; genus Dryas; species Dryas iulia. Next base: position 19,991,865 of record CM032415.1, on the reverse strand, counting down.
ACTCCGTTCTCCACGCACCGCCGAATTCGGAGGCATTGCGTGTTAAGTGGCGGAACTTAACGCCGTGCTTTGCCTCCATACCAGACCGAAGAAAATGGAAATAATAAATATTTCCATTCCACGGGTGGGAACCGAACCCACAACCAGTCGATTTACAGCCGTACTTTATGCCATATAACGAACGTATAAATATATAATAACGTATAAATAAACATTCAAATGCATACCGTCTTCATAATACCGATTCAAAGTTTCAAAGAAACAGGCTGAATAAAAAAAATAAATAAATAGCTTCACGCTGTATCCCGCACACAGCAGGGTAGGCAGAGGGAACCTAGTGTTAAGACACTCCGTTCCCCACTTTCCGCCGAATTCGGAGGCTTGCGTGTTAAGTGGCGGAACTTAACGCCGCGCTTTACCTCGACACCAGAGCGAAGAAAATGGAAATATAATTTCCACTCCTCGAGTGGGAATCGAACCCACAACCAGTCGTTTACAGTCACACTCTTGTGCCACTGGGCCACGACTGGCCACGTTTTTATATTTTTTAAAACATCCATGTAGAACATCCGTAAACATTATTGCAAAGTCGAAGGTAAACATATTACGGAACTCGTTGCGTTTTGCAATAAATCAATAACTGTTGCATTTCCGAATCGATTCTGTACTGCACTTCGATTATGATTTATAATTACGGGCGCTTCGGGAAGTGAGAACAGGTGATTGTGATGGGTCAGGGTTCAGTTCCCAGTGTAGTTATACTTAAAATGTTTTGTTAGATTAGAGACAGAGGGTACCTAGTGTTAAGGCACTCCGTTCCCCACGCACCGCTGAATTTGGAGACATTGCGTGTTGCGGAGCTTTGCCTTGATACCAACACGAAGGAAATGGAAATATTAAATATTTCCACTCCCCGAGTGGGAATCGATCCCACAACCAGTCGTTTACAGTCTCACGCTTGTGACATTGTGCCACGACTGGTATATATATTCAGCTCAGAAAGAGACTAGACTCTTGAAACTCCAAGATGACAAGCGGTAACGTAAGTAAATTAACACAATTAAACCACTAAAGTAACAAAAATATATATCTGAGTCGATTTTCATCATTTTACACATAAAAATTCTATCAAAGCGCGGCGTTAAGTTCCGCCACCTAACACGCAATGCCTCCTAATTCGACGGAGAGTGAGGAACAGAGTGTCTTAACACTAGGTTCCCTCTGCCTAACCTGCTGTTTGCGGGGTATTGTGAAGCTAACAACATAAAAAATACCAAAAAAGCCTACGAATTAAAAAAAAAAAACCAATAATTAATAAAAAAAAAGCTGTGGCCAGTCGTGGCCCAGTGGCACAAGCGTGTGACTGTAAACGACTGGTTGTGGGTTCGATTCCCACTCGAGGAGTGGAAATATTTAATATTTTCATTTTCTTCGCTCTGGTGTCGAGGTAAAGCGCGGCGTTAAGTTCCGCCACTTAACACGCAATGCCTCCGAATTCGGCGGAAAGTGGGGAACGGAGTGTCTTAACACTAGGTTCCCTCTGCCTACCCTGCTGTGTGCGGGATACAGCGTGAAGCTATTTAATTTATTTTTTTCTGTTCTAACCCAAACAGTAATAATATAAACAATTACATTGAACATAATCAATATTGTTTTTATATCGGCGATTAAACAAACACGCTAAGTTTACTCGCAGCGAGTAAACAGTCAAATATTTAACTTTGTTTATTGTATCTCAAATGTACGAGTACGGCCGTTGTTCTGGCGTGACGGAGCTGGTGATCTAATACAGTAAATAAAGGCACAATCCATACTTATATTATAAATGCGAATGTCTGTGTGTTTGTCTGTCACGCTTTCACGACTAATCTACTGGTCCGATTTGGATGAAATTTAGAATGAAAGTAGTAAAAATTCGGCGTCAAACATAGGATACTTATTTTTTCAAAAATCAACCTCTACAGGGTTGAAATAGGGGATGAAAGTTTATATGAAAAATATAAACCGCTTGACCGATTGTAATGAATTTTGGAATAGATATAGTTGATAATCCAAAGATAATCATAGTCTAATTTATTTTTCAAAAATCCACCCCCGAGCGTTGCAATATAACGAAACATTTACGGTAGTTCACGTGGTGAAGCGAGCGGGCCGCTAGTTTGATATAAATGGGACAACCAATAAATGTTTTTTTTTTAAAAAAAGACATTTAGAAAACGTATAAAAATTTGAACACAGCGGGATTCGAAGCCGCGCCTCTTGAAAACCGTCTAGGCGCTCTCACCGCTAAGCGCGGGATCGAATCCCGATGCGTTCAAATTTTTATACGTTTTCTAAACGTCTATTTCAATTTTTTTTTTTTTTTATGGAATAAAGGAGGCAAACGAGCAGAAGGCCCACCTGGTGTTAAGTCGTATCTTCGCCCATAGACATCTACAACATTAGAGTTGTAGATGCGTTGCCACCCTTAGGGATGTAGGACAGAAGGAGAGAGGAAGGATGGGAATGTTGGGGATAGGGAAGGCTGGCTTACATGCCATCGAACCGGAACACATCTTCAGATATTTGGCGGTTCGTCTTTGACATGATAGTGGTCGCGAGCCAGTCGGAGAACTAATCTCCTACCACCAAGCTACTGGGTTACCCGCCTTTTACGGGACGCTTCCCAGCGGCGGAGGGGAATTGTATTCTTAACCCGTCCCCCCACGGGAAAATGTTTTCTAAATGTCTTTTTCAATTTTTCCTAAATGTGGAATAACACTTTTAAAATGTTTAAAAGTAAGTGTTTATTGCCCATATAGTAAGTACATATTTCTTCATTACTCTGAGCGGAAATCGAACCCACAGCCATTCACATACACACTCAGACATCTCTATAATAATATATAACAACAATTTCATATTTCCATACAGCAAAATAATGTTATTGTAATTTAGAGTAAATTATCCATACATTTAAGCTAGGCATGGCATCAGATAATTCGGCATGAAACGCCATTACGGCCGGCCTTTGTTCAGCGCAGTGCATGTACACGCTTATCGTATACTATAATAACTATACTGGATATACTCTTTGTATAATATTATATATTATTCTATACAAGCTTTCAACCCTTATTTCACCATCTCAGGGGTAGAATTTTCACACCCTATGAAATAAAAGTTTAATAAGTTATAATGAGTTACCCAGAAACAAAAATTTATGGAATTAACTTTTGGACGGATTTTCATATAAACTGTAAACCCTTATTTCACCCACTTAAGGGTTGAATTTTCAAAAACCCTTTCTTAGTGAGCGCCTACGCTAAAAAATAAGCTTACTTGGCCAAAATCATGTGCCTAAGTCCAGAAGCTTCGGCTCGGCGATGATCACGCAATCAATCGTGATTCAGGACAAGCATTCTTATATATTAACTATTCTACACTCCACTAGCGTTGGGCAAAATTTAATTGCAATTAAAAATTAATTCATCGTTAATTGTAGCGTCAAATTTAAGTATTATATGAATTTTAGTTAATTGTGACTGTTGTGTGATTTCCCCACAACCTAATAATGAATTGTTAATATTAAATTATTAATTGCAATTAAATTTCGCAGTCCAGTATAGTGTAGAAATTTTAACATAATTAATGCTAGTTAAAATTAGACGGACGAGTGGCTGTGGATTTGGATGGGTGATTTAATGCTAATTAACTTCTAATTCGGGTTTTGCTCTTAATTATAGGTAAATGTTATACTAGCGCAGGGAGACAGCTTTTACTTGTTGTAGGTTCGATTTTTACTGGCAGGCAGAGGGAACCTAGTGTTAAGACACTTCGTTCCCCATGCACCGCCGAATTCCGGGCATTGCGCGTTAGTGGCGGAACTTAACACCGCGCTTTTGCCTCGACATCAGAGCGAAGAAAATGGAAATATTAAATCTTTCCACTCCTCGAGTGGGAATCGAACACACAGTCACACGCTTGTGCCACCTTGGCCCCAAACTGGAGGAATATTCATAATTTATTTTATCATTTCTGTGTACTGGACCAAGCGCGGAGTTCAGTTCCGCAAATCAATACAGAGAGTGAGACACAAGAGTGTCTTGTCACTATGTTCTCTCGGACGTAGTCGTAGTTACAGTGGGAGGAAGGCCTCAATTTATATTGATAACCGGAAAAGCTTCCAAGCGTTTGTTAACGCGTTTCTATTGCCTTCAGTTTTTTGTTCGCACTCGGAAAATATCTTCCGCTGTATTGTAACAACGATTAAGTAATATAATTAGAAAATCACAAGTATTTTAAGTATACCGGTAATTGATAAGTAGGAAGAAATATTGTACCTTCAGAAATTCCTTATCCATACTTATATTATAAATGCGAAAGTCTGTCTGTTTGTCTGTCACGCTTTCACGGCTAATCTACCGGTCCGATTTGGATGAAATTTAGATTGAAAGTCGTAAATAATCCAGGGTCAAATATAAACTACTTATTTTTTCAAAAATTAACCGCTAAAGGGTTGAAATAGGGGATGAAAGTTTATATGAAAAATCTAACCCGCTTGGCCGATTGTATTGAAATTCGGCTTGTTTGCTATTTTACTGGGAACAGAACCTAAGACCATTGTGTGTTCTAAACAGCTCCACTGCACCACAACAGCTCAAATTAGAACAATAATTATAATGAACAATAAGTACGACAATGCCGTCAGCTGGGGGCTTCTCTATTTCGCTAACAACTGTACCTCGCACTGTAACCGACTCATTGTTAATGAAGACTTTATAAGTGTAATTGAAGCTTTTGTCTCACAAACGGATTGTACGAAATGATTTATATATATACATATTTGTACTCATTTGGGGCCAGTCGTGGCGCAGTGGCACAAGCGTGTGACTGTAAGCGTCTGGTTGTGGGTTCGATTCCCACTCAAGGTGTAGTTAATATTTACAATTTCTTCGCTCTGGTGTCGAGGCAAAGTGCGGCGTTGATTTCCGCCACTTAACACGCAAAGCCTTCGGATTCGGCGGAAAGTGGGGAACGGAGTGTCTTAACACTAGGTTCCATCTGCCGACCCCGCTGTAGAGAACCTAATGTTAAGACACTCCGTTGCCCACTTTTCGACGAGATCTGGAGGAGTTGCGTGTTAAGTGGCGGAACTTAACGCGCTTTGCCTCGATACCATAGCGAAGGAAATGAAAATATTAAATATTTCCACTCCTCGAGTGGGAATCGAACCCGCAACTAGCCGCGTTCTCAAGGAAATAACTACAGCGCCTTAACAAAAATTGATGCGTATTTTGGTTTTCCTTCAGTCTAAGCAGACGAAGTTACGGGCAGCACTAGTAAGTAAGTAAGTAAGTAAGTAAGTAAATAAGTTATATAATATATAAGTGTGTATATAATAAGATTGTATAACTCATTGAGAGTCACGGCGGGTCGTAGTTGAGTAAGTTAGAAAGTGTTGTGCAAACACTATATTAGACGTAAACTGTATAAATGCATGTAAATAGATATAAATTTGTATAAAATTTTGAACAAATATTTGAATTTATAGGTATCGTCATATAAATGTATGTAAATATTAGAAAATTTGTATAACTTATTAAGGAATTATTAAATTTTTTATATAAAATAATTAAATTTGAATTGATTGAGATGTCTTAATAACGGAAATATGTGAAAGTTAGATAGACAGAGAACATTTATGCGGCAAAAAACTTTCTGTTCATTTTTTAAATATCTTTGTTTAAACAATTTAAACAATAAAAATAATTTAAATCTAATAATTACCCCAACTGGGGATCGAAGCCATTACTATTGTGTGCAGCAACAACTGCAATTTTCACCACGGCAGAAGAACAATTTTTGAACAAACAAGCAGAAAAACGAAAATGATCATTTCTTCAGTTAGAATCGAACTTGCGACCATCGTGTGTTTTCAGACGCTACACACAACTAAACACTACAAGAGGACCTAGTGTCAAGACACTCCCTCCTTCACTTTTCGCCCAAAAATCGAGACATTGTGTCTTGAATGGCGGAACTCAACACCCTACTTTGTCTTAGTTACAAGAGCGAAGAAACGAAATTGCCTCGAGTGGGAATCGATTTCACCACCATCGCTACACCACTTCGCCACGACGGCCTCAACTATATAGAACAAATTTTTAAAATGACATATGATTCTACATAAGTTATTTATTTGGTGAAAGTTTTTGATTCTCAATCTAAGTAAGAGTTGTTCGGAGGAGTGCACTATACATTTTTTAGTCTCCATAAATATATTGTGGGCTGCGACACTTGTGCAACCGGCAAATAAATCCTTTAGTCTTTCTATATACTCTACTAGGGGCCCGCTCGCGACTTATATTGCAACCCTCGGGGGTGGATTTTTGAAAAATAAAGTACCCAATGTTTAACCTTGGATTATCAACTATATTTATGCCAAAATTCATTATAATCGGTCAAACGGTGTAGATTTTTCTTATAAACTTTCATCCCCTATTACAACCCTGTAGAGGTTGATATTTGAAAATAAAATTGCCTATGTTTGACCCTGGATTTTTTGCTACTTCCATTCTAAATTTCATCTAAATCGGACCGGTAGATTAGCAGTAAAAGAGTAACAAACAAACAGACAGGCTTTCGCATTTACAATATAAATATGGATGTATACTATATAGAGGCCAGTCGTGGCACAATGTGTGACTGTAACGCGACCGATTGTGGGATTCGATTTCCACTCGATGAGGGGATAATATATATTATTTCCATTTTCTTTGCTCTGACGGACTTTCTTTGCTCTGGAGGCAAAGCGCGGCGTTAAGTTCCGCCACTTAATACGCAATGCTTCCAGAATTCATCGGGAAATGGGGAACGGATCTTAACACTAGGTTCCCTCTGCCTACCCTGCTGTGTGCAAAATACAGCATGAAGCTAAAAAAAGTCCTCGAATTTGAACCGGCACCCATAGTTACCTATCACATTATACACCAGGGCACAGTAACTGTGACACAACGCATCTGACGTGGAGTGGGCATCGTAAACCAAACAAGAATTTCACTTTCCACTCGTGACTACTTTCAATTGACTTTCTTGACCCCGCTTTCACGGTGTCCTGCGTGATTCACATGTATGTATGTATCTATGTATCTATACAAATAAATAAATGTCTGTCTGTTTGTAATATCAAAATAACCGCTTTTTACTAAATATATATGTATACATGATACAAGTAATTTTTATCTGAAAAAGACATTTAGATAACGTATAAAAATTTGAACGCACCTCCTGAATACCGTCCAGGCGCTTTCACCACTATGCCATGCGTTCTACTACCAGCTGCGTCGAAATTCTTATACGCTTTATTAAAAATATTTGTCCGTCTGTCTGTTTATTTGTTTGTTTCGGCTAATATTTGGAGCGGGTGGGCCGATTTTGACGGGACTCTCACTGAAGGATAACCAATGTAATTAAATTTTAATAGCGTATGTTTTTGATATTAGCATTGAAAATTGGGTCTTTTAAAATATATTTTCGCACACCAAAAATATACGCGATTAGTCCGGCTAAAGTAGTTTAATTAACAATTTGCAATTTACAGTATAAATGTTTTTGAAGATGAATATATACTTGTATTTGTCTGTTTATCTGTCACACTTTCACGGCTAATCTACTGGTCCGATTTGGATGAAATTTAGAATGTAGTAAATAAACATTGGTCTAACATAGGTGAATTATTTTTAAAAAAATAGCCGCTAATGGCTTGAAATAGGGGATGAAAGTTTGTATGAAAAAACTAAACCGCTTGACCGATTGTAATAAATTTTGAAATAAATATATTTGATAATCGAAGGTCAAACATTAGCTACTTTATCTTTCAAAAATCCACCCCCGAGGGTTGCAACATAACGAAACAATCAGGCAGTCCACGGGGCGAAGTCGCGAGCGGGCCGCTAGTATATAATATTAAATGAATGTAATATTGTAATTGATATAATTGGTAATACATTTCATATAAGTATCGGGTTAAAACCGCTACTTGTTGATATCTAACACTAACATACATATATAAGTACAACATGCAATATAGTGGGGCCAGTCGTGGCGTAGTGGCACAAGCGTGTGACTGAAAACGACTGGTTGTGGGTTCGACTCCTACTCGAGGAGTGGAAATATTTCATATTTTCAATTTCCACGCTCTGGTGTCGAGGTAAAGCGCGGCGTTAAGTTCCGCCACTTAACACGCAATGCCTCCAAATTCGGCGGAAAGTGGGGAACGGAGTGTCTTAACAGTAGGTTCCCTCTGCCTACCCTGCTGTGTGCGGGATACAGCGTAAAGCTAAAAAAAAGTACAACACTGGTTCATAAACACCTTAAATTTGAAATAAAACTATTTAATTGAATTAATCGCGTATATCTTTGATATTTATAAAGAAACATTAAAGAACTCGCCGTTCTGAACACTTTACAGTAGTCCGCGGTCACAGGTAGAGAAAGGCAGGTAACCTTATAATGTTTGTTTCAAAAACAAAACTTTTTTAATTGCCACTTCTGGTAAGACTTGCTACTAGCTTATAAACCAAACGATGAGATTTGAACCAATTTAAAGTTATCTGGGGTTTCTATTACGTATCAGCATTTGAGACCATTCCATTGTCGACATGAACTTAGAGATTCGTCTAATTAAAAAAGACAATAGTGTTAAGACACTCTGTCTCAATACTTTACAGGGACGTTCTGTGTTATTTTTAGCTTCACACTGTATCCCACACACAGCGAGGTAGGCTTAACACGCAATGCCTCCAAATTCGGCGGAAAATGGGAAACGGAGTTTCTTAACAAGGTTCCCTCAGTCTAACCAGCTGTGCGCGGGATACAGCGTGAAGCTAAACAAAATGCTCCCTACAATAGCTTCAAACTTGGGCCTATTGGTTTTAATCTGGCTAGCTTCCACTGAGCCACAACGGTCCCGGCTACAGATATATTCGACGAAATTGCATCTGCCGTCTGCATATTTGGAAATAACTCGAGTGTAATATTTGAAATTCATTTCATGATAAACTATTTACGAAATAGCCTTTCTCCATTACTCGAACTAAAAAGGCTTCTCTTTTGAGTTTATTTGAGAGAATGTTATTTTCTTTGTCTAAATACCATCCAGGCATCGTGGCTTGGGCACAAAGTGGGACTGCAAACGCGACTGGTTGTGTGTTCGATTCCCACTTGATCAATGGAAATATAAAAGGTTTTCATTTTATTCGCTCTGCGCTCTGGTCTATACCAGAGGCAAAGCGCGGCGTTGAGTTCTGCCACTTAAGACGCAATGCCTCCAGAATTCGGCGGTAAGTGGGAAACGGAGTGCCTTAACACTAGGTTCCCTCTGCCCACCCTGGCGTGTGCGGGATACAGCGTAAAGCTATAAAAAAATATATGTTTGCATGTGTGTATGTATACACGGTACATACATATATTAAAACAACATTTTCTATAATTATTGTTTGTTTGACTGCTTGTTCCGGCTTATCTTTGACGGGACTTTTACTGGCAGATAGCTGATGTAAGAAGGAGTAACTTAGGCTACTTCTATTTTAAATTTACAACTTATTCGTCTACGCGGACGAAGTCGTAGGCAGAGCTAGTTATGAATATAATTGCTTCGTTCCCTGATCGACCGATAGATAGCGTACATGCAAAACTATCGGTCGAAGAAATTTCATATTTGATATATGGGATTCTTGGTAAGTGTATGGGAGCAGTAAGAGAGAATATCCTGAATACCAGTTCCTCGTTCGTTTTACAGTCGAAATACCTCAATTAGTTAGTTTATTATAAAGACTAGGAATAGACTAGATATTTCCACTCAATCCAGCCCAATATATGTTCAAAAGTAATACAGTTTTTTCATCTAATATGTTTTTATAATGTTTTCAGATTTATGCTTTACCACACATATTAGAATACGTAGGGAAATCCTGGTGTCGAGACACTCCATTCTCCACTTTCCACCCCGATTTGAGGTATTGAGTGGGAAAACCTAACACTATGTTTTACTTTACCAAAGCGGAAAATGATTTAAATACGAGTGAAAATCAAACCCACAATAATCAGAGGTTGTCCCACTGTAAGGTCATTCCTTCGATATAATATATTTTTATACTTTACTCTGCATCTCCCACACAGCAGGGTAGACAGAGGGCACCTAGTGTTTGCTTTGCACTTTGCCTCGACACCAGAGCATAGAAAATGGATATATTACATATTTCCTCGAGTGGGAATCGAACCCACAACCAGCCACACAGTCATACTTCGTGCCTACCAGCCAGGTCTGACCCCTATCTAATGATTCGCCGTCCTATAAATAAGGTGACCGCTAACCTATTAAACAACGCTATGCACTCAGCGTGTCGGTAAAAACATATAGGAATTGCAGTTATCGAAGAACAGCTCTAAATCTGGAGGTGCCACCGGAAGTAACGACTTGGAAATTAGGTCCGCGCCGAAATTAGGATATCCGGCGTGTTATGTGTCCTATGTTCGAAATATTGGAACTTAAATCTGACACTTGAAAGACTGTTGAATATGTATATATTGAATGAGAGAAGTCAAAATTTGTAACCATGATGGCGCGTTCTAATATAAAACTATTATTAACCGGATTAGTCGTTTATTTTATTGATATTCGAAAATACATTTTTTGGAAACCTGACGTTTCGAACACTTTACAGTAAGTTTGTTGTCACAAGTACCTGTTAGCGTTATTCAAAAATTTAGGAAATTGTCAAAATACATTTTTTGAAAACATACAAAAATGAACGCAATGGGATTCGAAGCCGCTGCTCTTGGAAACAGTTCGAGCACTGTGGCCGCCATGCCATACGTTGAAGGGATAGCTTTTTATACGTTTTGTAAAAATGTCTTCATAATGAAGACTTTTTTTTAGCTGTATCCTACACACAGCAGGGTAGGCAGAGAGAACCTAGTGTTAAGACACTCCCTTCCTCACATAAAATAGATAATAGAAAATGATAAAACTATAAATACGCTTAGAACAGGAGCTACATATTGTGGTAGTCGTTTAGCCGCGTTCAGTCAGTAACAGGATTACGGGAGGGCCCACAAAAGACTCTCAAAGATACTCAATAAGCTTTGAGGACAGACATGCGCTAACTTTATTATTATATATTGAACTTTAAAAACTTCATTTTAAAGGAAATTCTCGAGAAATGCGCTGTTTTGACGTTATATATTAGAGTAGTTGTGAGTTCGTGACAGATGTGAGGTAGTGGGTTCGTTTTCAATTTTCTATCCTTTATCCCAGTGTTAAGACACTCCGTTCCCCTCACATCGCCGAATTCGGAGGCATTGCATGTTAAGTGGGGAAACTCAACACCGCGCTTTGCCTCGACACCAGTGCGAAGAAAATGGAAACATTAAATATTTCCACTCGTCAAGTGGGAATCGAATCCACGGCCAGTTGCGATTACAGTACCACGACTGCCTCCAGAATTCGGCTGAAAGTAGGGAACACTTCGTTCCCCACTTAACACTACGTTCTCTCTGCCTACCCTACTATGTGCTGGATACGAAAAGAAAAAAATATAGAATATTACAATTTACTAATTGTTTTAATTAATCTACAATCTAGGTAATATTGTATCTATCTATCTATCAAAGAAAAAAGAACACGCGAAACGATAATTCTCCAACTCATAATCAATATTATATAAGAACGTTGCAATTTTTTCCCTCACCACCACTGCATCAACTTTGCACAGCTTATACTCGTATTTGAAATGGCGAGTATTTCCCGCAGCGGTCACGTGCCCGAGTTAAGGAACGATGCATCTTCTGTTTTAATACATCATTTGCTCTGAACTAACCGGGACGGACGAATTGCCGATCAAATTTAATATTTATTGGAAGAGGGCAGTGATCAATCAAGTGGACTCTCTGGCTACTCCTCGCTCATTGCAAAGGAAAAACTAAACGTTACGTTTTAAAATATTATTTTAACATCTTCTATACTAATATAATGAAGGGGCAAAGTTTGTAAATTTGTTGTTATGGATAATCTTCGGAAATACTGAATCGATCGCGATTTTTTTTTCACAATTAGAAAGCTACATTACTCAGGAGTGCTATAGACTATATTTTATTGCGTAAATGCACAGTTCTGAGAATTGTATAGGGGTTTAAATAAGGGATAAAAGGTGGAGATCACGTGGCAAAGCCGCGAGCGTGTCGCTAGTTTAATATATGAATAATTTTTTTAGAAAACGCAAACGTAGTGAGATTCAAACCAGCGCTCCTTGAAAATTTTCCAAGCGCTGTAATCGATAAGCCATGCGTTCTACTTCCGGCTACGTCGAAATTCTTATACGCTTATTATAAATGTTATTTTTTCAAAACCATACCGTAGCGGTAATCCAGTTTGAGTATATTTGTAAATATGAATTCGATTATTCAGTGAAATTATGTTTCATGTTTTTTTTAGCTTTACGCTGTAACCCGCTCACAGCAGGGTAGGCAGAGGTAACCTAGTGTTAATACACTCCGTTCCCCACGCACCACCGAATTCGGAGGCATTAAGTGTTAAGTGGCGGAACACAACGCCACGCTTTTGCCTCGACACCAGAGCGAAGAAAATGGTAATCTCTATATATAATAAAAGAGTAGAAAAGTCAATTCTGTACATGAAAAATTTTAGAAAAATTTTAATTGGGTGCGTTAATATATCGATAACAGAGGCCAAAAATCCACTCAGTAGAATTTTTGTCTGTCTGTCTGTCTGTCTGTCTGTCTGTCTGTCTGTCTGTCTGTCTGTCTGTCTGTCTGTTAATTTGTTCGTCAATCACGCAAAAACTACTGGATAGAAATGAATGAATTTTGGTATAGTGATAGCTTATAGTCCAAAGGTACATATAGGATAGTTTTTATCCCGGATTTCCATGTAGTTTTTTTTGGAAAAAATAAAAAACCGATATAAGTAAATTATTTGTATACTGATATCTACCAAGTAGAATTTAATGATTTTTTGTATGGAGTTAGCTAAGAGGTTAGAGCAACATATGGGATAGTTTTCATCCCGGTATTCCATACAACTCCCGCGGAAAAATAAAATTAAAAAAAAAAACATTCAAATTATGTCGATAGTTCACGAGTGAAGCTAAATTTGTTTCAATATAACTAATTAATTATAAAATAAAATAAGCATAACATTTATTAAATATACATTTGACCGGTCTATAAAACTTTATATAATCTATATATTTATATAATCTATATGACAACAGATGTCACTACGTTTTCTGCAACGGGTAGCGCCATTTGTTATTATATAGTTGACATTGTATTAGACATATCCGCACTCATTAAAATTATTATTATAAAAATGCAAAAATCTGTATCTCTTTTATTTGTTATGTTTTGACGGGAATTCGTAAAGAAGATTGTTGAAGATGCAGGGTCATATAGGCTACTTTATAAAAAATCAAACCCTTGGAGGTTGAAACAGTGGATGAAACTTATGTATGTTTAGTATATAGTGAGAATGAAAGATCTAAACTCCTTGACTGAAATGAATAAATTTTCTCAGGAAAATAGTTAATGAGGCAAGGTCAAACATAGGCTATTTCTCTTTTTTAAAAACTACCCTGGTATTCAAAACAGTTCCCGCAGAAAAGTAATAAACTGGCAAAGTCAAATTGCATTGATTATTTGCAAGTAAAGCTATTTTTTAATATCAATAAGTAACACAATTGTAAAATAAAAAGTGTAAAGTTTATTTAAGATATTATGACCGGTTTATAATACTATATACCAGATGGTATATATGTACGAAATCTACTATCATATGATAGCAGATTTCGTACGTTTTCTTACTAGAACAGTTATCGCTACATGTTATCAAATAATATAGACATTGTATCGATGATTTTCTCATGAACATAATTAGCGACGAAAGTCAAATATAGACTATCCTCCTTTTACAAAAAAAAACCAATCCCAAAGAGGCAATAGAGGATGAAAATGGTAGTTCACGTGGCGAAGCCGCGAGCGGGTCGCTAGTATTAAATATTTACACTCCTCGAGTGGGAATCGAACCCACAACCAGTCGTTTACAGTCACACGCTTGTGCCACTGGGCCACGACTGGCCCCAAATTATGTTTCTTATGTCCATTTCCTCATATGAGACACGGCGTTAAGTTACGCCTTTAAATAAGCAAGACTATGTAATATGCATATAGGATGGAAGTAGGGAATGTCATTAACATAATCAAAGATTTTTTCAAATAACTAGATTATTTTGAAGTAGTATAAAATTGTTTTAATTTGTTAATGATATGTTTTATGCCAAAATTCTTTACAATCGCTCAGCGGCTCAGATTTTTCCTACAAAATTTCATCCCCTCTTTTAGCCCTCAGAGGTTGATTTTTGAAAAAATAAGTAGCCTATGTTTGACCCTGGGTTTTTTACTACTTTCATTCTAAATTTCATTCAAATAGGACCAGTAGATTAGCCGTGAAAACGTGACAGACAAACAGACAGACTTTCGCGTTTATAATATAAGTATGGAAGTAATAAATATGTTTCTAATAACTAAAATAAAAAATAAATAAATAGGTATATAAATACCTGATAAATCTAGTGTTAAAGATACAATGCTTATCATAAATTTCTCTCAACAGGGAAACAAACCCACGACTATCGCAGAAGCAAAAATTTAACACGAAATATGTCATAAGACGAAAGCAAGTTACTAGACGCAACAAAACAACATAACCGCGTTATGAAAGGTGCGCTCCTCACAATTTAATCAAGGATTGGTTTTCGTGTTACACGGACGTATCTACGAGGAGTCTGGACGCAACTACCGACATATTGGAGTGGATATTATGTTTTATTAGCTTCACGCTGTATCACGCAAACAGCAGGGCAAGCAGAGGGAACCTAGTGTTAAGACACTCCATTTCTTAGTTCTTGCTGCCACACACCGCCGAATTCGGATTCGCTCTTTACCTCTGATACCAGAGCGAAGGAAATGGAAATAATAAATATTTCCACTCCTCGAGTGGGAATCGAACCCACAACTAGTCGTTTAGAGTCACACGTTCGTGCCACTGCGCCAAACCTACTGACCCCAATATATCATTCTCTAATTCTTTCATGTAGTAAGATAGACGGAGAGAATAAAGTGTTAATACTTCGTACTCTACTACTATCTGAAAAAGTCACTAGTGTCAAGTGAACAAAATGACATTAGAGCCGGAAATTATTTTAAGCATGAACGATTCATTCTCGAGTATAAATTGGAGCTAACTACTTGGTGAATTCAGGAACTATTTGAAATATTCACAAAATTTTATCAATTAAGCCCATAGTGGCACAGTAGAATATATTCAATTTATTATTATTATAGCTTCACGCTGTATCCCGCACACAACAGGGTAGGCAGAGGGAACCTGGTGTTAAGACACTCCGTTCCACACGCACCGTCGAATTCGGAGGCATTGCGTGTTAAGTGGCAAAACTTCACGCCGCGCTTTCAATCGACACCAGAGCAAAGAAAATGCTAATATTAAATATTTTCATTCCTCGAGAGGGAATCGAACCCACAACCAAAAGATTCTATTTACATGGCTTTATTTCTCTGCCGGCCTTGAGTTCCGTCACACAATACTCAATTTCCATCATATTTGGATAAAATAGACACCAGAGTGTCTTACAATTAGATTTACCTTGTATTTGTACAAGTTTCTTAATTAATTCTTGGAACGGAGTGTCTTAACACTGGATTCCCTCTCCCTACTCTGCTGTGTGCGGAATACATCGTGAAGCTAGAAACTATAATATATCTATAACTTTAAAGCCAGTTTTATCAAAAACAGACGAATATCAACAATAATATTATCAAAATTATAAAGAAAACCTATATAAATGTTAATTCAATAAGAAGAGCGAGTGACGTGGATGTTGGCCCAATGTCTCATAACCCACAAAAAGGAGTTCTGAGCTATAAATATTAAATTTGGTGTGTCTTGTCTTGCATCTGCTACCACTAACCGTCCGTTTAAAAATTCAACAATGCGTTATCGCGCCGCCCATTGTGAATACACTTTTAAACTTATATTCTTATGGGTTTCCTTCCTTCTTGAAAGTAATTATTTCTTTTCTTCTTCTTAGCTTCACGCTGTATCCCGCACACAGCAGGGTAGGCAGAGGGAACCTAGTGTTAAGACACTCCGTTCCCCACTTTCCGCCAAATTCGGAGGCTTGCGTGTTAAGTGGCAGAACTTAACGCCGCGCTTTACCTCGACACCAGAGCGAAGAAAACGGAAATATAATTTCCACTCCTCGAGTGGGAATCGAACCCACAACCAGTCGTTTATAGTCACACGCTTGTGCCACTGGGCCACGACTGACCACAAAGTAATTATTGTTATGTTATTAATATATTGTTTTGACGGTCAGTCGTGGTATGTGCTTGTGGGCACAAAGTGTGACTGGACTGTAAATGTGAATGGTTGTGAATTCGATTCCCAGTCGAGGAACTGAAATATTTAATATTTTTTTATTTTATTTTATTTAAGCGCCCACTTAACACGCAATGCCTCTAAATGAATGGAACGGAGTGTCTTAACACTAGACTTCTCTGCCTCCGCTGCTGTGTGCGGGATATAGCGTGAAGGTATAGAAAAGTTTATTGTTTATATAGTAAGTCCGTCGTAGTTCAGTTGGTAAGGAACTAACTGTACACGATGGTTACAGCTTCTTTTCTTAGCTTCTTCTTTAACGAAGAAAGCAATTTCTATATTTTACTATGAAATATAAGTGTGCAAATAAATTTAATTGAGATATCGATTAATTTACACCGTGGTATAGTGGGATAACGTTTGATTGTTGCGATGATGTGGATTCGAATCCCATTCGGGGAAATGATTAAATTGTAATAATTTTTATTTCTCTCTCCAGACAAGACAAAGCATGGCGTTAAAAACGATTTCAGGCGGAAAATGGAGAACGGAGTGTTTTGACACAAAACTCTCTAAGTGAAAAACAATGGGTCACTTATACTAGACTCCATTTTACTGTATAAGTTAAGTGTTAATTAAACTTTATGTAATTAATCAAAATTAATCAAAGAACATTTAAAGATCAAAGGAATAGAACTTATATTAAACGCATAATATTAGAAATTTGTCAACTGTACTGCTATAGTGTTTAAGTATTATTCTTTTTTTTTAATTTTTCACACTGTATCCCGCACACAGCAGGGTAGGCAGATAGAACCTAGTGTTAAGACACTCCGTTCCTCAACTTCCGTTGGATTCGAAGGCCGCCTCTTCGAGTGGGGATCGAACCCACAACCAGTCGCTTTACAGTCACTCTTTGTGCCTCTGCGCCACGACTGGCCTCTAATATACCCAGTTTAATTTTACCCAGCACATTTTCATCGTAGGAAAGCAGATGGAGTCGCGTAACGACGCATATTGAATACGTTTCGATGTGATACTGGCTGTCCGCAGGAAACTCGATTAAATTTTCTGATATCACCATTGGTTTTATCCTATTTCTAATGTAATTCAGTGGTTTGGCTTAGCTCTGTATCTGGTGTTAGCAGGTTCGATGTTCAAAAGCTTAAAAGTAATTATTTTTTCGATATTTCAATTATAAAAATCTTTTTGTCTGTCAGCTACAAAAAAAGGGGCCAGTCGTGGCGCTGTGGCACGAACGTGTGACTTTAAACGACTGGTTGTGGGTTCACTTCCTATTCACGAGAATGATTAATTTTATATAACGACTTCCTTTTTTAAACTTTGGTTTCGCGAAACAACATACAATATTACAGGCTATTTCTGGCGGAAAGTTGAAAGCGCAGGCTTAACACTAGGTTCTCCCCTGAATACCCTGCGTGATACAGCGTGAAGCTTAAAAACATATAGTTTCACGCTATATCCCGCACACAGCAGGATAGGCAGAGGGAATCTAGTGTTAAGTTTTCAAAAAATCTAAACATACAGTATATATGTTCGTGTAAATACATATATAATATATTTCGCTTGCGTCCTTACATTGTTTATTCCGCGGCGTCGTGTACGTAGTTCATAAATTTGCGGAGATGTAACCAGCGCCTTGACTTGTCCCGCATCTAAATATTTCATATTTGTTTCTCCGCGGCAGCTTTTAGCCGCGCTCCTTGCAACTATGAATTGTAACTCGTAGCAAATATGCTAGAGTTTTATAGTATTTTTTATTTTAACGTTACACCTATGTTTACGTATGTTTTTAGCTTCACGCTGTATCCCGCACACAGCAGGGTAGGCAGAGGGAGTCTAGTGTTAAGACAATCTGTTAATTTAAGTGGCAAAACTTAACGTCACGCTTTGCTTCGACACCAGAGCGTAAAAATAATGAAAATATTAAATATTTCCACTCCTCGAGTGGCAATCGAACCCACAACCAGTCGCTTTACAGTCACACTTTGAGCCACGAATGGCGTCGAATATATGTACATACATATCACAACCCAATCTATATAGCAATTCAAAAAAAAATGTGAAATGTCGACTGTGTGTCAAAGGTATTACCTAATTAATGGATTTTTAAATGATATCACGCCTCAGGAATGAAATGATCGCTCCAGTCCATTTTAAAGGTATCATTGTCAATATATAATTGTACTTGTTAATTGTTGACTTTAAAAAAAGGGAGTGCCTCTGAGTTCCTTGCGCCGGTTCTTCTCAGGTCTGAGGCATTAACTTTAGTGTACCTGTGTCCGGTGGTAAACTATTTGACGTTCAAAAAGTGAAGCTTTATTGTTTCTTCTCTGTTGACTCTATTAAATGGTAATCGAGTGAATAATCGAGTATATTGGTTACTGATTCAATTATTAGGTTAAATGAGGATCGATTGTACCATCTCTAGGAACAAGCAGATTATATTTGTAATTTTGCTATAGAAGCCGGTAAGCCCACTGTTCCATGCATGTAGCTGATATACGAAATGGAGGCCCAATTTACTCGAAAATTATTTTAAGCTTCATATTCGATGCGTTTTGTGAATCATAAAGACAAGTTGATCAGTTTTTTTAGCAAAAAGCAGTGGGGCCAGTCGTGGCGCAGTGGCACGAACGTATGACTGTAAACGAGTGGTTGTGGGGTCGATTCCCACTCGAGGAGTGTATATATTTAATATTTCCATTTTCTTCGCACTGATGTCGAGTGGTGGTTTACACTCTTCCCTGCATAACAGGGTAATTAAGAAAATTGGTGGTAAAACACTCCGAACTCACAACGATCTATTTTGAGAACTGTCTAACATAAACAAAACATATAAATATAAATATATGTATATGTATAAAAATGTAACATCGCGCACAAGAGCGGAATTCGACGTCACTCAAGATTACATTTCTCAAGTTACCAATAATAGGCGGGAAAGTGTTCAGTCACTCTGTTTAATTTAATAACAAAAATCAAATAAATAATAGACAATGACACATTACTGAGTTGCACCACGGGGGGCCGCCCAGGGGGGCGGGGGCGCTACTATGCCGCTATGCAACTAAATTTTTCAAGTCCCCACCTCACTACATAATATATAAGGCAGACTTCGACACATCTCAAAATATAAACTCGTTCCTTCGAACATTTCATTCCAGTTAAGTCGACTTCTTTTATTTAGATCTATTGGCGCGTCTAACTAAGCGCGAGGCATTTGTTAGGCATTGCTCATTTTTAGCTCAATTTCGTGACATTGCACGGTGAATCGCGGAACTCAATGCCGTTCCTTGTATTGTAGGTAGGTAGCAGCAAAATTTAATTAGTTTTAATATAAACATTGTCCAAGGAAGCTTCCTGATATAGTTTGGAAAAGATAATATTAATATATAAAGTGCATTTCAGTGTAAATCTCTCACGCAGGGAAGAACGTTAATCGCAATGGTTGTGGGTTCAAATCACAGTGATTGTACACTAGATTCTATCTGTATTCTTAATCCAGAACAACGTAGAGTCCCTCTTACATTTAATAAATGACATTTTTAGAAAGTTAGCATGGCTTAGCGAGCGGTCGGTAAAGGTTTCCAAGAGGCACGGGTTCGAATCCTGTCGCAGTCAAATTTATCCTTTTTCTAAAAAGTTTTTTTTTAGCTTCACGCTGTATCCCGCACACAGCAGGGTAGGCAGAGGGAACCTAGTGTTTAGACACTCCGTTTCCCAATTTTCTAAAAATGTGAAATCCAATTTCCTAATTGTGTGAATAGAAATAAAAGCTTTATATGTGTTCAGAGAGAAAACACTCCGTTCTTCACGCAATGGATAACATAATTTAAGCCAATTCTAAGTAAAACATTTGGTTCATTTGAAAGTTATTTTAAGTTACTTTTATTTGTTTGTTTATTTCGTTACAGGATTGAAAAAAATAATAATGAGCAGATGCTTTTCAAGTTATTAGAATGTTCTTAGAGAAACTTGTTCAGAAAGCTTTTAATTTACTTCGACTTAAAACAAAGAGAACAATAACGATTCAATAAAAACGACCGTTAACGTTAGAAATATCTATAGATTAATGGATATTTTTATTATATACAGTATAATCGCGCTAGAGGCACGGTTGTGGGTTCGATTACCACTTGGTGTAAAATATTTTACTTGTTCTTATAAGATCACTTCAATAAGACCATTGTGGCGAAATGATAGTGTTAAACTGTTAAACTGTACTGGCCAGTCGTGCCACAGTAGCACGAACGTGTGACTGTAAGAGACTGGTTGTGGGTTCGATTTCCACTCGAGGAGTGGAAATATTTAGTATTTTCATTTCCTTCGCTCTTGTATCAGAGGCAAAGGGCGCTAATTTCCGCCACTTAACACGCAATGCCTCCGAATTTGGGGATAAAGTGTGGAGCTACAAAAAATAATGTATATCGGTCCAGATTGACATTTTTTTTTCAATAACTTCACGCTGTATCCCGCACACAGCAGGGTAGGCAGAGGGAACCTAGTGTTAAAACACTCCATTCCCCACTTTTCGCCGATTTCGGAGGCTTGCGTGGAGGTTGCGTTAAGTGGAGGAACTTAACACAGCGTTTTACCTCGACACCAGAGCGAAGAAAATGGTAATATAATTTCCACTCCTCGAGTGGGAATCGAACCCACAACCAGTCGTTTACAGTGACACTCTTGTGCCACTGGGCCACGACTGGCCACATTGATGTATGTACATATGTATATATTTCTATTTTTAGTGAACAAAGCAAAGTTTTGTAATATATAAAGTTCGTTCGACCGGGAAATGCGATCTAACGAGACAAAACCGAACTGAAATACACAAAACTTTTTATTTTTTCGTACTAAATTGTTTAAAATGGCGAAATATATAACTTTTATATGTACATATAGGTATACATACAAGTACGGACATATAGTTCCAAACATATTTTTTTATATAATAGCTTTATATTTTTTACTATATGGAATTAGCTGGTCAGGGAGTCTAGTGACAACCGACCATACAACCATTTTAATCCATTTGAAATATATTAGCTTCACGCTGTATCCCGCACACAGCAGGGTAGGCAGAGGGAACCTAGTGTTAAGACACTCCGTTCCCCACTTTCCGCCGAATTCGGAGGCATTGCGTGTTAAGTGGCGGAACTTAACGCCGCGCTTTACCTCGGCACCAGAGCGAAGAAAATGGAAATACAATTTCCACCCCTCGAGTGGGAATCGAACCCACAACCAGTCGTTTACAGTCACACGCTTGTGCCACTGCGCCACGACTGGCCACCAATAACTATAATAATACTTCAAATCAAATATAAAATTATAAACATCATTATATAGCCAAAACTCATCACAATCAATTGTTTTTAGCTAAGATACGAGCACGTCTAAAATTCATTTAACTTGAGTATCTAAAGTTAGCAACGTTTGTAATTAGCGTGTAGATTGTTAACTGCACAGTTTATAGTTTATAGTTATTCCATGTAGTACAGCTAGAAGTATTGAAGTGAATTTCCCTCCAGCGTAACAAGCGCTCTACTAAGTATCATAAAAGTTTGCTAACACAATCATTGTGTGGTATTGTGTTTAAACTGTATTATAATACTAAGGGGCCAGTCGTGGCGCAGTGGCACGAACGTGTGACTGTAAACGACTGGTTGTGGGTTCGATTCCCACTCGAGGAGAGGAAATATTTGATATTTCCATATTCTTCGCTCTGGTATCAGAGGCAAAGCGCGGCGTTAAGTTCCGCCGCTTAACATGCTATGCCTCCGAATTCGGCGGGAAGTGGGCAACGGAGTGTCTTAACACTAGGTTCCCTCTGCCTACTCCGCTATGTGCGGGATACAGCGTGAAGCATAAAAAAAAATTGTGTGAAAATATTTTTAATTCGACCATAACGTGTAGTCAGGTGACAGGTGACAACTACATTACGTTCAAGTAGACTGTTCAAGAAGACATTTAATTTTTTTTAAATAATTTAATTAATATTTTTGTCAGCTTCACGTTCTTTCACGCACAGGGTGGCCACAGAGAACCTAGTGTCGAGACACTCTGCCACTTGCCTCCGAAATTTTGTAATGACACCAAAGCAAAGCAAAAAAATGATAAGAATTAATGTATGCTTGTTCCCTCGAATGGAATTGGACCCCCTACCAATCGCGATTACAGTAACACTCTTTCCCATTGAGTCATAACGGTCTCAACTTTTAATGTTTTATTTAAATGATATGGTAAAGTATACCTTGCAATTGAAAATTACATTAAGAAAACATATTAAAAATTTGGGGACAGTAACACTGTAAACGACTGGTTATGGGTTCGATTCTCACCCGAGGAGTGGAAATATTTAATATTTCCAATATATATTAAATATATCGGAAATATTTAATATTTGCTTTGGTGTCGAGGCAAAGCGCGGTGCTAAGTTCCGCAACTTAACACGCAATGCCTCAGAATTCGGCAGAAAGTGGGGGACGGAGTGTTTTAACACTAGGTTCCCTCTGACTAAATGTACATAAATATGTTTTTAAACTTAACATTTTACGTGAAAAAAGTAAAAGTTTATAACAATTATACTAATTTTAATAAAAAATAAATAATTAATGATATCTAGAAGGTACTAGCTATACTCGTAAAGACCTGAAGGTCAAAGTAACGGAAGTCTTTAAGAAAAGTGAATGTCTTACAAATACAACTCAAGTGGCATTTAATTAATTTATTTACAACTAAATACTTGCTTTTGAAAGTTGAAAAACAAAGATTTACTTATTTACTTTGTATTATAGTTTTTTATTCCTTTCATTTTGTTTCAAGGAAGTATTTCAGATGGACTTTAATCTTTTTTTTTCACGCTGTATCAGGGTACCGCACATAGCAGGGTAAGCAAAGGGAACCTAGTGTTAAGACACTCCTTTTCCCACTTTCCGCCGAATTTGGAGGCATTGCGTGTTAAGTGGCAGAACTTAACGCCGCGCTTTGCCCCGACACTAGAGCGAAGAAAATGGAAATATTTAACATATCCATTCCTCGAGTAATAATCGAACGCAGAACCAGTCGCTTTACAGTCACACGTTCGTGCCACTGCGCCACGACTGGCTTTTGCAATTATTATAGTATAATTTGACGTAACCGAGGAACGTCCGAGCACTGATTATGCCTTTGTTGTTAGGTAAAGCCTCTTTTGAAATCCATTCAGTATATAGTATTGATGCGCGCGGTCATATCCCAAACGCAATGCTTTTGATTAGGGAGCCCATACAAATAAGTACATTTAGTTGGACAAAGGCTAAATTTCCGATATATTTAGTGTACATTGTTTATAGTAATAGCAGTTATATAATTTATTGTTCTATCATATGTGTGAACGCGGCGTTAAGTTACGTTTAGTGTACAATCGATCAGCGGATCCAGACTTCGAAAAAAATGGCATCTTAGAAAAATGGCCAAGCAACGTTATGAATATAGAGATAAGTCTTTTTTTATTTTTACCTTCACGTCGTATCCCGCACACAGCAGGGTAGGCAGAGGGAACCTAATGTTGAGACACTCCGTTCCCGTAGAGATAAGTGATAATCGGAAAGTTGTAAACTGTATAAGCGAACTTGCATGAAGATCAAAAAGATATGAGGTCACAAGTCATTTTGGCCTGTGGACATGCCCGTAGTGCCCACAACGGAGAACGGAATGTTTTAACACTATATAGCTTGTCCGTTTTAAACACTAACAACTGTTTATTATATAACATATTATATAATAACTTCTTAGATTGTGATTAAATTTTGATATTAAAATTATCTTATAACCTTTTAACGGTTGGTAAATTTGGTAAAAGTTCGTCCAATTAAACAGAGTGCAGCGTTAAACTCAGTACTTCAATATCTATACATTGAATCTCAAAATGTAACTCGAAATTGAAAATATCGGTCTGTAACTCAAAAGTAAAATGTCGGTCTGTTACCGACGTCTAGGATTAAAATATTTTTCATATTTACTTATCAATTTCCGCTTTACAGATTTCATAGCGTTTCTAGATACTTCTAAACCGGATATTTAAATTTAAAATAATACCACGCTACAGTAGCGCAGTTGAGAAATCGTTAATTGTAAAAATCGTAGTGTATTCAAATTCATATTAGGGATAATTTTATATACTAGTATTCCCGTTGACGCTAAAAAATGGGTTATCAACATTTATGTCTTTTTGTGTAAAAGTATATGTCAAACTAAGAGATGCAGGGGGGAGACCTCGGTTGACCTTCGAAAACACAGTATCGACGATACTGGAGGAAGGTCGCGTAAAAAACATGAGGACCTCCCGGAGGCGTGTATGAAGAGGTTGATGACAGTGGAAGAGGCGAAAGAAGTATGCAGGGACCTGACTACCCCGTAAGGGATACAGCGTGGAGATATTTATATATGTAACTACTGCACTTCCTTATACTCCTTTTTAAGATCCTTAATTACCAAAATTTCCCTTTTTATTTACGTTCTCGCTTTAACATCCTTCCCTCTCCTACACGCTCAAGACGGTCATACGTCGTTCCTGCGCTTAACATTCCTAAGTGCAACACTAAATTTATGCAGAAATCGTTTTCTGTGTATGCCGCGTCGCTTTGGAACCATCTACCTAAAGCTATCCAAAAAAGTCCTTCCATTGACACATTTAAATCTTCATTAAAAAAACATCTGCTAGCTACTTCAATTTCATAGTGGCTATAACTTCGTTGTTTCTTATATTTCTACAGTATTTGTGTATATGTAAGTATTTTAGTATTTATTATTATTATATTTATTGTTTTATATATGTATGTATCTATGTATATATCTAGGTATGTATGTATCTATGTATTTATCTGTGTATGAGGTATGTGTGTATGTATATGGTTTTGTTTACTGGTATGTTATTTTTTTATTTTTATATATTTCTGTCTTATTATTTAATTGCACGTTTGTCTATCTCGCTGCTTGCAACTAATTTACTTCCACGGGTTGACTGGCAGAGATCTCTTCAAGAGATAAGTCCACCTTTGTGTACTAAATGTCTGTTAATATTTCTCATGTATATTTTTAAGTGCAATAAAGAATATATATATATGTAACGTATGTATATGTCAAATGTATATGTTATGTATGTGTAATATTTTTTTAATAATTTAATATACTTTAATGGATTATAATGGCTTATGAATACATTGGCTTTCTACACTTCTTTAGCATATAATTTTGAACTTTACCAAATGGCATACTGAACCAAATATAGTATAATTATCGTAAAAAGGGGTCTTTCCTTCCCCTATTAATTAATGGTAATAAAAAATAAATTATCATATTTCCCGTTCAACGCAGTGTCTTTAAATTGGATTACAAATCTAGGACAATCAAATTAAATTTCCTTAACTTATCTCAAGAAAACTAGGCAAAACACATTTTTCTTCTATCTGCCGAATTCTGGAGGTATTCCGTTAAATAGCGGAAGTCAACGCCGCGTTTTGCCTTGACCCCAGATCGAAGAAAATTGAAATATTAAACATATCCATTCCTCGAGTGGCAATCGAACCCACAACCAGTCGTATTAAAGTCACACTGTGTGCTACTGTGCCACGACCCTTAATCCATACTTATATTATAAATGCGAAAGTCTGTGTGTTTGTCTGTCACGCTTTCACGGCTAATCTACCGATCCGATTTGGATGAAATTTGGAATGAAATTAGTTATAGTGACTGGGTCTAACATAGGCTTCTTATTTTTTTAATAATCAACCTCTAAAGGGTTGAAATAGGGGATGAAAGTTTATATGAAAAATCTAAACCGCTTGAGCGATTGTAATGCCAAAATTGGCATTAATATATGTAGTTGATAATCGAAGCTTAAAAATAGACTACTTTATTTTTCAAATCCACCCCCAGGGGTTGCAATACAATGAAACAGGAAAGCAGTTCACGCGGTGAAGCCGCGAGCGGGTCGCTAGTACGTCATATATTGTTATATTATTAATGATGACAAAAAAAGAAAATTGCACAAAGATTTAGAACAATCAAATAAAATTTTCTCAATTTATCTTAAGAAAAATACAAAAAAGTTATTTTTTTTTAACTTCACGCTGTATCCCGCACACAGCAGGGTAGGCAGAGGGGAACCTAGTGCCTAAACACTCCGTTCCCCACTTTCCGCCGAATTCGGAGGCATTGCGTGTTAAGTAGCGGGACTTGCCTCTAATACCAGAGTGAAAGAATTAGAAATATTATATATCCACTCCTCGAGTACAAATCGAACCCATAACCAGTCGTTTACAGTCACACGTACATGCCACTGCGCCACAGAAAAATACATATAATATTAAAACTAAACAATCAAAAGATGTAAAGAAAGCTTCACAACAAAGTACGCGAAAGCTCTCATACTCGTACGTACAGGCATTAAGAGCTTATGCTATAACAATATATCTTAGTATATCTTATGGTGTGCGAGGATATTTTTTACGGAATAAAACCACAAGTACGCAAAATAACCTTTACCGTTCGCATTTGTCAAGAGTGGCTTTGCAAGGGAGAATATGCTCCGGGAGAAAATATGACTGTTTTGATGTGAGGATATGTACCTGTTTTCGTATTTAGTGCGGCTTCGAGTCTGGATTGCGATATTTGGTTGTTTATATGAAGCTTTGTTAGTTTAGTTTCACGCTGTATCATGCAAAGCAGGGCAGAGGGAAGTGTTAAGACACTCCGTTGCGGGTTAGGTTCCGTACTTTGCCTTGCCACCAGATTAAATATTTCCTCTTCTCGAATAGGAATCGAATCCATAATCAATCGCTTTTCAGTCACACTTTGTACCTCTGCGCCACGACTGGCCCTTATTATATGAAATTATATGAAGTGTTATATTAAAAATGTTATTAAAAATTTATCAAGTTTAAGTACTATGTTGGACAAATTATGTGTGAACCCATTTTAGGTATTTACTTTTTATTGATCTTTTTCATATTTACATTTTCATATTTTCATTTACATATATACAGAGAGAGAGAGATTAGACTCTCCGTTGTATAACTGTATACTATTTCCACGAATAATAATAAAGGCCATTGTAGCGCAGTAGCGCAGTGGTACAAGGTTTGATTGTAAACGCGATTGGTCGTGGAACCGATTCGCTCTTGGGGAAATGATTTTAGTTATATTCATTTCTCCGCTTTGATAGCCAATAACAAGCCCAGCGTTAAGTTCCGCGACTCAACATGCAATACAATTTAATTCGGGCGGAAAGTAGAGTACGGAGGGATTTCACACTCGAAGCAAAAAAAATAATAGCAAAAACAACCATCAGTTGTTCCACCAAATGGAATTACACCAAAAAGAATTTCTCCAACCTTACAGAAAGCGTACATATCACCGTACACATTATTGTGCCATTAAAAAATTATCCAACTGACATCTTAGCTTGAGTCTTTGAAAAGAATATTCCTTTACATATAAAAGTAACGTCTCGCTCTCTAAAGCACCCTTAATTATTAACACGGCGCTAGGCGGGTTAGATAGGCTAAATGAAAATGCCAAAGGAACTGTCTTCCAACATTATATTTTATACAGAAAAGATACAGGTCTTTGAAGATAGGTTTCAGATTTTTTGCTTTGAGCTTCACGTTTTTTCCCGTATAGCAAGTCAAAGAGAACCTGGTGATAGCACACGCCAGTCTACTGGACTAGAGCGGGCTATGAAATAATCTGTGCCGGTATTATATAAATGTGAAAGTCTGTCTGTCTGTTACGACTAATCTATTGGCCCAATTTCGATGACATTTCGATCGAAAATAGTTGAAAACCCAGTGTCAAGAATAGGTGATTTTTTATTTCAAAAATCAATCCCTAAAAGGTTGAAATAAGGAATGGAAAGTTTCCATGAAAAATCTAAAGCGCTTTATCCATTTCGATCAATTTTCTCAGAAAAATAGTTGATGACACAAGGTCAAATATAGGCTAATATTTTTTTTTTAAATAAATTTCTAAGGCTGATATAGGGTGTACAAGCAGATTAGCAGATGCAGCTGCGAGCAGGTCGATAGTTTAAGTATATAATCGTTCTATCACGCTCACGTCAGACGCTGTCCCACTAAATAAATTTAAGTTTACCATCTAATGTGATGTACGAATGTATTTTTGTTCCCATTTTTATATTTTTGGAATAAAATTAAGTTAAAAGTTTAAGTTTTAGGTCGAATGACCGCATTTAGTCATACGATCTCGTGAATTCGTAAACAGGCAGAACTCAGTGATATGCATTTGCTCATCGCCAATCTATAGATATTGTGTGTATACTAATCGTTACTAGAGCTTTGGTTTTCCTTATTTTTTAAACACTTAACACATAAAATTATAATAAGATTTTTTGTTTTCGCGATTATTACACATTCATTTCAATGAAACTAACCTGATTAATCCATACTTGTCTGCCTGTTTGTTTGTTACGCTTTCACGGCTAATCTACCGGTCCGATTTGGATGAAATTTAGAATGAAAGTAGTAAAAATTACTGTGTTAAACATAGGCTAATTATTTTTTTCAAAAATCAACCTCTAAAACGTTGAAATAGGGGATGAAAGTTTGTATGTAAAATCTAAGCCGCTTGACCGATTGTAATAAATTTTGGAATATATGTAGTTCATAATTCAAGGTTAAATATAGGCAACTATATTTTTCAAAAAATCCACTTCGGAGGGATTTTTCGTAAGATCATATATGTAACAACGGACTACTGTAAAGTGTTCGGAACGTCGGGTTTACCAAAAAATATACTTTCGAATACCAAAAATATACGCGATTATTATGTTAGATAACAATGTTAACCGGAATAATTATATTGTATCGAGCTGTCTAATGTGTTCTAAACGTCAGATTTTCTCAAATGTGTTTTCGAATATCAAATACACGGTATTAATCCGGTTAAATAGATTCATTTCAAATGCATTGCATTAGGATGTTATTCAAAGTGAGGAAACACGTTTTCATGGTGGTTTTCACGTTGATTACACGTGATGGTTATAAGTCACTTTTTTAGCTTCACGCTGTATCCCGCACACAGCGGGGTAGGCTAAGAAAACCTAGTGTTAAGACACTCCGTTCCTCTTATCGTTCAATTAACAAATTAAGAAGAAAATAGTGAAGTGACTAAATTGTACATCAAGATATTTGTATTTTTTATACATATTTTTTCTATTATTATATTATTTTTTCCACATATTTTTTTAATTCACAGAAGAACGGAGTATCTTATTCTTCTACTAGTTCTTTTCCCAACTTGCTTAACAAAAAAACGTGAAACCAAAGAGAACCCTTAAAGCTTCACGCGGAATTCAAACGCGTAAGTATCACCGAGCGAGAGCACACTGATTTACGAGCCTTGTGGGACAAACCGAGTGAGATATGAAACGTCAACGCACTGAACGCATTAAATTTTGTGTTTGCGTTTCTGTAATTTTCACAGATATTTTTATATATATTTTTTGGTTTAGTACGTTTAGAAGTTAGTTTAAGTGTTAATAGAAAGCTCTCGTGGTACAGTTGTGTGTCTGACGTATGTAGACATGTTACGAGTACGAATTCATATTAGGGCAAAGTTCTTTTAGAGTAGGTTTTTTGATGACATAGACACGCAGTTAGGTTCCGTTAGACTACACGCAATGTTTAAAATAGACGGTAAGTGGAAAGAGGTTATCTTCCTGCATTTCCAAAACATGGAAATATATCTTACATGATATGAATGCAAGCATTTTATCCTATATTCTTACTTCTAATAGTTGCTAACCTCAACTGGGAATCGAACCCGCTACCTTCCCTCCCAAACTGTGCCACGACGGCGTCAACTTAATATATATTTAAAAGCTCGGTACGCAAACCGATGTTGTAGCCAATCGCGGCAATAAAACGTGAGATCTCGGACCGGGGCCTGTATTATTCAAGGATGGACTCGGGCAGATGTGTCCACATACTATTTACTATACACATATATGTACTTATATTTGTATATATTTTTATTTCTTCGAGCGGCGTTGAGTTCCGCCACTTATTCAGTACAATGTCTCAATTTCTGGTGGGAAGGGGAGGACGAAGTGTTTTGACACTAGGTCCTTTTTGACTATTTCTCTATGTTGAGAAAGCGTGAAGACACTTAGAGGGGCTGGTACAGTCTCACTATTACATAAACAAATGTATTAAGAAACGTGTGACTGAGTGTACTCACTCGCTAAAATATATTTTTTAAAAATCACAAGCAGAAAAAAACCTGAAAAGTACACGGACCTCGAGTCTGTGGCATTTAAAAACAAAGAGAGAAAAAAAGAGAAAGCGTGAAGCTGCTTTTATTATATATAGAATAAGCTTCACGCCTTTTCACGCGTAGAGGGGTTGTCAGAGTTAACCTAGTGTCAAGACACTTCGTCAGACCTGGTGTTAGGACACTTCGTACTCCACTATCCGCCGGAATCCCAGACGTTGAGTGTTAAGTGACGTATCTTTACGTGAATTGACTGGTTTACCAGAGCATCGAACTCACAACCAAACGTTACAGGATTCACTATCATACATTGATGGACAAACAGACAAGTGGAAAAATCTTTTGTTCATTTACTAATGTTATTAATGCGAAAATCTGTCTGTCTGTTCGTCCGTCTGTCTGTTACGCTTTTACGGTTAATATATCGGCCCGATTTGGATGGGAATCGGAATGAAAATAGTTGAAGATCTAGATTTAAACCGGCTCTTTAGGCCTGTTTTCGAAAATTCGCCCTAAAGGGACTGAAATAAGGGACGAAAATCGTAGTTCACGCAGACGAAGCCGCCAGCGAGTCGCTATTTTTGAATCTTAATAATGGCGAATATTTTTGGTATTCTTAAATAAATTTTAGAAATGGTTGGCGATAGTTTAAAATAATAATTGTATCAACTGACAGACGACTGACTGATGCTGACTACGGACTCTAAACTGGAACTGGAACTGTAAAGTGCCTAAAACGTCGGATTTTTTCAATATATTATTGAATATCAAAATAATAAATAAAAATAATAATTTTAAGCGTATATTTTTTAAATTCAAAAATAAGTAATCCTGTTAAAATAAACAATAAAAATCCAGAGTGAATCACTATTTATTACTTACTTTCCCTTAAATACGTAAAAATTCATAAAAAGATCAATATTTAAAAAAACCTTAAGCTGGTAGTAGAACGCATGGCTCAGCGGTGAGAGCACCTGGATTAAGTAGCCGGTATTCAGTAGCCGCTGGTTCAAATCCCGCTGCGTTCAATTTTTTAAACGTTTTCTAAATATCATTTTCAATTTTCCTAAGTGTGGAATAACACTTTAAAAATGTTTAAAAGTAAAAAAAATCTTCATACAGACTGCATATTTAATACGTGCAAGGTTTTTTAACATACACTCAAGTCTTAAGTTTCTGTAGAAAATATTTCCTAACGCCGGCTTCGCTACTACATTATGCACAAAAATTGGCATTTGCGATACGACGCGACGTAGGCCGGTGGACGGGCTCACCTACCCACGTACATGTATGTGTAGGTGTATGTATGAACATTAGCATAAAACGTCTAAACTATGAATTTGATATCAGCTTAACGCTTTTTCAGTCATAGAGAAGAGTGCTGAGACACTACGTTCTTCACTCTCCGCCGATTTTTTTAGGTATTGGGTGTTAAGTGGCGGAACTTAACACCGCGCTTTGCTTCAACACTAGAGCGAAGAAATTGAAAACAATAAATGTTTCCACTCGTCGAGCGGGAATCGAACCCACAACCAGTCGCTTTACAGTCACATTTTATATCTCTGTGCCACGACTGGCCTCAATATTTTTTTTTATCGCCGCTCTGGTGTCAACGCAAAGTGCGGCGTTAAGTTCCGCCACTTAACACGCTATATCTCCAAAATGCGACGGCAAATGAGGAACGGAGTGTTTTAACACTATGTTCTTCCCTACCTTACTATGAGCGGGATACAGCGTGAAGCTAAAAAACATTTTTTAGGTAAAATAACATTTTTTTCTTTAGATTTACTGTATGTTAGTTGTGAGTGAGTAACGTTAATACATTTCCCGGAGATGCTCTTTACGCTGTACGCATATCTAAACCAAATCAATTGGCTTTAAAGCTCGCGTGGCTTCAGCATCATATTTATATCGTTTTCCTCTTATGGATGTTATTTATTTAGTACTAGATGGAATGGATGACTTGTGGTTAAGTGTGGTAAGTGTCAGTTCGAATACTATTTAAGGAATACTATATAGGTTTTGAAAATTATTTGTATTTTGATTTAAAAAAAAATCTAATCTCATATAGGAGGGTTGTAAAAGAGAAGTTTTTTCAGTACTCATGCGATATCGAGACATTGCATATTGAAAGTCAAAGTCAAATAATTTTATTCAAAATATGAAGTTACAAGTTTCATTTTTTGAACGTCAAATAGTTTACCACCGGACACAGGTACACTAAATTTAATGCCTCAGACCTGAGAAGAACCGGCGCAAGAAACTCAGCGGGACTTCTTTTTTTTAAAGTAATTGTTATATACAGATTTATTGTTTGGCTAAACTCAAATTGAATGGCTAAACTCAATGTCGCTCGCTTTGTCCTAAGTATTAGAGCGGAGAAATGAAAATAACTTAAATATAATCGTTCTTTGAACTGGGACTCGTACCCACGACCACAGCGTTTACAGTAGGATATTAACATTACCATATGATACCTTATGATGTATTTAAATGGGAACATGTTATTCGGGGAATAGAATCACTTTTGTATATTTTTATATGTTAAATTAGTCAACGTTGTATTAATTTGGCACATGCGTGCAGTAAAAAGAGAAATTTTTGTGTAAAATTATGATATTTTCATTATTTTTTACCAAATTTACGTCAAAAATGTGCCCTTTATAAATATAACTGTCAAACCTAGATATACAAACATACATACACACATACATCACAATACCAAAGCTCCCCCCCGTACAATAACAATTCAAGAATTTCTCAACACGGCTAATAATAAAATTTCGGTGGTTTTTACTAATTAAATAGCTAAATGAGTTCAGACAAGTAGAACAACATAAGTAGGTGAAATATGAAAGTTAGCTAAGTTTTAATTCTGCCGATTCCAACTTCTTGGATGGGACGTGTTAATAATTCAGGAGTGGTACACCGCATCGTTTTAACGCCAGTCTGCCAGATACAAAAATGTATCGCGTTTTGCGCTGGAAGGCGCATTTTCTTCTATATTTTGTTATATTTTGTAATTATTATTACTAGTATGTATTTTTTTTTATAACTTCACGCTGTATCCCGTATACAGCAGGGTAGGCAGAGGGAACCTAGTGTTAAGACACTCCGTTCCCCATGCACCGCCGAATCCGGAGGCATTGCGTGTTAAATGGCGGAACGTAATGCCGCGCTTTACCTCGACACCAGACGAGGAAATTTGGAAATATTACATATTTCCACTCCTCGAGTGGGAATCGAACCCGCAACCAGCCGTTTACAGTCACACGTTTGTGCCACTGGGTTACGACTGGCGCCATAATCTGAAGATCTAAAGCGTACCTACTATCCAATCAGCCCCAGTTCTAATACTGTTATACACATACATGTTATACTAAATCCCAATAAATACTCCTGTGAAATATTAAGTAACTCTATGCAGTCTTATCCTTTGCCTTCACGGCTTCGAACCCCCTTCCCTTTTCCAGTGTTTAACCTCAAACGTAAAGCTAAGACGTTTTCTCAGAAAGCAGTTAAGCTTTTCATTCCCTATGCCGTGTGTGGATTTTTACTGCATTTTAAAATTTATTTAAGTGATGGTAATTATGACGTGACACTTCACCATGTCATGGTGCGACGATCAAAGTCAGCTGCTAGTTAGAAAAAGTACTTGTAAATTTACAAAACAAAATGTGTTTTTTTTAATAAAAGTGACGATTTAGGCTCTTTAACGTTTGTAAAACATCATTTTTAAATACTTGTAACATTTTAAAGTGTTATTTTTAGTAGAACTTTTAAAAAACGTATAAAGATTTGTACGCAGCGGGATCGAACCTGCGCCTCTTTGTCACCGTCCAAGTGCTCTGACCGCTACGCCATGTGTTCTAGTTATGAACAATAATTTGGTAAATGAGAATGATAAAATATTTAATAAATATTATTAACATGCGTTTTGCTCCAGCTGCATCGAAATACTTATACGCTTTTTATTATAACTTGTTTTGGTTATCATCATTTTTAAATTATAGGTCCCAATTTTTTTTTAACTAAGATTTGAGACCCTCGCGGGATGTCGAATAAGATTTTATGCGACTCGACAAATGTGAATTTATATTAAAGATATCTATATATTCTCCTGCTATTTTTTATTTATTATTTGCAATACATTCGGCGGTGAGAGCACCTGGACGGTATTCAGAAGACGCGGGTTCGAATCCCGCTGCGTTCGTATTTTTATACGTTTTCTAAATGTCTTTTTCAATTTCCCTAAGTTTGGAATAACATTTTAAAATTATTTAAAAGTATATTCGATTTATTTAACCATAATTAGTCATTAACTATTTCCACTCTAAACAGGAACGAAACCCGGTAGTTGCCGTCCTTCCAAACACAAGACACCAAACGATTCTGCCTTTTTGTGTTTAAGTAAATTATCGAATATCAATAAAATTTCAGTACACTATAAAACACATTTGTGGGCAAGCGGTGCCCGGGTGATTCACGACAGAGGAGTTTACGGCCGAGGCGAGGTTTACTCCACTTTAATATTTAATATGGAAAAAATACCAACATATACCAAACTTACTTACTTACTTACTTATACTTGCACTACATGCTCCGGCTGGCTTTGGTAAAACAAGACGGAAATGAACGGGCTACCACCGGAATACTAATGTGAACCTAGCCTCTATACAGGTGCGTTAAACGAATTTTGTATTAAACTTTATGATACTAAATTGTGGGAATTGATATGAGATGTGTTTACAGGAACTTCTTTGTGTTTTTAAAACAAGTTATGAAATATAAGGTGGATGTTTCGCTTTGGAATGATGGTGGATTTGTAAATTGTAATGACTGTTTAGGTATAGTTTGGCACAAACATGTGACTGTAAGCGACTGGTTGTGGGTACGATTCCCACTTGTGGAGCGGATATATTTAATATTTTCATTTTCTTCGCTCTGGTATCGAGGCAAAGCGCGGCGTTAAGTTTCGCCACTTAACACGTAATGCCTCCGAATTCGGTGGTGCGTGGGGAATGAAGTGTCTTCCAGACCGAAGAGAATGGATATTAAATATTTCCACTCCTCGAGTGGGAATCAAACCCACAACCATTCGTTTACAGTCACACGTTTGTGCCACTGCGCCACGACTGCTCCCAATCTGTTTAATATTTAATTTCATTAAGAGGTTCCACAATTATTTTAAACATAACATGGCGATAAATCCTTGTTTAGTTTAGGCGTTCAGTTATATGGCACCGTTCTCATTACCGAATTAAAATATATGAGGAGTAAAGACAAGCGTAAGAAATCAAAATATTTTTTTCAAATGAAAGCTAGAAGGTTTATTTCTTGTTACGTTATAACAGGACGAACTTAAGCACTTCCTTTTTAGAGCCCCTGAATCGATCAATTTGCAAATCGTTATAACGCAAGTAGCATATAGATAAGGATGAGATAGTTTGTAAGGAGATGCCTTTTTATAGATTTTTTCCCATATCAGTCGTATTTTGCTAGGTGGGCAGAGAGATAGTGAATCGTCACTCCGTACTACAGATATGGGAGACCATAGGAGGTCCCCCATATCCCTTTAGGGTTCGATTTTGACATTTAAGCTACAAATTGTACAACGTGGTTGAGGTTAAATTAAAAATAACTGAATAACTTTCGTGGATATTGTCCAATTTTAAATAGAAAAAGCTTCACGCTCTATCCCGCAGAGCAGGACAGCAGAGAGAGTCTAGCGTCAAGACAATTCGTTCTTCGAAATATCAAATATTTACATTTTTCGAGTGGGAATCGAACCCACACATGTCAAGCTTACAGTCACACTTTGTGTCCCTACGACACGACTGGCTTCTACAATAAATGCTTAAACATAAATTTAATTCAGTTTAAGTCATTTTTATAACAAACTATAACATTGGCATTCTCAAGTACATATGACTACCAACCAAACAGAACATTTAATTATTTCAACATTTGATCCCCAATTTTTAGGGCAAAGAGAAAAAATATATAAAAGAGGTTACTTATTTTTTTACACCCTTAAACACACCCCCAAGCTATGAGCTGAACGGCGGAACATAACACCGCGTTTTGTCTGAACTACAATACTAGAAGTACTAAAAACGAATACAAGAAGTAGTAAAAAAAAATGTTTGTAATTTATTAATAATTTTTTTTTTAATCTTCACGCTGTATCCCGCACACAAGAAGGGTAGGCAGAGGGAACCTAGTGTTAAGACACTCCGTTCCCCACGCACCGCCGAATTCGGAGGCTTGCGTGTTAAGTGGCAGAACTTAACGCCGCACTTTACCTCGACACCAGAGCGAAGAAAATGGAAATATAATTTCCACTCCTCGAGTGGGAATCGAACCCTCAACCAGTCGTTTACACTCACACGCTTGTGTCTCTGCGTCACGACTGGACACTTATAATTCTTATACAATAAATTAATTAAAAATTTGATGGATTTCACCAAACCCCATGATATTTAGTCCCATTGAATCGTATCGCGTATATTTTTAGAGTTTAATACGAAAATTGACACGTAATTGCCATCAACATATATCGATAAATCGATCTTATCACGTTTAAACGAGCCAGAGTATATTCATTTCTATCAATAATAATAATCG
This sequence comes from Dryas iulia moderata, assembly GCA_019049465.1. Taxonomy (NCBI): domain Eukaryota; kingdom Metazoa; phylum Arthropoda; class Insecta; order Lepidoptera; family Nymphalidae; genus Dryas; species Dryas iulia. The sequence goes on along the minus strand of CM032415.1, from coordinate 19,954,487 downwards.
ATGTAGTTAAATGGTTGTAGGTTGTAGCAAGTTCGATATTTTATGAAGTAATAAGCAAGTAAGCAGCAAAGTCAAAGTTAAATAATTTTATTAAAAATAAGAAGTTACATGCTTCAGTTTTTGATCGTCAAAGAGTTTACCACAGGTTCAGCTTCACGTTTTATCCCGCATAGCGGAGTCGGAGAGCCCAGTGTCAATACACTCCGTTCTATACTTTTTACGTGAAATAGAGACATTGCGTGTTTAGTGGTGGAACTCAACGTCGCGCTTTGTCATGTTCAATAAAGCGAAAAAATGAACAAAATTAAAATTAAATATAATTAAATTATTCCCCAAGTGGGAATCGAACCAACGATCAATCGCGTTTACAGTTCGACACTGTTCTACTACTACTAGCAAGTACTATACTGAACGAGACATAGGAATTTCTTCTTATATGTCTGACTAGCTGTGCCCGCGACTTCGTTCGCGCTGAAGCTGTAAGCAGTTATAAACAAAGGAGTTTACTTACTTGATATTATGGACAATTCACAAAATATCTTTATAAATTAGAGTCAATGTTTTATTATAATATACAAGCTATATTATTGTAAAGTTTCATTAAAATCTCTTCAGTAGATTAACGTGAAAGAGTAACAAACGTTCTTACAAACTCTCACATTTATAATATTTAGAATTATATATCTTATTGTAAAAGGAATTTAGAAAACGTATAAAAATTTTGAACGCAGCGGGATTCGAACCCGCGCCTCCTGTATACCGTTCAGGTGCTCTCACCACTGAGCCATGCGTTCTACTAGCCGCTGCGTCGAAATTCTTATACGCTTTATTACAACTTATTTTTGTAGTTAGCATCTCTATAGAGAGATTTTTACAAATTTTTGCTTTTTCAATTTTCCTAAGTGTGGAATAACAATGTTAAAATGTTAAAAGTATCTTATTGTATTTCCCAAATATGAATAAAATTCTAAAATACTTTAAAATATTACTATAGTAGTAGCTAGTAGTATCAAGTAGTACTACAATTTGCTAGAAAGTACTAACAAGTATAGTTACAGTTGGGTTTAGTTTACATGCGCCTACCCGATACCTGCACAGGCCGCGGCTAAGCAAATTCAATTTCTATCCCGAGCTAACTACATCACGTTATAAAGACCTGTTCGCTACTCCATATGCGCTAAACACACACGCCCCTAACTTTAATAAACTCAGAGACTATCGATAATTTTAATTTTAAAACGTTTTATTTGGTTTTGTTCAATTAATATATCGAATTATAAGGCCAGTTGTTGCGCAGAGGGGTAAAGTTTGACTGTAAACGACTGGTTGTGGATTCGATTTCCACTCGAGGAGTGGAAATATTAAATATTGCTATTTCCTTCGCTCTGGTATCCGAGGCGAAGCGCGGCGTTAAGTTCCGCCACTTAACACGCAATGCCCCCGAATTCGGCGGAAAGTGTCTTAAAACTAGGTTCCCTCTGCCTATCCTGCTGTGTGCGGGATATAGCGTGAAGCTATAATATATATATATATATATATATATATATATATATATATATATATATATATATATATATATATATATTTCGAATTATGAGGCCAGTTGTGGATTCGATTTCCACTCGAGGAGTGGAAATATTAAATATTGCTATCTTGGCGTGGAGCAGGGTGGCGTTCATTTCCGCCACTTAACACGCAATGCCTCTAGATTTAGGCGGTGCGTGGGGAAAGGAGCGTCTTAACACTAGGTTCCCTCTACCCCTGCTGTGTGCAGGATACAGCGTAAAGCTGAAAATATATAAATACAGAAGTATAAAAGTGTAACACGGTGCTTTTAAGACTATATTAATTTTAAAGTAAAAAATGTTCAGTAATATTTATTGGATGGAGCACAGAGAAGTTCCTTATTCAAGTAATAAGCAGTTGATTACACAGCACTAGTGGTTAATTTAAATCATTAAAGTTATATAGCTTCAAAGAAAAATGTTATATTTTCGATTCTACGTATTTCTACCAGTCGTGGCTTGTGGGCACAAAGTGTGACTGTAAACGGGACTGGTTGTGGGTTCGATTCCCACTCGACCAATTGAAATATACGACACTAGACTGTTCCCAATTTTCCCCCAAATGCGGTACTTATGGGCACGTAACCTAACGCTGCACCTTGTCTTACCAGTGCGTATATTTAATAAATCTTTTATAAAACGTTTACAATTAAAGGAGTGCCTTAAAATTTTATTCACCCATACTAGTCTTCCACCAAAGGATTGAACCCACGACCAACGCCTTTACAGTCAGGCACGGTACTATACTCGTATATCGTAAGAAACATACCTCTGGCTACATTTTAGTGCATTTATAACGTCGATCTTTATTTGCTGTAATACAGCGTTTCCTCTCAGGCCCGCGTTATACCCGTCAAGTGTTCTTGTTTAAAATAAACATAACACGTAATAATGTGGGAATGGAATAAGCACGCTTCACGCTCTATCCCGCATTTCACGCTGTCTGAGAGACGAGGCGATACACTTTATTCTTCACTTTTCGCCAAAAATGGGGGTGTTGCGTGTTAAGTCGCGGAATTTAACGCCGCGCTTTGTCTTCGGTTTTAGAACGGAGAAATAAACATAATGTACAATCATTTCCCCTGGTGGGAAACAAACCTACAACATCGCGTTTACAGTGAGACACAACTCAAATGTTTTTTTAATTTTTTATATTTTTTTTATTATAATTGTCATATATATGTATATATTATTTCATATATAAAAAAAATAAAATTAGAGGTCAGTACCCACCTGCTCAGACGCGGCGCTCAGCGTGAACCTCTAACAAAAAGCATAGTTTAGTATGTAACTGGTTCAGTATCAGATCGCAAGCCATGTGTAGTTCGCAATGCAACTTCGCTTATGCTTTTTGCTAGAGGCACGCAGGAAAAGAACAAAAAAATAAATAGGTTAATGGGTAAGACAAAGTTCGGCGTTGAGTTCCGTCACTCTGACTATCCTCCTATAACCCTGATATAAGTATAAACGTGCTGCTATGATAAAAAATATTTTTTTCTACCTTCACGTTGTATCCCGCACACATTCAGGTAGGCAGAGAGAACCTAGTGTTAAGACACTCCGTTCCCCACGAAACGCCTAATTCGGAGGCATTGCGTGTTAAGTGGCGGAACTTAACGGCACACTTTGCCTCAACGCTAGAGCGAAGTGGAAATATTTAATATTTCCACTCCTCGAGTGCTAATCGAACACACAACCCGTCGTTTACAGTCACACGTTCGTGCCACTGCGCCACGACTGGGCCCGAATGATAATATATAAAATGATAATAATCTAATAACCTAAATATGTAACGTTTTTACTTAATAAACAAGAAACACACCTTGAAAATGCGTACAATCCACTCAAAAGTCACAATAAAGTATATATTTCCTTCACAACACGTAAGTGGGGGCATTTCTCCGGCCCCGGTCTGATAAAGTGCGGCATTGGGTTCCGTTACACAAGACAACGTATATCTAAATGGAAAGTGGAAAATTGAATTTCTCTTTTTAAATAAAATCTATTCTATGTATATATAATAAAATGTGTAGCAGTTCAGTGGTATAGTGTCTGAGTGTATGTGGTTGCAGATTCGATATCCATTAGGTGCAATTATTATGAGGCCAGTCGTGGCGCAGTGGCACACTACGCTAGGTTCCCTCTGCCTATCTGAATGTGTGCGGGATACAGCGTGAAGCTAAAAAAAATGTTATCATTTCCCCGCTTAACTTTTTAAGATAAAACACGGAGTTAAGTTCCGTCTGCCGCCAATCAACAAGTCACGTCTCGATTTCCAGCGGAAAGTGGAGACTGGAGAGTTACGACACTACTTTCTCTCTCTATGAGTGACAAAATTGATTAATATTTAATAAGAGCTTTGGTTTTCGTGGTTTTAACGCATGAAATGGAACTTTTTAGCCGGATTAATCGCGTATATTTTTGGCTTTCGAAAATACAATACCTTTTAGAGTATCCGACGTTTCGAGCACTATACATATTGTAATCCTCAGTCGCGGGCAGACTGACTACTCTAATGCGTGGAGTTTCATTTCAAAATAAATCATATTTTTTTAAAGTAAGTTAAAAAGTATACAAGATTTCATGAAAAAAATATCAGGTTTTGAACCTGCACCTATTTACCTAAGTAACTGCTATTATTAAGGGTTAGTATAAGATGCTAGGGGCCAATCACAGCGCAAAGGCACCTATAAAGCGACTGGTTGTGGGTTAGATTCCCACTCGAGGAGTGGAAATATATATTATATCTATTTCCTTCGCGAGGCAAAGAGCGTCGTTAAGTTCCGCCACTTAACACGCAATGCCTCCGAATTCGACGGTGCGTAAGGAACGGAGTGTCTTAACACTAGGTTCCCTCTGCCTACCCTGCTGTGTGCGTAAAGCTAAAAGAAAGAAAACTTTTCCCAAAAACATAAGATAACACCTACATAACTGTTAAAATAAAAAACATAATAATAACATATTATAAAAATTAATCTAATGTCCACTATTATCACCATTACTACTGACATTTGACTAAAAAGAGAAACAAAAAACAAAAAAAAAAAGTATTAAGATAAATTCGCCTTTGCATTATTTGCTTAATGCATTTAAATTGATAAGAGTTTTTTCGTATGACCGGGAGCAGGGGGTGACTGATAAGGGAGCTCGGTAAAAGATATGTTCATTTATGTTTTAAAATAAAATATTTAAAAAAATGACGATTTATAGCTGCATCGTTGTATAATGATGGTTAACGTAATATTTGAGAGTTTCGACCGCCACGCCGAATGTTGTAATGAAATTTTGTTAACTACTGAAAATTCTTTGAAAAAGACATTTAAAGAAAACTCTGCTCTTTGCATACATTGCTCAGTGGTGAGAGCGCCTGAACGGTATTCAGGAGACGCGGGTTCGAATCCCGCTGCGTCCAAGTTTTTATACGTTTTCTTTAAATGTCTTTTTCAATTTTCTTAAGTGTAGAATAACACTTTAAAAATGTTTAAAAGTATTAAAATTCTTTTTTTAGCTTCACGCTGTATCTCGCACATAGGATAGGCAGAAGGAACCTAGTACTAAAACACTCCGTTCCCCACTTTCCTTCGAATTAACACGCAATGCCTCTGCGTACCCTGCTGTGTGCGGGATACAAAGTGAAGCTTATGTAGGCAGAGAGAACCAAGATACGTTCTTCATTTTTCGTCCGAAATTGAGACATTGCGTGCGGGAAAGAGAGAAAAGAAAGAAAAATAATATAAATATATCATTCCTTCCAGTGGACATCGAAGTCACAACCGTTGCGGTTACATTCAGACGTTGTTCCACTGCGCCACGAGGGCCGATCGAGTAGTGTTTATATGTAATCTTTTTAAAATATATATTATAAAAACATCAATACATTAAAGAAGAGTCAAACTCTTGTGAAATTTAACAGATTTTGAACTGGTGACCCACGCCAACCAAATATATGGAAACTCCATCCATTGAACACTGTTAGCAAAAGTGACACAGTGACACAAAATAACGTAGTGAATTATCACTAAAAGAAGCTTAACAATCGACCTTTCATTAATTATCATTTTGATTAAGACTATAGTTAAATTCATCAGCTATCGGCTGCAGATGGCGGCCCCGGAACAATAGGTCACTACGTATGGTGATATCACTTGTTATGTAAAAACGTTAAACGATTATACGCTGATAAGCAACTTGCGTGCTGGAGAGGTAAAATCTGTGTTAATTGGCTTTTAAGATTAATTTTGTTGCTATGAGGGATTTTAACGCCAAGAAAATATATGCATTTTCCCGTCAATGCTGGTCGACAATGAGACTTTCCGTTCGGGTAGCATCGGTCATTGCTGACCGCGGTTTCGGATACTTTCGATTCATTATACAGGCCGTAGGGCACTGCTATCTAATTAAAAACCATACGTATTGATTCGCGTGGCTCACTAGTTACTGTAAAATTAGTTGGTTTTGAAAAATGTAAAATACTTCGAAGTAAGACGACAATTTCAAGTAGATGAAGAAGTGATTTTTGCTTGGCCTGTAGGGATATCAGGCTGTCGGTCAGCACTGACCGCGTTGGCAGTTAACGTGGTTATACCTATAAGAAGATAGTTAGGAAGAGTGTAGTGTCAAGACACTACACTCTCCCTGAATATAAAGAAAATAGAAAGGTTATCTTTGTATTTGCAGAGAAATCGGAATAACTTAATTAAACAAATATATATAATATAACCAAATTAGCATCGTAATCACAGTCAGACGCTGTACCACCACGATCGGTTCCTTCGGGCGTTAGAATTTCTTACATTGTTGAATATATTATTTTCATATTTTTATTATAGATATTTTTTTTAGCTTCACGCTGTATCCCGCACACAGAAGGGTAGGCAGAGGGAACCTAGTGTTGAGACACTCCGTTCCCCACTTTCCACCACATTATGCTGGCATTACGTGTTAAGTGGCAGAACTTAACGCCATGCTGTGAAGAAAATTAAGACGTAAAATATTTCAACTCCTCGACTGTGAATCAAACCTGCAACCAATCGCGTTTGCAGCCACACTTTGTGCCTCTGCGCCACGACTGGCCTCTAGCATATATTCTGTAGGTTATATTAAGAAATAGTATTTTTACCAGTCTTTCGTTCTTTTTTAGTTTTGGTTTTAAAGTGCAGTCCGCTTATGCACCAATCAACTTGCATTATACTAAAGTGGATAGAGCTTGGGGATCAGAGTGGTTGGGTTAGTAAAATTGAAATTGGTACATATTGTAAATTTTAAGTGATTCTAAGTATTATCTACGTTTTTCGGAATAAGTATGAACACCACTTCAGTAGGTAAAGGGAACTTAGTGATAAGACACTCCGTTCTCCACTGCCATCCGAAATCTAGATTTTATGTATTGAGTGACGGAACACTACGCCACGAGGAAAAATTATAAGTTTTTATTTTTATTCTTAGAAAAAAATCATAAGTTCTTTTATTATACATTTTATACGGAGAAACAGTGCAGATAGTCAATATGTTTGTTAATTATTTTATAACAACTACTATATATTTAATAACCATGTTTTAATATACAAATATATTTTCGATAGAGAGAGAAAATGCTAGGAAAACTAATATTTAATGTTTATTATTTCAAACTTTTTGCTTTATAGTGCATAGCAAGGTAGTCAGAGACCTTAGTGACCAGACACTCTGTTTCGTTTTTCACCTGAACTCGAGACATTTCGTGCTCAGTAACTAAACTCACCGCTTCTTCGTCTTAAGTGCCAGTACAATTAAAAATAATTTAAAAAATGATATATTTTGGTATATTACCCATAAACAACAATTATTTCCGTAAATTTCTTATTAAATTAATATATACCAAGGTGTGTTTGCAGCGTTAAGGCTTTCACCGTTTCGTTCTCAAATGCTCTTACGTTCGGAGGTATGTTAAATTGCACCGAATCAAAGGAGATTGCTGTATTAAATGTATTCTTGCTTAATTGAAGGGAATTTGTGGAATATACGAGTAAAATCTAATTACTAACTGTTTATAATACAATGTATTACTTTATAACATTTTAATGTTACAGATATTTAGAAACCGAATAAAGATTTGAACGCAGCGGGATTCGAACCCGCGAATCTAGGAACCGTCCAACTGTGACCGCTAAGCTATACGTTCTAGTATCCGCTGCGTCGAAATTCTTATACGCTTTATTACAACTTATTTCTGTTGTTAGCATCTCTGTAGAGAGATTTTTACTAATTTCTGCTACCCAAAGATTATTCTACGAACAATTGTTTGACAAGAGAGAATGCTATTTATTAACATATTTTGATTGTATTTGTGTTGGTTGGCGTTATTCACACACTTAAGAAATTGAGTTGATAGGGTTTCCCAGGCGTGGGTTCGAGTCCCGCTGCGTTCAAATTTCTATACGTATTCTAAAAAATGATTTGTTTAAATTATACCTATACCTTAAGTATAGAAGGGGGTGTAGGTTTAAATCTCAAAAGGTTAGTTTCAATAATAATTCTTTTTGTATGTTTCTGCAGTAAAAATTGTGATATTTCTAGTAACTGCAAGCGTAAGGTTTATGCTAACAAAGCGTTAGGTTAGGTTACTTATTACGTCATCTTTGAAAAACAATACCACGCATCGCTCCTTTGACGCGACTCTTGTCTGATTTGCTCGTTAAAATGCACATGTGTCTAAATATAATGACAGTATGGCAGTTTCAAATGTCCTTTACTTTAAATCTTTATTTCCTGTCACGCTGTACCCCGAGGGGTAGGCAAAGGGAACCCAGTACAATTTTTTTTTTTTTTGGTTTACGCACACAGAAGGGTAAAGGGAATCTAGTGTTAAGATACTCTGTTGCCCATTTTTCGCTGAATTCTGAAGGCATTGCGTGTTAAATGGCGGAACTTAACACCGCGCTTTGCCTCAACACCAGAGCGAAGAAAATGAAATGTTAAATATTTCAATTCCTCGAGTAGGAATCGAACCCACAACAAGTCGCGTTTACAGTCACATGTACGAGTATGTGCCTCTGCGCCTTTACATACATATTAATTATAAACAATATCAATAAAATGAATACCAACAGTTAATTAAATTGAGCGCGTGCAAACATAATATCGTCGAACGTCTCACAAAAGAACACGTAAACATACAGAAATGGATTCGCCGCGCCGCGATACGACACTCGATTACAAAACCTTAGCTAATTCATTAGCCACGTTTTACTAGAACAATCAATTTCAGCTCCAACAATGTAAATATATCAATTATTTTTCACGCTTTTTGGTCATATTTTTTTCAAATCTACACTAGCGGCCCGCTCGCGGCTTCGCTACGTGAACTACATAGCTGTTTCGGTGTATTGCAACCCTCGGGGGTGGGTTTTTAACAAAAATTAAGTAGTCTATGTTTAAGCTTGGATTATTAACTATATTTATGCCAAAATTCATTACAATCAGTCAAGGGGTTTAAATTTTTTATATTTATATAAACGTCATCCCCTCTTTCAACCATTTAGAGGCTGATTTTAAAAAAAATAAGTAGCCTATGTTTGACCCTAGTTTCATTCGAAATTTAATCCAAATTAGACCGGTAGATTAGCCGTCAAAGCGTGACAGACAAACAGACAGACTTTCGCATTTATAATATAAGTATGGATTAGCTTCAGGCTTCTTCCCGCATAGCACCCTGCTATCAGTGAGAGCCTAGTGGCAAGACACTCCGTTTCCACTTTCCGTAAATAAAGACAATGCGTGGTAAGTGTAAGTATATTAATGGCGCGTTTTTCTTTATCTCTTAAATTAAATTAAGATTAAATAATCATTACTCTGAATGGGAATCGAACCCACGATCATCACGTTTACAGTCAGACTTGCCCACTGCGCCACGACGGCGTATTTCTTATCGCTCAATCAATTCAAAAGTATTGCAAATCAATAAATGTAAATACTTTTTTTATTATTTATACATATTTTTTCAACAATTTTTTTTTATTAAAGTTTGTAAACTTAGCTTCTTATTTTCATATTCATCAAAGACACCCATCGGTTTTAATAATTGTTAAATTAATTACAACATGGAGCCAGTCGTGGCGCAGAGGCACAAAGTGTGACTGTAAAGCGACTGGTTGTAGGTTCGATTCCTAATAGAGGAGCGGATATATTTAATATTTCCATTTTCTTCGTTCTGGTATCAAGGCAAAAGCACGGCGTTAAGTCATTTCCTACAACATTTTCTACGTAATGTTTTAAATCATAAGCTACTTTGCAATACTTTAATGTAAGAATGAAAAGTTGCGAGGATTCCTTCACTAGTTTCTAAGAGGATTGAGTAAGAGAAATTCTTGATAACATCAGCTATATTTTTATTTAAACTTTTTTTAGATTTACCATTTTTTCATTGAATGAACTATATATAATCTCTACATTATTCGTTTTTTTTAGTTTACACAAAATCTCTTGAAATACTTGAAACTGTAAAATATTAAATTATTATAAAATATATGTATACTACATATATGTATTGAAATGAGTCGGAATAAGAATCTCACTTTTTCTCGCAAGTCAGATACTCGGCCAAGATACTTCGTTCTCCACAAGCAAGAACAAGTTTCGTCCGAAAGACATTGGGAGCAAAGAGCCTAAATACTGTAAACCTAATGTTAAGACACTCCGTTCCCCACGCACCGTCAAATTCGGAAGCATTGCGTGTTAAGTGGCGGAACTTAACGCCACGCTTTACCTCTGATACCATAGCGAATGAAATGGAAATAATACATATTTTCACTCCTCTAGCTGGAATCGAACCCACAACCAGTCGTTTACAGTCACACGTTCGTGCCACTGCACCACGACTGGCGCCATAAAAATCCTAAATATATCAATAAATAAATATAGTTATTTATTACGAAGGATGGAATAACGATGGTAGCAACTACCAGTTATATTCAAATACGCGTTCCGAGCTCATTGTCTTCATGATTCTAATTTAAATACATTTCAAGGAAAAGAGTTGCGGGATTTCCGCTTTACTCGAAAAGATAAATTTAATTTTCCTATAGAAAATGGTATAAGCTACCTATATTGTTATAAATTGGACATCGTATTAGTATCCTTATTGTTAAGAAGCTAATCCTCTGGTTGTAGTAGGTTTGATGCCAGTTTGGAGCAGTTTGTAAGTAATCTTTACATAGTATAAAGCAAAGTCGCTTCACACGTGTATCTGTATGTATGTATGCTTAAATCTATAAAACTACGCAACGGATTTTGATGCGGTTTCTTTTGATAGATAGAATGATTCAAAAGGAAGGTTTATATGTATAATACATGCACAATATAGTTGAGAGACACTGATAATTTTAGAGATTTCTAATGTGATGTCTATGTGTCTATAGTGAAATAGTTGTGTAGTACACGCAGACAAAGCCGCGAGTGAGACTTTAGTGATAGAATAAAAAGTCACAATTTGTCAACTCTAGTGCGTTTGCCTCTACCATTGAACACATGCCTACGAAAAACAGACAGGAAATGATTCCTCTATGAAAATCAAAACGCGGCGTTGAGTTACGCTACAAAACACTCAAAGTCTAGTTTTTAGACGGAGAACGGAGAAAGAGATCTATATATTATTTTGTTGCATAAAAATTATGATTGGTTAAACAAGAACTTATTAAAACTTTTTTGTTTTATCACCGCGGAATTTGGAGGCATTGCGTGTTAAGTGGCGGAACTTAACGCTATACCTCGATACCAGAGCGAGGAAAGTGGAAATATTATATATTACCTTCCATTCCTCGAGTAGGAACCGAACCCACAACCAGTCGTTTGAAGTCACACGTAAGTGCCATTGCGCCACGGCTGGCCACTCTTTTTTATTATTGTAAAAAAAGACGAAAACATAAACAAAAAGAGAGAGAGAGAGACTAGTGTCAAGACATTCCGATCCTCCCTCCCGAATTCGAGTGACGTAACTCAACGCCGCAATTATGAAAGTTTGCTAAAATTTAAAAGCTTTTTATAATTAACAAGTAAAACCTCGTCGCAGATCGTGTTGAAGATATATATAATAGAGAGGCATAATTACAGCTATCTGTCTGCACATATCTTTGGGCAACAATACTTGAATGTAACAATTGCAGTTAAACACACTTCACACGGATAACACTTTCAAGTACATTTTTCGAAGTGTTTCTTAATATAATGTTTTGTATAATATTTTAAATATGAAAATTTGAAATTGGCGTTTTTTTGTCTCTTTTATTTATCCATATTTATATTGTAAATGCGAAAGTCTGTGTGTTTGTCTGTCACGCTTTCACGGCTTATCTACCGGTCCGATTTGGATGAAATTTCGAATGAAAGTAGTAAATAACTATGGATCTGACATAGGTTACTTATTTTTTCAAAAAATAACCGCTAAAGAGTTGAAATAGGGGATGAAAGGTTATATAAAAACTAAACTGCTTGACCTATTGTAACGAATTGTGGAATAAATATAGAAGATAATCGAAGGTCAAACATAGGCTACTTTATTTTTCAAAAATTCACCCCCGAGGGTTGCAACATAACGAAACAAGGGACAACATTTGATTGTAAACGCGACGGTTGTGAATTCGATTCCTACACTAAGGAATCTTTATGTGGTATTAAAATGATTTTTTTTTATCCTCACGCGGTATCCCGCACACATTCGGGCTGGCAGAGGGAACCTAGTGTTAAGACACTCTGTTCCCCACGCACCGTCGACATCTGGAGCCGTTGCGTGTTACGTGGCGGAACTTAACGCCGCGATTTTGCCTCGACACAGCGGAGAAAATGGAAATATTAAAAATGTCCACTCTTTGACTGGGAACCAAACCAACAACATTGTGAATTTTAAATAAATATTCTTAGTTACTTTGTTTTGGGTTTGTCAAAAGTGACTTAAAATTAAATTAAATAGCTTCACGCTATATCCCGCCCACAGCAGGGTAGGCAGAGGGAACCTAGTGTCCGACACTCCGTTCCCCACTTTCCGCCGAATTCGGAGGCTTGCGTGTTAAGTGGCGGAACTTAACGCCGTGCTTTACCTCGGCACCAGAGCGAAGAAAATGGAAATATAATTTCCACTCCTCGAGTGGGGATCAAACCCACAACCAGTCGTTTACAGTCACACTCTTGTGCCACTGGGCCACGACTGGCCACTTAAACATAACTTAAACATCGAAAAAGTTACTAAAATTATTTTTCAAATAAATATTTATGAAAAATACAATTACGTATCTACAATACACTTCGGGGTATTTATTTAATTTTGTATTCTCATTTAAGTAAGAGGAAGCTTAAACATCAAATTAATGTAGAGGCGACTTGACAACATTTTATTTACCGCAAGAAACACCTTCAGGCATTTCGCCGCAGAGAAAGTAGTCAGTGGTTAGTCAGCTCTTAATAAAGTCATATATATATCGCGCCGTCAGAGTTATTATTATTATTTTTTTTAATATTTCCATTTTCTTCGCTCTGGCGTCGAGGCAAAGCGCGGCGTTAAGTTCCGCCACTAACCACGCAATGCCTCCGAATTCGGCGATGCGTGGGGAACGGAGTGGCTTAACACTAGGTTTCGTCTGCCTACCCAGCTGTGTGCGGAGTACAGCGTGAAGCTAAAAAAAATATATTAAATACACAAAACAATAACTGTTTTAGAGGTAAATAAATAACGAAGAGCTGTATCTAAATTGCGTAATGCCCCAATACTAATTCGCAAGACATACAACGCAGCTATCAATCTATGTAGGTATATGTAATATACACCAAGAATCTCGTACATTTACCATTTTAATTATGGCCAGATCGATTTCTAAATCCTAACTTAATTTTCTTCAGCGAGAAGTTTCATTAATTTTCTATTAACGTTCGCGACAGACGGACAACACAAATATGAACTAATCAGAAATTGTATAAAGGACAAATTAATGCCTTGTGGCCTGATCTTTTACTTTGTTTACTTATTTTTTTTTTTAGCTTCACGCTGTATCCCGCACACAGCGGGGTAGGCAGGGAACCTAGTGTTAAGACACTCCTTTCCCCACTTTCCGCAGAATTCTGGAAGAATGGTAGAACTTAACGCCGCCCTTTATCTTGCCACTAAAGCGAAGAAAATGGAAATATTTAATATTTCCACTAGTCGAGTGGGAATCGAACTTACAACCAGTCGCTTTACAGTCACACTTTGTGCCTCTCCGCCATAAGAGGCCTCAATTGAAGATATTAATTACGTATATTTTAAAATAACATTTGTCTTTCCATTTAAAATCCTACCTAACTCGATTACCGTCCACTTTGGTCCCACAATCGTTATCTGCACTTTGATTAAAGTGTTCCTATCTCTTTAAATAATAGAATTGACACTATAATGGCTTAGTTGTGAGCTATCTGCTTATAAGCGATAGGTAAGGGTTCGATTCCCTCTCGAGGAGTGAAAATATATAATATTTCAGTTAATTTGCTCTGGTACCGAGGCAAAAGGCGGCGTTAAGTTTCGCCACTTAATACGTATTGCCTACATTAAGCGGTAAGTGGGGAACGGAACATTTTAACACTAGTTTTATTTATGAACTTGTTATTACCTGTAACATTGCACATTTTAATTTTTCCGCATTCTTACTTTTTCCATAGTAGGGTTGTTAGAGAGAACATAATGTTAAGAATTTATTTTCGTATATATTCGCGTAAATACAACGTGTTAAAAAACCTTAAACTTAAAAGTGTTTTTTTCTATTTAATTATAGTACTAGCGGCCCGTAGCCCGTGTTTGACCTTCGATTATCAACTATATTTATTCTAAAATTCATTACAATCGGCCAAGCGGTTTAGTTTTTTCATGTAAACTTTCATCCCCTATTTCAACCCTTTAGCGGTTAATTTTTGAAAAAAATAGTAGCCTATGTTAGACTCATGGTTATTTACTACTTGCATTCTAAATTTCATCCAAATCGGACCGGTAGATTAGCCGTGAAAGCGTGACACACAAACACACAGACTTTCGCATTTATAATATAAGTATGGATACATAGATAGAGTTATCTTCTATTTACTATATATTTTTATAGTTAATAAACATATTAATTAAAAACACCTTAATAGGTTTAATATATGTAGGTCGCTTATCACGTCGATTGATAAATGTGATTTTCATTACTATTTAAACTGATAACCTGTTATCTATTTATTATAAATTTCTAAAAATAATATTTTGACATATTAAATGACATTGTCACGCATTATCCCGTACAGCGGGTTAGTTAGAGAGGACCTGGTGTTGAGACACTCCGTTTTCCACCTTTTGCCTAAATGCGTGTTGAGTGGCAGTACTCAGCGTAGTGCTCAAAGTGAGAAAATAATAATATATATATATATATATATATATATAACTAGCGGCCCGCTCGCGACCTCGCCGCGTTCACTACACAACTGGTTCGTTAAATTACAACCCTCCGGGGTGCATTTTTTAAAAAATAAAGTAGCCTTTGTTTTACCTTGGATTATCAAATATATTTCTGCTAAAATTCATTATAATCGGTCAAGCGGTTTTACCCCGTGGGGGGACGGGTTAAGAATACATTTCCCCCCCGCCGCTGGGTAGCGTCCCGTAAAAGGCGGGTAACCCAGTAGTTTGGTGGTAGGAGATTCGTTCTCCGACTGGCTCGCGACCACTATCATGTCAAAGACGAACCGCCAAATATCTGATGATGTGTTCCGGTTCGATGGCATGTAAGCCAGCTCTCCCTATTCCTACCATTCCCATCCTTCCTCCCTCCTTCTGCCCTACATTCCCAAGGCTGGCAACGCATCCATAACTTGAATGTTGTGGATGTCTATGGGCGAAGGTAACCACTTAACACCAGGTGGGCCTTCAGCTCGTTTGCCTCCTTTACTCCATAAAAAAATTAAAAAAAAAAAAATCGGTGTAGCTTTTTCATATAAACTTTCATCCCCTATTTCAACAATTTAGAGGTTGATTTTTAAAAAATAAGTAGCCTATGTTTGACCCAGTAATTTTGACTACTTTCATTATAAATTTCATCCAAATCGGACCAGTACATTAATCGTGAAAACGTAAGAGACAAACAGACAGACACTCGCATTTATAATATAAATACGGAAGAGTAAAGTGTCTTGAGACTAGATTGTCTCTGACTACCTCACTATGCGGGAAGGAAGATGTTTTATTATTCAATTATAAGAAAATTCCACCCAATGAGAATCGAACCCGCAGTCAACCGTCTTACGAGTAACGTTCCACTGCCACCTCTCTACTAAATCAATAAGTTTTAATTAAACTTACGCTTAACATATCTATTACTTCGATCGCCAAAACTAATAGTTTCTTTCTAACTGGTTCCACTTTCTATTGCAAATTTTAGAGTAAGTTTCACCTATTCGAAGATCAATGACCGTCTAGCACGTTGGTTACGTGTGGACGATAGTAGTCAATTCATTTTTTTTAGCTTCACACTGTATCCCGCACACAGCAGGGTTGACAGAGGGAACCTAGTGTTAAGACACTCCGATCCCCATTTTCTGCCGAATTTCGAAGGCATTGAGTTTTAAGTGGCGGAACTTAACGCCGCGCTTATGACACTAAAGCGAAGAAAATGAAAATATGAATTATGTTTTCTGCAGTGGGAATCGAACTCACACATTATTATTTTTTTTAATTAACTTAAGTTATTTAATAAATTTTATTACAGTGTATAAATTCTAGTTATTTAATTGGGGTGGTTAATAATATTTCTTTTAATTTCAAGTTTCAGTTTCAGAAACATCGTTACACTTATAGAAATGTGAAAGGAAGAGAGAATTGAGTGTCAAGACACTTCAATTTTTAAGCCGAAATTAAGACACTGAGTGTTCAGTGGCCGAACTCATTTTACCTGGACACCAGATCGAAGACAATTAAAATATCAAATACTTCCACCCCTCGATGGGAATCGAACCCACAACCAGTCGTTTACAGTCACGTGTTGTGCCTACACGCCTCTACTGGCGACGGACGTAGAGATAAGACGTTGTTGAGATGAGTTATTAAACGATTTCTTCTGTCATCATTTCAAGAAAACTTTATCAATTATAATTTACTGTCTGAAGATTAAAATGAGGATCTACCTTATATTGATTCTAGTACGATCTGTTCATATGAATTTTCGTTACGTTGATACTTGTCAAGATATTATATATACTTATATTATAAATGCATTATCCTGGAGGCATTGCGTGTTAAGTGGCGGAGCTTAACGCCGCACTTTGCTTCGACGTCAGAGCGAAGAAAATGGAAATATTAACTCTTGAAAATATTTCCACTCTTTGAATGGCAATCGAACCCACAACCAATCGCTTTACCGTCATACTTTGTGCCTCTGCGCCACTACTGGTCCCAGTGGGGAACGGAGTGTCTTAACACTAGGTTCCCTCTGCCTACCCTCCTGGGTGCGTGAAAAAAAAATATACATATATGGGAAAGTCTGTCTGTCTATCTGTTACGCTGTAATGCCTAAACTACCGATCCGATTTGGAT
This sequence comes from Dryas iulia moderata, assembly GCA_019049465.1. Classification (NCBI taxonomy): domain Eukaryota; kingdom Metazoa; phylum Arthropoda; class Insecta; order Lepidoptera; family Nymphalidae; genus Dryas; species Dryas iulia. The sequence continues at coordinate 19,937,366 of CM032415.1, read as the reverse complement.
GAAATTTGGAACGAAAACAGTACAAGACCCAGGATAAAAAAAAGACTACTGTTTCTAGAATTAACCCGTATTTTGTAAGAAGAGTTGTGCAAGTGAAGCCGCGAGCGGCCGCTTGTATTATATATATTCAAGAAATGTTTTATCATAACTGACACAGCTATCTTATGTTAGTTAAGGGGGTAAGTAGGCAAAATTTTTGCTTAAAAAAAATCATATTTTTTGAATTAATTATTGATATTAAAATTTCATACACAAGGAATGCTAAAAGTTTGACAACTTTAGTGGAACACCCATTACAGGTCTCATTGGATGAATATTTAATATTGGCGTAGTGGCACAAACGTGTGACTGTAAACGTCTGGTTGTGGGTTTGATTCCTACTCGAGGAGTGGAAATATTTAATATTTCCATTTTCTTCGCTCTACTGTTGAGGCAAAGCGCGTCGTTAAGTTCCGCCACTTAACACGCAACACCTCCGAATTCAGCGGTGCGTGGGGAATAATAACTTTCAATTCAATTAAATTTATTATACAGATATTCTCTAGTATAGATATTCTCTAGTAATAAAGTAGTACAAAATATCAGACGAGCTGGTACGGCACTCGCAAACACAAAGTCTCCCAGAGACAGACAAAGCGCCGTCGTCAAAGGGCATCGAGATAATCAGAGATATAGTTCTCTATTGAAACACAGGGCTTGGAAAACCTTAACTTTATAACTAGCTAACTAACTGCTCTTTACATTATTACCTGTTTTTCTAATAACATACAAGAAATGATTTTTTTTTATCTTCACGCTATATCTCGCACACAGCAGGGTAGGCAGAAAGAAGCTAGTGTTAAGTCACTCCGTTCCTCACTTTCCACCGATTTCGGAGACATTGCGTGTTAAGTGGCGGAAGTTAACGTCACACTTTGCCTCGACACCAGAGCGAAGAAAATGAAAATATAAAACATTTCCACTCCTCGAGTGGGAATCGAACCCACAACCAGTCGTTTAGTCACACGTTCGTGCCACTGCGCCACGACTGGCCCATGGCTTCATAATAATTATACAAATATAATTATAATACAGCTAGTAGTAATTAGTTCTAGCGAAAACTATTGAATTTCAATAATACGCATTCAGAAGCAAAAACCTCAAAAACTAGTTAACAATTGATCTCAAACATATTATATTTCAAATTAATAACATTGTTAAAGTACATACTTCAACTGGATGTTTTATTATATTCTTTGTTATTATAGTATTAGTCATTGATATTGTTTTATGTTGGGCTGGAAATGAGTGAGTGAGTGAGTTTAGAGTCATAATTAAGTGACGGGACACTCAATTTATTAGCATTATTGAGATAATCATTAATTTATTAAAAAAAATGTATTTATAAGTTATAATATTTATGTAAGGGCCAGTGATGAAGTGGCGCGTATGTGTGACTGTAAACGACTGGTTGTGAGTTCGATTCCCACTCGAGGACTGGAAATATTTAATATTTCCTTCGCTCTCATTAGAGGTAAATGCGGTGTTCAGTTCCGCCACTTAACATGCAATGCCTCCGAATACGGCGGAATGTGGGAAACGGAGTGTCTTAACACTAGGTTCCTTTTTTGCACAGCCGTTTTCAGTGTAAGCTTACGACATACACCCAATATGAACAATCAAGCCTAATTTTAAAAAAAACTGCAACGTTAGATTTAACTAGCAATCATTTTTTTTAAAAATACGTTTTTTTGAGTACAGTAAAGGTTGAATATTCAATCCCATTGCCAAATAACCAATAAAAAAAAATATTTTGCCAAAAAAAAATATTCCTAGATTTAAGGTTGCAGTTTTTGGATTAAGACAGATTATTGATATTAAGCTTTATTGCTTCTATTAGGAGAGCAGAGAGATAATTCACTAATTGATTTTAGTAATTACATGATAAAATTTAACATTAAAAAATTGGGTCCTGTCGTGGCCCAGTGGCACGAACATGTGACTAAACGACTGGTTGTGGGTTCGATTCCCATTCGAGGACTGGAAATATTTAATATTTCCATTTCCTTCGCTCTGGCATCAGAGGCGAAGCGCGGCGTTAAGTTCCGCCACTTAAACGGCAATGCCTCCGAATTCGGCGGTGCGTGGGGAACGGAGTGTCATAACACTAGGTTCCCTCTGCCTACCCTGCTGTGTGCGGGATACAGCGTGAAACTAAAAAAAAATAAAAAAAGCAAGTTTAACGATTATAAAGATTTTTAATAACAAAAATGAACATTTCGCAGAGAAATATTAATTCGGTAATGGCTCTATGTGGAATAATTGAAACCTCACGGCGACTTCACCTCGCGAACTTTTCACAATTCATTGTATTAACCAACGTTCATAAATTAATGATTAAATGTTAAAATTCACCAGAATTTGGTTTTATTAAGGACGAAGAAGAAGAACAAACCGCGGCGTTAAGTTCCGCCATTTAACATGCAATGTTGCTATTTCAGGTGAAAGTGTAGAAAGGCTTTGACATTAGGTTCGCTTTGACTTTCCTTATATTATGTTATATAGCCGTGTTTATCTCTGTATATAGTCATATGTCATATCTTTAAAACAAGTTTGAACAAGTCTTTTTTTTACGTAATAAAATTTCGAATTCGTTAATTATGATATTGTCTACGTCCATCATAACATATATACTGATGACCAGGTCACATATGTAATTAAGTTAATTACATCAATTAAGACAATATATGTACAAAAATATATATAAAATTCCTTTGCCTTTTGGAAAGGAAAACCTTTTTTTAATAATCCCATATACACAATATATATAAAAATCCCATATACACAGAAAAAAGGTGAAAAAATTGCGAAATAAAACTAAGCACACAGAAGGATAGGCAGAGGGAACCTAGTGTTAAGACACTCCGTTCCCCACTTGAGTGTTAAGTGGCGGAACTTAACGCCGCGCTTTACCTCTCCACCAGAGCGAATAAAATGGAAATATTAAATATTTCCACTCCTCGAATGGGAATCGAACCCACAACCAGTCGTTTACAGTCACACGCTTGTGCCACTGCGCCACGTCTGGCCACAAAATAAAACTAAGATAGTAGATACAAATTAACATGTTGCATTTAAATTTTAACAATACATTGTTATTTCATAGTCTCGGCTATGAGAAGCGATCTCGACAATGCGAGAGACTGCTTATGGGAAAATATGTGATATCTCTGAATATGTGCTAACAGCTAGTGATAATTTAATTTTAAAGTTACTACTGTCTACTTTAGCCTATATATGTTTTGATTTATATAACTTGTTCGTAGATTTTGCTTGGTTCACCGAAATCGTTCATTTTTTATCATTAAGTTGATAAAAAACGACCTTTAACCTCTTTAGATAGATAAAAAAATTGTAGAATTATGTGTGATAGAGTTATCTTAAAGTGGCTTATATATTTTGTAAAATATTGATGTTTATGGTAAAAAACAGTTAATAAACAATCAAAAATGCAATTTAGCATCTCAAATTACCTTTAACAAATTATTTTAATACCAAAAAAAAATATTTTTTATGAGTTTCAACAATTAATACAGTAGATAGCGCAGCGAAACTAAAACTAAAACAATATATGGGTTAACTGCTTCGCGTTTATGACTTAACAAAATGTAGATGTGTAGGTACATCGACTTCCACCACACTGATGATTCAGCCGGAAACATCGCTTGCAATTATAATATTTACTAACCTGGAGTCAAACTTGTGTCCGTTTTCGAGCTTGCCCGTGTAGTGCATGGTGAGCATGTCGCCGTGCTTGGATTTGACCTGGCAACCCTCTGGCACGCTGACCACCTCAACTTTGAGTTCGGTGACCTCGGGCCCAGCCAGCGTGGCCCCGGCGAAGGCTAGCAACGCAAGTATACAGCGAAACGACATTCTGAACTTACGAAAAGTTGTCGATTGAAAATTGGAAACGTGCGCTCTTTACAACTGTTGGGGATCAACTGAGTAGCGGACCAACTTGACGGAAAGTTTACTGGTCGCTGCTGCATTGGCTGGCTGTTTTTGTCCCGCTCTGTTATCGCTTATCGCGTACAGAAGAGAGAGACAACAGGTTGTTTATCGGCTCTCCTGCTCGTGGTGACGCGGCGCCTGTTCAGTCCCGCCACGCGTGAGGTGACGCGATTCCACGTCCCACTTTTACTCAGAAACTTAAAAATATATACTTTATTTAACTTTTGGTGATAAGTCAAGGCCTCGGTAATTCAGTGGGTGTCGATTGTATGCCGGATGTCGCTGGTTCGATTAAATTGTGACTAATGAGCAATGTTTAGTAGTAAATAGGGAAACTATAACGTCGTACAACGTGACGCGTCGACTAAAATTAGAAGCTATGATTGTTTAATTAGAATTGTTATTAGTATTTTTTTAGTTTAGATGTTTATAAAGAGTTATTTTCGTTTCTTTTCTCTGGTATTTGAGACAAAGAGCGGCGTTGAGTTCCGCAACTAAATAAACCCGTCTCGATTTCTTATGGAAACTGGAAAATGGAGTGTTTTGACACTAGGTTCTATAATAATATCTTGTTATGCAGAAAAAATTGAGAAGCTTCTTTTTTAACTTTTATTTTTTCGCTCTAACACCTAACATAAAGTCTTTCATTTCTGCCAATTAACACACAATGTTTTCATTACTAGCGGAAAGTGAAGAAAGAAGTGTCTCAGCACTAGCTTCTCTACTTTAAAAAAAGCGAGGCAAAACGCGGCGTTAAGTTCCGCCACTTAATACGCAATGCGTCCAAAATTCGACGGTGCGTGGGGAACAGAGTGTCTTAACACTAGGTTCTGCTGTGTGCGAGATACAGCGTGAAGCTAAAAAAAAGTAGTAAAAAAAATATTGTTATTCAAACCATTTAAGAGGTGTTACAATGTATGAAGTACGTCCTTGACGTGACATTTAAATATTTTTTTTAAATAACTTTTAGCGGAGATAATAACTTTTGAATGCACACATCATACAGATAGCGCGAGGTTATATTTGATGGTTGTTTTGATAGAGTCTTATCAGAAGTTTCTTTTAAAGTTAATAATAGCAATTATTACATAAGTATTTATATATAAGCTAGCGGCCAGTTTGCGGCCCTGCCATGTGCTCTGGCTGTTTCTGTATATTGCAACCCTCGGTGGAGGATTTTTGATAAATTAAGTAGCTTATGTTTAACCTTGGATTATCAACTATATTTATGTCAAAATTCATTACAATGGGTCAAGCGGTGTAGATTTTATATAGATAGAGAGATTGATTTTTGAAAAAAAGTTAGACCCAGCAAGTTTTACTACTTTCAGTGTAAATTTCATCTAAATCGGACTGGTAGATTAGCCGTGAACGCGTAACAGATAAACAGACAGATTTTCGCATTTATAATATAAGTATGCATTATATTAAAAAAGTTTTTATTTTATAATATATAAAACGGAATGGATATAAATAAGTACATCTAGAGTTACAACATTCTTGACAAACAATTTATACAAATAGCATTTAAGGTTGCGTAACCCAACGCCGCGATTATATGTCACCTTAAAATCGAACTCACTACCTTACTTTACTACTACCGAGCTTTCTGCACTACTGCCACCATCCTTCTGTGCCACTGCCTTCTGTGCCACCCTATAATTGTTGATTATCACCGTTATGAGTATAATATATGAATTTTGCAGCCAGTTAGAGCACTAGGTTAGTGTCAAGACTCTCCGTTTTCCAATCTGCCCACTATGACTCAATGTCGAGTTTTGTCTTAATTTAAGTAGTATATTAATTTCTTCGAGTGGGAATCGAACACATAACCAGTCAAATTTACGGTCAGATTTTGTCCCCCTGCGCCTCGTTGACCTGTATATTATGACTGGGCAACTGTGGCTGCTTAGTTATATTTCAAGTCGTTAACTCTGATTTGTTGATAAACTATATTTATGACAAAATTCATTACAATTGGTCAAGCGGTGTTGTTTTTTCGTACAAATTTTTAACCCGTATTTCAACCATTTTTTGGAAAAAGTATATAGTCTATGTTTGACCTCGGAGCAACTCTTTTCATTCTAAATTTCATCCAAATCGGAGCAGTAGCTTAGCCGTGAAAGCGTAACAGACAGACAGACAGACAGGCAGATAGACAGGTAGACTTTCATATTTAAGACATTACTATAGTATATTAATTAAATGAAAATTTAACATATTTAAATAAACACGAATATTTACAGATCATAAATATTTATTTCGAAAGCTTCATTATTATAATGCATGTAACAGATGACTGGACTGAGAATCGACATACGTTTAATAATTATCGCATTTTATCCTCACGTTGTATCCCGCACACAGCATAATAGGCAGAGGGAACCTAGTGTCAAGACACTCCGTTTCCCACGCACCACCGAATCCTAGAGGCATTGCGTAATAAGTGGCGGAACTTAACGCCGCGCTTTCCATCGATACCAGAGAGAAGAAAATGGAAGTATTAAATATTTCCACTTCTCGAATCGAACCCACAACCAGTCGTTAACAGTCACACGTTTGTGCCACTTCCCTACTTTATTAGTTTAAATATAACAATTCTACCTACCGAATCGAACCTACTACCTGTAACGTTTACAATCAATACCCATCGATGGTCATTTATTAGATTACTAGAAAAAAAAATACGTAACAAAGCCAGCAATGAAATGGTCTCGCAAATATTTGCAAGTGCATTCAAAAACGTGGAACAATTCACAATCAACCGGTTAGCTCGTGAATGCATCCAAAATGGAAGCTCGGCAAAAAATATATATGCTATATATATGTATACTATATATGTACGTATGTATAACGGAACATAGTATTGTTAGAATTTATATTTTATTTTAGAAAATATATATAGTTTTTGCTTTAATTTTTTTTTGTCTCTTTTTATTACGTTTAAGCGTTATTAGAGGCATTGGAGGTAAAGCGCGGCGTTTAGTTCTGCCACTTAATACGCAATGACTCCGAATTCGGGGGAAAGTGGGGAACGGAGTCTCTTAACAATAGGTTACATCTGCCTAGTCTTCTGTGTAACGGATACAGCTAAAAAAAAAATCAGAGAGCATAGTGTTAAAGCACATTATACTCTACGTTTCGACGGAAATCGATACATTGCGTGTTAAGTGGCGGATCTCAACGCCGCGCTTTGTGCTTAGGTACCAGAGCGGAGATATGAAAATAATAAATAATTATTCCCCCGACTGGGAATCAAACCCATAACTATCGTTTAACAGTCAGACGCTGTCACTGCACCACAACGGTTTAACCGACAGCCTCCGACAGACTAAGTGTCTGGACACTAACTCTGTCTAGTGCAACCGGAAGAAACGTAGTAAAAATAATAAAAAAAAATAAGGAAAAACTTTCGAATTGCCAATTTATACGAAAATGTCAGTATTGTCAGTAAAGAGTATATATATAGCTATGACTGTCTGAAGTCAGTGTTGTTAATAAGAATTCTTATTACAATAATAGTTATGCGTCACGTCAGGCTAAAGTGGCGTAACTTAAAATTTAATGTTTGTAAATGTCCATAGATTTATGGAACGGGCAGTAATGTATGTATGACGAAATTATAAGTTTAAAGTTATAGATGTTTTGAGTTAGGTCACTTTCTAAGGCTTGTGAACACACAATGTGACTGTAACGCGATTGGTTCGATTCCCAGTCAGGGAGTGAAAATATTTAATACTTCCATTTTTTTCGTTTTAGTGTCGAGGCAAAAGCACGGCGCTAAGTTGCGCCACTTAACACGCAATGCCTCCAAATTGGACGGAAAGTGGGGAACGAAGTGTCTTAACACTAAGTTCCCTTTGCCTACCCTGCTATGGGTGGGATACAGCGTCAAGATAAAACATAACTGATAATGGAAAATATTAATGTTTCCCCTAATGAGAATCGAACCCACACAGCTTCGCAGTCAACATCGCTTTGCAGTCACATTTTATGCCCACAAGCCACGACTGGCTTCGTGTATACAGATATATTGATATATAAAATCTAGGCTTAGATTAAGAACTTGTAACCAGGACTACAAGTTACTACTACAATACTACATATCTACATCAAAAACATTCACAAAATCATAATAAATAGAAAGTATACAGCGAAAGTCATATAAAAGTGTTCCGTAAACGTATTAATGTGCTCCAAACGATCACAATCACGAGGCGAGGTGATAAAACTAAAATTGTTGGGTTTTGTACTTCTTTAATTTTCTAATAGCTGAATGGAATGTAAATAAGCTTTCTACATGGTAACTACTTGTTGTTACGTTTATGTGTACGCTAGCGATCCGCTCGCGGTTTCGCCTGGTCAACTATATAGCTGTTTCATTATATTGCAACCCTCGGGGGTGGATTTTAGAAAAATAAAGTAGTCTATATTTAACATTGGATTATCAACTATATTTATGCCAAAATTCATTACAATAGGTCAAGTGGTGTAGGATTTTCATATAAACTTTCATTCCCTATTTTAACTCTTAATAGATTGGTTTTTGAAATAATAAGTAGCCTATGTTTGACCCAGTAATTTTTATTACTTTCATTGTAAATTTAATCCCAATCGGACTAGTAGATTAGCCGTGAAAGCGTCACAGACATACAGACAGACATTCGCATTTATAATATAAGTATGGATATGTATGGAATAAGAGGCATTTAAGATTGTTGTTTTAAAATATGACTTTACCTTCTTTTTCTTCATAGCAGAGAGAAAAAAGTGTCAAGTCTCTCCGTCCTGAGCTATCCATCAGAATCGGAAATATGGTGGGTAGTGTGGTAGTGAGTTTTAATACTTTTAAAATATCTTTATTTAGCATCTGACTGTAAAGGAATCTTTACGATAAAAGCATGGAGCTGTAAAAACAATCCTTACTTATTACAGCGTTGCGTATAAACCGTCATACTGTTGTTTATTGTACTACTAAAAATTGTATCGATAATGAAATGGCATCTTTTTCACGCGCTACCCGCCGAGTGTCAAGACACTCTGTCCTTCACTTTCCACGTAACATCTTAATATTGCTTGTTCCGTGGCGTAACTCAACTCCCAGCATTGACTTACTGAAACAGAGAAAATAACTCTTGTTTCTTTTTAGCTTCACGCTGTATCCCGCATATAGCAGGGTAGGCAGAGGGAATCTAGTGTTAAGACACTCCATTCTCCACTATCCGCCGAATTCAAAGGCATGGCCTGTTAAGTGGCGGAACGTAACGCCGTGTCCCGTTCCCAACCAGTCACTTTACCGGCACACTTTGTGCCACTGAGCCACGACTGACCCATAATCCAATGGCAAAGTAATTCATATTTAACTAGTCCCCTAAGTTGAGATTGAACCCCCAACCAGTCAAACTTCCAGTCAGACGTTTTACCACTGCGATACTATTGTCTTTCATATGTGTACATAACATATACATAATGTATAACATCGTTTGATGCGTTCCAGAGAGCATGAGATGTCGACTGTCGTATACACCTATGTGTTACTGTTACATGCCACTTGACATGTCGGTACATGTACTTGAAATAGCTTTGTATGTCTATATATGATTTTTTATCAAAGTGTGAATGTAAAGCGACTGGTTGTGGGTTTGATTCCCACTTGAGGAGTGGGATATTTAATATCTTCATTTGTGTCGAGGCAAAGTGCGGAGTTAAGTTCCGTTACTTAACACGCAATGCTTCCAACTTCGACGGAAAGTGGAGAAGGGAGTGTCTTAACACTAGGTTCCCTCTGCCTACCCTGCTGTGTGCGGGATACAGAATAATATAATTATTCTGTATCCCGCACATAGCAGGGTAGGGTAGGTAAGAAAAATATGATTTATTATTATTTTTCCAGCTTTACACTTTTCTGCGCATAGTAGGTTAGAGAGAAGTTAGTGTCGAGACACTGCGTTCTCTATTTACTTACTTTAACTTAGTTAAGATAATGTTTTGTGGTAAATCACTCACTTAGTCAAAAAATTAAACCTGTAAAGTTTTATCGAATTCGAATTACCCATTTTTACAAAAACATGATATTTTGATGCTATTGAGATATAAGCTTTAATGTCTTTTATATGAATATATTAAAACAAGGTAGGCTTTGTGTCAAGACACTGCTCCTTTTTACAGCCGAATTCCAAATGCGAATTGCGTTATATGTAACGGAACTGAACTCTTTGTCTTATCAGAGTGGAGGGACAATAATTAAATATTAAAAAAAAAACATTTAGATAACATATAAAAATTTGAACGCAGCGGGATCCAAACCCGCGCCTCTTGGTAATCAATTTCCTAATTCAATAACTTTATAATGTTAAAAAAAACACTTAAATGTGCTGGTTTTATTAAAAAGCGTTTTAGCTTCGGATTATTTTCTCTCTGTATTTATTTTCATTTTATGATAATTTTGTCAATCATTCCGCTGATTCAAATTGAACCTACTGCATTCACGGTCTCACGCTGATCTACTGCACCACTACGGTCTCTATTATAAATTAGTTCATTTTTGACAAGAACTTCATTTCTTAATATCGACTTTTTCAATCTTAACGAGAATTCAAAGTTATTAAAAATGTCAATATTATCAGTCTATAGCAGTCATAAGGCAGCTCTATCTTGGTTTGCATTACGTTCATCTTTAGCTCAAAACTTTGAAGTTCTTTTTTTAGTTTTACACTTTTCCCCCATAGTGGGGTAGTCAGAGACTTAGTGTTAAGACACTCCGTCCTCCATTTTCCTTCTGAAAATTGTGATACTGCGTGTTGAGTGCTGGAACGTAGCGCCGCTCTTTATCTATGGCACCAGAGCGAAGAAATCAGCATTATTTTTGTGTATTGGTCCACAATTCAAATAATCATAATAGCTTCACGCTGTATCCCGCACACGGGAGGGTAGAGTAGTGTCAAGACTCTCCCTTTCGCACTTTCCGCCGAATTCGGAGGCATCGCGTGTTGAGTGGTAGAACTTAACGCCGCGCTTTGCCTCGACACCAGAGCGAAAAAAATGGAAATATTTAATATTTCCACTCCCCGAGTGGGAATAGAACCCACGACCGAAGACTGGCCCCTAATAAAAATAATCATCATATTTGACAATAAAAACTGAATTAATAATATATTACAAATGATTATATTCTTCATATGTAGACACGGCACAAGCTCATAGCATATAACGGTAAGAACGGCATTTTTAAAAAATTGTATAATTAAAAAAAATACAGTAAAATATTAAATTTAAATAATCATTACTTCAAATAGGAATCGATCCCACAATCATCGCGTTTATAATCAGTTGTTATCACACGCCATGACTTTTAAGATGATAGCGCATAAAGAAAGTAAAAAATCTACTACTTTTATTTTTTAGCTTCACGCTGTATCCCGCACACAGCAGGATAGACACAGGGAACTTAGTGTTAAGATACTCCATTCCCCACTTTCCGCCAAATTCGCGCCTTCCCACGATACCGGAGGGAAGAAAATGGAAATATTAAATATTTCCACACCTGGGGTGGGAATCGAACCCACAACCAGTCGTTTCCAGTCATACGCTTGTGCCACTGCGCCACGTCTGGCCCCAATCAACATAATTAGTGTAATAAAATATCCATGTACGAATGTTTGAGCTTCGCAAGGATACGGGTATTACTAAATTAGTAGCGCTACTAAAATAAAGTTTAAACGTTTCATTGTGACCTAGGGTTGCTACGATTCCTTTGCTAACTAAGAATCGATTTTTTTGTTAAAAATCTCGATTATCTAGATTTGACAATGACAATCGAATAAGACATCTAGAAAACGTATAAAAATTTGAACGCAGCGGGATTCGAACCTGCGTCTCCTGAAAACCGTCCAGGCGCTCTAAGCGCTGAGCCATGCGTTCTACTACCAACCGGTTGCTTTGAAATTATTATGTTTTATTACAACTTATTTTTGTTGTCAGGTTTTAACAATAAATTTTCCTAAGTGTGGAATAATACTTTAAAATATGTTTAAACAGAAAATCGAACAATTATTTCCATAACACAGATCGTTTTATATTACTCATGTAAATATTGGATTTATATTTTGGATTTATTCATTTTTAAATTTTTGCCAATCTTGTAAATATAGACATCTATCTACGAGTATTCCTCAAGATTTATGATTCTGATCTCGAAATTAGTTCTGAAACTTCAATTATCTTGATTTTTTTTTTAGCTTGACGCTGTATCCCGCACACAGCGGGATCGGCCGAGGGCACCTAGTGTTAAGACACTTCGTTCCCCACTTTCCACTGAATTCGAAAGCATTGCGTGTTAAGTGGCGGAACTTAATGCCGAATTTACCTAGACACCAGAACGAAAGAAATGGAAATAAATATTTCCGCTCCTCGAGTGGGAATCGAACCCACAACCAGTCGTTTACAGTCACACGTTCGTGCCACTGCGCGACGACTGGTCTCTGGTGTAATTCTTTATTACTATATAATAACAACAACGTAGAATTTGTTATTAGTGATTGAAATACTTTGCTTTGCCTGTTCTGTTATTTTTTTTTAATTTATCCGATTATATAAATATAGACATCCACAAGCTTTCTGCGGTTCATCATGAAATTAATTTTGAAATTTTAATTATTTAAAAAAAAATCCTTTTTACTGAATCATCGATTAAATTACAAGAACCATTTTTTGAGATAGCTCAAAAGACTTTATTCCAAAAATTCTGGTTCCTCTCGATTCTTAAGAAATTTGAAATCGAGAATCGATTCATCACATAACATTACCATCCCTATTGTAACCGCAGCTAACTGAAATTCCGAAGTAAGTAGGAAGAAGTGAGGAGGATACCAAAATTGAAGTTGCCAGCAAAAACAGAATTTTGCAAAACTAAGAAACGCTCCTCATTATTACTTCGCGAACTGCACTTACAAGAGTTGCGCGCTCGACGCTTCTAATTTTTCATATATTAATATATTTTCCTTTTTTATTTTTTTTCCTCTTTTTTTGTTATAGTGTCATATTTCTCCGTTTAATTTATAGTGACTATAATTTATGTGTTTGTGTAGTGCAATTTTAATTTGGATAACATCTATTAAATTAGGACTTTTTTAGTAACAATGACATAACTCTTTATTGCATACTATATACAAATATAAGAAGTGATAAAAATAGATAAAAAAGGTAAATAAATAAGAAAACAAAAAAACAAACATAAATTATTATGTTGGGGCCAGTCGTGGCGCAGTGGCACAAGCGTGTGACTGGTTGTGGGTTTAATTCCCACTCGAGGAGTGGTAATATTTAATATTTCCATTTTCTTCGCTCTGGTGTCGAGGCAAAGCGCGGCGTTAAGTTCCGCCACTTAACACACAATGCCTCTGAATTTGTCCGTTCTTGGGGAACGGAGGGTCTTAACACTTTGCTCCCTCTGCCTACCCGAATGTGTGCGGGATACAGTGTGAAGCTAAAAAAAAAGAAGCAAATAAAACCGAATGCCGCGCTTTGTCTTCTCAAATTAAAACATTTATATTTTTTTCCTTTCCTCACCATTGCTATTCGATTTTAAATTAAACTCTTAACCATATTTATAAAACCATGAGTTCATCATAAATAAAATAAATTGAAAGTAAAAAAAGTTTTATAAATAAGCTTTTCTCCGCCCTGATCCCCCTCATACTTTTTACGTGACTTTCCTTCAACATCGTCGGTACTGTGTTTTCGAAGATCAACCTAGGTCTCCCCTTGCCTCTCTTACCACTCACCTTTGCTTCATGTATCTTTCGTACCATTATTCCATCACTCATCCGAATGTGACCGAATGACAATATTCATCTCAATAAACACACAAAAATTGTAATATTAATAAAAAAGCTTGTAAAAACCTTTATTACACTGTAAAAAATTGATTCAAATCCCAAATTAGATAAAAGCTTTATCTGTGAAAAGAGCCAGTTGAAAAGAGCTAAAGACATTGCGTGTTAAGTAGCCAAAGTTAACTTGGTGGTAGGAGATTCGTTCTCCGAATGGCACGCGACCACTATCATGTCAAAGACGAAACCACAAATATCTGATGATGTGTTCCGGTTAGATGGCATGTAAGCCAGCTCTCCCTATTCCCACTATCCCCATCCTATCTCCCTCTTTCCCTCCTTCATTCCCAAGGTCGGCAACACATTCACAACTCCTCTAGGGTTGTGGATGTCCATGGGCAAAGGTAACTACATACCATCAGGTGGTTCTTCTGCTCGTTTGCATCCTTTACTCAATAAAAAAACATAAAATGCCATTCTTTATATTTAAATCGAACTTACACCCCAAATCAAAAGGACCTCTCCCCTTCCCCCACATACATACACACATGTATCGAGTAAAATTCTTTAATTCATCCAAGTTAGTCTGATAATTGGCAAGCGGAGACAGATCGTTAGTTCGGATCACGCCTCTAACTGAGCTACCTACTTAATTTATATTTGCATTTCATCTACTCGAGTGAGGAACGTTTGAAACTTGCCGGAAGACTCCATCCGGCTTAAACCTCGGAGCATCGTAACCATATACTCGTAATATGTTATGCATCGATTTTTAATACTTCCCCAAGCTTTTGCTATTTTATTAGACTCGCGAGCTTTTATACTATCTGTAGGTGAAGTATATAAGTAAGCAGGTAGAGGGAAATGGTATTTATTTTGTTTTTTTAGCTTCAATCTGTATCCCACACACAGCAGGGTAGGCAGAGGGAACAGAGTGTTAAGACGCTCCGTTTCCCATTTTCCGCTGAATTCTTGAGACATTGTGTTAAGTGGCTGAACTTAACGCCCCGTTTTAATTAGTCACTAAACGAAGAAAATGCAAATATTAAATATTTGTATTTATCCAATTCATTCAAGAGTGGAAATCGAACCCACAATCAGTCGTGTTTACAGTCACACAATTGTAGTTTGAGCTTTGAAATTTTAGTTATTGATGTTAATGTACTTTATTTTACTTCGGCAGAATCAGTTATAGTGTAAGTCCTGTCTAACCTTAAAAGCTATATAACAAAAAATGTTTCATTCAAATCCGTTCAGTAGTTCCGTAGTTAGAGAGAACTTAGTGTTAAGACACTCCGTTCTCCACTTTTTGCCAGTAATCGAGACGTAACGTGTTAAATAGCGGAGCTTAAGAAAGGTACCAGAACGGACAAACGAGAAAATAATTAAAACATAACCAAATCTTAGGAGAAATTCATTAATTATTTAATAACATTTAAATCTACTAACACATTTTTTGCTTTGCCCTACCCTTTTTTCATATTTAAAACAAAATTAATATATTGACGTAAATTTCAATTCAGTTTTCTTGAATTAATTGATTCAGTCAAACGATCTGTCTGTATCAGAAATTTGTATAAAGCTCGAGGCGCAAAGAGGTTGGTTGCCTCGTCTCGTTGCACTGAGATAGTCGATACAAATCTATGTTATATATCCATACTTATATATAAGCATATAGTAATTTTAAACAAAAGTCGATTTCTTTTTCTTTTAAACATTTTTAAAGTGTTAGTCCACATTTAGGAAAATTGAAAAAGACATTTGGAAAGCATATAAAAATTGCTAACAATAAAAATAAGTTGTAATAAAGCAAAAGTGCCTGTAAAGCTACTGGTTGTGGGTTCGATTCCCACTCGAGGAGTGGAAATATTTAATATTTCCATTTTCTTCACTCTTGTGTGGAGGCAAAGCGCGGCGTTAAGTTCCGCCATTTAACATGCAATCCCTCCGAATTTGGCGGTACGTGGGGAACGGAGTGTCTTATCACTAGGTTCCCTCTGCCTATCATACTCACGAAGCGTTTTACACGTTTTAAAATATTAATGCTATATTATTAAATTTCAGCTGAAGTATTCTGAAAATCTCATGTAAATGTTTGATTATATTTAAGCACTAATAATACCTGTTATAATGGAGCTTTACTTCAAATATTAATTACTTAGTTTAAAAGCGTTTATATTAAAAGGAAAAAGTTAAATAAAGAAAAGAGTAAATAGGTATTTTGTATGTGTAACTTGTAAATAAATAAATAAAATAAGGTTTTCTAATAAAAAATAAACTAAAGTAAAAAAAATACGCTTAAATACATTTTTCGTCTTCACCCTTTAAAGACAATTGTTGTCACCAGATTCAGAAAATTTCAAGTGGAGCAAGATTTACAATACTTCTTTTTTTGCCGCGTTTTGCTTCGGCACCAGAGCGAAGAAATATTTCCACTCCTCGAATGGGAATCGAACCCACAACTAGTCGTTTACAGTCACACGCTTGTGCCACTGCGCCACGACTGGCCCCACAATGTTTTGAAGTAACTTCAAAAAGTTTATCAATCGGCTGTTTTTATATATGTTTTACCGCAGACTTTTTACTGATTGGATCGATTTTAGTAAATCTTTTTTTTAATGTTTGGAAGTGGTTTCCATGTGGTCCCATTTAAATTTAATTGAGATCTAACAAGTAGTTTTTTACCAAGTACATAAAAAGTTGAACATAACTTTATATTAAGCAATGCATTTCGCTCTTTGTCGCATAGCTGGCAAGAGAACCTAGTGCATACAAATATTCTTACTTGAAGCACAATGTCAGTCAGTCAACACCGGAATATAAATAATTTTGACTTTGAGTAAATCAGGAAAATAAAAATAATTTTAAATATAAATGGGCATGCAATCTGCAACAGCGTACGTCGAGAAAAGAGTGCAGGTTTAATGTGTGTTTCAAAAGTTTTTTTATAATATTATTATATTTCATTTTAGGGGTCAGTCTTCGCGCAGTGGCACAAAGTGTGCCTGTAAAGCGACTGGTTGTGGGTTCGACTCCGACTCGAGGAGTGGAAATATTTAATGTTTCCATTTTCAAGGCAAAGCGCGGCGTTAAGTTCCGCTGCCTTAACACGCAATACTTCCGAAATCGACGGAAAGTGGGGAACGAAGTGTCTTAACACTAGGTTCCCTCTCCCTACACTGCTGTGTGCGGGATACAGCGTGAAGCTAAAAAAATGTCACATTTCATTTTACGTCTACGAGAGATTCTTGTAACAAGTACCTACTCCATATAATTTATACTCTTTACACATTGCATTCTTATAACCAAACCTACTGCGACAACATAAGAAAATAATATTGAAGCTTTTCTACAAAAATGTCAATTTGCCTTAAATTCAGGATCAATTTTACAATTATAATTACTAATACATATTTTTTTAGCTTCACGCTGTATCCCCCACACAGCAGGGTAGGCAGAGGGAACCTAGTGTTAAGATACTCCTTTCCCCACTTACTAATATATTACTAATATATGATTCTAAATATATACATACTAACATAGATATGAATCTATATAATTTTAATCGAATTACTGAGTGACCTCGACAAGCGTTCCTCCCGATTAAGTCCATTGTTACCGCGTGATGCCTTTAGCCTAAACAGGACGCTATCAGCCCGGCCGTGGAATTAGTGCCTAGGTTTCAGTTAAGCCCTGCATTTGACAAGTTACTGCGCAAAATCAATTTGCTGGGCACATGTAATGAGTGTGCTTGTGGTGTAGACAGCGAGCGGCGGGGTAGAGGGTGCGGGTTCGAATCGTTTCGGCATTTTATTAATTGTATATGCAAATTTAAATAAAGTTGTTGTGTCTGTTTGTAATTTAAAGCGGTTGTTTTAAACTGTTTTTTACTTTATGCATATACATGCTTAGAGGGTATATACAGTGATTATTTTTGCCTATCTATCTGTCTTTTTGTCTGTCTGTTTGTTCCGGCTAGTTTCTGGATTGGCTGGACGGCTGAAATTTTGACGGGACAGATAGCTAATATAATTAAAGTGGAGAATTAAAGTGGTTAAGCAGGAAGGCAGACCTATAAAGGCTAAAGGTGGGATAGTGCTAGGAAGAAGACGACCACAATCAACATCACTTAACTCTAGTTTTAAGATTTTCATTGTAATCGAAGAGTTAAAATCAAATGATTTTAAAGAAAAAAGACCAGTCGTGGCGCAGTGGCACGAACGTGTGACTGTAAACGACTGGTTGTGGGTTCGAACCCCACTCGAAGAGTGGAAATTATATTTCCATTTTCTTCGCTCTGGTGTCGAGGTAAAGCGCGACTTTAAGTTCCGCCACTTAACACGCAAGCCTCCAAATTTCGGCGGAAAGTGGGGAACGGAGTGTCGTAACACTAGGTTCCCTCTGCCTACCCTGCTGTGTGCGGGATACAGCGTGAAGCTAAAAAAAAAAAAGTTATGTTTTAAGCCAAGCTAGTTCTATTCTACTTATTTCTTTCACATGTAGTATTATTAATATTTTGACGTTTTAGGTATTAAAACACTTACGTAAGCCATCGCTGTCGAGCACTTTGAAGTTCCATGTTATATATCATATAGGATTAGGTCTTCTCTTACAGAGTTATTATATTAAAATGTTACATATTTTATAATATTAATAATTAAAATTGGAGTGTCTGCTTGTGATACTATAATAACCGCTTTTTAC
Source organism: Dryas iulia moderata (assembly GCA_019049465.1). Classification (NCBI taxonomy): domain Eukaryota; kingdom Metazoa; phylum Arthropoda; class Insecta; order Lepidoptera; family Nymphalidae; genus Dryas; species Dryas iulia. Next base: position 19,918,839 of record CM032415.1, on the reverse strand, counting down.
TAAACGTATATACATGTATATGTCAATCATTGAACAATATTGTATTTTTTGAAATCAGACTTAGACGGACTTAATCATAAATAACAGAAAGATTTTTCATTATTAATAATATGTGATAGATATAAGTTACATATAATTTTTAAGAGATTAGATTAATATTGATAAACTAAAGAAAACTGGACTCTCTTATGGTATATTTTATAAACTTAGTTAAAGCTTACTTAGTTTGAAGCACTGATATTGTTAATGAAAAAAGGAATTTATATATAAAAAAAAGATTATTTGAAAAAAAGGTACAGGCCTTATGTCCGTAGTGATATAAATTAAATTGTAAAAAAAAGAAAAAAATATACATATTATTCATACAGATTAGGATATGACAACATTTATTTTTATAAAACGTAGAAAATTAAAATATAAACGCAGTGAGATTCGAACCTGCACCTCTTGAAAACCACCGCGACTGCTAAGCATGTTCTACTTTTGGTCACATTGAATTCTTATACGCTTATTATACCTTTTCTTGTTAACAAACGTAGTTATGCGTAACAAAAGCTCCTCTGTCAGGATTCGAACTTAGAATCATCATTTACAGCTCGTCGTGTCAATGATGTCAACATGTACATTTACCACCGGAGAAATTTGAAATCATTGTAAAAATACTTTAATAAGTAAGGCTTTTTACTCTGTAGAAGAGTATTTAAAGAATAAAATGCGTGGAATTAATCTGATAACAGACCAATGCCGGTTAGCTACTATTGTATCAAATAATAAAATTGTAGTTTTTATATTTGAAAAGAGCAACTGTTGAGTTTCTGGCCGGCTCTTCTCAGCAGAACTGCCTTCCGAGTCGGTGGTAGCTTTATGTACATTCGACGATTTAAAAGTGCTTACAAAAGTCTGTTTGAATAAAGATATTTTGAATTTGAATTTGAATAAACATATATATACAATATTTAATATTAGAAAAACATATTAACGTGATGCTAAGTCTCTGAGGTGATTGTCTCGGTTGCGTATAGAACAGCCGGTCATTCTCCGCCGTCACGACCGTGTATTGTTCAACGAGTATATACTTCTATCTTTTGTTACATTCGATACTTAGACAATGCTACTTTATTATATACTAGCGACCTGCTTGCTACCAGCGGCTTGCCGCGTGATCTGCAACTTTTCGAATAGGGATTCGAACCCCTTTAGGATTCGCTAAACTTGCTGTTCAATCATAATAAAATAGAGCCTACTAGCCCGCTCGCGGTATTGCCGCGTGAATTGTTTTGTTATATTGCAACCCTCGGGGGCGCATATTTAAAAAATAAAGTAGCCTTTGTTTAAGCTTAGATTATCAACTATATTTATGCCAAAATTCATTACAATTGGTCAAGCGGTTTAGATTTTTCATATAAACTTTCATCTCCTATTTCAACCCTTTAGAGGTGTTCAACCCTTTAGATGTTAGACCCAGTCACTTTTACTACTTTCATTCTAAATTTCATCCAAATCGGACCAGTAGATTAGCCGTGAAAGCGTGACAGACAAACACACAGACTTTCGCATTTATAATATAAGTATAGATAGCACTCCTGAATAGTGTAGCTTTCTAATTGTAAAAGAATTGTCATGATCGGTTCAGTGTTTTTGAAGATTACCCCTTAGAAACAAAGATATGAACTTTATATCTTTATTATATTAGTATAGATTTTATGTAAATACTCTTTTTATTTGTCGTATTGTGATTTTTCATAACATTAAAACACTTTTCATTTTTTTTAAACAATTTTAAAGTGTTATTCCACACTTAGAAAAATTGAAAAAGACATTTAGAAAACGTATAAAAATTTTGAACGCAGCAGGATTCGAACCCGCGCCTCGCATGGCCCAGTGGTGAGAGCCCTGGACGGTGTTCAGGAGGCGCGGGTTCAAATCCCGTTGCGTTCAAATTTTTATACGTTTTCTAAATTTCTTTTTCAACTTATCAATTTGTCAATATTTAAACTTCTTTCTTTTTTTTTTTAATTATTAATGTTTATTTTTTTGTTTTTATCTCTGATATAATTATTTTTTATATAGTCGTAATATTTAATATCTTATTTGTACGAATCCTTTTAAATACAAGTTTACGAAAATAACGCAAACAGAAGAATTTAAAACTAAGAATAAATTATACAAGAGAAGATCATATAGGGAGCATAGAACTTTATAAATAGAAGAAGAGCGTAAAATAAAAATGTTCATTTTTAACATTATAATGTACAATCTTAGAGTGTGTGTCGTCAAGGCAACCAGTATCTTACGCGTCAATGGGTCAACTAGAGATTGCTAACAAGCAGCGTTGTGGTATCGCTGGAAGATACCTGCGATGATTAGTATTGCCTCAATTATTATAATTATTTTAATTATCATATAAGTATGTGGCCTGTCGTGGCCCAGTGGCACAAGCGTGTGATTGTAAACGACTGGTTATGGGTCCGATTCCCACTCGAGGAGTGGAAATATTTAATATTTCCATATTCTTCGCTCTGGTGTCAAGGTAAAGCGCGGCGTTAAGTTCCGTCACTTAACACGCATTGCTTGAGATCTCGGCGATCTGGATCTGGGGAATGAAGTGTCTTAATATTAGGTTCAGGGATACAGCGTGAAGCTATTAAATTTATTATTTTGGTATATACATATATATTTTTAAATATATATTTTCTAATCGATATCTTAAAATTCTTTTCCGATATCTTAACATTAAATTCATAGCTGTTTAGCTCAAAAAAGAGCTCTAAAACTAGACAACACAGTGACCCGACAATATCTTCTCTCCATCTGACCTTATAAATGTTAAGCAACAAAACACAACCAATCAAATCCACGTGAATACACAGGAAACTTTCTTTTTTGCTATTTAAGTTGATCCGCTTTCGCATTTGCGTTAACAATGCAGGCGCAATCTTTAGTCGCTGTTCACTTTCACGACGAACCTGTTTGCGAATCAATTAACTGTCATTTTAACTATTATATTGTTAAACTAATATGAATCTAGGAAGATAGTAAATTAAGTTAATTATTAAAGACTTTTTAAACATTTTTTGAAGTGTTATTCCACACTTAGGAAAATTGATAAAGATATTTTAAGAAAACGTATAAAAATTTGAACGCAGCGGGATTCGAGCTCGCGTTCTTCGGGTAGCAGAAATTTGTGAAAATCTCTCTACTGAGATGCTAACAATAAAAATAAGTTGTAATAAAGCGTATAAGAATTTCGACGCAGCGGATAGAAGAACGCATGGCTCAGTGGTGACAGCGCCTGAACGGTATTCAGGAGTTCAAATTTTTATACGTTTTCTTTAAATATTTTTTTTAATTATTAAAAGTTTTGTTTAGCTTCACGCTGTATCCCGCACGCTGTTGGGTAGCCAGAGGGAATTTATTGTTAAGACACTCTGTTCCCCGCTTTCCAAACAAATCTGGAAGCATTGTATGTTAAGTGGCGTAAAAAAAGGGGAAATGTTACATATTTCCACTCCTCGAGACGGAATCGAACCCACAACCAGTTATAATTACAGCCACAATTGGTCTCTTGGCATAATGATGTTTTTTTTTGCATATATGTATGTATGTTGATTAGTGGAAACTAATTTACTTTTGTCTAACTGGTTGAGATTGTAAAAATTACGATATTTTAGTACAAAGATTTTTAAAGCAGCTTCTCACTTTATATTGTACATAAATTATAAAATATGTACATAAAAATAATATATATAAAACTAAAATAATGTAAATTAGTGTCAAGACACTTGGATATTGGATTATAAGGGGAAATTTAACTAAGTGAGGTTTCAATGGTATTCTGCGAAATGCGCGAACCGCGTAAAGACATCCTGTTATGTCGCACACCCAAAATTAAACAGGTCTAGGTAAAAAAAGTAGGTAGGTTGTGGCCAGTCGTGGCCCAGTGGCACAAGTGTGTGACTGTAAGCGACTGGTTGTGGGTTCGATTCCCACTCGAGGAGTGGAAATTACATTTCCATTTTCTTCGCTCCAGTCTCGAGGTAAAGCGCGGCGTTAAGTTCCGCCACTTAACACGCAATGCCTCCGAATTCGGCGGAAAGTGGGGAACGGAGTGTCTTAACACTAGGTGCCCTTTGCCTACCCCTCTGTGTGCGGGATACAGTGTGAAGCTAAAAAAAAATATGTATTTTGTTATATATTACAATAGAATCTTAGAATAGGCGTTTTAAGGTCGCTTTTTAACAAAACCAAAATTGCGGAAATTTAGAGTTTTGTCTCCTTAATTCTGGGTAAGATGTACCACCTCATTAACAGAACGTTTATATTTGATTAGAGATCCTGTGGCGCAGTGAAGCAGTTTTTGACTCTTATGGTAATGGATTCTATTTCCACTCTATTCCCATTCGGGGAAACGACTGAAATTCAATTATTTTTAGTCGGTTTAAATAAGAGATGGAGCCAGTCGTGACGCAGAGGCACGAGGTGTGTCTGTAAAGCGACCGGTTGTGGGTTCCATTCCCGACCGAGGGGTGAAAATTTTTAATATTTTCAGTTTCTTCGCTCTGGTGTCGAGTTAAAAGCGCGACGATAAGTTCCGCCACTTAAAAAGCAATGCCTCCGAATTCGGCGGTGCATGAGGAACGGAGTGCCTTGACACTAGGTTTCCTCTGCCTACCCTGCTGTGTGCGGGATACAGCGTTAAGCTCACACCAAGTGAAGTCACAACAAGTAAAGGAAAAGACGGGACGGAAAGCAGAGAAAAAAGAAAAAAAGGACGGTAAGCAGAAAACAGTAATTTTCCCTTCCTAACGGGCAAAAGCGGGGAAAACCTCAGAGCCTTTTCAACCATCCAAATAATATTGAAATGAACAAAAAATGTATTACGATCAATGTATTCCAGGCCGTACTTTGGCGGATCAATCCGTCGACACTGACAATAGACTTCAAACTGCTCTGAAAGTTTGTCCAATGTCAGGTGTTCTATGAATGAGATTTTTTTGGTAGTTTTTTTATTTTAAATCTGAATCTAGATCTAGGTTAATACACTATTACAGGCGGATTTTTTTAGACATTGACATATGTATGTGTTAGTTGATAAGCGGTGACCTGTGTGCTTGTTACGCGTTCTATTCCCATTTTTCAATAATATTCGGTGACCGAGCTCCGCTCGGTATTTCTTTCGAGAAATCGGTATTTTAAAATAATGGTTATAAGAAAATTTAAATAATTAAAAAAAAACGAATAAATTAAAACAAAAAAAATTAAATAAAAACATGAAAAATAAATATATAAATAAAAATAGTCTGGAATTTATTATCCAGAAATCCAGAGAAAAGAACATTTTATGGAAATAAAGCCTAAGTAGATCGAATTTTCTCCTCCGAAACCCCGTACATGATAAATTTCATGAAAATCGTTGGAGCCGTTCAATATTTATATTTAAAAAATATTATTATTGGTAAGCTTTTATGCAAAAAAATAAAATTATAAGTTTTTTTTACACACCTTTACACCATTTCCCGCACAGCAATAGAGTCAAGCAAATCAGCATAACTTAGAGTTAAGACACTCCGTTCTCCACTTCTCACTCCAAATCGAGATGTGGCGTGTCATGAGGCGGAGCTGAACGCCGTGTTTTCTTTTCGGTATCAAAATGTATATACTTTAAATTAAAGAATTCCTTCGAGTGGGAATCGAACCCACAACAAATTGCGTTTACACTTAGACACTATCTCACTGTGCCGCGATGTAGCCTCAATAAAAAATAATAATAACTCGTCTACTCTTATTTTTTTAAGTTATCGCGCGCCTACCGCTTTATAAAATAGCTACAATTTTTTTTTAAATATTTTTATAGTGTTATTCCACACTTAAGAAAATTGAAAAAGACATTTCGAATACGTTTAAAAAATTGCAAATTTTTCTACGTTTTCTAAATGTTTTTTCAGTAATAAAACACGCTGTTATTCACCTTTTTTTACTTATTTTATTAATCAATGAAAACATAAGGATTATCTTTGGCGTAAGCCTGCCTTTCATATTCAATATTTGCAAAATCAACCGTTCATATGGTCAGATCTTAGCTAGCTGCATATCTTTTATTAGTTTCACGCTGTATCCCGCACACAGTAGACTAGACAAAGAGAATCTAGTGTTAAGCCACTCCGTTCCCCACTTTTAACCGAATTCTGGAGGCATTGCGTGTTAAGTGGCGGGACGTAACACCGAGCTAATGTTCAGACTTTTTTATCTAAATTAGGTAAAAGTATGTACTTTACATAAAAGAACACGAAGCCAGCGTGGTTATCACACTGCCCACTGTTCCGGCGATGAGAGACCGCGTGCAAAATAAACCGCGGGTGGAAAACTAATATTTGAATAATAGATCACCGCTCGCTGTCGCCCAACTTCGACTCACGTAAAAAGGCTTCTGCTTGTGGTCCACTGGTATACATGTACTATAATTATATTACTTAACTCCTTTCTTCCTTCATTATTCGTCGGAAATGGGAAAAAAGAGTGTCTTAACACTAGATTTTCTCTGCCTATCCTTCTTTGCGCGGGATACAGCGTGAAACTTGAACGTACCCATAGCGCACTTGAAACGTTACCATGGTCGGTTATGTGTTCGATTTCTTAATATGCAGAGTTTTGTGTCTAATAACATGTATTTATGTATCTCATTTTATTACAACTGGCAATTTTTCTATAATAAATTTAGTGAAAAATGAAGAATAGAATCATTTAACACTAACACTTCCTAACTTACGTTACAAAAGAAACTGAAAGGTAAGTGAAAATCAACAACATATACTTTGTAGGGCTATTTATTGTATTTATCTTAAAGAGACCAGAGCTGTAGTTCTGCCTCCTGCATCTAATTTGGTACACAGAATATATACTAATATCTTCAAACTATTATATTATCAAGGCCGTCGTAGTGCTTCACGCTGTATCCCGCACACAGCAGGGTAGGCAGAGGGAACCTAGTGTTAAGACACTCCGTTCCCGCCATCGTAGTGCATCTGACTGTAAGTAAACGCGATTGGTTGTGGAAGCAATTTTCAATCTTGGGGATGATTATTTTCGTTTCTTCGGTCTAGTACTTTAGACAAAGCTTATATTGATTTCCGCCATTCAACACACAATGAAAGTGGAAAACAGAGTATCTGAACACTACCTTCTCTCTAAATTAACAAATAAAATAAGGAAATTTATGACACGGCCGGTGCGCGGTGGCATAAGTCTGCTTTAGTTATTTATTAATATTATTCTTTTAAGATATTTAATTAATGTTTTTTTTTTGACAATTAACCTGTATAAATTTGAATATTTGAAATTTTTGTAATTTTTATACGTTAATAATTTCTACTTTATTTTATTATTGCATGTTGTGATTGTCTCTAATTGAATAAAATATTTAGTTTACGTTTGAAATTGATTTAATCTGAACATATTGTAATATTTGATCCTTAATAAATAAATGAATAAATAACTATCAGAAAAAAAGCGTGAAGCTAGCTATATTATAGCTATCTCCCCCAAACTCGAGTGGACGGCGAGCGCGCCGCGGGGTGTCGAGCATAGCATAACGTCTAAACTTTATGTTTAACGCGGTTCTGGAGTACCTTTCAGTTCACAACTTGTAACTCTCTGCGGATGCTGTAAACGTAACAAAGTCAGATAAAATTAAGGTCAGCTGTAGCTCCTCTGTAAGACGCGAGTTCTCTGATACAGACACTTAGGCACTTCTTAGAATTAAGGAGAGTGGTGTGTTTAAAATCCTATACGTGGCTGCGGGGAACATTAAAAACAATATACTGGAGAACAGAGTATATTAACAATAAGTTCCCTCTGCCTTTTCAGCTGTGCGGGATATAACCTGACGCTAGAAACAATACGCTATGTTAAGAACCAGTTTTTTGGAAAATATTAAATATTGCGGCGTTAAGTTCCGCCACTTAACACGCAATGCCTCCGAATTCGGCGGATAGTAGGGAACGGAGTGTCTTAACACTAGGTTCTCTCTGCCTACCCTGCTGTGAGCGGGATACAACGTGAATATGGCAGGATTCGAACCCATATACTCCTCTTTGATATTGGTGAAGCACTATAGCCACTAAGCTATAAGTTCTATCCGGTTATTTCGAAATTTCATAGATCTTAAAGCAGTACATGTTAAAGTTTCACTGAGTGTCTATCACTTCATTTTACGTACGTCTCCAAAAATTGTTATATTTTTTGTTCTAAGTATGTGAATATTCTTATATAATAATAATAAGTCCCTTATAATGTTTTTTTAGCATCAAGCTGCATTCCACACGCAGCAGGGTAGGTGTTAAGTGACGCAACTCAACGCTGCGCTTTGCTTCGAAGGATATGAAATGTTAAATATTTCAATTCCTCAAGTGGGAATCGAACCCATAACCAGTCGTGTTTTCAGTCACACTTTGTGTCCCCAAGCCAGGATGCTCCTTTATAAATAAAAATAAACTATGATAGAACTAGTACACTTTATTCAACCCCTTGTCTCCGATATATTACACTTACCTAGTATTATTATTATAATCGGGGCCAGTCGTGGCGCAGTAGCACAAGCGTGTGACTGTAATCGGCTGGTTGTGGGTTCGATTCCCACTCGAGGAGTAAAAATATTTAATATTTCCATTTTCATTGCACTGGCGTCGAAGAGGCATTAAGTTCCGCCACTTAACACGTTATGCCTCCGAATTTGGCGGAAAGTAAAGAACGGAGTATTTTAACACTAGGTTCCCTCTGCCTACCCTGCTGTGTGCGGGATACAGCGTGAAACTAAAAAAATATATAATCTTGTCTAATTTTAGCCTAGATAATGTTCAGTGACTTTAAATTGATAGAAAGTGGAGAACGGAGTCACTTTCTCTACGACGAAGATGCTTTAAAAAAATTAACATCACCTCAATTATCCTCTAGTTAACTTGTATCTATGAACTTGTTAATTTTTACTTTCTCTCAACTTTTACTAAAGTTATTGATATATGTTTGAATATTTCACCAAATACATAATTATACGCAAATTATATATAACTAGCGGCTCGCTCGCGGCTTCGCCTGCGTGTACATACTACATAACTGTTTCGTTATATTGCAACCCTCGGTGGTACATTTTTGAAAAATAAATTAGCCTATTTTTAACCTTGGATTATCAACTATATTTATGCCAAAATTCATTACAATCGGTCAAGTGGTTTAAATTTTCATATAAACTTTCATCCCCTATTTCAACTTTTTAGAGGTTGAGTTTTAAAAAAATAAGTAACCTATGTTTGTCGCAGCAATTTTTACTACTTTTATTCTAAATTTCATCCAAATCGGACCGGTAGATTAACCGTGAAAGCGTGACAGACAAACACACAGACTTTCGCATTTATAACATAAGTATGGTTTTAATTGCGAATAACCTGTTCCTTTCTTTATGCAAAGTTTTTGGTTGTTAAAATTTGATTGCGAAATTAAAGTTTCGTTAGTTAATATATTGATGTACAAAAACCTATGGCATCATACTTTAGAGTTTACTAGCGGCCCGCTCGCGGCTTTGTCTGCGTGCACTACACAACTACTTCACTATAGACACATAGACATCACATTAGAAACCTCTAAAATTATCAGTGTTTCTCTACGATATTATGCATGTATTATACATATAAACCTTCCATTTGAATCATTCTATCTATTAAAAGAAACCGCATCAAAATCCGTTGCGTAGTTTTGAAGATCTAAGCATACATACATACAGACAGATGTGGGAAGCGACCTTGCTTTAAACTATGTCAAGATATTCTTAAAATTTTATATATACTATATGATTTTAATGCTATCCTTGTTTTGTTCGGTTATGTTTTAGATTTGGGTTCGATTCCGTATAAGGGAAATGTAGCCGTATAATACAACTTCAGTAATAAACCGACAGAGATCGAGAGAGTAGTGTCAAGACGATTTATTTAATCACTCCCACTGAGTGGGGGTTGAACCTACAACCTAACATTACAGTCAAATATAATCCTACTATGCCTAGATGGTCGCCGATGATTTAAAATATTTAAATTATTTAAGGGCTTTAATACGCAGTGGAAAATTATCTGACTGCGCCTTTTGGTTGTGGATTCGATTCTCACTCTCAGAAATTTATTATTTAAATTACTTTAATCGCTTTACTGGTACAAGACAAAGCGTGGCGTAGTGTTCTGTCACTTGTCATGCAATATCTTGGATTTAGGAGGAAAGTGGTAAACGGAGTGTCTCGACACTAGGTTCTGCCTGACTTCCCATAGCTGGAGAAAAATGTGGGATGCGGGAAACAACGTGAGGCTATAACAAACTTCAATATCCATACAAATACTTTTAATATTTTAAAATGTTATTCATACAATTTGATAATTGAAAAACACATTTAGAAAACATATAAAAATTTGAACGCAGCGGGATTCGAACCCGCTCCGAACCTCTTTGAAACCGCTCAAGCGTTCTGATCGCTAAGCCATCGGTTCTTAGCTCATTGGTACGTTTTCTAAATGTCTTTTTCAATATCCATACAAGTTTAGGTTTCACTGTGAACTCAGACAATGGCTGCATTTGGTAAAATTTAAAACTATAATACACGAACAACTAACGCTGTAAAGAAGACGTTATAAGGAAACTTTTACACGCCGCAAATATTTTCGCAAGTGTTTTGCTTCGTTGCGCTCTTTTGATACTTAAAGTCTGGAGTTTGGAGAGACATCTGGTTGCTATGGCAACTAGTTTTGCCTATTTTTTCGCTTCACGCGTTATCCCGCGTAATAAAGTGTGTACTACTTAGAGAATCTAGAGTCAAGACTCTCCGTTTTCCGATTTCTGCCCGAATTTGAGAATAGAGAGATATTTTACAAATTTCTGCTACCCAAAGATCTACAGAGATTGCTAACAACAAAAATGAGTTGTAATAAGCGTATAAGAGATTTGACGCAGCTGGTAGTAGGACGTACAGCCATAATCAAATTTACGGAACATAAAAAAGTTAGTCAGAAGAAATAAAAAAAATACACATAACTTATACCTAACTACCAGTTGCCTGTCGTGGCTTGTACGCACAAAGTGTGGCTGTAAAGCGACTGGAAAACCACCTCATATATAATCATAATAGACCAGTCCGTTTTGGCTATAGTCGTTCATCGTGATGGGAAGTGTCATTTCTTTTATTTTTTTTTTTTAGTTTCACGCTGTATCCCACACACAGCAGATAGGCAAAGGGAACTTAGTGTTAAGACACTCCGTTTCCCACGCACCACCATATTTAGAAGCACACCAGAGCGAAGAAAATGGAAATATTAAATATTTCAACTCCTCAAGTGGAAATCGAACCCACAACTGCTTTACAATCACTTTCACATCACTCTAGCCTAAAATATGTACCTATATAAATATCCTTTAGAAACACTCATTCGTTAATTTAATGAATGCAGTGAGCTCTACAAGGTAGTACCTATATTTCATATTCAGGCGGCGTAAGGAAATTTTTGTTTTAACCGAAATTAGCCCATTGAAATTGAATAACTCAAAGCTTGGGAAGATTGTAAAGCCTAAAAAAACATACTTAGCTCTCGTCTGAAACCAAATGTTATACTTCCCTCACGCTTAGTATTAAGATTTTTTGTTTCCCTTATCTATTCTAAGTACATCGCGTAACCTAGCGCCACTGCGTAACTAAACGCCAAATAACATCAAGCCCGATTTGGGCATTATTCATTTTTTTTCTCTCTCTTTGTTTTTTAAACGCCACTGACTAGAGGTCCGTGTACGTTCCAGCTTTTTTTCTTTTTTCTGCTTGTGATTTTTTTTTAATTTATTTTAGCGAGTTTAAGTACACTCGGTCACACGTTTCTTAATCTAATTTGGAATTAAAAATTATTCTAATTTAGAATCAAACCTACAATCATCTCGTGTAGTTAACCACTTTACTACAGCGTACCAAAGCATTACCAAATATTACAAATACTTCATACACCAATGTTTATTTCTTTTTAAGTAAAAAAAGCGAAAATCATTATTAATTCAGTGTTTTCTTAAAATTTGAGTGTCATAACGTTGTTAGGAGCGACGTGACGCCTGCCGTCGCGGGACGCGCAAACACCGGGGCTGACGCGACGTCGACAGCAAAGCGTGTCATGTACGGAAATTCTTATTTTTCCTTATTTATTCTTAAAATTAGGTAAGTTTAGGTAAATATTTTTATTGAATTGTTACCTAAAGTAGCTCAGGTGAGTCAGTCATGTGCTATCGGTGGTTTTGGGATCGATTTCCGATGGGATAGCTGTTGAATTTATTTTTTAAAGGTTAGTTACAAAGAATGTTCTGATTTCGACCAAATTAAGATATTGTGTGTGAAGTGGCGGAGCACAACGCCGAGTTGTCTCTTGGTCACCAGAACAAAGAAAAGATAATGATTAAATTATAAGCATTCTCTTAAGTGAAGTTTTTAAGTGAAAGAATCGAACTCAACCAGTTGCGATTTATTAGAAACTTCAATTTAACACGGAATAAGAACTACGTGACCAGTCGTGGTCCAGTGGCACAAGCGTGTGACTGTAAACGACTGGTTGTGGGTTCGATTCCCGCTCGAGGAGTGGAATTTTCTTCACTCTGGTGTCGAGGTAAAGCGTGGCGTTAATTTCCGCCACTTAACACGCAAGCCTCCGAATTCGGCGGAAAGTAGGGAACGGAGTGTCTTAACACTAGGTTCCCCCTGCCTAGGGTAGGCTGTGTGCGGGATACAGCGTGAAGATAAAAAAAATAATAACAAGATCTACCTGCCACTGCAATGACACCTATAATAACTTTAACATCTTTAATACATACATATATAAGTAAAAAACACACAGACAACATTTATATATAAACGGTCATATTCCATACATTGAACTTACAACAGAAAGAAGCCTTATAGACACGAAGAAACGAAAATATGTATATACACATAAAGAATTGAAAAAAAGGCCATTGAAGTTTGTAATACAGTATGGAAAATAAAACTCAGGCACTTCAGCTCCTCGCCGCGTACTCGAGTTCAGATCAAAAGTTTGAACATGTTTATTTGCTCCTTGTAGAAGTACTAGCGGCACGCTCGCGGCTTCACCCCGTGGACTGCCTAATTGTTTCGCTATGTTGCAACACTTCGGGGTGGATTTTTAAAAAATAAAGCCTATCTTTGACCTTCGAATTTCAACTATATTTATTCCAAAATTCATTACAATCGGTTTAGTTTTTTCATATAAACTTTCATCCCCTATTTCAACCCTTTAGCGGTTAATTTTTGTTAAAAAATAAGTAGCCTATGTTAGATCCATAGTTATTTACTACTTTCATTCTAAATTTCATCCAAATCGGACCAGTAGATTAGCCGTGAAAGCGTGACAGACAAACACACAGACTTTCACATTTATAATATAAGTATGGATAGTACTCTCGTACACTCATATCCAGGCCGGTCCAGGACTGGCATTACAACAATATTTTACCTTAACATATTCAGTAAATAAAGGGCATAGAGGAAAGTTTATGAAACAAATTTATGAAATGGATCAAATGGCTCGGAGGCCCAAATAAAGAAACGTTTAAGGCTTGGTACAAGGTGTAAGAGATTTTGTTATGTTTAATGTTTTACTTTTTGCGTCGTATGGACATTATTTTTTTTCTTTTTTTTTACCTGGTGTTAAGTGGTTACCTTCGCCTATAGACATCCACAACATTAAAGTTATGGATGCGTTGCCAGCCTTGGGAATGTAGGACAGAAGGAGGAAGGAAAGATGGGAATAGTGGGAATAGGGAGATCTGGCTTACATGCCATCGAACCGGAACACATCATAAGATATTTGGCGGTTCGTCTTTGACACGATAGTGGTCGCGAGCCAGTCAGAGAACGAATCTCCTACCACCAAACTACTGGGTTACCCGCCTTTTACGGGACGCTACCCAGCGGCGGGGGGGAATTGTATTCTTAACCCCACGGGAGAAAATGAATTATCTGAAAGATCTTCTTAATGCATCACTCTATTGTGACTTAGCATGTATTTCAAAGATGTTTCGTGCTTGATTTCATTATTTTATAGTATAGACAAGGTAAGCATGCGTTTACGTCGCCTGATAGTAGCTAATCAGCATGGACGTCGACCCCGTGTAACACTAGAGAGAAGGGGAGCTAGAGCAAGCACAATTGCTGTTCCTTATCCTGTAGATTTTCAATTTTCTCCCAAATTGTAAGTCAAGTAAGCAGTTGTGTGCACTCGACGTTTTCAAATTGCATCGTTGTTACTAAAGATTCTTATAATTTTTATTGATATTTCCATCAAAATTTTAACGTTTATTATATTTTATACAAAAAATATACTGTTTTATTTCAAATTTGCTTTATTTTAGATTGTTGAAAAGGCAATATCAAATCAAAATTATCTGTATTATCAAAGCAAAGGTATGGAATCTGTTCGCCTAAGTGAACTACACAACTATTTTACTATAGGCACATAGACATCACATTAGAAACCTCTAAAATTATCAGTGTTTTTCTACTATGTTATGCATGTATTATACATACTTGAATCATTTTATCTACTTTTGAATCATTCTATCTATTAAAAGAAACCGCATTAAAGCTGAAGATTTAAGCATACATACATACGATCAGCGGAACACTTTCTGCATCTGTCCGCTTTGCTTTACATTATGTAATGATAAATTCAATTCCATAAAGTTAGAGATATAGGACTTAATAACGTTGTTATAAACAAACTACTAAAGAAAACCAACAAAATTTCCTTCAAACATAATCAAAATAATTTAAAACCGCCCAATGTCTTTCACTTGCACCACACCCCACACAGTTATCCCGCGTAGTGTCAGACATAGCACTTCCCCACTCCGGTACATTGCGATTGCTCGCGGATCCGCAATCCACGCTTTATGTCTGTATTACTGTATTGAATATGAAGGTGCTTTTAGTGAGAAATCTCTCTCTTCTCTTCTATTATATTGTTTTTTATTTTTATGATATAATATACCTACATGATTTTTTGGAACATCTTGATTTTTGTGGGGAACGGAGTGTCTTAACACTAGGTTCTCTCTGTCAAACCTGATATGCAGGAAAAAGCGTGAAGCTACATTTTTTTAAAAAAAATCTTCGTAACGTGTCAACGTATTAAGCATACATTCCTACATTCAACGTTTTATATTATTATATTGTTGAAATGGAGTATTCGCAAAACTCTAATAAGTTGTTTTCAGCCAATTATAAAAGGATTTAATAATATGTAGAACGAGATCGATGCTCAAAGAAACTAACAAGCGCACGTCTCAAGCTTTATTATGAATACTAGCGACCCGCTCGCGGCTTTGCCGCGTGAACTACATAACTGCTTCGTTAAATTGCTACCCTCGGGGGTGGGTTTTTGAAAAATAAAGTAGCCTATGTTTAAGCTTAGATTATCAACTATATTTGTGCCAAAATTCATTATAATTGGTCAAGCGGTTTAGATTTTTCATATAAATTTTCATCCCCTATTTCAACCATTTGGAGGTGGATATTTGAAAAAATAAGTAGCCTATGTTAGACCCAGTCACTTTTACTACTTTCATTCTAAATTTCATCCAAATCGAACCGGTAGATTAGCCGTGAAAGCATGACAGACAAACACACAGACTTTCGCATTTATAATATAAGTATGGATGTGACTTTTCTACGTTTGTATATCTAAGACTTACATGTTACATGGGATTAGTAAACAAAGGCGGTGTTAGCAGGTTCAAAGACAGTGCAGGGTGAAATTTATATTTACAATATATGGTTTAAGTTAGATTTGATATTTTTCCCGTTTTCCCGTTTAGCAGAACAGTCGAGGAGAGCCTAGTGTCTAGACACTCTGTTCTTCAGTTAATGCTGCGCTTTGTCTTAGATACTAAAGCGTTGTAATGTAAATTATTTAAATACAATAATTTCCCCCGAGTTGTAATTGAACCGACAACTAATTGCGATATCAGCCATATGCTATACCACTGCGCCACGATGGCCTTAAACCTTATTTACGTATTAATATATAATAATAACAACATATTTTCGTTTGGGCTCTTCCATTCCAATTTGATATAAGAGCGAGCTTTCCATTTCCCCTAAAAAGGTTGTTTCTAAGTGTTGCGTGTAATCTTTTAGCTCTTATAAATGCGTGCAACGTGTTATATTCACGTGTACGTGTCTATATGTTATAGATTTTTCTTTCTTTTAGCTTCACGCTGTATCTCGCATACAGCAGGGTAGGCGGAGGGAACCTAGTGTTAAGACACTCCGTTCTCCATTTTCAGCTGAATTCTGGAGGCATTGCGCGTAAGTAGCGGAACTTAACGTCACCAGGGCGATGACAATGGAACTATAAAATATTTCCACTCCTCGAGTTTCGAATCCACAACTAGTCGCGTTTGCAGTCACACTTTGAGCCCACAAGCCTCGACTGGTTTTAGATTTAGTTTTAAGTAATAGTTATTGTTAAAGTTAAGTTAATTACGTTTACTTTGAGTGAAGGAACTAATATTACAAAAGCTGGACTGTTTGAAGGTGTATGTATATACACTAGAGACCATCGTGGCGCAGTGGTACGGCGTTTAACAGTAAACCAATGGTTATGGGTTCGTTTTCCACTTGGGGAATGATTATGCTTAAATTTGCAAAGGTGTTTTTGAAATTGTGTGAGATTCTTCGCACTGGTGTCTAAGACAGAACGCGGCGTTGAGTTCCACCCCTCAACATTGAAATGTCTCGATTTCCGGTTTAAAGTGGAGAAAGGAGTGTATTGACACTGTGTACTCTGACTACCCTGCTTTGCGTGAAAAGACAGGAAGCTGAAAACAAAATAGATACACTAAACTGTCTAGAAATCATATAAGTCTAGCTTTTAATACTAAAAATGGTAATATAAGGTAAGGATCATATAGTATATAAAAACGTTGTATTTCCATTAATTTTCTAATATAAACGTTTGACAAGTGTATCGAATGTAATAAATGGTAAATAAACAACCGGAACCTGCCTTGTGTGAAATTAAAATGTTGATAACAACCACTTGCAATTATAAAGTTATAAAAAATGAATCTATTAGATTCATTAGTTTTTTAAACATTTTTAAAGTGTTATTCCACTCTTAGGATAATTAGAAAAGGCAAAAAAGAAAACGTATAAAAATTTGAACGCAACGGGATTCGAAGCCACGAATGCATGGCTCAGTGGTGCGAGCGCCTGAACGGTTCAGGAGGCGCGGGTTCGAATCCCGCTGCGTTCAAATTTTTATACGTTTTCTTTAAATCTCTTTTTTTAGATTCATTAGTTTAAATTCGCACTTCTAAAATGATCACAGTACTTTTTTTAGATACATTATTCTAATTCTCTTTATTATTAAAATAAGTCTCTATGAAGTTAGGGACTGGAATGTTAAAACACTTTCAGTAAAAAACAATTTTAAGTATAAATAGATATTTTGTTAATTTTTTTATTGTATAGATAGAATAAACGACAGTTTTTTCATTCGTCTTCTACGGCCTCTTGTAACATCAGAGAGAGAGAGAGGAGAGTAAGAACAATAAATAAATAAAAATAATAATAATAAAATAAAAACTAATTAAAAAATCTTCACTTGGTCAGTAATGGACATAACCTCAAGAATATAAGAATAATTTTAAATTCTATAGGACTTGATATTAATAACAAGTTTCAAGTTTTGAATTGTAAACGCCTTCTAACAAGTAATAAGTATTGACAAAATAATATGGGTATCTGTGAGCCCATGGATCTGTCCAGCTAGTTAAAATAAAACATCAGATGAGCTAAAGGTGCGTTGCCGGCCAACGAGATGGAGATATCTGTTGAAGATACCCATGTCTTATTGACCTGGGAACAATGGGGCAATCGTAGACCATTCCACTATTATTTGCCACATGGAAAACACTTTGTTATAAGTAGTACAAACAGAAATTATTTTTACGAAACTATAGTATTCACCTTAATATTTATTTTTTTTTCTTTTTTTTTTTAGTTTCACGCTGTAACCCGCACACAGCAGGGTAGGCAAAAGGAACCTAGTGTTAAGACACTCCGTTCCCCACTTTCCGCCGAACTTTCGGAGGCATTGCGTGTTAACTGGCGGAACTTAACGCCGCGCTTTGCCTCAGTACCAAGCGAAGAAAACGGAAATATAATAATATTTCCACTCATCGAGTGGGAATCAAACCCACAACCAGTCGTTTGAAGTTACACGTCTGTGCCACTGCGCCACGACTGGCCCTAATATTTAGTTAATACTTAATTTATTATTTAAAGCGCGGCGTTAAGTTCCGTTGGCTACCGTTTCCGTTGCTTATGCTGTGTGCGGGAAAAAATCAAAAGCTTAAGCTCAATTTTTGTTTACTCTGGTTCTCAACATCAGGTTCATGAATAAAATATTATATTGTCCTGATTGGAAATTATTGTTTAGGTAATTGTGATTTTTATGTGGTTTTCCCACAAACAAATAATGAATTGTTAATATTTAATTGCTAACTACATTGCCCAATGACAGAGAGTCTTGACACCAGGCTCTCTCTCTCTACCCTATAAATAAAGTGTGAAATTAAAATAAATGAAATTAGCGGCCATGCCCTTTTCCCGTTACCAAATTCCTTACACCTAAACCTAGACTTAGATACTTTATGATATCATTAATTTTATAAAAGTAATACAAATACGTAGCTGTAAAAAATGTACAAAAAATAATATGTTTTAAAGTTATATACAATATTGTCTTGATTAAGAGTAAATTTAATTGTATAAATAAGTATATTAAATATAATAGGAGAACTAGCTTAGGTAATTCGCATATAAAACGTCAGAGGCACAATTTGTGACTGTAAAGCGACTGGTTGTGGGTTCAATTCCCACTCGGAGAGTGGAAATATTTATTATTACCATTTCCTTCGCTCTGGTTCCTCTACGCAAAGCGCAGCGTTAAGTTCCGCCAATTAACACACAATTCCACCGAATTCGGCGGAAAGTGGGGAACGGAGTGTCTTAACACTAGGTTCCCCTTGCCTACCCTGCTGTGTGCGGGATACGGCGTGAAGCTAAAAAAAAATACTTTTGAGTAGCAATACATATAAATGTAATTTAAGAATTATAATCAAATCATATTAAAGAAAAAAAGGACACGAGATGTGTCTGTAGTGTTTAAGTATTTAAATAAAAAATATGATATAATCTGAACAGAAGAACAGTCATTTCAAAATAACATTTCAATTTGAATTGAGTTGAAATCTCGCACGGCGTGGATATCAATAGCATCTGCGTATTTCTATTAACTAGGGGTATCTCGCTGTCAGCTACAGCATACTACAGACTACAGTAGTGCTTAGGTCTTAGTCTAGATCTGTAGAACCTGTTTGGTTAGCGGTTTGTAGGGAAAGGGGTTCCGTGTTACTTATTTATTTTTTCTTTTTCTTTTTGTTTTAACTTCACGCTGTATCCCGCACATTGCAGGGTAGGCAGAGGGAACCTAGTGTTATGAAGCTCCGTTCCCCACGCACCGTAGAATTTTGAGGCATTGCGTGTTAAGTGGCGGAACTTAACGACGCGCTTTTACCTCGGCACCAGAGCGAAGAATTTGGAACGTGTTACTTATATATCTTGCAATTCTTTTGGCCGTTCATTAATAAAGACGTGAAAGAGAAAAGTGTATATTACTCGTAGATACAGGTACTCTGGGACACATGTATGTGAGTCAGACGTTGGAAGGTAAACGCGATTGGTCGTGGGTTCGATACTCACTCGAGGAAATGATTATTTCGTTTTTTTTTTTGTAGCTTCACACTGTAACCCAACTGTGACACAACTGGGTAGGCGAAAGGGACCTAGTGTTATGACACTCCGTTCCCCATTTTCAGTTGAAATTGGAGGCATTGCGAGCTAAGTCGCGGAATTTAACGCCGCACTTTGCCTCGATACCAGAGTGAGGGAAATGAAAACATTAAATATTTCCATTCCTCGAGTGGGCTCGAACCCACAACCAGTCGCTTTACAGTCACCCCTTGTGCCTCTGCGCCACGACTGGCCCCAATGGTTACTTCAATTTTAGGCAGAAATTGGAGAACATAGTGTTTTAACCCTAGGTTCTCTCCGATTGTAATGTTATGTAGAAAAAAGCGTAAACTAAAAAATGGAGAAATGTATATTTAATGAAATTACCCACTTTGTGGCCAGTCGTGGCGCAGTGGCACAAAGTGTGACTGTAAAGCGACTGGTTGTGGGTTCGATTCCCACTCGAGGAGTGGAAATATTTAATATTTTCATTTTCTTCGCTCTGGTGTCAAGGTAAAGCGCGACGTTAAGTTCCGCCACTTAACACGCAATGCCTCCGAATTCGGCGGTGCGGGGAGAACGGAGTGTCTTAACACTCGGTTCACTCTGCCTACCCAACTGTGTGCGGGATACAGCGTGAAGGTAAAAAAAATATACACATAAAATGCAAGATTTATATAAAAATATAACATAAGAAACCAGTACACTTAACAATAATTCTAAGTAAACGGTGCTTTAGTCCTTATAAGTACCTACATATATTTATTACCTAGATGAGCTAGATTGAATATATCGCAATCTAGGCATTAAGTGCACATCGGCCGTCACTCAGCTCGCTGTCGTTTGAAGTGTTATATAAATATTTATAAAAGCGTCTTTGCTACGTACTATTTTATATATTTGAATATTATTTCTTAGAAGTAAAGTAGTTATACTAAGTACTAGCTGTGAGCCCGCGACTTCGTCTGGAATTTATGAAAGCATTTATAAATGTAAAACCAAAGGAGCCTACTTACTAGATTTTTTTTTTAGCTTCACGCTGTATCCCGCACACAGCAGGGTAGGCAGGGGGAACCTAGTGTTAAGACACTCCGTTCCCCACTTTCCGCCAAATTCGAAGGCATTGCGTGTTAAGTGGCGGAACTTAACGCCGCACTTAGCCTCGACACCAGGCGAGGAAATTTGGAAATATTATATATTTCCACTCCTCGAATGGGACTCGAACCCACAACCAGTTGATATTTTGGATAATTCACAAAACATCTTTATAAATTGTAGCCTATTTTTTATTCTGATGTATAGTTTCATTAAAAACAATTTAGTAGATTTATGTTTATTGCGTTTAATTTAATGCTCATAATTTTATCATTTACCATTTAACAATATCAAGGCTATTTCGATGTGTTCAGAAATTAAAAAAAAAACAATTAGTGTTTATTTTTGATAACAGGTGATTTAGTTTTGTTTGTATATATATATATATATATATATATATACAAACAAAACTAAATATATATACAGTACTGGACAAAAAAAAGTACGCACTATGTGAAATTTTGAATTAGTGCTATTTTACTTATGAAAACAATAAATGACGTACTTCCACAACCGTTTCAACGATAGTTTGTGAGATTAGTTGCTCATTCTTACTGAATCATAATCGAAATAAAATAAATATGGCACAAAAAATATATATCACCCGCAGGGTGCCAATATTGGAGTGGACAAAAAAAAGTACGCACTTATGAAAAAAACCAAATAAATGATCATATCTCGTTTGTAATATTTTGTATGACCACCTTTTGCTGCGAAAACAATCTCTGAACGTCGGAGCATAGTTTGAACAACATTAATTAATATTGCCGATCGATTTTTCCCAGGTCTTCAGTCAAAGATTCGAACAACTTCTTTTTATTCATCACGTCACTTTTATTGACGTTCTGGTCTAAAATCGACCATAAATTTTCATTCAGATTTAAGTCCGGTGATTGCACAGGCAGTCCAACAATTTATTTTAGAAGATCGGAAAGAAACGATTTTTCCGAGCCACATGTTTTGGATCGTTCTCTTGTTGTAAGATGAATTCAACTTCTTCATTCTTCTTTCAGTGACGATTCTTCCAAAATTTCATTGGTTATATCTATATAGACATCGGCGGTCATAATGCTCTATATATAGAGCACGTATACATTTGAAATTGACGACTCCAGACCAGGCAAGACACCCCGTAACTAATACACTACCTCATCCGTATTTGACTATCTTATGAAAATTTTTTTTGGAGAGCTGTTCCGTCGGTTTGCACCAAACTCACGATTGTCGTTCATGACCAAATAAATAAAATTTGCTGTCGTTACTCTAAATACTTTTTTCCAAAAGGAAATCGGTTTATAAACGCGTTTTTTTGGGGAATTCAAGGCTCTTGATTTTGTGCACTTTGCGAATCGGAAGGTGACTATGTGTGAAACTGATGTTTAAGTCCGCTCGTTGATGTCTCTTCCGAATCATACGATCACATACATTCAAGCCAGTATTCTCGAGTATTGCACGCCTGGTTAATGGAGGATTTATATTCACTTCTTCGATTATTCACCGATCATCCATCGCAATGATTTTTCTATTCCTCCCTTTTTCGTTGTTATTATTGATTATCACTATTTATTCAACCTTCTCGCAAGTGTTTTCACATGGCACCTTCACTTATTTCACATTTCCGGCCAATCTGCCTTTTCGAAATACCTATTTTTTGATTTTTTATCACTACTTTTCTATTTTGAATTAATATTTTTGGCCTTACGGATTTTAAAGATTTTACTCGCACCTAGAGAAGAGATAACTCGCTGAAATATTGTGAAATACTTACGTTTAGATTCTATTTGCCTTGCTAAACTTCGTTGGGAGAAATCGCATCGCAGTCACTCTTGACAATATGACAAGCTTGGGTGCATACTTTTTTTTGTCCAGGATATAAGAGGCAGATTTTAACTTTTAAATCGTTATTTTACGGGATTCTTGTATTTGCAACCTGTAGGCCAATGGCAGCATGAAGGCAAAATAATGATCTTTCGGTATAATCACTCAGGGTTTCATTTATATATGATATTTGAAATAGGAATAGCATATAAAAGAGACATTGAACTGTGCGTACTTTTTTATGTCCAGTACTGTATATATATATATATATATATATATATATATATATATATATATATATATATATATATATATATATATATATATATATATATATATATATATATATATATATATATATTTAGTTTTGTTTGTATATATATATGCAAACAAACAAAAGCCGACACATTCCATTCCACGGTAGGTACACGGGAACCACTCCAGTGAGCCATTTCCGTTGGCATTTTACTTTGTTGCACATCCGTAATAAACTAATTTGACCAAAACAAATGTACATGTATCATATATCAATCACTAGCGACCTGACCGGGGTTTCGCTTGCGTAATTACACAACTTGTCCTACACATTTCAGTATCTATTTCAAACCTCTAGGATTAGATTCATGAAAAAGTAGCTTATATGTGAACCTGGGCCAGTCATCGCGCATTGTGGGCTCGATTCGCTCTCGAGGAATGGAAATATTTTATATTTCCATTTCCTTCGCTCTTATATTGAGGCAAAGCACGGCTTTAAGTTCCGTCACTTAACACGCAATGCCTCCAAAAAATCGGTGAAAAATGGGGAACGGAGTGCCATAACACTAGGTTCCCTCTGCCTACACTGCTGTGTGCGGGATACAGCGAAAAAAAAATATTTGAGCCTAGGTCTTCTAAAATTTTCATTCTGAACTCCATTGAAATCGAGCCGAGAGATTAGCCCTAAAAGCGTAGTGTCAAATGAAAGCCGTTTTAACTAACTTAGTAACATATGCTTGAATTATTTTAATAGTGTTTTTTAATCTCTCGCTGATATTTCAACAAGTCATTCAGCGGTCATTGATAAGAAATTAAGAATGAATAAATTTAAAATAAATAATTTAGTTAATCGAAATAAATTAAGTAAGTTTATTACTCCATTTTCTCCGTTCTCCGTTTTCTACCCGAAATTGAGACATTGCGTGTTGAGTGATCGAACTAATGTCGTTATGTCTTACTAGAACGCAGAAATTAAAAAAAAAATCTTACCCCCAACTACGAAATCGAACCCACAATCAATCGTTACCAACAATTTCCTACTGCGTCACAACGCGACAGTCTTCAAGCTTTTTAACATTTTTAAAGTGTTATTCCACACTTTCGCAGCGGGATTCGAACCCGCGTCTCCTGAAATCCGTTCAGGCGCTCTGACCGCTAAGCCATGCGTTCTACTACACCCTGCGTCGAAATTCCTATACGCCTTATTAGAACTTATTTTTGTTGTTAGATCTCTGTCATGGCATGGTAACACATGGTTTAGTGGTTAGAGCGTCATAACGGTTTTTTAGGAGGCGCGGATTCGAATCCCGCTGCGTTGAATTTTTTATACGTTTTTTTATATATTTTTCAGTCTGCAAACTTCATTATTTACGGGCAATAAACGAAACCTGTCATAGACGTAGATAAATATCCAGCATAGAATATTTATATAGTCCTCAACCTGCGGTTCACTTTAGCAAAGTTTATAAAAGTTAGGAATGTCTATGTTCTATGATTAGACGATTTCATATCTCCGAGAAACTAAGACTTGTTTGTTTTCCTTTTTATTTTTAATATAAAGATTTTGATGAATTCTCTGCACAGAATTGCATTGCGTTTTCTAAGGGCATAACGTGTAATATTTTTTTATTACCTTCGCGCTGTATACCGCACACAGCAGGGTAGGGAGAGGGAGCCTAGTGTTAAGACATACCATTCCTCACTTTCCGCCGAATTCGGAGGCATTGCGTGTTAAGTGGCGGAACTTAACGCCGCGCTTTGCCTCTGATACCAGAGCGAATGAAATGGAAATATTAAATATTTCCACTCCCCGAGCGGGAATCGAACCCACAACCAATCGTTTACAGTCACACGCTTGTGCCACTGCACCACGACTGGCCTGGACTGGTTATAAAAGGTTTCTCACTATTTGCTTTGCGTATTTTTCCAAATACATATTTAATAATATAGTTTTCGATGAAGTCGAAGTTTTAGCTCCAAGGATTAGATATGTCGAAGAGTTTTTTTTTTTTTTTAGCTTCACGCTGTATCCCGCACACAGCAGGGTCGGCAGAGGGAACCTAGTGTTAAGACACTCCGTTCGCCACTTACTGCCGAATTTGGAGGCATTGCGTGTTAAAAAGAAACAAAAAGACATGATGTAATATAGAGTAACTTAGGCTGATTTTGTTTTAAATTTCTATATCTTTTTATTATTCCAGGTGGACGAAGTCGCAAGCACAGCTAGTATACTACATACTATGTACATACATACGTCTGTCTATCATCTACCGCGCCATGGCGGGCGTTCATGATCGATTACTTATGCACCATACTTAAACGAAAATTGCATATATTAATTGCATTATACACGAACGACTTGTGGCGCATTTCAAATTGTTAGTAACAATTCATATTTGCTTAACAATAAATTATAATTGCGTTGTTTATTCTGTACCTGACGCAGTAAAATCGAAATATTTAAAAATAAGCAGCGGTTTACTAGTGGGTTGGGGTTGGGGCCAGTCGTGGTGCAGTGGTACGAACGTGTGACTGTAAACGACTGGTCGTGGATTCGATTCCAACTAGAGGAGTGGAAGTATTTAATATTTCCATTTCCTTCGCTCTGGTATCCGAGGAAAATCGCGGCATTAAGTTCCGCCACTTAACGGGATCGGAGTGTTTTAGCACTAGGTTCCCTCTGCCTACCCTGTTGTGTGCGGGATACAGTGTGAAGCTAAAAGAAAATAATGTTTTTTTTTTTTAATTTGACTATTTATTTCGTATAATATTTTTAGTATATAAATATGGTGTGTAAAAATTCTAATTTCCATTTTTTGCAAAAAATAATTTGCGAAACTTAACGCCGTTCTCTTTGTTTATTCGAAAATACTTGAGAGAAACGTAAAAACAATACATAAGTATTAAATGACTCTAATTTCATCAATATTTGTACTCTCATATATTGTTGATTCCACTTCACAATATTTATTTTCAATATATTTTTTAATACTTTTTATTACATTTATAAGTTCAATATAATGTAATGTGTCTTGATGTACCTAATAAGCTGGAAATTATATGAAAATCTTTTGTAAAATGAAAATGTAATAAACATTATTATAATATTTCATCTCATGAATTCAAATTATAGTATTATATTATTTATCATCCATGGTCCCATCATATCAGTGGGCCAGTGTCTAACTGTATATGATGGTTAAATTATTGTCATTTCCCCGCTCTGGTATAGCTGGGAACGGAGTGTCTTAACACTAGGTTCTCTCTGCCTCCCCCCTCCGCGGGAACGAAGAGTGAAAGGACCACAAAGAACCACCTGATGGTTATTAGTTACATGCGATATTGGACTTCTACAACATTGGAGAAGTTGTGGATGCGTTGCCGGACTTGAGTGTAAAGGAGTGTGTAAAGAATTCAATTAAAATAATATTAAATATAAGTTGTCGCCTTGCTCGCTACTTCTTGCTGTTAGTGTTTTTACTTCTTTCACTATTTCGGCTATAAAAAAGGAGCTGTTTCGTAGCATTTTCGAGAAAAACTCTCTTGGTATGTCCCGACAGTTCACAGAGAAGCCTACTTGCCAAGTTATATATTCTACTGCTAGTATTCAGTTGTGCGTTGACTGTCAGCCAGTAATGTAATAATTTAATATATTGATTGCAATCAGCGTCTACGGGACTCAACTCCATGCTATGAGTCGATACCAGAGCGAAAAATATGGAAGTATTAAATATGTCATTTCTTCGAGTGGTAATCGAGCCCACAACCAGTCCTGTTTGCAGTCATATTATGTGCGCACAAACCACGACTGGCCTCTATTAGGTCATTAAATCATAATCAATTTAGGCCATAATATTTATGTGGCCAGTCGTGGCCCAGTGGCACAAGCGTGTGAGTGTAAATGACTAGTTGTGGGTTCGATTCCCACTCGAAGAGTGGAAATATTTAGTATTTCCATTTTCTTCGCTCTGATGTCGAGGTAAAGCGCGGCGTTAAGTTCTGCCTCTTAACACGCAAGCCTCCGAATTCGGCGGAAAGTGGGGAACGGAGTGTCGTAACACTAGGTTCCCTCTGCCTACCCTGCTGTGTGCGGGATACAGCGTGAAGCAAAAAAAAAATCAATTTAGGTTTAATATTTATGTATGTTTTATTCAAATACCTACAGTGAATGGGGAAAATCGTAAAACATCTCAAACGTTCTCATTTGCTAATATAATGAACTTAATTGTAAATTACATTCAATAAAACTATGTTTTTATTATTTCATTCATTGTTTGTTTATGTACTGAAGTTATATCGCTTGAGGAAAAGAACGATTTATGAAACATATGCTTATATGACGTCCTGCTGACAACAAGACGCGTTGAAATAGAAATTTAAACAGCTCCTACAGAAAATATATATAAGAAGTTTCAGAAATAACCCTTTAAAATATTATATTTTATGCCAGAAATGCTGGACATTGCTTCGGAGAAGAGTGCGAGCTGATACTCTGCAAGATGTAAGACTGGTTTTTACAGCAAACCCAGCTACCACTAGAAAAATGGCTTTCAGGAAGTTAAAGAAATCAAGGAAAAGATCAGTTCATCTTATTTGGGAGCTACGAGGTTACAAGCAGACACACTAACAGACACGTGAAATTTAGAATATCGCTTTTTTGCTTCGGATGTAAAATATAATTGTATGATTATATTTGATTATGAAAGTGGAGAACGGAGTGTCTTAACACTAGGTTCCCTCTGCCTATACTGCTGCGTGCGGGATACAGCGTGAAGCTAAGGCTAAACCAAAAATGTATATATTAATGTATGTAGTGTATTTTTGACTACTACAGCATTACACTATTTGACCGAGCATGTCGCATTGTACGATTGAATGGGCCAAGGTCCAATCGTCATTTGTATCTGCGTATACATAATAAAATGGATCTCAATGAATACTGAATTCAGACTATAAACTGAATAATATCACACGTTTTAAATTAAAATATATGAAACTAAAACTAAAAAGTTTCTAAGTTTTAAGTAGTGATATTGATAAAAAAATAATTATATTTTATATGACAAAAGGAAGAATAATTTTAAAATAAGGTGTGTTATGTCCGTATAGTAGTAAATTAGAAATATAAAATTGTGGCCAGTCGTGGTCCAGTGGCACAAGCGTGTGACTGCAAGCGACTGGTTGTGAGTTCGATTCCCACTCGAAGAGTGAAAATTATATATCCATTTTCTTCACTCTGGTGTCGAGGTAAAGGGCGGCGTTAAGTTCCGCCACTTAACACGTAAGCCTCCGAATTCGGCGGAAAGTGGGAAACGGAGTGTCTTAACACTAGGTTCCCTCTGCCTACCCTGCTGTGTGCGGAATACAGCGTGAAGAAATATATAAAAATAAATATAGAAGTTCAATTGTAGAGTTAAAGTATAGAAGCTAGTTTGTTTCATTATGAATAGAATAGAATTTTAGAGACATGTTATGGAGCACGTAACTAAACGACACGTCTTGTCTTTGTAGGATTAGGAAAATTATATATTTGCCTCGCCGCCCACTCCTAGAGTGGGAATCTAATCCACAACCAGTCACGTTTATGTCACTCTTTTTACCCCCAGGCCACGCAGTTGCAATCTCTATTTTAAATTCAGTATCAAAATCAGCCAAACCGGTTTTAACAACATGAAAACTTATGAGAAGGCTTGTGCAAACTTCAAGTTATGACAGCCCCCGACGAAGTCGTCCCCATCATCTCGTTACATATATTCTTTTAGGCGGGGATTTCCAGTTATTTTATCCTTTTTCAATAACAAACCGTCGTGGGTATTTTTCAAAATTTTTAATTTTACTTTTTATTCTAACCCAGTTTTATTCGGAGTAGCAATTCGCGTAATCGACAAGTATTTTGATTATTCTATGCATTGTATTCGTCGAATTAGTGACGGTGGCAAATGACAGGTACCGACCGATGTGTAGCAAATCTATATGAATAATTTAAATGTAACTTTGATATTTTATATAATAAATCATAGTTACATATAAAATTCTATTCTTTTTTATTTTTTTTATTTTCACGCTTTATCCCGCACACAGCAGGGTAGACAGAGGGAACCTAGTGGTAAGACACTCCGTTCCCCACTTTCCGCCAAATTAGGAGGCATTGATTGTTAAGTGACGGAACTTAACGCCGCGCTTTGCCTCGACACCAAAGCGAAGAAAATGGAAATATTCAATATTTCCACTCCTCGAGTTACACAACCAGTCGTTTACAGTCACACGCTTGTGCCACTGCGACACCACTGCTCCTATTTAAAACTCTATTTTCTTTATCTCACATAGCAAGGTAGGCAAATGACAGCTGAATTCATTGAATTGCGTGTTTAAGCGCGGAATTCAACGCCGCGATGTATCCTATCAAAGCACTCTTCTTATCCTATATTTTAAGAAAATCGTTTATTAACATTTTTATGAAACCTCTGACCATTTTCTTTTTTATTTATAAAAAATGACACTGATCTCGGCAGTGCCTACTTTTAAGAGTTGATTTAATACTTTAACTCCTGTAAATATTTAGATTAGGTAGCATTTCTATAGTACATTTTTTTTAGCTTCACGCTGTATTCCGCACACGGCAGGGTAGGCAGAAGGAACCTAGTGGTAAGACACTCCGTTCTTCACTTTCCGCCGGATTCGGAGGCATTGCGTGTTAAGTGGCGGAACATAACACCGCGCTTTGCCTCGATACCAGAGCGAAGAAAATTTAAATATGAAATATTTCCACTCCTCGAGTGGTAATTGAACCCACAACCAGTCGTTTTCAGTCACACGCGTGTGCCACTGCGCCACGACTAGCCCTATAATACATCAATAGTAAGTAAAAATTAGGTACCTTTAAAATTATTTTGCCGAATAATTTTTATTTTAAATTTATTTCTTCTTCTTAGGCGTTCACTCTTGTCAGAGCGGTCGTGGTCATCACGGTGGTCTTGTGGCTCGCTGTACTAGACGGCGCCATTCTTCTCTGACACTGGCTCGTCTCGTGCACTCATGTAGCGGGACGTCAATTGTGGACTTAATTTGATCTGTCCATCGCATTGGTGATCTGCCACGAGGCCTTGTACCCTCCACTCTACCCTGCACTACTAGGCGTTCAATTGACACGTCACCACGCCTTGTAACGTGCCCGAAGAAGGTGAGGATGCGAGACTGTACAATGCCCGATAGCCTCTGTTTGATACGGAGCTCGTCGAGAATAGACTTATTGGTGCGAAAAGAAGTCCAGGATATTCCTAACATCCTTCTCCAGCACCACATTTCAAGAGCATCTATTCTCTTCTTTTCACTCTCTCGCAGAGTCCATGTCTCGGATGCATATAGGAAGATAGGGAAAATTAATGCTCTGACTAGGCGTGTCTTAGTGTTTTTGGTGATATTTCGATTTTTCCATATCCTTCTCATCTTATCCATGGCTGATCTCGCGATGGCCATACGTCGCTTAATCTCTTCCACGCATCCACCATTGTTACTGATCAGTGCTCCCAAATAGATATATGATTGGACTACCTCGCAATTAGCTATATGTGTGACTTCGGGCGAGTTGTTGGTAGCACGATCGACAATCATTACCTTTGTCTTTTTGCGATTGATCCCAAGGCCAAACTGAAGGCTAACATGTTCCATTCTCTCAAGCAGTTCTTCCATTTGCTCGATGCTTGTGGCGAATAAGGTAGTATCATCCGCATATCGTAGATTTGAGATTTTTCTTCCGCCAACTGATACACCGTCGGTCCAGTTTTCAAGGGTAATTCTCATTATTAGTTCTGTGTAGGTGTTGAACAAAATTGGTGAAATAATACAACCTTGACGAACGCCGGCACTTGGGTGAAAATTATCTGAGAGTAGTTCGTCCGTTCTTACAGAAGCTGTTCCATCTTCGTATAGACGTCTAAGGAGGTGCACAAGATGTTTAGGTGTTCCCATTTCCAGTAGAGTACTCCAAAGCTTTGGCCATTTGACCGAATCGAAGGCCTTCGAGAAATCTACAAAGCAGATGTATGTTGCCTTATTGAACTCACGAGATTTCTCGATTATCTGACGTACTATTAGGATTTGCTCTCTGGTACCCTTTCCTCTTACAAATCCTGCCTGTTCCGGAGCGATCTCCCGTGACAGATATGACTTGAGACGTTCATTAAGTATATGCAGTAAGACTTTGCTTGCATGAGGGATAAGTGCAATAAGGCGATAATTACTACATATTTTAGTGGAACCTTTTTTGTGTAGCGGAACGAAAATTGAGTGGGTCCACTCTCGAGGCCAGTTACCAGTCTGCCAAACTTTATTGCAGATTGTATGCAAAATTCCCACGCCAAATTCCCCTGAAGCCTTGATTGTTTCTATAGGAATTGAATCAATACCAGTAGATTTTCCATTTTTCAGGTGTTTGATTGCTGCTCTGACTTCGTCTTTAAGAATATCTGGTTCTTTCTCATCGTTTCCGGGTTCAGTCGAGACAAAGCAGTGTCCATTTCCATCTTCAAACAATGACTGGCAGTATTGTCTCCAAGTTTCAGATATTGCCTTTATCTCGGTCACTGTTTGACCACTGGAATCCTCAATAGCCCAACTTTTGGAGGTGAAAGATTTTGTTATAGTTCGGACTTTCTGGTGCAGGTCTTTGGTTTCGTGTTTGTCGGCGTGAGCTTCCAGTTCTGAGCAGATGTTTTTAAGCTTTGTATTAAGGTCCCGTCTACACGCTGCCTGTATTTCAGCAGACTTTTTGTTGAATGCCTTTATGTCTGTTCCTGAAGCCTTCATTTTTCTTCTCTCATCTACAAGAGCCAGAGTATCGTCGCTAATCCAATGCTGCCGCTTACAAATTGCTGATGCCCTGGCACGACTGGTATCAACAGCACATGTTATGAAGGCCTTCGCATTATTCCATAGTTGGTCTGACGATTGTGTGGTATGGTCGATCGACGTCCATTGTGTCCATTTTTGCTCTAGAGCTGTCACAAATTTGGAGCTATCTTTTACCTCCAGTCGCGCATGATGGTTGAATGATCGGGCAGCTCTCAATTTGGTCTTAATTTTGCAGATCAGGAGTTGGTGATCTGATCCACAATCAGCTCCAGGCAGTGTGTGGGTGTTTTGGACAGAGGTTCTCCATCGGGACGCTATCAGGATGTAATCGATTTGGTTCCGATGGTTGCCGTTTGGTGAGATCCAGGTGTATAATCTCCGCGGATGATTTTGAAAGAGGCTGTTAGCGATAACCAGATTATTATCAGCTGCAAATTGTAGGAGGCGTTCACCTCTATCGTTACACTGTCCTAGTCCGTATTTTCCTGCACACGTACTGATTAGATTAGCGTCAGCACCAATCTTGGCATTGAAGTCACCCACTACGACAAGCATCTCTCTTCTAGGGATCTTCAGCAAGGTGGTCTCAAGATCTGCGTAGGAGTTTTCCAAGTCCTAAATGGTAGATGTGCTAGTTGTTGCGTAAACCTGGATTACATTAAGAACAACGGGTGTCGCGTTAAGTTTTATGCTCATTATTCTATCGCTCACAGGTTCGTATCCTAAAACACATTTTTTTAAAATCTTAGGTAATATGAATGCAACGCCATTTCTGCTGCTGTCATCATTGCCTGAGAAGTACACTATACTTGACTCAGTGTAGAAGTGACCCTTACCTTTCAAATGGGTTTCACTTAGGCCACAGATATTTAAACTACATCGGGACACTTCTCTTTCAAGGATACTGAGTTTACCTGATTGTAATAGCCCTCGTACGTTCCAAGTTCCTATCTTGTGCAGCTGACGCATCTTAATAGGCATTCCAGTAGTCCATTTTCTATGCGGTGCCTGGTTTCCTACACTCGCATGGCCGGTAGCAGATTTCACACCATCTGCCCTGGACGCAGTCTGGCGCCGGTTGCTAATCGGGTCGCATGGCCACTTATCAATCTTTGATTCAACCTTCATGATGACTTTCATTAAATTTATTAATAAATTAAAATTATTATTTTTTATTCTATTGCCGGGTTTTTATAATGTGCTTATACTTCGCTCTGGTGTCGAGGCAAAGCGCGTCGTTAAGTTCCGCCACTTAACATGCAATGCTTCCGAATTTAACAGAAAGTGGGGAACGAAGTGTCTTAACACTAGGTTCCCTCTGTCTACCCTACTATGTGCGGGATACAGAGTGAAGCTAAAAAAATGTCTAAGTAGATTTATGCTAAAAATCAGTACAATAAAATTTTGCTTTTGCAAACCAGTTATTACATTAAATAAATAACACTAAATTTTGTCATTAATCTAACAATATATATAATTATTAAAAACAGTAATATCGATATCTACACTCTACGATGTGAGTGAGCTCGTATAATGTGGTATAAATCATTTTTAATTAACCGTGCAGTCAGTTACTTAGTAAACAGTGTAACGGCGGACGCACAATGTGTACTTCTTGACTTCTTGACTGCAATAAATGCATCTGATTGTTATTACATTAATATATAATAGAGAAAAAGCTGCAGTTAATGTTTATGTGCAAAAGCAGTGCAAACGCCAGTAGTGGCACAGTGGCACGAACGTGTGACTGTAAACGACTGCTTGTGGGTTCGATTCCCACTCGAGGAGTGGAAGTATTTAATATTTCTATTTTCTTCGCTCTGGTGTAGAGGCAAAGCGCGGCGTCAAGTTCTGCCACTTAACAAAAAAAAAAAAGAAAAAATATATTAAAAAGTATTAACTCCAAAAGCTTTTAAAATACACATTAACCGTTCACTCTTTTCTCAACGTAAGCTGTTGCAGATACCATTCCTATTTATAGAGGCAAAGCGCGGCGTTAAGTTCCGTCACTTAACACGCAATGCCTCCAAAAATCGGCGAAAAATGGGGAACGGAGTGTCTTAACACTAGGTTCCCTCTGCCTACCCTGCTGTGTACGGGATACATCGTGAAGCTAAAAAAAATATATATACCTAAATTTGACCATCTTCTAGATTAAGCGCAAAACTGGGCCTAAACACGAAACAGCTATAGCCGTAGTTTCGCAATTAAGC
This sequence comes from Dryas iulia moderata, assembly GCA_019049465.1. NCBI lineage: Eukaryota > Metazoa > Arthropoda > Insecta > Lepidoptera > Nymphalidae > Dryas > Dryas iulia. Next base: position 19,884,732 of record CM032415.1, on the reverse strand, counting down.
GAGAAAGCAGCTTAAAAATGAAAATAGCAATACTCTCATAGCTTAAACGAGCAAAACCACAAGCAGTCGCTAGTCGTAAAACAAAAACGAGCGTTAAAATGGGCAGTGTGCGGATAGCACACATCTATTCACATTTTTCCACTCCGCTAATACTGAATCGGCGATGATTCTATCAACGTATCAATACCAGTCCGCTCAGACGCAGTACCACACGAGAACACGCCTGTATACAACATACAACTAGAATATATACATTAACTTACAAAATATGGATAATCCAGGTTTTGTGTATGACGAAGTGCCGCGTAGTGATGTGGAGAACTTACAAATGCTGCAGCTTCTCTCAGCGGCTAGTGACGCGTCACTACCTGATTACAGCACTCCTGTTAAATGGTGAGTGGAGTGATTTTTGTAAAACTTAGTTTTAAGTCTTGAGATATATAAGTCTTGTTTGAACATTTTTAAAGTGAACACACTTAAGATTTTGAAAAAGACATTTAGAAAACGTATAAATGTGAACGCATGGCTTAGCGGTCAGAGCGCCTGGACGGTTCCAACGCGCGCGGGTTCGAATCCCGCTGGGTTCAAATTTTTTTACGTTTTCTAAAATGTCTTTCTTCATACATAAGTCTATATTTACTTATATGAAAGAAAATGATAATAAGTAGTTAGCGTATTTTAAGTATTAAGTCATATTTCAGTTAAATAGCCATAAATGATCTTTTAAATACTAAAAAGCGATTGTTATTTTTGTTATTGCCTTTTTGACTATATGTTGGTTTTTTCTGCGTTTCTTTTATATATTTGTTTACATATTTTTTGATAAATCGAAGTGATAAAAATATTTGTATTGGCGATATCAGTATGTGAGTATGTTTATTGATACAATTGGATCCCAGAAAACGTCCAAGATTTTTCTATATCACAATTTTAAAAAGTTGTGAAAAGACGTTTGTGTGTTTAAGGGTTATTACCTAATTCAAGATTTTATAAATTATAACACGCTTTGGGAAATGAAATGCTCGCTCCAGGCTATCTCAAAAGTATCACTGTCAGCAATAAATATGTATGTAACAATTACTTAAAAAAAAAGTAGTCCCGTTGAGTTTCTTGCGCCGGTTCTTCTCAGGTCCGAGGCATTAAATTTAGTGAACCGGTGGTAAACTATTTGACGTTCAAAAAATGAAGCTTGTAACTTCTTATTTTGAATAAAATTATTTGACTTTTTGACTTTTGACTTTGATATACGGATTCAATAACTTGTATTTCTGTGAAACAACTAATTGTAGAAACTCAACTTTTTTTATCTTCACGCTGTATTCCGCACTCAGCAGGGGTAGGCAGGGGGAACCTAGTGCTAAGACACTCTGTTCTCCACTTTTCGCCGACTTCGGAGGCATTGCGTGTTAAGTGGCGGAACTTAACGTCGCGCTAAGCCTCGAGGCCAGAGCGAAGAAAATGGAAATATTAAATATTTCCACTCCTCGAGTGGGAATCGAACTCACAACCAGTCGCTTTACAGGCACACTCTGTGCCACGAATGGCCCCAAAAGAAATAAAGAAATAAAAATAATAGTGAGAGAGTGTTAAGAACGAATGTTTAGAACGGAGTGTCTTAACACTATATTATCGCTACTTACCAATTTCCATAGAGGCAGGTATTTCAAATGAAATAGAAAATAATATTTTACGAATTTATTAATTCAAGATATTATCGTAATGTAAACAGAAACTAAACTATATGAGATCGTTGTAGAACTTTAGTTATATAGTATTCTAGTACTAAGTACTGATATTTATGTGTGCAATTAAACGCTGTCGATGCTCGCTCGAGAGGCTAATCGTTATTGTGAACTTATTGTTAAATCATTATAATAATAATTGTGGCCAGTCGTGGCCCAGTGGCACAAGCGTGTGACTGTAAACGACTGGTTGTGGGTTCGATTCCCACTCGAGGAGTGGATATTATATTTCCATTTTCTTCGCTCTGGTGTCGAGGTAAAGCGCGGCGTTAAGTTACGCCATTTAACACGCAAGCCTCCGAATTCGGCCGAAAGTGGGGAACGGAGTGTCTTAACACTAGGTTCCCTCTGCCTACCCTGCTGTGCCACTGGGCCACGACTAGCCACGATACGCTAATATTTTAAGAACCTTTTTAATTTTCATAACATCGTTTAATTTCAAGATACCAACTAGAACTCGAAGATATAATGTGGTATTTATTATGATATTCCTTCTGTGCATAAACCCGTGCCGCAAGATCCTTGGGTAATTTGAAATTAAAGGCAAAAAGTAGCACAGAGGGCTTATAATTGTAATAACTATGTACATAAACATTGCTTAGACGACGCACGCAGTGAGTTGTACCTTAACTAACATTAAACACAATGCGTTTGTCAGTCTTACTGTAAGTCCTCGATCACGGATGCACCGTTTTATCTAATCTTTTAGTTTATAGTATTTTCGTACTAATGCACCGCACTTAAATCATTGGTCCTTGCGCCTAGAGGTTTGCTAGGGACCACGTAACAGTGGGTTAAAAGTGAACGTCCCTAACTTCAGTGGATTGGCGGCGTTACTGTGCCCCTTGTCCTGAGTCCGAGGCGGGGTCCACGCCGCTGCCTCCCGACCTTCCGTCCGTTTGGGGCAGTAACTTGACTTTCTTCCATCACAGCCTGCACCATCTCTTCTATTTGCTCTAAGCATGTTTGAAGACAGCCCGAGTCAATGCCAGTAAGTTCGTGCAAGCGTGACAGGTGTCCGTCAACTCCTAGGCCGCGAAGTGCTGCCGCGATGCTGCAAGAGCCTAAAGTACTCGCAGGGTACAGTGTGAATTCATAATCTCTAGCCGCAAGCGATATAAAGGTCTGCGCGTGTCTGTGAACCATTTCTTTGTTGACTTGCTCGGGCAGCGCTAGCCGGGACAACAGCAGCGGCAAGAAATGGTGCGCCGTCACGCCTGCGACGTCCCACTTCAGCTTAGATAACACTAACAGTTCCCAACTACAAAGATCCGTTAATGTGATGCTATTGGCAGTGTAGAAGACGAGCAACTCTGCTGGTAGGCCACGAGAGCTCGGCTCTCGTAGTTTGGAGGCAAGCAGTAGACAGGCGGTACCAAGTAGTTGCAACTTGCTCTTACCGACAGTGCAAGTACTCAAAAATCTATCAAGGTATGATATAGCCAAAAGAAACACTTCTTCTTGACAGCCCTGCTCTTCACACACCTCTAGCATCCACTCGGCGACGAGGCGGCGCATGTGGGGCGTGAGCTCGGTCTGCACGGGGCCGAAGTAGTTGGCGGTGATGGCGTAGCGCTCCTCTGTGCGCAGCAGGTTGTCGAGTACGCGCCGGCGCCGTAGCACCGGGTCGGCGGCGGCGGCCTGCGCGTACGCACGCGACGGCGCCTCCCCGCTGCCGGGACACACGCGCTTCGCACACAGCAGCTCCATGGTGCGTCGTGCTGTGTGCTGTGGGTGCGAGGGCGTGCGGGACAACTGATCGGACACACGGGGCGAGAGTGCGTGTCGTTGCGACGGCGGTGAGAGCCTCAGTCACTGTGAGCGCCGGCCGCCCACGCCGCCGCGAGCATATGATGGGCGGAGCGCGGGGCGAGGCGGCCGCCCGTTTAAATCAAAAGTGCTTTTAAGCCTATTTGGTTTGCTCGATATATGTCGTGGTCATATCGTAAAATTGACGACTTCATGAAATCTTTGACTACTAAAATGTTGACTTTGTTACGAACAGCTTCAAAAAGCGCTTCTAGCGTCTCTATCGGTTGTTTAAGTATTTATTTGACGATTTGGTAAAACACGATCGACGAATTCATGAAGTAGCCACGCGTTTAGTTGACAACGTTAAACGTTAGGTTGAATGACAGCGTCGTTTAACGAAATCAATGGATTTCGTCAAACGACATCATTAAAAAAAAAATAGCTTCACGCTGTATCCCGCACACAGCAGGGTAGGCAGAGGGAACCTAGTGTTAAGACACTCCGTTCCCCACATTCCGCCGAATTCGGAGGCTTGCGTGTTAAGTGGCGGAACTTAACGCCGCGCTTTACCTCGACACCTGAGCGAAGAAAATGGAAATATAATTTCCACTCCTCGAGTGGGAATCGAACCCACAACCAGTCGTTTACAGTCACACTTTTGTGCCACTGGGCCACGACTGGCCACGACATCACGATCTGTCTAAACGATAATTGGTCATTTCATGAATTGCAACCATTTCATGATATTGTCAACGATATCATGAAGTCGTGGATTCTACGATATGACCACGACACCTACATGAACATGGGGTCATATTGTGATTATGATTTCGTAGAAATATTCCGAACTGTCTCTCCACTATACATCAAGATATAAAAATCAATGTAGGTACAATACGTGGAAAACAAACAATAGTTCTTTAATACTAGGATACCTTGTAAAAGCTAGCAAATGCATCAACATAAAAGAAAATAAGCATTCTCATATTTCATATCAGAACCATAATAAAATATCTATACATATGAACAAAATTGTAGTGTCTGTTTGTGAAATAACCGCTTTTCTTTTAATCTGCATGTATATACACAGTACATATATCAATATAACATTTATTACAAACATTGTCTGTTTGTCTGTCTGTTTGTTCTGGCTAATTACTTGAACGACTGGATCGATTTTGATGGCTTCATGAGGATTTTCACTTTCGGATAGTATATAGTAAGGAGTAACATAGGCTACCTACTTATATTTTAGATCTTGAATTTTTTTCTTATTTTTTCTTATATTCTACTTGGACGGAAACGCGGGCACAGCTAGTCGAGGCAAAATACCTGTAGAACAAACAAAAGATCTTTAATACTAGGATACCCTGCAAAAGCTAGCAAATGCATGAACATAAAAGAAAGCTGGCATTCTCATATTTCATATTAAAATTATAATAAAATATTTTATACAAACCTTGCGGAGCTTAAGAAATAAAGCTTTTAACTTATAGTATTAACTTACTAACTACTTATTTGATAAACATATCTGATATCGGGCACATTCAGGTTTCACTTGTGAAGAACATTTCTGAATAAACTTTTATTTGCTATTTGATATTTAGGATTCCAATTCTATCTAATATTCTTATGGGTTTTTTATTTGATTTTTTACTTTTTTTATAGCCTTATGCTTTGTGGCTAGATGGGTAGTTCAAATACGTACGTAAATAGTAGACGCTACGATCCCTGTATATTTTTTTTACTTCATCCACTGTCATCAGCCTCTTTACACATGCCCTCCTTTTTTTTAGCTTCACCCGTACCCAGTATCCCGCACATAGCAGGGTAGGCAGAGGGAACCTAGTGTTAAGACACTCCGTTCCCCACTTTCCACCAAATTCAGAAGCATTGCGTGTTAAGTGGCGGAACTTAACGCCGCGCTTTACCTCGACACCAGAGCGAAGAAAATGGAAATATTCAATATTTCCACTCCTCGAGTGGGAGACGAACCCACAACCAGTCCTTTACAGTCACACGCTTGTGCCACTGGGCCACGACTGGCCACACGCCCTCCTTACTCCTGAGCTGTCTCGTATAATTTAATAGTATTATTAAATAATTTAATAAGCTTGGTGATATTTATACTAATAAAATAAAGAGGTAAAGTTGTAAGAAAGACTAAGCCGATCATGAAAATTCCTTCACAATTAGAAAGCTAAACTATTGAGGAGAGTTATAGATTATATATTATTATGATTGAACAGAAAGTTTAGAGAGTTACAAAGGGGCTCAAATAGGCAGAGATAAAAGCCGAAGATGTCGCTGCAAGTTGCAAGTTCTTATATAATGTTATAACCATAAGATCAATCATAAGATTATTGTTTAAATTAGTTAATTGTTTATTAATTAAAAGTTATTTTTTAAATATTAATATATTTATGTTTATTTAACTGAACAAATCAATATACTTTAAAGAAAAATATAAATTTTACTATTGAATAACTTGCACCAGTTTATTTTTTATTTAATTAAGGTGATATTGAAATCCGGCGTAAGTCGGTCAACTTTTATTAAAATCAAAAATTGAAATAATAATAATATTTATTTAATAATAATAATATTTATTTATTGGTTTAAACAGTGAGTACGTCATAATAACATTTTATAACGATAATAACTGCGTTAGTTACTAACTGTGTTGCAGTTATCAACGTCCGCCTCACAAGCGCCGTTTCTTAATGTAAATTATCACTAACAAAATATCGTACATAAAAGAGAAAAAAAAATAATAATAATATAAATGAATAAAACAATTTAGAAAAAAAAAGCAAAACAATATATACATAATTAATCTTAATAATACAATATAATAATAAGTAAATGAATGTAAGTGTTACATACACTTACATACCAAAATCATACGCAGTTTAGATTGTGGGCATGCCCATAGTGCCCACTACGGTGCGTCCACGCTTGCTTACGACATGGTTATGTGGGGCTCCGGACTGAGTCGTCAGCGTTAGATAAAAATTAAATACCATTAACAATAAAATATTACCAATTCATTATCTATCTGTCTGTGGGGAAATCACAATTAGTTGAAAATTAATAAGTTCTTATTGTTTAACACTACAATTAAAAATGGATTTAATGTTCAACGTACAAACAAATGATCAATTGTTAATATTTAATTGTCCACCACTGCCATATATATACCCACTAAAACCTTACGGTGTTCCTTCTCCCCGTCACTAACCGAGGTTACGGTAACCCCAGTCTACCGTGAAGGTTTCACATTGTATCCCGATTGTAGGCAGAGGGCGGTTCCCTCTACCTACCCTGCTCTGAATGCAAAGCTTAGCGGCCAGAGCGTTTGGGCGGTTTCCAAGAGGCGCGGGTTCGAATTCCGCTGCGTACAATTTTTTATAATTTTTTTAAATGTCTCTTTCAAGTGTCCCGTAATTGATTCGTCCACCGAGGCATCGTAGTAGCATGTGTTAGTGATTCTCATATATGAGAAGAGGCTTTCCGTTGGGTTTTAGGGGGTAAAATCAGGTTCACTGATAAACCCTACAACATGTTAAGCTAGTAACATTCGTCCTTTCAATTTCGTAAATTACATTTTTTGTGACACACACACTTGCTTTTACTTCGCTTATTATATTGTAAAATTTTATTTTTGAGTTTAGTTCTACCCGTGGGACGGGTTAGAATGCAATTCCCCTCCGTCGCTGGGCAGCGTCCCGTAAAAGGCGGGCAACCCCCTAGCTTGTTGGTAGGAAGTTCGTTCTCCGACTGGCTCGCGACCACTATCATGTTAAAGACGAACCGCCAAACATCTGATGATGTGTTCCGGTTCGATAACATGTAAGCCAGCTCTCTCTCACTGCTCCCACCATCCCCAACCTTCTTCCCTCCTTTCCTCCACCCCCCTTAAGGTTGGCAACGCATCCACAACCTTTCTAATGTTGTGGATGTCCATGGGCGAAGGTAACTACTTACCATCAGGTAGTCCTTCTGCTCGTTTGCCCCCCTTTCTTCAATAAAAAAAAAGTTCAGTTCACTTCTTTAATTTGACGGTTATTGATTTGTTATGGAACAATAACGTCATAAAGTTTTTTTTAAAGTTTGTAACTTTTCAATATATAAGTTTTTCTATTTATAATTAGATAGATTTATTAAAAGTAGATATCTTAAGAATAGTATTAAATGAAATAGTTAACGCTTTTTACTAAGAAATCATAACAAACAAACTAAAACGTAGATAAACAATAAAATATTTAAATGCTATTCACATTGCCTTTATAATAAATATCATTAGTAAACTTGTTTTATTAGTTATTATGTTAACTGTTGTAAAGTAAATACGTAACTCTTCAAGCATTCATCGGTAAGCTACAATTATTTTACTGTTAACGCCATCTATTTCCTTCATTTTAAACTTTTTTAACAAACGTGGGGAATTTAGGAAGCTTTTTGTACGTCGTATTTAGTTGTCAAAGCAAAGCGGACGCTGGATGGCGCTACTTATTACTACTAGAAGCTCGTCCATTTTGTTAATGTTTACAACATTAAGAAAATGTAGATTAAAAATATATACTTTAATTATAATATTTAATGTTATATTATATAATTATTATATCCGTGCAATAAACTTTTCAGTAACGTTTTGGTTTGCCAATTGGATTTCATAATATGTATATACTGGGTTAAAAATTTACAATAGATGCCATTGTAAATTTAATTTTTTTAATTAATATATTTGAATAAATAAAATTTTTAAATATATTTTAAAAAATACTTTAAATCTAAGCATATTTGATTTTATTTTACTTTGAAATCTGAAGTAAATAATACAAAATGAGTATTATATAGCAACCTTGAAACAAAACAATTGTAATGGCAACACCAATGTTACTTTACTTTCATTAATAACAAAACATTCAAACTTGTAAATCGAATTAGATCTTAATTTTAGTGTTTTATTTATTAAAAGTGCAATATTAGGTATGTAATATTACGCAATATTATGACATTTATATCACCTTAACTGGCATCTATTACTTGCTTTCAAACTTAACTTAAATAAACAGAAAAAAAAATATAATTGTATTGAGATATACAACATTCATTTTCCATAATTCTAAAATCATTTACCAACTTTTAAAGTGTCGCCATTGGTGTATTTAAGGTATAAAATTATAACTTCCCGGGCATAAATTGAATAATTGACGTGTTTGTACGCGCATGCGTGTTTGTACGGCGAGAAGTGAGCTGCGAGGTCTAGTAAGGCCGACTTGGTAATTCCACTTGCACTCCGCACTCGACGTCGGGACTCGCATCCGGTGAAGTGTCTCGTTGCAGTGCACTCCCAAACATCGCTACCTGCCGACCGACTCTTCTCCCCAACTACCTAAACTTAAGCAAAAGTTAAGGTAAGTCGACCAAACTACATATTAAAACTTTATGCAATTTTTAACCGCCTATTTTAACCCGCATGCCGAGCGAGATGTTCACGTAACTTATTACTTTTGGAGGGACGTTCAAACTTTGTGACAGTTTAACATTTTGTTTTCTTCTTTGTTTTTAACTATACTTTTAACATAACTAACTGCACTAATTCTCTTATGTTTATTTAATTTATTTTTGTTTATAATACAATATTAAGTTTGCATGGAACAAGAATGGCTGAAGGGTGGTTCTTGCACATCCCTCGAGCAGGCTCTCAAAATTTGAGAGTGTTAGTAGATAAAAAGTTTGTCCAGCGGACAGCCTGCTTTAGAGGGAAGGCTAGACGTCGCCTTGAACCCTATTTAAACCAGATAGCAAAGACACACACTACTTTAAAAGAGTGAGTAAATGCACTGTTATAAACTTTATTTATTATTTTATAGCACATTTTACTGTTAATAATATACTAATAATTATAATTAATTGTAGTTTAGATATATTATAATGTATATAGGCTTGGTATGTTTTATTTTACTAGAGTTTGCATTTTGTATATCTTACTGCGCTATTTCAGAGAGACGAGCTTAGAAAAGGCAGAGCATAACGTAACCAAAATGCCTTCTGCCAACTCTGAAGAGACTGCTCTGTTGAGGTAAGACGCTGATTTAGTACTACTTTCTTAGTTAACTTTGGAATGGTAAATGTAGAAAGTTATGTTCTTTTTATCTTTCTATCTTTTGCTGTAAACTATAGTTTGTAGTTATTTATTATTTATACCTTTTATGTTATGTACTGCACAAAGTTATGTTATTTAAATACTTTTTAAAAGGTAATGACTTTTACAAACATTTATATGTTTACAATTTTGAAAAAAATAAACTTATGTTGTCATTATCTCTTGAGAAAAATGACTTAACTAATACTTTTTGATTGTTTGTTCAAAATAATTATTATAATAAATTAATTCAACATTTTATAAGGACCTTTGAACATTTAACTTCTAAAATGTTCAGGACCTAAGTTATTTTATATAAAACATTTTAAATTTTACTCCTTCCATTATTTTTTGACACAGTTGATTTCGCTGACTAATTTCACATATTTCTATATTATTTACTTTAAAAATTTAAATTATTTATTTTTTATTTGTGTGCACAGCATGCACCATATATAAGTAAGTTGCTCTGAGATAGCGGCAGTAAAAAAGTATTTGAAATAAAAGCCAATGCCATCTTAGACCAACTTATATAAGAATCATCAATTGTGGGTACTTCTACATTTTGACAGCCATCTTGGTTCAACTTATTCAACACTTAATATAAAGATTTTGCACTTGACACTTGCACTATTAAATTCACTTAAAAAGTATTTTATTAATGTTGATATCGGGTTTTTTATATAACATATTTTTTAAAAAAATATTGCAAATATATTAATTTTTAATTCAGCAATTAATAATTGCACTGATTTGTTAAATTATATTACATATGGTAACATCTATTGCCATATGCCTAGTATATAAAGTTATTTTTTGCGTGTATTTCATTTTAATTATAATATGAAAAGGTGATAAATTATGTTGTACATGACTAGTGTATCCGTCCGGGCTTCCCCGGATATTTATTTGGAAATAAAAAATAGAGAGAGATAAATAAGTAAGTAAACGCTTAAAATTGTTTTTAAAATAAATAAAAAAATATTTATGAGCATCAAAATAACATTTTATTTTACTGAGTAATTTAGGATACATACTTTGTTACAACGTTCAGGTTTTGGGTTCAGCAATCTGGGGATTACATGTTCCTTGTCCAGATTTTGTGATGGCACCCTATAAATGATTAATTAAAGTTAGTTTTTGAAAGCAATATATTAATATTCAAAAAAATCTTTCTTTGTCCGTCGCTAAAATAAAAAAGGAGAAAAATCTTTAAGTGTCAGATAATTTAAAAAGTATTGAAGACATCCACCTACTACTTGTACTTATATATATATTTTTGACTTTGATTTCGATAGCCCAACACTCATTCAAAATGTATGTTGGGTATACACATAACTTCTCCACATAACAACTCCAGTCTATTGCAAAGGTATCATTGTCAATATATTTGTAAATTCTAAAAAAAATCGTCCCGCTGAGTTTCTTGCGCCGGTTCTTCTCAAGTCTGAGGCATTAACTTAAGTGTACCTGTGTCCGGTGGTAAATTGTTTGACGTTCAAGAAATGAAGCATGTAACTTCTTACTTTTAAATATTTTTAAAGTGTTATTCCACACTTAGGAAAATTGAAATAATAATATTTCTTTAAATGTATGTAACTTCTTATTTTGGATAAAATTATTTCACTTTGAATTTAGGTTAAGTAAGTATTAGTCAGTCTGAATGCGGTCTAGTAACAACTAAACGATCGTAAACTGTTCTTTTGTAAATGATCATTGTCAAGTAATTTTCTGATAAGATCTGTTAACGTTACGACTGAAAATAGCAGAATATATAGGTACTTTCTTTAAATCTGCAAAGGGATCAAATCGTTTAGAAATAACAATATTTTAGGCATATTAGTTGCGTATTTGTCTGATATTTTAAATTACATGTTAGAAAAGCCTCAACTTTGAGCACTTTATATTATAAAGTCAATAACTAGTAACCTACAGAAGGATTACTACAAAACTTATACACAAATATTGAAATTGTTACATACTAGCGATCTGCGGCTTCGATCACGTAAACTACAGGACTATAGATATATCATAATATGACAGTTCACTTTTTAAATATTTTAATACTAACGGCTCGCTCGCGGCTTCGCCGCGTGAACTACATGACTGCTTCGTTATATTGCAACCCTCGGGGGTGGATTTTTCAATAAATAAAGTAGCCTATGTTTAACCTTGGATTACCAACTAACCATATTTATATCAAAATTCATTCCAATCGGTCAAGCGGTTTAGATTTTTGATATACACTTTCTTCCCCTATTTCGACCCTCCAGAGGTTGATTTTTGAAAAAATAAGTAGCCTATGTTTGACCCTGGACTTCTAGCTTCATTCTAAATTATATCAAAATCGGACCAATACATTAGCTGTGAAAGCGTGACAGCCAGACAGACTTTCGGATTTATAATATAAATATAGATTATTGAATTATATAGCTTATATAATTATATGATTACCATCGTATCTTTTAAAATATTTACGATAGCCCTTTTTTCACGAAATACTTAGTCAAGAAATCTCCTCGAGTGGGAATCGAACCCACAACCAATCATTTACAGTCACACGCTTGTGCCACTGGACCAAGACTGGCCACAATAAACAATTAAACATTAATTATTTAGAAACAAACATATAAACAATTTAATGGTTCGGTAGTTTCGGAGATTACCTACCACAAACATACAAACACACAAACACTTACTTCTTAATAATATTAATATAAAAAGAGCTCGGTTACATCACAAGGCTATTCCTTTGTAACTGCTCCACACAATGCCTAAGTTTATTTATAAATCTCTTATAGTATAGTTAAAAGGAAAAAAAATGTAGATTAATTACTGAGGTGCACACACACGTACGTGGTGTGTCCAGCTAATTGCGTTAGCCAATAGCGTGGAAGACGGCTGTGTATTTTTATTGTGTACTAGCGGCCCGCTCGCTGCTTCGCCGCGTGATCTACGTAACTGTTTCCTTATATTGCAACCCTCGGGGGTGGATTTTCGAAAAATAAAGTAGTCTATGTTTAAGCTTAGGTTATCAACTATATTTATGCCAAATTTTGTTACAATCGGTCAAGCGGTTTAGATTTCCTATTTCAACCCTTTAGAGGTGGATATTTGAAAAAATAAGTAGCCTATGTTAGAATCAGTAACTTTTACTACTTTCATTCTAAATTTCATCCAAATCGGACCGGTAGATTAGCCGTGAAAGCGTGACAGACAAACACACAGACTTTCGCATTTATATTTTTATTGTGTATAAGTAGTTCGTCTCAATGAGCCCTTTCTTTAGCAAACAGGGGCATTAACATTGAAGCTTTAAAATATTTTAAAGCTCTGTTTATACTTTTACATACAACATAAAGTCCAAGATTTTTCTATATCACAATTTAAAAAAGTTGTGAAAATACGTTTGTGTAAAGGTTATTACCTAATTCAAGTTTTATAAATGATAACACGCCTTGGGAATGAAATGCTCGCTCCAGGCTATTTCAAAAGTATCACTGTCTGCAATAAATCTGTATATGACAATCACTTTAAAAAAAAATGTCCCGCTGAGTTTCTTGCGCCGGTTCTTCTCAAGTCTGAGGCATTAAGTTTAGTGAACCGGTGGTAAATTGTTTGACGTTCAAAAAATGAAGTTTGAAACTTTTAATTTTGATTAAAAATATTTGACTTTGACTTTTGACTTTAAATACTAATTATGTTGATATTACTAAAGAGATTTTTGGGGTATTAGTAATATATGGTATGATATATTTGAAGGCCTACGCCATCACGGAATCGTTTTTACTATTTGCTAAATCAACTGGAACTTCGGCTGTCATGTGAGTACTTATATTATAAAGTTCTTTCCACTTTCACTATAATAAAAAAAAATATATTAACTGGGCTGCGACTTTGTCCGCGCGGAATTTAACCAAACGTCATTCTTATCTTAACACAAAGTTATAATTTTAATCTAACAATAGATATAATTCTTTCACGGGTGTGTTTTATGAAAACGTAGGACACGCCGTAGATGCCGTACTATAGAAATCTGTTGTAGTTAAAATTTTAACTATTTGGATATTTTATATAATACTAGCGGCCCGCTCGGGGCTTCGCCGTGTAAACTATTTCGATATATTGCAACCCTCGGGGGCGCATTTTTAAAAAATAAAGTAGCCTATCTTAGACCCCGTCACTTTTACTACTTTCATTCTAAATTTCTTCCAAATCGGACTTATAGATTAGCCGTGAAAGCGTGACCGACAAACACACAGACTTTCGCATTTATAATATAAGTATGGATGAACGAGTCTTCGTTCAATCTATGTGTCTACATAGATTTTGAAACTCTTAACATTGGCGTTTTATAATCTGTCGACCGACTTCTTATAGATTTACATATTTATCTATAAGATTTACTTATAGACATGACAATATACTCGGACAACTCTTATCGGCTGGTTCACACTACGTATGCGATATTTCGGAAAGAATAGATATTACTAGTCAAGATAAAATGTGCGTACAATATATATGTATGAAATAAAAATAGTGTTAAAACAGGTTATCTTCAGGTCTTCATGAATAAAACAGAATAATCAAAAATTTATTGAAACTTGAAAAAAATAATACACCAAATACAGGACGATAACGGCTGCTCTAGTTCGAAACTGTGTTGTAGTCATTAACGCTCTCCTAAGAAATGATTGAACAAATTCCAAAAATGATGACAAGCTGTGCTCATGACTTTGTTCTCGAATTAAAAACAATATATAATTCTAAAATAAAAGTACATCTATGCCAGTGAAAATCTCGTCAAAATCGGTGCAACCGTTCTAGAGAATAGCCGGAACAAACAGAAAGACAGACAAAAGTTGTAGAAATTGTTTTTTATTGGTATATGTATCGTATGTACATACATACATATGCATTTAGTAAAAATCTATAATTAAATCTATAACTTTATTTGTTAGTATATATATACTAAAAACTAGTCTAATTTAATTACATTTATAAACGTTTAATAGCATAGCATAAGCAATATAAAGTTGTACCGGGATGGTTCGTATCCATGTACTAGGAGCAGAACATCCATGTGTTTTCTTCTACTCGGTGTACTCCTTCCTCCTACCTCTTATAATACGAGACTTCCGCTTTTTGTTCCTTTATTGTTTCATTGGTGTCATTTCATATTAATGTTGAGTAGTTAGTCTTATCGTAAGACCTTAGTATTAAGTCGAGTTTTTTAGTTTTATTTTAATGAAAATGTTAATTTCTGGTAATTTCAATGAGATGTGAAAATATTCTATGGTTATAAAGAACTGCTTGTTTTGAATCTTGGTTTGAGAAGTTCTTTATCTATTTATTGATGGTCTAGACAATAAATTTTGTCTAGAAATTTGCGCAGTCCAGTATTTACTGGATAAATCCAGTATTAACTGATTTCATAAATATATTTAAAAGGGAATTTCTTAAAAAAACATTATTTAATCCTATTTTTACTTATAACTATTAAAAAAATATGGTACCAGTCAACATCTGTACCTTGTTTTCTCCCTTGTTAAGAAACGTAAAGCAGCCGAAGTCGGGACGACAGCAAAAGTTCCAACTGCTGGTGACGGATAAGGGCGCAACTATCCTTCATCCTATAAGGTCCATTTTATTAATTATTAAAGTATAAAATAATTACATAAATTATATCACTCCTTCAATACAAAAGTGCCACTAGTCAAAATTAGACCTTAAAGAATCGAAGAAGAAAAAGTTTAGAAAAAAGATTTTTTTATTTAATATTAAACATTTGTATTTTATATATAGCAAAAAGCGTATTTTTAGCAGCATTTTAAGTCATTTTATACTAAAAACAGCATCATTTATACCAACTTTCTCGCATCCTAAACAAAAATAAAAAAAAAAAAACGTTTACATTATTTGAAATCATTGAGTGTCTTTTAAATAAATAATATAAGAGGTTAAATTTGTATTTTTGCAAGAAAAACGTTTTTATGTATTATCGATTTCCAATACTTTTGAATTGAAGGAGCGATATGTATGTATGTCTCGACTTATATATGTAATGACTGACCATTTTAAACAAATTGTTTAATGTATTGGTCATGTAGTTATTTTTGCTAGATTAGGTCTGTCCTAGAATCTAGCCTAGAATTGAAATAAGTGGAAATACAACGGAGAAACACCAGAAAACGGAAATACAAATTGTTTGTGCCTTTTTTTTGAAAAAATGATAATTTTCTCGTTTTATTAATTAATGCACACAGTAAATGGGAAATAACCAAATCTTTTAAAGAAATAGGATTTCTTATTACCAACACGGGCAGCCCTAACCTAAATGTTTAATAATTCTTGGTGTCTTATCCATGACTGATACTGCCTTATATTATATACATTATATACATAATTATTAATAATAATTTTCATAATGAACTTAAAATGCATAGTTTTGTATATAATGTTATAATAATAAATCTAGATAGAGCGTTGCTAAAAATATATATATAAAAAAACTACTAATTTCTAAAAAAAATATTATGAAAAAATGCTATACTAGAAAATAAATGACAAAATATGAGGATTTATCTCTTAAAGATATTACTATTTTTTTCTGACGTTACTACTCTTGCATCATGAACAAAGAAATATAATTATCAAGTATCAATTTTCAACTGCCACGCGTTGTTTTATGAAAACGTGACCCATCGCCGCACCTTTGTATGCTCTAGACACCTAACTATAGTTTAGCTCAAACAAAACAGTTGATATAGTAATTGAACAAAAAGTAACTTTAATTTCATAAAATCGTTGACAAGAATCGGTTTTTTTTAATAAATACTTTAAAAAAGTTATATTTGAAGCATGTTCATTTGATGTTGACTCCGATGATGCGATGCTGGGTGCACGAAGCATAATATTTAGCAAGGCTCGTGGCAGTTCATATGAAAGTAAAAAATATTAACTAAAGTAAACTCAAGGGCAGCTCCATCTAGATATAGATGTGTAGAATACCTATACCGATAGAAATTCCAATTTTTCCCCAATTTTTCTTAAAATAAACAATTGGTGTTGTAGTGTTTAATTCTATTAAAGTTTACCGCCGTAATAAATGAGTTATGATAAATACAACTTGTACTAGATACTTCAATTTTATTAGACTAATCGAGAGCAACCAAAAACAATCAAACGTATTTCCATTGCCAATATTTTTATGATAGTCTGTTTTTCCTCAATTGGCTACGTTGAGTAACAAAATTATGATCCCATCGTCACTGGTCATCGAAATATATGTCCATCATTGATTGATTGAAAATAACTGCTTAAATATAATAAAAAAGTGCTTAAAGAATAAGTGGTTACATTTCCGCCCACGAGGGCGGAGCAAAGGCATTCGACAATTACACGTTGATATCGTTTAATACAAATATTTCTTTCAATAATGTTTTAATAAATAAAACGTTATATTATACTTTTGTAAGCAAAAATAAATATTATTTATTTATTCAGACCGTGACTTTAAAATGTATAAAGTTTCACAAAGCAATAAATACCAAGAGAATTTTTCAAAGACAGTGGTGTCATTGAAAATAGACAAGACAAGCATAATTGAGCGACTTCAGAGAAGCAGCAGCAGACTGCATGGAGCTGTATATGCTATGAAAAATAAATAATGCTCGAAATGTTGTTCTGCCAAGAAAATAACATTATATACATGACCAAAATAGTTTGTGAAGAATATGATCTGAACTTTTAGTAGACCAGCAGTGTTTTCTAAGAATATAAGAATAACTAACAACTGTGGGACTGGGAAGTCATCATAAATCAGATATATACTACTCGAGGAGTGGAAATATTTAATATTTCCATTTTTTTCGCTCTGGTGCCGAGGTAAAGCGCGGCGATAAGTTCCGCCACTTAACACGCAATGCCTCCGAATTCGGCGGTTCGTGGGGAACGGAGTGTCTTAACACTAGGGTCCCTTTGCCTACCCTGCTGAGTGCGGGATACTGCGTGAAGCAAATCTTATTTGATTTTGGAGTCACAATTTATTGATCAGCGTTTAACTATCCAAGGTTGAAAAGTGATGCTAGATAAATCAATTCCTAGATTTGTTACAATGCTTTAAGAGACGCACTTGTACAGTAACGAGAAGATGAAGTTATTCTACTTATTATTTTTATATCCATATATTCCTTAAAAAATTACAAAATAATTCCACCACAATACAGAGAGTTCTACAGCGTCGGCGCTTCATTGCTGAAGGCCTCCGTTTAGTAGAAATAGTTATCCCAAGAATGTCTCAAAGTTTGAGCTTGGTTTTGGTTTATACTTAATTTTGTTTATTAATTTTAATTAAATTATTATTTTCCCTGCTAATTACTTCAAAATAATCGTTTAATTAGGTTGTTTTCTAAATCGCTCGATGTCATTTTCGAAAACATGGAAATGTACATACATCTAATATTTTAACACCTTGCCTTATCATTAGTATTAATTTATTATTTCAATATTTTATAATCGACATATGTCATATTATTCAAGAGATAAGTATTGAAATTTGTAAGACTAGACAAAATTTTAAAAATTGCATTTGTTATACGAATTTAAATAGAAGCTTTTAAAAAATTTACGCGTTTAACATCGTCGACGTGTCGATTATTTGTTGAAATGGCGTGTTGCTAATGCACTGATGCGGCGATATTTTTCACTGTCATTACTTGGTCTATAGGTCGTTTATAATCCGTGTTTTTTAAAATTTTTTAAGCCTGCATTAATGTTTTATGACAAAGTAAAGAGCAAACTTTTTTTTTCTCTTTTTTTTTAGTTTCACGCTGTATCCCGCAACAGCAGCGTAGGCAGAGGGAACCTAGTGTTAAGACACTCCGTTCCCCACACACCGCTGTATTCGAGGCATTGCGTGTTAAGTGGCGGTACTTAACGCCGCGCTTTGCCTCTAATACCAGAGCGAAAAAAATGAAAATATTAAATATTTCCACTGCGCGAGTGGGAAATGAACCCATAACCAGTCGTTTACAGTCACACATTCGTGCCACTGAGTCACTACTGGAACTACATTTAGAACTAGGTGTAAAGTACTTAATGAATAATAATAAACGTGATTTTCTTTTCTCTTCTCTTCTTCTAAGTGATACAAATCAATCTTGTAGTCTATTTTTGCCCAACTTAGACACGATCAATCGCGGAGTACAACGCCGTATTAGCACTATCAACTGAACCATTAACCGGCACAAAACCAAACGTGCTATCGTATATTAGCCAAACATTACTTAACCGTGCCATGATGGTGACTGAGTTCGTGGGCGGATGTAACAATATATATAGGCACAAAGTAAAGAACGTTTGCAAAATATAATATTTACTTATTTAGAAAGCTTTTAGTATAAAGATTAGACAAGCTTATCAGCTATTAGTGGGTTTTGGTGAGTGTAACGAATTGATTTAAATATTAAAGAGCACCACACAAGAGCAGCCTCAAAGGGTCTCTAATCCGCAAAACGTTTGATATTAAACGTACAATAAATAAATATTTGTCAGAAAACAGAAATCGTGGGAAAACTTGTGTGCTTTTAAAGGCTTAAAGCGTTGTTCGGCTTCTGGATTACGCGGAGAAATGCTCCAATGGACATGCACGTGAAATATTACATATTCAGTATTGAAGGTATTCCAATGCGGCTTTTAGTATGCGAGTCAAATTTATATTTTGTTGCATTTTATATACTGTATTTTATGTTTTCATGTTTTTTTTTTAATCTCCAATTTTACCTGGGAGTTTTAGTCATATCATTGACTACGTCACCCCCGTATGATCTAAATACTTAAATTATTACATTATTAACAATTTCGCCACTGCAACTGCATTACTTGACAGAAGTTCTGCAAGAATACTATTACACATACCGACATTATACGTTTTAAGTATATGTGGTCTCAGCACTTCGTTTCGTGCACATTCCATCAACAAGTGAAAAATGTCATCAATTTTGTTGCACTGTCGGCATTTCTCAGTATTGGATAGACCTAACATGAATTTAAATTATTTTCATAAAATGTGTCCGGAACGAAGTCTTAACAATGAAACTATGTATTTCCTTTTCATCTTACACCGATGGAACCACGGGTACCGAGGAAGTTCATTTACCATTGTTTTATACCATATACCTTTGTACCGCGACCGCTCATCAAAATATTCCTGCCAATTACTTTTGCATATTTGTTTTAATTTATTTATAATGTCAGTATAAAGAGGCATACAGTCATAGGGAACACCATCATGAATGGCGAGCTTGGCAGCACTGTCAGCTTCCTCGTTACCCGTAATTCCTATTTTATGTTTGAGTAGATTTTTGGTCCACATCAAAGCCATCACGGGGAAAGGACCGAAAATTTTCAAGTGTTCGAACAATTAATCATGTCTGATGTGAAGTATACTTGTAATACTTTTATTCTACCATATAATACATTTTTTTTAGCTTTACGCTGTATCCCGCACACAGCAGGGTAGGCAGAGGGAACCTAGTGTTAAGACACTCCGTGCCCCACTTTCCGCCGAATTCAGAGGCTTGTGTGTTAAGTGACGGAACTTAACGCCGCGCTTTACCTCAACACCAGAGCGAAGAAAATGGAAATATAATTTCCACTCTTCGAGTGGGAATCGAACAATTGTAGTAAAAGTAATACGTAGAATAAATCAACATTTGCCGTGTAACAGTCTGGAAGGAACCCATTGAATTTATAT
This sequence comes from Dryas iulia moderata, assembly GCA_019049465.1. Classification (NCBI taxonomy): domain Eukaryota; kingdom Metazoa; phylum Arthropoda; class Insecta; order Lepidoptera; family Nymphalidae; genus Dryas; species Dryas iulia. The sequence goes on along the minus strand of CM032415.1, from coordinate 19,864,331 downwards.
CCGGATGATAACAATCACTAACAATTCCCAGTTGTTTGAAGCGTGGCCCGAGGAGCCTCGTGTGGTCCTCGGAAATGCAATCTATTTACATTTTATAGACATTTTATATACACATCCACGTTGCACTTGCACATATTGAAAATAAATAAGGGAAATTCACAGCAGAGTTCAAAAGGATATGTGTTCTTGAAATAAGGAATTGCATTTCGCCTTGTATTATGTTATTTGAAAACTTTCATTTTTCTTTCTATTTCACTTTGGTCTTTGTGCGTTTTGCGAATATTGAGAGGTATTTTCAGAGTATCAGATATGTCACTTTGTTATTTTGTTTTTTTTTTTAGCTTTACGCTGTATCCCGCACACAGTTAGGGAAATAGGCAGAGGGAACCTTGTCATACTGCACTTCGTTTCCCATTTTCCGCCGATTTTTGGAGGCATTGCGTGTTAAGTAGCGGAACTTAACTTAAATTAAAGTGGAAATATTTCCACTCCTCGAGTGGGAATCGAACCCACAACCAGTCGTTTTCTGTCACACGTCTGTGCCACTGGGCCACGACTGGCCCCAATTGGTTGTTTATACTTACCTATCTTTATATGGTCCACCTTAGAGACCTGGTGTACCTAGTACTGCTTTGTGTTCAACTCACACATAGTAAGTCCCGAGTGAATATGAAACTCAAGGCCACTAATCAACTAGTATCGAGTACACATATTGATTACAGCATATAATGTAACGTAAATTGTTATTTAGAAAAAGAATCTTGATAATAAAAGGTTTTAAACAGATTAAAACTTACAAACTGACAATTAGTACTTAAAAAAGTAAAAAAAAAAATTTTTGGCCCCATATCTTTTGGGGCCAGTTGTGACGCATAATAGGCACTAAGTGTGACTGTAAAGCGTCTGATTTTCGGTTCGATTCCCACTTGAGAAGTGGAAAACGCGCACCGCCGAATGAACACGCAATGCTTCATTCGGCGGTGCGTGGCGAACAGAGTGTCTTAACACTAGGTTTCCTCTGCCTATCTTTCTGTGAGGGATACAGCGTGAAGCTAAAAAAATATCTTTAATCAGATGAGGATCTTCATCGATCGCTTGATTAAATTTTCCAGAACCTTTAAGCGCCGTAAGCGATGCGGAAGGCGCACAATGCTTTGAGAATGCCGTCGTTCGTCCGTTTAATTGCTTCAGCTTATGACGTTGTAGTTCACTTAGCTATGAATTAAGAATATATTCAAGAAGACCCTCCCCATTAACTATATCTATGTTAGAAATAGACCTTTAGAAAGTCCTAAGTGTGGAATGACACTTTAAATATGTTTAAAATTTATATCTCTGTTTTTTTTTTATCTTACAATATAAATATTAGGTCTAACTAAGGTCTATATTAAATTATGTAACATATTATCCGAACCTGGCAAAACTTGGGAGTTCCTGGAATAATATTGGGTTAGGTTTAAAGTAACTAATGTTCCAAAATTTAATTTATTAAACATTGTCATTTCTCTATTTACTGAAGTAAATACAGAAATGAAAATAAACGGATAAACGAGCGATTACAAAACCATAAAGATCGTTCCTTCGAAAGAGAACAGATTTCTCTTGTGTAAAAAAAATCTTGGGAACATTTGAACCTTACGTGCTTTTTAGTTTACACTTTGTAAAAGTGTACAAGAACTTAAACTATTATAAACATAGCACACATTGCACATTCGTACCATTTTAGCAGAATATTCTTAGAAATTTGTAAGAAATTTTCTCATTAAGGTAGCTAGCGGCATGCGAGACGTAAACTTTGTTCAGATGTTTATGCGATGACCTTGACTGAGTTTCTCATAGAGTCGCACTCGCTATTACTGTTACGTCCAGAAAGTTATTCAACAAGATTCCTAATTACTTCGGCTCATATGCAATATACTGCACCTAACCGTTTAAATTAAGTGCAGCTTCTCGCTTATTCCTGCATAGCGTGCTGTTAAAAAAAACATGGTAGTGTCAAAACTCTCCGTCTACATTCCTTGAGTGGCGGAACTCAACGCCGTGCTTTGTCTTAGGTACCAGAGCGAAAAAATGACAACTTACATATAAAAAAACGCATTGAACGCATGGCTCAGTGGTGAGAGCGCCTGGACGGTATTCAGGAGGCGCGGGTTCGATTCCCGCTGCGTTCAAAAATTTTTATATGTTTTCTAAATGTCTTTTTCAATTTTCCTAAGTGGGGAATAACACTTTAAAAGTGTTTAAAACAACTTACATATAATCATTCCAAAATAAAGTGCTTTCAAAATAATGCTATTCCCAACGCTTTTGTCGTTAATTGGCGTAATTAGATGTTGTCGAAGCGCGACCGTCGAAACTAACTGTGCCTTTAGTGTAAGCGTTGGTCGATTCGGGACAAATGGGGAATTTTTGACACGGTTTTTACACATTTTTACAAAAATTTGGCCTGATAAGGTAAACGAGAATATCCTTATGTGTATATGGGATTCTCTTTATAACTATTTAGTATTTAATATTTGGTAGATGTGCAACGTAACTAAATAACGGAACATTCAGCTAGATATGGAACACGTTAAAAGCGTGATCCGTATGTGGAATGAGGTCATCGTGAAACAAAGATTTCTTTCAAACACTTACGCTTATTGTATATGCATTTGCATCGTGCATTCTGAATGTGCATTCTCTTATAGGGTCCTATTGTTACAGTATTAAAGCCTCGTAATGCTGAAAAGGAGGATTTTTTAATTACAACTATATGATATTTAAAAATTTGAATGATTTAAGTAATAACATACTTACTTTAAATCTGGGCGCCAGTCGTGGCGCAGTGGCACGAACGTGTGACTGTAAGCGACTGGTTGTGGGTTCGATTCCCACTCGAGGAGTGGAAATATTTAATATTTCCATATTCTTCGCTCTGGTATCAGAGACAAAGCTCGGCGTTAAGTTCCGCCACTTAACACGCAATGCCTCCGAATTTGGCGGAAAGTGGGGAATGGATTTTCTTAATACTAGGCTCCCTCTGCCTACCCTGCTGTGTGCGAGATACAGCGCTAAGCTAAAAAAAACAAAAGAAAAAATGCTTTAAATCTTAAATCTGTATACCTTTAATAATTTGTGGTATGTACAAGGAGTGTTAGAGTTGCCAACTTAGTATAAGTGATTGACCAAACAGATATGCTAAGTTACCGACGGCTTGTGCAAGTGCTGAAAGTTTTCCAACTACATTAGTAACATAGAGGTCAAGAGATTTCGCTTCAGGATATAAATGTAATTAGTTAATATATTTTAAATTCAAGTGAAGATAGTCTATGTAGGTACAACGAATTGAAAGTACCAATGTCCCCGGCCTGGTCCTGGCTCACTGCCAGAGAGAGATCGATCCCACCCCTTCTATCTTCTACCTTCATATGGAGGGTGGCGCGAGGGGTTGGGGCAGAAAGAGTTAGACTTGAGTATTCACGTCGTAGTCTCGATTTTACAGTTAAATTCATATATATCAAAATGTCTTTGAAATATTTTCCACGTGTGTTGAGATTTTAAAATGGAAAATGTTGAATTTATTTGAATTATCTTTAATAGGAATATGTACTTTTTTGTTTTTAAGTTATCGTGTAATACCACTTTTTACTTGTTGTAAATTATATAACAAGGATTATTGAGCCTTAACCGTACCGTCTGTTCTGAAGCTTTTTCTAATTACAAACTTTACAATATTTAGGTAGAGAAAGACAATTTTTAATTGACCACCACAATAATGACTTCCACACGATTCTCATGTCATGCAAAATAGACAGAGATCACCTAATTTTCTACTTTCCGGGTATTTTAGCGAAATGTGTTGAAATTTATTAGACATTCGACAAGTAAATTATTACAAAACAATCGTTTTCTCGTATTAAAAGCGAACTTAGAAATACCGAAGACAAAGCGCGGCGTTGAATTTTCCGATTTCGATTCCGATCGTCTTGATTTCGGGTGAGAAGTGGAGGACGTTCTTAGACTCTTCTCTCTCTGTCTATGCGAAGCGACCCCCCCTTTGCGACAAAAAAGCGTAAAGCTACCTTTTTTTAGAAACACCAAAGTACCATAATTACCCAATTTCATTCAATGCATTACAAAATAAATTATTTTAAATAACGAAGTTTCACAAACCGTTTTATTTTCCAACTACTTTTAAAATGATAAGAAGTTTTGGTATTCGCGATTATTATACATTTTGAAATGTATTAACAACTATTTTTAACTGAATAAATCGCCTAAATAATATTTGAAAATACATTTTTAGCATTTTTATGGAACCCCACGTTTCAAACACTTCCCGTCGTCTGTGGTTACAGATAGACTAATATGTAAATCTACCTGTGACCGATTAAAAATAATTATATTTTTTTTTAGCTTCACGCTGTATCCCGCACACAGCAGGGTAGGCAGAGGGAACCTAGTGTTAAGACACACCGTTCCCCACTTTCCGCCGAATTCGGAGGCTTGCGTGTTAAGTGGCGGAACTTAACGCCGCGCTTTACCTCGACACCAGAGCGAAGAAAATGGAATATAATTCCCACGTCGAATGGGAATCGAACCCGCAACCAGTCGTTTACAGTCACACGCTTGTGCCACTGCGCCACGACTGGTCACAACAATTATATTTCAAAATACGTTTAAAATGGTTCACATTAAAGTACATGGCGCGTGACCAAAGGTACTTAAACAGGTTAGGTCCAACCAAAACCGGCGATGTAACGTAGATAGCTAGCTGTCTTAGTCCAGCTAAGCCTGTTAAGGGTTAAGCTCCTCTGGATTCAGCCGGCTCGGATTTCAAAGGGCTAGGTTACTTTGAACGATTGTTAATCGTTATAGTACATTGCTGATTTTTTACATGACATGTGAGAATGCAATAAATATATGTTTTTGGGTTTTGACGGAGAGATGGAGAAAAAATAATGTTAGAGCACTCGAGAAATTATTCTTTTATGTCTTTTGAAGAATATTTAATCTCTTTTGAATGGCATTTCAGAAACCAATAATGCTTTGGCTGACGAAAATATTAGTCATATATAAATTAAGTTTTATTATTTTAGTTTAGGTTAATAGATATCGAATCTCGTTCACGTCGTATACGGTCAGACATTCGTCAACTGCACTATAATAGCCTTTATTATGTTGAATATATCACACATTATTATATATTTAAAGGATGAATGAAATAAATGATTTTAACTGAAATAATTTTAGACCGTATTGGAATATACAATGAAAAATTAATACAATTCATTTTTTATTACTATCCGTAATTAAGTAAGGTGTAAAGTATTAGATTGGTTAAGCACAAAAACAGCTTGGAACACTGTCAACTACCAAATATAGAATTAGTCAGAGAGAACCTAGTGGGGAACGGAGTGTCTTAACACTAGCTTCCCTCTGCCTACCCTACGCTGTGTGCGGTATACAGCGTGAAGCTAAAAAAAAACAAAGAAAAAGAACCTAGTCACTAAAGATTCCGTTCTCCACTCACTGCCTGAAATCGAGACATTGTGTGTTAAGCTCCAGAACGGAGAAATGAAAATAGCATTTAAGATATAATAAAATAATATATCCTACAACTCCGCGGTATAACCTAATTCCACGTAAGCCAAATTGCTTTTAAGCTCTATTGTTTTATCATTCGTCTTCACGATAACGTTCATATTTTTCAACGATTATCCTCTAAGGTTAGACGAAGGTTGGTCATTTTAGAAATTGTAAGTAAGTAGCTTTTATGTTATTCTTATATGAAGGAATGTCATTATTTCTCCAATTATTTTTAATTAAAGTAAATATCATATCTTAAAACTGTCATTGTATTAAAGGTCATAATATTTTTTTTACTCGATGTGTCTCGTCTCGTATTGTATTGAGACAGAGGAGTAAATCACTCTGTTCTCCCCTTTCGACCGCTTCTGAGTCATTATGTGCTATAGAGTCAGTCCCACTAATTTTTACATAACGTTAAACAGAAATGAGCAATACAAAAATGTTTTGGTTTCGATTTTATTTGAACTCTGGCAGATTTACTAATTTGATGATGGTTTTTTATTACGAGTATGTGATACGTTACTGTAATATTATATTAAATTATTCTTTAGAAAGCGATAAAACTGATATTTTACAATTTTAGAAGACCTTTTTTGAACATTTTTAAAAACATGAACACTTACAGTATGAAAAAGCATGTTTGTGCATCTGAACGCGTACTTAGCTTTATGTATATGTCTTTCGGTTTAACGGTATGCAATGAACACCTGGTAAGGCACTCCGTTCTCCGCTTTCCGCCTGAAATTGAGACACTGCGTGTTAAGTAGCAGAACTCAATATATTAATTGCCTTACAATATATATATATATATATTTTAGACATACGCTGTATCTCCACACAGCAGGGTAGGCAGAGGCAACCTAGTGTTAAGACACTCCGTTCCCCACTTTCCACCGAATTCGGAAGCATTGCGTGTTAAGTGGTGGAACTCAACACCGCGCCTTACCTTTGATACCAGAGAGAAGGAAATGGAAATATTAAATATTTCCATTCCTCGAGTGGAAATCGAACTCACAACCAGTCGTTTACAATCACACGTTCGTGCCACTGCGCCACGACTGGCCCCAGTTAAACACTAGAAATTATGTTGGAAATTAAAGCGGTATTCTAGAAATAAATCGGCATTGCGGGTTAAATGACCTGCGTGTGTTGCGGTCTGGCTGGAGTCCTCGATATCTACGTGTAGCTTGGCTTATTTCTATACTATTCATTGCCTATACTGAGTACTTATTAGCGTTGAAGTATTATGGGACGTGAGGTATTAGTTATATTTAATAGCTACAGAATAAGCGCGGCGTTAAGTTCTGCCATTTAACACAAAATCCAGAATTCAGTGAAAAGTGGGAAACGGACACTCCGTTAACCTAACCCTAACACCAGGTTCCCTCTACTTACTGTGCTGTGTGCGTGATACTGCTATGTATCGTAAGTCTCAGTGTTAATACGATTGGTTGTGTGCACGATTCAAACTCTTAGAGTTAAACATAGCACGGCGTTGAGTTACGTCGGTAATGTTTCAAATAGGAATTTAAAAAACGAAGACGGAAAGTTTTGACACTGGGTTCTCTTCATTTATGCTGCTACACAGCGTGAAGCTGGAATATACACAGAAAAATACAAAATTATATTCGAGTATATACATAATTATGCACAGAACTTTGGCCTAAGTTTGTTCTAAAATCTTTTAAGTCGAAGTAATCTTTTTACGATACCAAAATCTGTGTACAAAGATCTTTCTGGGTTATTCTATGTTTTAAAATTTTATAACCTACTTTAGTTAATGTTTCTTTTAAAAATGATTTATTAGTACTTTTAAACATTTTTAAAGTGTTATTCCACAGTTAGGAAAATTATCATGTTTTTCTTTATATCTATTCATTCTAAATGTCTTTTTCAATGATATATTATTGTTCTACATCCTAAAGTAAGGTATTTTCTTTTTGTATTTTATAGAAAAAACACTTGTGTAGCGTTTAAGCGTTCTACTCTTATTATATCCGTCTAAACATATTGTTATAATTCAACTTTACTAAGTGCATTACTTAAGTCTCAATATGCACTACTTAAGTCATGATATATGACTTAAGTATAATATACATAATAAGTACTATTATTAAACAGAGAAGCAGTGTTTGTTACTTAAATCTCGTATACCATTTCCCAATTAACATTTGCAAATCATAACATCCTGACTCCCGCTGAACAAGAAAACTTTTAGACGCGAACATACATAGAGTACTATGATCTGACATACAAAGTTTGTATGTTTACTATGTTAACTTATGTGGTGAATGTTAAACATCTCTTGTATCTATATATAGCAATATATTGTTGGTTTGAATGTACTGAAAATGTCTATTTTTTGAACATTTTACAAGTATAAGTGCAGGTTCTGATTTTAAAGTTAACTGATTTTGTTTTATGATACACGTTCAAATGATTTTACACTCCGTTCTCCACTTTCCGACTGAAATAGAGACGTAGAGTGTTGAACGGTGAAACTCAACACTGCTTTGTTAAAGGTACCAGAGCGGAGAAGTAAAAATAATTTAAATATAATTCAAAATTCCCCCGTGTGTGTATAGAATCCTCGATCAATTGTACAGTCATACTGTCCCACTATGCCATAATAGCTATGCTTTTTAGGTTTTTTTTTTCACGGTGTATCCCGCACTCAGCAGAGGGACCCTAGTGTTAGGACACTCCGTTCCCCACTTTCCACTGAATTCCGAGGCATTGCGTGTTAATTGGCGGAACTTAACAGCGCTTTGCCTCGACACAAGAGCGAGGAAAATGGAAGTGTGAAATATTTCTAGTCCTCGAGTGGGAATAGAACCTACAACCAGTCGCTTTACTGTCACACATTGTGACTGACTGGCCCCAATTTTTGCAGGTATATAATGAGCATAATTATGTTAGAATAGAGTACATAAATGTAATCGGTCTATTTGAAATACTTTTCTCTGCTAAAATCTAGATTTACTAGATTTTTACCACTTTCGTGACTCATTTCGAACTATCGAGTGTCAGGTCTTTTGTCTCCCACAGCGAGTATTAACTTGTCGCTGAAGCTCTGAAGCTCTGAAGCTCTGCCGCGAACACTTGAGGCTTTACGTCGATGACACTTTATGAAAATGTCGGAAGCTTTAAACCTTTTTTTACCTTTAGTTATCATTGATAACGGAATAAAGTTTAAAATTTTACAAGTTTAGAGGATATGTGTTATTCGAAAGTTTTAGTAGACTTAAATTTTATTCTGCGTTGTAAGTTTGATACCCAATTGGAGAAGCGACTTTTTTTAAATGTCTTTTAATTTATCCCGTGGTAAGATGAAGTGCAGCGTTTAGTTTCGTCACTCAACACGTAATGGTAAATGGTAGGCCCGAAAATCGGGCGGAAAATGAGAACTTTGTCTACATTGATAACATATAGGTTTGTGAAGAAAATTAATTGAGATCTTTGATCGAGTAATTTTTAAAATTTTATTATAGCTCTTTGTTAAATAATTTTAATATATTTAGGTACTACTTTACGTTAGCAATTCATCTTTTTTAACATTTTATATTAATATCTCGGTCTATACAGGTTAATATATACCGCGATCATAATAACTTGAATGTCGTGGGTTCTTTTTCGTGTTATGTAATCATTTGTATTGGCCATACAAAAAAAATCGACAATTTTTTTTTAGCTTTACGCTCTATCCCGCCCACTTCGTTCCCGACTTTCCGCAAAAATCGTAGACATTGCGTGTTAAGTGACGGAACTTAACGCCGCGCTTGACCTTAACACCAGAACGAAGAAAATGGAAATATTATATATTTCTACTTCTCGAGTGGGAATCGAACCCACAACCAGTCGCTTTACAGTCACACTTAGTGCCTCTGTGCCATAACTGGCCCGTTTTGTCAATAAAAGGATTTTATTCAACTCATCTAAAATTATACCTTAATTATGCTGAAATAAACTGAAAGCGGATATTGTGTGAAACAATATTGTGAATAAAGAGAAGCTCGTGGACTTCATGATTAAAATTAACATAATGTGTAGAAAAAATTATAAATGCAAATGTGTGTTCCCATTAAAACGCAAATTGTTATGTTTGACACGTCTACGTCCTCGCCCACGTGCTCGGTAGGGATGTGCCGATTTGAACATGTATAATATGTAATCGATTAATTTATAATGCGAATTAAGATAATCATCTTTCAATTAATATTTTATTAAAATTATTAATAAATTATTAATTGAATAATAAAATATTAATTGAAAGATGATTATTATATATTAATAATTATTCGATTGAGTAATTGGCATAAAATAATATGTTTAAAGTGCTATTATTAAGAAATTCTTTGCGTCGGACTACTAAAAAAAAATCTCGTACCCAAATATCTATTTTTTCTAAATCCATATTTATATTATAAATGCGAAAGTCTGTCTGTTTGTCTGTCACGCTTTCACGGCTACCTCTACCGGGCCGATTTGGACGAAATTTAGAATGAAAGTAGTAAAAGATGCTGGGGGTCAAACATAGGAGAATCATTTTTTTTTAAATCAACCTCTAAGAGTGAAATAGGAGATGAAAGTTTATATGACAAATCTAAACCGTTTGACCGATTGTAATGAACTTTGGAATAAATATAATTGATAATCCAAGCTTAAACATACTTTATTTTTCAATGTCCACCCCCGAGGGTTGCCATACAACGAAACAGCAGCACCTTCAATAATGCTCGAAGCCTTACCTTCTTTGTGTTTAATACAATTAATTCTCTTAATCATAATCGATTATCGCCGTAACAATCGATGTTTAATAATCGTTTCCGCACACCACTAGTCCTGTAGAAGTGACAGCGTGTGACGTAATATGTTTGTATTTTCTTGTAATCAAGTTGAAAGCTTGCGCGTCTCTGCGCTTTTACTTTGCCGATATTGACATTAAAGACACGCGTTTGTTCTTATCTTGTTCACTTCGATATTTATCTTTCTTTTATATAAAAAAAAACACAGTTTAACGGTTCTTACTGTATAGCATGGTAGTTAGTGCCAAGACACTCCGTTTCTCACTCTTCGTCCGAATTAGAGAGGTTGAGCTATAATTCAATGTAACTTTAGAAATTAAATAGTTAAAATTTTGGAGTCATTGCGTGTTAAGTGGCGGAACTTAACGCCGCGCTTGCGCCTCGGTACCCTAGCGGAGAAAATGGAAATATTAAACGTTTCCACTCCTCGAGTGGGAGTCAAACCTACAACCAGTCGTTTGAAGTCACACGACTGTGCCACTGCGCTACAACTGACCCCAATTAAATAGTTTAAAATTTAATAATTCGTTCAAGTGGAAATCGAACCCACAATAATCGTTAACAGTCACATATATTCACACTGCGCCCATACATAGTCTTTTATATAAGATAAAAAATATTTAACAATTTACAGTGGAGTAGAATCTAAAGTATTTTCCTGTTTGTTACCAATATAAGAGACAGTGAGAATGCAATTTTAAAGTAATATGGAAAGTGGGGTTATTTTTCACTAGATTTTCTCCGGCTGCCTCATAACTGCGGGAATAGAAGCTATTTTAAGTTGCCATTCTATACCGTTGTAGCCTTACTATGTTAGTTATATTACTATGGCGAAGGTGGTGGGTTCGATTCCCACGTGAAACAATATTCATACAAAAGCAGCTTCACGCCTTTTCCCACTTAGAAAGTTAATCAGAGAGAACTTAGTGTTAAAATATTATTTTCTCTACTTTACGCCTCAAATCGAAGCATTGCGAGATTAGTGGCGGAACTCAACGCCGAGGTTGTCTTAGGTAATAGGACGATGAAATGAAGATGACATAAATATATGTACATTTTAAAAGTGTCATTTACACAGTTAGAGTATAAAATACATTTTTGTATAGCGTATAAAATGATTTTGCGATGATGCGATGATATAAAGAGAATCGCGAGTTCGAATTCGACTGCGTTAAAAGTTTTTTTTTTCTATTTTCAGTTTAAATATTCATTTATTCCCCACGCACTGCTAATTTCGGAGGCATTGCGAGTTAAGTAGCGGAACTTAACGCCGCGCTTTGTCTCTTATCCCAGAGCGAAGGAAATGACATGAAAATATTTAAACATTTCCTCTCCTCTAGTGGGAATCGAACCCACAACCAGTCGTTTGAAGTTGCAGTTTGTGCCACTGCCCCAAATACTTTCTTTCATTTAGTTTAATCGGGCAAACAGAATTCTACCACTTAACAAACAATTAGAGGCCAATCGTGGCGCAGTGGCCAAAAATGTGACTGTAAAGCGGCTGGTTGTGGGTTCGATTCCCACTCGAGAAGTGGAAATATTTAATATTTCCATTTTCCTGCTCTGGTGTCGAGGCAAAGCGCGGCGTTAAGATTCGGCGGAAAGTGTCTTAACACTAGGTTCCCTGCCTACCCTGTTGTGTGCGGGATACAGCGCAAAGCTAAAAAAAACAATCTATTATATAATATCTACCCTAAATTGTTTTGCTGGTTTCCCCAATACGCGATTTGTAAAGACATTTGTATGTATGTATATTTCAATACATAAGTAATGTTAAACGTTCTGTTTGTACGTATGGCTCACTTGATTGATGGGGGTTAATTCTTGACAGGGTAACCCCAAGTACGAGGATTTTGGGGTTGTTCCTAATATGTTCTCGTTTGTACGACTCTGGGGTGTGTAATGATGATTTAATGTAATTATACTGTAATATGTATATGTATGGAAATTAGGTAGATGCCTGTCGTGGTGCAGGCACAAAGTGTGACTGTAAAGCGAGTGGTTGTGGATTCGATTGCCATTCCAGGATTGTAGGAAATATTTAATGTTTCCTTTTTTTTCGCCTTGATGTCGAGGCAAGGGCCACGTTAAGTTCCGCTACTTAACACACAATATGTACCTCCAGAATTTGGCGGAAAATGAGAAACGGAGTGTTCACAAACTTCACTACTTACTGGTATTCAAATTGTAAATGACTAACTGTGATTGTGTGTTTTAAAGATTTGTTGTAAATCAATACTTTTATTATAAATGCGAAAGTCTGTGTGTTTGTCTGTCACGCTTTCACGGCTAATCTACCGGTCCGATTTGGATGAAATTTAGAATGAAACTGAGTCTAACAAAGGCTACTTATTTTTTCAAAAATCAACCGCTAAATGGTTGAAATATGGGATGAAATTTTATATGAAAAATCTAAACCGCTTGACCAATTATAATGAATTTGGCATAAATATAGTTGATAATCTAAGCTTAAACAAAGGCTGCTTTATTTTTCAAAAACCTACCCCGCGAGGGTTGCAATATAACGAAGCAGTCATGTAGTTCTCGCGACGAAGCCGCGAGCGGGCCGCTAGCAATATATAAAATGGAAGACTCAGTTAAACTCTTGTGATTTTATAGAGGAACAATATCCCTATCTGGGTAGACACGAACATATTATTTTTGCATTAAATAGTTTTCTTTTTAATATAATCCTTGCATGAATAAAACATGGTAACGAGACAGTATATAAAGACTTCTTGCAATATAATGCAATAACGTTGTTAGTTCTTAACGTTATTGCATAATATTGCAAGATTTTCTTTGAGATTGTAGTAGGTTATTAAACGTTATATGCGGGATAACTTGTAGTTGAATTTCTTAGGTCAAATTGGAATTAGTATGATATTTCAGAGTAAACGTGTATAAATATTTTTGTATTATAGTTAAGAGCACAAGGGCGCAGTGTCATAACGTCTGACTATAAACGCGATTGGTTGTAGGTTGATTTCTCGTTAAGGCAATGAGTTTAAATCCTTTTAATTTCTCCGTTTTGTTATGAAAACAAAGCGTGGTGTCCAATTTTGCAAGAAAATACATAATATCTAGATTTTAAAAGGAAACTCTTTGCGGGTTTGACGTTAATAACCTTATGTTAAATGCTAAAAAAACTAAATGTATCGAATTTACTCAGCCCAATTTTCGAATGCGAGATTTTAATATAACAATTAAAGGGGAAACACTCCCCACGACAGAGGAAACAGTTTTCTTAGTTATAAATAGTGATCATAAACTCCAGTGGAATTCTCACCTTAAAACACTTGCAGATAAACTCAGCTCTGCCGCGTTCGCGATTCAAAAAGTAAGACAAATGACAGACATTGACACTGCCCGTCTTGTTTATTTCAGTTATTTTCATAGCATTTTATCTTATGGAATGCTATTTTATGGGGAAGTGCTGGAGAAATAAATTCAATATTTATTCTTCAAAAAGGACCCGTGAGATCCATTTATAATCTTAAAGCTAGAGATTCTTCGCGAGATGTTTTTAAACATATAGGTAGGTATACTTACAGTCGCCTCACAGTATATATACCTACTATAATATTTTAACTATCCGACAACATGTTCTGTGCTTTGCTAAGAACAGCGACATACATACTATTGGAACAAGACATAAAGACAAACTTAACACGCCACGTTATCGCCTCCAAAAGGTAAACAAATAAATCTTTTATGGGTCGGAGTATACGCATATATAATAGAATTCCACAGCTTGTTTTAGATTTACCACTAGAGAAATTCAAAATCTTTGTAAAAAATACTTTAATAAGTAAGGCTTTTTACTATGTAGAAGAGTATTTAAAGGATAAAAATGCGTGGAATGAATCTGATTAGAGTCCAATGCCGGTTAGCTACCATTGTATCAAATAATAAAATTGTAATTTTTATATTTGAAAAGAGCAACTGTTGAGTTTCTTGCCGGCTCTTCTCAGCAGAACTGTTTTCCGAGTCGGTCGTAGCTTTATGTACGTACATTCGACGAATGTAAAAAGATAAAGATATTTTGAATTTGAAAATGGAGAACGGAGTGTCTTGACACTAGGTCCGTTCTGACTACCCTGTTATACGAGAAAAAGGATGCAGCTAAAAAGCCATACTAACTAAATGATATTCGAATTTTAATAGATATACACAAATAATTTTCACTCTGCTGAGCTGAAAAAAATTACTTGTAAAATACATTAAGAAACGTATAAAAATTTGCTTGCAGCAGGATTCGAACCCGTGCCTCTTGGATACCCTCCAAGCGCTCTGACCGCTAAACCATGCGTTCAAGATTTTTATGCATTTTCTAAATGTCTGTTTCAGTTTCCTAAATGTGGACTCTTTAGAAGTGCTAAAAAGTATAAAAATACTAGTATACTATACTTATTAAGTGCGAATGATATCATTTACATATATTTAGTAGAAGCACTGCATTATCCTTGCGTTATGAGCAGCGTTCATTTGAAACCCATATAAGTAATTGGAAGTAAACCAGAACATGCCGTAAAAGTCATTCACCTAGGTATATTAATTAGTGCAGACGTGAGCTAGCCGATTATACTTTGTATGATATATGAAGGGGCCAGTCGTGGCGCAAAGCAACGAACGTGTGACTGTAAACGACTGGTTGTGGGTTCAATGCCCACTCGAGGAGTGGAAATATTTAATATTTTTATTTTCTTCTCTCTGGTGTTCCCCACTTTCTGCCGAATTCGGAGGCATTGCGTGTAAAGAGGCGGAATTTAACGCCGCCCTTTGCCTCGACATCAGAGCGAAGAAAATGGAAACATGGGAATCGAACCCACAACCAGTCGTTTTACAGCCACACTCTGTGCCTCTGCACCACGACTGGCCCCAAATCCAAAGTATAATAATATATTCTCATTTATTTAAAATTCCGTTTACATGAAGTAAGCTTTCTCCTGTGATATTTAAGCCGATTACCGATACATTACATATTGAACTGGAGTGTGGACCGCCCTCAACAGTATTAACTGGCTGCATTTACATGTACCTACATAAATAAAATTGTAATCGTGGCTTGGGGGCACGAAGTGTGACTGTAAACGACTGGTTGTGGGTTCGATTCCTAGTCGAGGGATGAAAATATTTAATGTTTTCATTTACTTCGCTCTAGTGTCGAGGCAAAGCGCGGCGTTAAGCTCCGCCACTTAACACGCAATGCCTCTAGATTTTTTCGGAAAATGGGGAACGGAATGTCTTAATACTAGGTTCCCTTTTCCTACCTGTATATAGATTAACAATTGTTGAATTCCTGACCGGCTCTTCTCAGCAGAACTGCTTTGTTAGCTGGTGGTAGCTTTATGTTTGCTCGACGATTGAAAATTGCTGAGAGCATTTGTTTAAAAGATATTTTTAAATTAAATTTAAAAGAGTTT
Organism: Dryas iulia moderata; assembly: GCA_019049465.1. NCBI lineage: Eukaryota > Metazoa > Arthropoda > Insecta > Lepidoptera > Nymphalidae > Dryas > Dryas iulia. The sequence goes on along the minus strand of CM032415.1, from coordinate 19,848,526 downwards.
TATATTAATAGACTACCTGTGCTCGCAACTTCGTCCCCGTGGAATTTATCCAAAAGTTAAAAGTTATCCTGAAATAAAAGTAGCCCAAGTTACTCTCTATTATATCAGCTGCCTGCCAGTGAATGTTCTATCAAAATTGGTCCAGCCATTCCAGAGATTAACCGGAACAAACAGACAGACAGACAAAAATTAACATACATATGTATTTCGTAAAAAGCGGTTAATTTTATATTAATTATATTAAAGTCAAATAAATTTATTCAAAATAAGAAGTTATATGCCCCATTTTTAACGTCAAATAACTTACCACAGGTTCACTAAAGTGAATTACAAACAGACACTCCAAGTTTATTTATTAATAACTAGCGGCTGCCCGCAACTTTGTTTGCGTGGACTTTATGACTATAATATACCTGCTACTTTTATTGCTACCTTACATTGAAATTTAGAGTCAAATTATTATAGCTTGGCGAGTCTCTTTAAGACCGAATTCGAAACACTGCGCATTGCATGCCGAAATTCAACGCCCCATTTACTCCTACTGGAGAGAAAATGAAAGTTAAATATAACTGTACCATCGAAGAGAAATCGAACCAATACCTAATCAAAATATTAAGTTCAAACGCTATCTCACTGCGCCAGAAGGCCTTAATATTCAAGGACTTAGTTGTCAACGTAAAATATCCTTAAACTCAAATAGTCAACGTTTCTTTGCCAGATTTGCCAGATCGAGAAGTTTAATTCTTATATATAGGTTTTTTTTTTATATACCTTCACGCTGTATCCCGCACACAGCAGGGTAGGCAGAGGAAACCTAGTGTTAACTCACTCCGTTCCCTACTTTCCACCGAATTCGGAGGCATTGCGTGTTAAGTGGCGGAACTTAACGCCGCACTTTACCTCGACACCAGAGCGAAGAAAATGGAAATATTAAATATTTCCACTCCTCGAGTGGGAATCGAACGCACAACCAGTCGTTTATCGTACTGGCCACGTGGCGTATATAGGTAATATAGATTACATTCACTTAACCATAACGATTATGCATACAGTTTCTGCGTTATGCATCAGGTAAATATTGATTTACCCGACAAAGGTCAATCGTAACATAAAAAACGTAACAAACCATCTTTTGTATTGATCTACAATATTTTAGCTTCCTTTTGACGGTCTCGTGTTTGGCTTTGGCTTTTATACGATATCCTCATTTATAAGCTTATAGATTCCTTCCTTGTTTTTGAAAATGCGTTATAGATAGTTATTGTAAATATATCCTATATTATATAGTAAGAGAAGAGAGAGAGTAAGCCTGATGTTGAGACACTCCGTTCTCCACTTTCCGCTTTAAATCGTTTGCAAAATCGCGTTAGTACCAAACCAGAGTGTTCGGAGAGAATCTAGTGTCAGAACACTCCGTGGATTCGGCAAGATATATTAATACATAGTATAAGGCATAGTATAAAGCAAAGCCTAGATCTTCAAAACTACGCAATGGATTTTGATGCGGTTTCTTTTAATATATAGAATGATTCAAATGGAAGGTTTATATGTATATTACATGGATAATATATTAGAGAAACACTGATAACTTTAGAGGTTTCTAATGTGGATGTCTATAGTGAAATAGTTGTGTTGTCCACGCAGGCGAAGCCACGAGCGGGTCACTAGTATTATCTATATTACAATGTCGAAGACCATTTCAAAATGCTTCTTATGACATTTGATCTCTAAAGCGTGGAACAATAACGGTATACTGTTATACCTACAAAGGGTACAGCCGAATAAGCGTTGATTTTGGGCCTTAAAGGGATTCGAAAACGGATTATGGGGTTCGATAACCCTCGCCTAGAGTTACAATTCTGCACCATTGATTTGGATTGATCCGCCATATTTTGGAGTTTTTAGACGAAAATCAAAAAATCTTTAAATTGCTCCCATTCGAAAACGAAGAGAGATAGAAAGTCGCGCTTTGTCGCGTTCGAAAGCTGAGAAAAAAAGCTTCAAAATCATGTAACCTTCGACGGGAATCAGAGTCTCCTTCAGCGCGAAAAATCAAATTTTAGGCAATATCGAGCTCGGAAACTAGGAGTCGATCCATGTCGATCGACGCCACTTTGGTGGTGGATGCATCAAGTATGCATATGTTACCAAAAAAAATTTCATCCCGATCGGAGCAGTCCAAAGTATTCAAATTGGCTTTTGTCTATCTACGACCCCTTAGGGGCTGATTTTATCGAGAGACTGCAGGGATGTTGCATAACGAAGAACCACCGTGAAGTTTCTGTGTGTTTTCACGGTCGTGAATAGCGATTCAAATATTCCCGCGTCCCCAGCAGACGCAGATCGCCGCGCAGCCTGTCTGGAAATTCAAAGGTATAGCGGCAAATCGGCTCGTGGTGAATCTAGACGACCTGTAAGAGCTACGAAAAACGGATTACTCAAACTAGCCGCTTTTCAACAGTAAACCGGCAGTCACCATTCTACAGTGCATCGGGAGCGCCTTGGCTCTTCAACTAAACATAAAGGTGTGAGTAATTCGAAAAACAGAATCGAGGAGGTCGATGCAAGAAGGGCTTATATGCCGAAAACGTTTTCTGAGTAAAAGCGCTGCGAAGAATATTGTATCCTATATCCTCAAAAAGCCTGAACTATATTCTTCGCTGACCATCTGGTCTTGCTTCAACCATCTGCTCTTGCAACCTCCCTCTATGGGGAAGAATTCCCTCAAACCGGTTGTAGATAGCTTGCCTTCAAGCAAAAAGAAGAATTTAGCTTTTTGCGGAACAGTCCGACTTGAAAAATGCCTCGTGTTCAATGCAGCGGATGTAGCAAGTGGTCCAGCAAAGTTGAGAGAACCCTCACTTCGACCGAGGACTTGCAACGATTTCAGCCTGCGTTTCCTGATCGTCAACTGTGCATTGGAAATAAGCTCTGTGCCAGGTGTCGTTTATTCGCGGACCGCATCGTGAAGGAGGAGGCCCACCTGAACATTGCGCATCCTTGTTCGTCGAGTTCCGAAATACCATCGACCTCGAGCGATTCAGAGACTGTGGGATATCCTACTGACGACGACTTCGCTCCGCCGTCCGCATCTGGAGTACCTGAACAGCGATTGCTTATAGAAATGCCTTTTAACAGAGTTTCAGAGTTTCAGAGTCAGTTTTTTCAGAGTTTTCAAGTCGGACTGTTCCGCAAAAAGCTAAATGGCAGCCTGAATTCTTCTTTTTGCTTGAAGGCAAGCTATCTACAACCGGTTTGAGGGAATTCTTCCCCATAGAGGGAGGTTGCAAGAGCAGATGGTTGAAGCAAGACCAGATGGTCAGCGAAGAATATAGTTCAGGCTTTTTGAGGATATAGGATACAATATTCTTCGCAGCGCTTTTACTCAGAAAACGTTTTCGGCATATAAGCCCTACTTGCATCGACCTCCTCGATTCTGTTTTTCGAATTACTCACACCTTTATGTTTAGTTGAAGAGCCAAGGCGCTCCCGATGCACTGTAGAATGGTGACTGCCGGTTTACTGTTGAAAAGCGGCTAGTTTGAGTAATCCGTTTTTCGTAGCTCTTACAGGTCGTCTAGATTCACCACGAGTCGATTTGCCGCTATACCTTTGAATTTCCAGACAGGCTGCGCGGCGATCTGCATCTGCTTTGGACGCGGGAATATTTGAATCGCTATTTACGACCGTGAAAACACACAGAAACTTCACGGTGGTTCTTCGTTATGCAACATCCCTGCAGTCTCTCGATAAAATCAGCCCCTAAGGGGTCGTAGATAGACAAAAGCCAATTTGAATACTTTGGACTGCTCCGATCGGGATGAAATTTTTTTTGGTAACATATGCATACTTGATGCATCCACCACCAAAGTGGCGTCGATCGACATGGATCGACTCCTAGTTTCCGAGCTCGATATTGCCTAAAATTTGATTTTTCGCGCTGAAGGAGACTCTGATTCCCGTCGAAGGTTACATGATTTTGAAGCTTTTTTTCTCAGCTTTCGAACGCGACAAAGCGCGACTTTCTATCTCTCTTCGTTTTCGAATGGGAGCAATTTAAAGATTTTTTGTTTTTCGTCTAAAAACTCCAAAATATGGCGGATCAATCCAAATCAATGGTGCAGAATTGTAACTCTAGGCGAGGGTTATCGAACCCCATAATCCGTTTTCGAATCCCTTTAAGGCCCAAAATCAAAGCTTATTCGGCTGTACCCTTTGTGTGACAGGAGACAGGCACAGCCCGTCGTTTATTTGCCAATTTCGTTTTTAATAAAATGTTTACAAAAATTGATTTGTTTATTTAAGGCTTTACGTGTATTGGTAGATAGCCTACCATAATGTTAATTCACTTCGTTTAATATTTTTTAAATGCATTTTATAGATATTTTTGGTTTGTTAACGTAACATAACGCCGTGGTTTGTCTTTGTTTGAAGTAGATATTAAATCTGTTCATCATCACGCTGTATCGCGCACGCAGCAGGGTAGGCAGAGGGAACCTAGTGTTAAGACACTCCGTTCCCCACTTTACGCCGAATTCGGAGGCATTGCGTGTTAAGTGGCGGAACTTAACGTCGCGCTTTACCTCGGCACTAGAGCAAAGAAAATGGAAACATTAAATATTTCTACTCCTCGAGTGGGAATCGAACCCACAACCAGTCGCTTTACAGTCACTCCTTGTGCCTCTGCGCCACGACTTGCTACTTTTTACCCTTGGGACAGATTTTTACATTCTAGCCATTATTTATGAATTCCTCATGTATGGTCAAATGTGGTCAAAACACTAAAATATGTGTGTTATATATCATATGTTTTAAGTGAATGAAGTAACTTTGAGCACAAGTGTAGTAGATTGCAATGAAACTTAATTCGATTAACCAATAATGGCTGACTGTAAATTGTCATTAATTCTGAATAAAATGATCAAATATTCAGAGCTATTACTCTTTACCGCTAAGCTCTAAGTATTCTTATTAAGTAAGTATTCAATATTAAATTATTATAAGTAAGCGGAATATTATATTTACTGATGCTATTAGCAGTCAATGTAGATAATATTTAGTATTGTTTTATGTTTTTTTTAAGGATAGAATATATAAGTTCTAGGTATGTGACAAAAGACCAATGTACGTACATACATATAGTAAAAGTAGTAGAAGTTTAAAAAGGTCTTACGTAGCATAATATCATAGAGAATTTAGTGTTAGATAGTCTCACATGAAAAAAAATTGTCTGTCACTCTGTCTGTTTAAATCATTGTAATGCGGCAAAAACCAAACCAAATATATATTTTAAGATTAATAAATATTAGGAACCATAATAATCTCTAGTCTTCTTAATTATTTAGCAATGCAAACAAACAAGGCATAATAAGTAATTTCGGCGGAAAGTGGGGAACGGAGTGTCTTAACACTAGGTTCCCTCTCAGGGTAGGCACCCTGCTGTGTGCGGGATACAGCGTGAAGCTAAAAAAAAAAAAGAATAGCTCTTTAAAAATGTTTAAAAATATCTCCTTATCAAAAATTGTACCTACTACTACAATTTTGTAAAAGCCTTCCACTCGGTTAAAGTATGACTATGAAATAAGCTAACGAATAATTAACTTAAAATTATAATAATCTAATAACTATAACAGTTTCACCTAATAATTACAAATTGTTTGCTTAACTTGAGCGCTTTTAGAGTTTTACGACTACGTAATACATATAAAGTATCTCCTGGCTAATTTTAATAAAGAAAATACGGGTCTTAGAGCTTAAATTATTATGTTGTTAATAGAAATGGAGGCCAGCTTGGCGCAGTTGGGCATCGTCTGATTGTAAAAGCGATTGGATTTAGATTCGATTCCCGATTAAAATAATTATAGTTCAATTATTTTCCCCACTTCGGTATGTGAAAACGCGGGGTTCAGTTTTACAATCTAACACGTAATATCTTGAGTTGAAGATGAAAGTAGAACAGGGAGTGTTTTGGCATTAGGTTCTTTAGATAAATGAAATTCCGATGGGAGACGGATTAAGAATACAATTCTCCTCCGCTTCTGGGCAACGTTCTGAAACAGGATGGTAACTCTATGATAAGAGACTTGTTCTCCGACTGGTTCACGACCACTATCATGTCATGTTCTGGTTCGATGAAATGTAAGCCAAGTCTCCATAGAGAGACCCACTTTTCCTCCCTCCTGCCCTCCTTTACCCTCAAGGACGGCAACGCATCTACAACTCTAATGTTGGAAAAGTCCATGGGCGAAGGTAACCACACACCATCAGTTAGCCCTACTCGTTTGCCTCCTTTATTAAATAGAAAAGCAGTTCCATATTATCCTCTTACCCCCTGTCAACCAGACCACCCCGTTAGTAATGACCAACATAAACAGGCGATGCAATCAATGTACGTAAATAAGTTTGCTCGGACTTGCTTGTCAACAATCTGATCTGATTCTGTTTATTTTCCGGGAGCATCATCTACTCGACGAGATCATTTCTAAAAAGTAATTTAGCTGTTTGCTTTGTAAATCAAATTTTGAAAAGGTGTACTTAGTTAACTTCTACTTAGTAGTTATATACTAGTAGTATTTATTTGAATAATTAAGGCTTTGAAACATTTTTATAGTGATATTCCACACTTAGGAAATTTGAAAAAGACATTTAAAGAAAACGTATAAAAATTTGAACGCAGCGGGATTCGAACCCGCGGCTCCTGAATACCGTTCAGGTATTCAGTTGACCTGAACGGTATTCCGGAGGCGCGGGTTCGAATCCCGCTGCGTTCAAATTTTTATACGTTTTCTTTAAATGTCTTTTTTAATTAAGGCTTGTTACTCTGTAGAAGAATGTTTAAAGGATGAAGATGCGAGATAATCTGATTTGAACTTAAAGCTACCATTGTATTAAATAATAAATTTGTACCAATATAAAAAATAATTAAAAAAAAGCAAATGTTGAGTTTCTTGCCGGCTTCTCAGCAAAACTGCCTTCGGAGCCGGCATGATGTATGATGATGATACGTATTAATGTTGATTTGACTATTCAAAAGTCCTTGAAAAAATCTGTAAGGATATTTTAATTTGTTTACGGTATATTTAATTTTTGTTGTACAGAGAAATGGCTTCTATTTTTTGTTTAATATAGCACAGTAGGCAAGCGGAATACGTGTCAACATACTCTGTTTCAATTTTCGTAAAAAAATGAGTCAGGTTGGGTGGTTGGAACTGAAGAACTTGAAACTCTTTGTCGTAGTAGGCGGGGGATTAAAAATAGTACAAAATATTTATTTCCTAAGTCAAAATTGAACCTAAACGCAGCACGTGAGTCTCTAGGTGTAATTTGAATTTTTATGTTATCTCTATTATTCTACTCTGTAGTTTCTTTATTCCACATATATTATTGCATTTAGCGGAACCCAACGCCGCGTACTGTTGTGTTTCAAACTAGTTTTGCCCGCGATTTCGTTAGATTGGTCAATAAAAGTCCTTTCAAATCCGTGCAGCCGTTCCGGTTCCGGTTAGCCGGAACAAGCACTCATGACAGACAGACAAATGAGAACAGTATAAAAGAGTTATTTCAGTATACATGTCGTGTGCTTTGCATTTAGTATATAGCAATTATTTTAATATTAAAAAGAAACACTCAAATTTTATACATGTAGATAAAATTATTTGACTTCATCTTTGTTTTATTGACACGTAGTAACAATAATTTATGTGAACAGCATAACTGTTTCGTTGTATTGCAAACCTCGGGAGTGGTTTCTTAAAAAAATAAAGTAGCTTATATTTTTAACCTTGGATTATCAACTATATTTATGTCAAAATTCATTACAATCGGTCAAGCAGTATAGATTTTTCATATAAACTTTCATCCCTTATTTCAACCCTTTAGAGGTTGATTTTTGAAAACATGAGTAGCCTATGTTAGACCCAGTAACTTTTACTACTTTCATTCTAAATCTCATCCAAATCGGACCGGTAGATTAGCCGTGAAAGCGTGACAGACAAACACACAGACATTCGCATTTATAATATAAGTAAGTATGGATAATTATTAACCAAATAAAGTCTTTACCAAATGAGGTTTTAAACAGAAATACAATATTCAATGTTGGTCACCACATTCGCTCCAATTAAATCAAAAATAATTTTTATATATGTTATGTTTTATGTAACTTGCCTCTGCTGTTCCGTTTCAACGCTAATTACACTACTTTTACTGGAAACCAACATGTATTTTATTCTTAACTTCATAATTAAAATTATTTTCAAACGAACTGAGTTGCTTCTGAAATAATGCGTTTATTAATATAAATAAACATACGGGCAGAAACTCTTTTAGAAAATTATATACATATATATTTATATACATATAAGAGTTAATTGTATGTTGTAGTTGATTAAGATAATTAATGTATTTTTTTTTGTCGTATAAAAGTAATTTCTTCTCGTTTTAGATGTATAATTTGATGGCGAAAGTGAACGCCGTGTATATATTATTGTTTTTTTTTTTGTTTTTTTTTAGCTTCACGCTGTATCCCGCACACAACAGGCTAGGCAGAGGGAACCTAGTGTTAAGACACTCCGTTCCCCACTTTCTGCCGAGTTCAGAGGCATTGCGTGTTAAGTGGCGGAACTTAACGCCCCGCTTTGCCTCGGCAGCACAGCGAAGAAAATGGAAACATTAAATATTTCCACTCCTCGCGTGAGAAGAGAACCCACGACCAGTCGATTACAGTCACACGTTCGTGCCACTGCGCCACGACTAGTTTATTCCCTAATATTCAGTTGTAAATAGAAATGTTCCCCAAATGAGATTCGAATTTGTAACCACGTTTACTCAGTAAATATAAATGTTATTACATTTAAAACTTAAAAGACAAATATGTTGATATTAAACAACGAAAATTCAACTTTCTAATTACTTAACAAAAATTATTTGATATAATATCAGCTGATATTGAGCTGCAGATTCTTCGATCTTATATGTTATAGATATTTAAAATATTTCAATATTGTTAAATATTGAAATTTTCCTAACTTACTGCCCTTGTACCAATTAGTGATCGTTATTGTTTTCATATTCATGTCTTTCTCCGCGTAATAGGATAGTCAGAGTGAATCTAGTGTCAAAATATTCCGTTCTCTTCCCACCTCCTGAATTCGACACATACCGTATTGAGTTACGGGCCCCAAAGCCGCATTTTGTCTTGTTCATCATAAATAAAATATTTATTTATGAAAAAGAAATTTAGAAAAATTTTCTAAGTGTGGAATAACATTTTAAAAATGTTTAAAACTTTTTATTTATTTGTGATCATTTCACCGAGCGGTAATCGAACCCACATAGAATCGTGACAGTTAGAGACAGTTAGACGCTGTCTCATTGTGCCCAGATAACTTAAATTTTAGTGCAATGCTTAAATAACTTTCAGTAGATTTATTTCTATTATGTTTTGGTTAACTGTAATTTAACTGGTTGAGCACTTTTGGTTAATGATATAATATTGTTTTGAATATGATAGGAAGAGAACGGAGTGTTTTGTCACCAGAAGAAAAGCGTGAAGTTGACAAAAATATTGACACTGAAGAAGACAATTTAAATTTCATTCAAAAGTTCTTGAGGCTTTCGTGGCGTAGTAGGTATTGGTTGGCGTTGAGTTCCGCTACTCGGAGAGAGAACGGAGTCTCTGACACTACCTTGTGAGAGAACCATAGAGAGAATCTTCTCTCTATGGTTGACTAAAGTGATATACGGGGAAAAACGTAAAACAAAAATTATTATTGTTTTAAGGATATTGTCGATTAAAATCATCCAACATATATTACACTAATAAAAGAAATTGAAGTGTTTGTTTGTAATATTAAAATAACAGCTTTTTACTAGCGACGATGCGTGTACCAAAATAATAAATTACAATTCTTTTTTCTGTCTGTGTGTCTGTCTGTTTGTTCCGAGTTTCCGAACGGCTGGATCGATTTCGACGAGGCTTTCACTAATAGATAGCTGATATACTAAATAGTAAAATGATATACTAAATAGTAAAAAATAAAAAGTAGCTTAAGTTAAAGCTACTTTTTATTTTAGAATTATATTTATTTTGTTGAATTCACGTGGACGAAGTCGCAAGCCAAGTTAGTCTCTAATAAAATAATAACATGTATCTAAGGAAAATATTATTGCGAATTATGTTGTAGGTATAATACGAGAAAGGAGCAAAACGATTATTCAAATGACATTCAAGTGGAGTGGAAAATCCGATCTGTATCATTAGAGGATTGTGAGAGTATCTGAAATATATTAATATTATATAGACTTATATACTAAAGTACGTAGTAATGTGTTATAGAAATTGTGGCCAGTCGTGGCCCAGTGGCACAAGCGTGTGACTGTAAACGACTGGTTGTGGGTTCGATTCTCACTCGAGGAGTGGAAATATTTTATATTTCCATTTTCTCTGCTCTGGTGTCGAGGCAAAAGCGCGGCGTTAAGTTCCGCCACTTAACACGCAATGCCTCCGAATTCGGCGGAAAATTGGGAACGGAGTATCTTAATACTAGGTTCCCTCCCTTGCCTACCCTGCTGTGTGCGGGATACAGCGTGAAGATGAAAAAAAAAACATAGTAATGTTATTAATCGATGAACTGATAACTTATGCGTTTTTATATGACAGGGATTTAGTGGAGATTGGCGTTTTATAGCTTAGCAAGGCAAAGTGAAGGTTGTGTCTAGATATTCCGTTCTCTTCTTTCCATCGGAATTACAGTTATTGCGTATTTTGTGGTGGAACTCAACGCCGTTCTTTGTTAAACAAGAATGGAGAAATGGAAATAATTAAAAAAAATATATATTTTCTTCAATGGAAATCGAACCCATAACCGCGTATATAGTTAACACTCTATCACACACAGACATATTGGTAAGTGCTGAATTTGAACCCTTGACCTTGTTTTATCAGAGCGGCAAAATAACAATAATTTATATTTAGTAATTTCTCCGAATGCTAAGGCCAGTCGTGGTGAAGGGGCCAATAAGTGTGCCTGTAAACGCGACTGTTTGTAGGTTCGATTTCCACTCGAGGAATGGAAATATGTAATACTTGCATTTCCTTCGTTCTGGTGTCGAGCAAAAGAACGAGGCGTTAAGTTGCGCCATTTAACACACAATGCCTCCAGAATCCGGTGGAAAGTGAGGAACAGAGTGTCGTAACACTAGGTTCCCTCTACCTACCCTGTTGTGTGCGGGATACAGTGTGAAGTGAAAAAAAAATATAGCAAAAAAGAATGTTAATCGAACCCACACCTTCCGGTTTATGTTCAGAAACTATTCCACTGCGCTACAACCACTAATTCTTGTATACAATTGTATAATTGTAATAAACGTTTTGGACTACCCACGGTGACTGTCGCTTTATATTACCAATCGGCACGCTCGACATCTGCCTGTAATTGGAGTGAGTCTCGAGCAATCTTCTGGCCTACCCACATACTATTAATTAAAACAATTAAAGCTAAACGCTATTGGTTCAGTGGTAGTGTATGAACGTGGGTTGTGGGTTTGATGCCTCGCTAATAGAGATCGCTAATATTTATAAAAAAAATACGTATATATTAAAATTCCACAGCTTGCTTTAGATTTTTAAAGCAGATGCAGAATTTTAAAATCATTGTAAAAAATACTTTAATAAGTAAGGCTTATTACTCTGTAGAAGAGTATTTAAAGGATAAAAATGCGTGGAATGAATCTGATTAGAGTCCAATGCCGGTTAGCTACCATTGTATCAAATAATAAAATTGTAATTTTTATATTTGAAAAGAGCAACTGTTGAGTTTCTGGCCGGCTCTTCTCAGCAGAACTGCCTTCCGAGTCGGTGGTAGCTTTATGTAGATGCGACGATTCAAAAGTGCTTATAAAAGTCTATAAAGATATTTGAATTTGAATTTGATCTCTAACGTACTATGTATGTGTAATGACATATGTACATACCAGGTGTGTTCAAAAAGTATCGCGAACTTTGTTTATTTTCAAAAATTATTTATTTGTGGATATCTATTTTTCCCCCTTTAAAGTAATCCCTCTTGGCTATTATACACTTGTGCTAACGTTTTTTCCAACATTTGAAGCACTTAATTTTTTTTTCTTGTTCAGCTCCTCCTTCGATGCCTTCGATGTCTTTATCTCGTCAATCGTAGCGTAGCGTCGTCCTTTCATGGGTCTCTTCAGTTTCAGTTTCAGTCTAGTATATGACATATGTCACATTATCCAGATGTAGTTGCATGTTAAACACGCGATAGTTTGTCATGTCTATATATTTTGTAAGTTTAATGAATTTATTAAATTAATTTATTGATGAGGCTAGTCGTGGCGCAGAGGCACAGACGTGTGACTGTAAACAACTGGTTGTGGGTTCGATTCCCACTCGAGGAGTGGAAATATAATATTAGTACTTTATACTCGTTACATATCGCAGTAAAGATTCATGTAAAGACCAGTTAAATTTAAACTATCTTTACTAACCATTTCGTTTATGTGTTACTAATTATATGCAAGATAGCATTGCATAACAACTTTTCTTGTTTGTGCAATGCCATTAAAATACAATTATTGCAAAATATTGCATTAAAAGATAATATGAAACTGTTTTAGTGCCTGACGCATTTGGCACCAGAGTAAAGAAATGAAAAATCATTGCCTCGAGTGGAAATCGAATCGACAACCATTGTGTTGACAGTTGGACGTTGTCCCACTGCTCCACGACGGCTACTTAATTATTTCTACTAACATAATAGAGGATAGAACCCAAACCCTCGCAAATAGAGCGTCATATTTGCACTACGACGGTGCGAATCTAATATTCTTTCAGTGTTTCATAATTTTGCTTTGCTACCAGGAAACTGTGACAAACAGTGTCACCTCAATTAAAAATTTAATAGTCCAAAGAGAAGCTTGACACTTGCTCACTCGCCTCTCGTTATACTTTGCGAAGTAGTTACAGACAGTTGCCATTCAAAGTGGTGGTACTGTGTGTTGTTATTTTATGTATATGTAAGGCAGATTTATATAGCTCTTGCAGCATACAAGGCAGAGAAAACTTGTTCTCTTCTTTAAGGTAGAATTTTAAGCATTGATTGATGAGTTACGGAACTCAACGCTGCGATTTCTTACTACGAAAGATATGCAAATAATTGAGATATATTTATTATCCGGAAACCACTTTTTACTGCGCTACAATGGTGTAAGAAATTTAGTTTATTAATAAATAGTTCAAAATCTTGAGTTATATTTTTAATTTGACATTCTTTTAGAGAGTGGAGCTAATAATTTGAGTCATCCTACAGATATAACTGTTTACTTTACATTGTTCTTACATTTTTAAGGAACATTGTGAGTTTTGATGCCATCATATCACAGTGGGACAGCGTCAAACGCTAAACGTGATTGGTCCTGGGTTACATTTCCACCCTTTAAATTTGATATATTTCCTTATCTGCGCTCTGGTAGGCTCTGGGATTGTTTAGACCTCCTAAATAATGTTAGTGCATACATTTTATTTTTATGTAAAATTTATGTTTTCAATAAGTGTTGAATTAGCATTAAAATCACAAAATCGATAAAGATCACCGCCGAATGAAGTCAGAGAAATAAATAGGTAATTCGAACAAAAACTACCTTTCTTTACTTGGAGGAAGCTTGCCTTGCTTTACAGTAAACGTTTAAAAAGCCGCTGACAGAATAAAAAATATTTATACAAACTTTACTTCCCGTGGAAATCGAACTCATGACCATTGCGTATACAGTCAGACGCTTCCCGAAAACACCACGATAGCGTAAATTTGCTTTTTGGTACATCATATTATTTTTTTTTTTTTGTTTTTGTTTTTTTAGCTTCACGCTGTATCCCGCACACAGCAAGGTAGGCAGAGGGAACCTAGTGTTAAGACACTCCATTCTCCATTTTCTGCCAAAATCGGAGGCATTACGTGTTAAGTGGCGGACCCTATCGCTGCGCTTTGCCTCGACACCAGAGCGAAGAAAATGGAAATATTAAATTTTTCCACTCCCCGAGTGAGAATCGAACACACAACCAGTCGTTTACAGTCACACGCTTGTGCCACTGGGCCACGACTGGTCCCATCATATTAAATGTTAATCATTTAACATTTGCATTTGTTAGGCACGATACATGAATGCGATTATTGAAATTATTATATTATAATGTGTATTATAATACGTTTTGTCGGTTCAGCGAACTCGAGTTATATGAATTGTCAATTAATATATGATTTGTAAATTAATTCTCGTTATATTGTTCGAGAGAATGATTTTATTAGGATTGTTATTGTACGAGGAGATATTGATTTGTATACCATAGTGATTTAAATACGATAGATTTAAAGCCTCTTCTGCCATGTTTCAATATTCTTTAATGAAGCATATATAAGTATAGATTATCCTAAATATTCCTAAGCATTTGTCACTTTCTGCTGCTGCGTCATATCTCTCTGATCTCGGAAACCGTTTTCAAGAAGCACGGGTTGGAAGGTAATTGATACATGATCAAGGACATACACTAACCATTTTTTTAAGCCCTAAGAGGAAATAGGGGTTGATAATTTGCATAAGAATATCAACTGCTTAACTTAAACGAGAAGGGCCGTCGAAAATCCTTCTCTCCTTCTGTCTACATCCCCGAGGCGGGCAACGCATCCATAACTTTAATGTTGTGGATGTCTATGGGGGAAGGTAACCTATCACCAGGTGGGTCTTCTGCTCTTTTGCGTCCCTTACTCCATAAAAAAAGGAATTTCGAAGTAGTTATAGTGTAGTTCATGCGGGCTAAACCGCGAGTGGCTAGCTAGTTTGTATGTAAATGTGACTCATTTTCAATAAATCCAACCCTCTATTTTAACTAACAGACACAATTAACTTAAATAACGTTTTGACGTAACTAATCCATTATTAGTTTGGTAACAGGAAATAGTTTGTCAATCGCAAGTTACTCGCAATCGCAATAACAAATAGCGGAGATGGGCCGCTGTATCCATCTTTCAAACTTATTTAAAGTTCACTCGAGATTACTGATTCGGCAAATGGCGAATTATAACGTGGTAAAAGCGGATTTAGATTATTGTAGCTTAAATTATTATTGTGGAAAAACATTTTGGGGGTCAGTCGTGGCGATGTGGCACAAAGTGTACCTGTAAAGCGACTGGTTTTGGGTTCGATTCCCACTTGAGGAGAGGAAATATTTAATATTTTCATTTTCTTCGCTCTGGTGTCGAGGTAAAGCGCAGCGTTAAGTTCCACCACTTAACACGCAATGCCTCAGAATTTGGTTCTCTCTGCCTACCCCGCTGTGTGCGGGATACAGCGTGAAGCTAAAAAAAAAGAAAAACATTTTGACACCAGCTATGTGAAATGCGATGGTTGTGGGTTTGATTCTCAGGGGAATGATTTTATTTAAATTTTTGTTTTTATCGCTCTGGGACCTAAAGCGAGACGCGTCGTTGGTTCCGCCTCTCAATACGCAATGTTTTAATCTTGGACGGAAAATGGAGAACGGAGTATCAAGACGCTAGATTCTCTGTGACTACTCGCGTAGTGATGCTGCTAAAAACATTTTAGAAACGTTTATCTACAACAAAAATAAGTTGTCATGAGCGTAATAGAATTTCGACATAGGTTATAGAACGCATGGTTTAGCGCCCAGTGCGCTTGGACTGTAAACAAGAGGCGCGGGTTCGAATTATATCATATACATCATTCGACGTGTTCGAAGTAGGGTATAAATGCAAACACACAACTTGCCAGGTCTAGCGAACATTGTCATTTGGCGTTATTCAAGTGAAATGAATACAAAATCAGTGGGTATATGCAATATTCACGATTAAAAATTATTACCATTTTCTTAGTCATTACAATAAAATTACATTCTCATACTCGAACCTCGAAACGGCGAGCTTAACTAATAATTTTAAATATATAAATATTAAATATATGATAAAGTCTTTAAGATATCGAGGGTAGGTAACACAAAAATATGACAGTAACTGAAAATGAAGAAGTATTGTCGTGCCAAAAGCAATATTTATACAATTATACGTATAAACTCTATCAATAATTTTAAAATTTTAGATCTTATAATTACTATCAGCCCTTGAATTACCCACCGTGTACTCACAAGAGCGTTTTCCCCCAGCCTGCTGCCAATCGACAGCATGGATGACATTGAGCTGAAGAACATCCAGCTCCAGTTCCCCAATGCCCGCCGGTTCAGTGACTCCGCCTGCCAGGAGGTGAGGGTGCACACCGACCGCGGTGACGTGATGGTGGCCATCCAGGGGGACCGCGCCAAACCAGCCATCATCACCTACCACGATATGGGACTGAATTGTGAGTATAACCCGTTTGGTCTCACGTATCGGACGGTTTTGTTTGTAGCTTCATGCTTTTTCTTGGATAATTGAATAGTTAGGAGGACCTAGTGTTAGGACCCTTCGTCTTCCACTTTCCGACTGAAAATGATGGCCGGCATTATGTTTGATACTATATAGGGCTATATACTATATAGAGCTGAATTGTGAGTATAAGCCAATCGGGTTCTACTGGATTTATACTGGATCATTTGATCCAAAGTATCACACGGTTTTGGTAGAAGATTCCCGTTTTTCTTGTATAACATAGTAGTTGGAATTAAATAACCTGGCGTCAAAACACGCCGTCTTTCACGGTGTGTGCGCGTGCAAGTTAAGTGCGGGATTGGATTTGTCTTAGATATCAGAGTAAAGAAATGAAAATTTAATAATAATCTTTTCGCCTGGTAATACTACGCACATATATAAATAAGTAAAACATATTCATATAAGATAATGTATGACATAAGAAATGACATTGATTGTGAATTTGTGACTTAAGTATTGTAATAGAACTAAACTTAACCTTAAAGAACGACGTTTATTCGTTCGAATCTGTTCAGCTTTAATTTCATTTATTTCACGTTTTTTCCCGCATACTTTGGAATCAAGTCACTAACGTGATGAGTGGCGGAACTCAACGCCGCGCTTTGTCTTAGATACCAGAGGGAAATGAAAATTTAATTATATTTATTCTCCAAGTGGGTATCAAACCCACAGCCATCGTTTTACAATCAGACACTGTTCCACTTGCGACGTCACCACGACGGAATCCGTTCAACAAGAAAAAATGGAAACATTTTTTTATAAGCAGTGTTTCTTACTTACTGATGAAAAGAGAGTTTTATAAAACATTTGCTTCTCACGTCTCCTTTTAAAAAAAGGCAGAGGCTTCATTTCTCTGCTCTGGTATATAGGACAAAGCGCGGCGTTGAGTTCCGCCACTTAAACATTCATCATAATACACTCAGCTTCCACTCCAAACTAGGTCATCTGAAAATAACCTCCAAAAAATATGAAAAAGTCTCATTTTCTGCAGCAATTCTAAATATTCTTTCGGAAGCACGAACAAGATTTATTGGTGAAATAAAGATAAGGAACTACCGCTTACATCGCTGTTGGCGCCGCGACTCCGCTCCGAGCGCCTAAAGTAAAGTGTTAATGATTTGGTTGTATTACTTTAAAATGAAACTATTTTTAACCGGATTAATCAAGTATATTTTTGGTATTCGAAAATACATTTTTAGAAAAGCCGACGTTTCCAACACTTTGTAGTCCGTGGTCACTCGTGGGTAGACTGAGGTGGCATTCGTCTGTCAGTTGAAACATTATTATATCAAACTACCGCCAACGATTTCCTTAACTCGCCCAGCGATTAATCCGGCTAAAAATAATTCATTTCAAAAACAAAAGATCATATTATATTATTTTAAGATTACTTTATCCCGCTTCACGCATTTCCCGCAGTTCAGGGTACTTTGAGAACCTAGTGTCAGGACACTCCGTTCTGCATATTCCGTCCATTTTGAAGACACTACGTGTTGCCCAACTAAATTTTATTCAAAGGCTGAGAGGAAGATAGCGACCCACCAACCACCGGACCTGACTCTTAGAGGGACTGCTACAGTCTCTCTATTACATAAACAAATAAATTAAAGGAAAAATAGCTGGAAATTACATGGACCTCGAGTCTGTGGCGTCTTAAAAACAAAGAGAAAAAAAAAAAGAAAATATTATTCAAAAACAATCTTCTTTTTATATAAATTCCTTTCTTAAAAACTAAGGCATATAAAATATACCCTAAGAGAGTCCAGTTTCTTGTTTAAATTGCCTTTCTTAATATTTATACGAGTATGTTAAATTCTCACTGTATATGGGAAATTCTTTGTCCCAGAGAACGTAATGCCGGAGCTGTATTTATTTTACAGTATTAAAAATATTCGGAATACCATACGGTAGAAGTTTTAATAGATATCGAACGATATTAGAAAATTGCTCACGTGGACTGGACTTTATTAGAAAATTACTTGCAGAGTGTTTGTTATGTGTTGCTTATATGGTGAAGTAATAATATCTAGTTAGTTAGTTAAGTAGATTGTGGGTAGGTAGAAGGATGGAACTTTCCGCCAAATTTGCAGGCATTGCGTGTTAAATGGCAGAACTTAACGCCGCGTTTTTGCCTCGACATCAGCATGAAGGAAATGGAAATATTAATTCAATATTTTCACTCCTCGATTGGGAATCGAACCCACGATCAGTCGCGCTTACCGTCACACGTGCCCACAAGCCACGATTGTCCCTCAAATATAATTTAGTATTAAATACAATAACTTTAAATATTATTTACCCTAAAATATGTTATTATCCTAACCTGGCCTACGTCAATCACAGCCAGCCTTTGAACCCCAGTACTTTAAAAGACAGGCATATCTTTGCTCGAGCCCGACGAAGTTGTTAGATCATTTACAAAATGTCACTTCTGTTAACAACGACCTAAAATGTAAAGATGTTCATTTTAATTTGTATTCTGTTGCTATTTTATTGAAATTTTACGTGTATTAGAGTTTTGGTGAACGGAAATTAGGTACTAAATTGTAGCTATATATTTTCTTTTTTTTAGCTTTACGCTGTGTCCCGCTCACAGAAGGGTAGGCTGAGGGGACCTAGTGTTAAGTTAAGGGAAAGGAGTGTCTCTTTTCTATACTTTTCCCAGACTATATATTTTAAAAAAATAACTAAGTTAAGTTTCGCCACTCAACACGTTAATGTATCGATGTCGGAATATAGAGAAGGGAGTGTCCTGAAACTAGGTTTTATCTATCTACTCTAATATACGGCAAATATCATTTTTTTCGGCCATTATCCCATTATGTAGTCAGTCATAGGAGGTAATAGTGGAGTGATAAGTCTCTCTGCATTTATCTTTCTATGAATTTTAAACAGCTTGTCGCTTTCTCCGGTATAGTAGGGCAGTCAAATAGGACTTTGTGTAAACTTGTTGTCACTACATTCTCTACTTTCCGCCTGAAATTAAGATTTGTTATATTTTGATAAGATTAGGTTAGGTACCAAAGGAGAGAAATTTACTTAATATAAAAATAACTATTGACCTGGGTAGAATTTGAATCCACAACCAATCGTGCTTACAGTCTGACACTGTCCCACGGCTCCACGATGGCTTTAACCTGACCACCTCTAATGTCGCCAAATTTCTTGCAACTTGCACGACGATTTTACTTAATACGAATACTAACTTATTAACGAACTAACTAAATGACTTATTTATGATACCATAACTTGCAAGGATAGACAAACAAAAGTTAGTAAAACATGTTTTGAATATTTTTAAAATTTTAGTCTTCACACTTAAGAAACTGACAAAGATATTTTTGGAAAACGTATAAAAATTTCGATGAAGTTACTAGAACGCATGGCTTAGCGGTCAGAGCGCTTGGACGGTTGCAAGAGGCGCAGGTTCGAATCCCGCTGCGTTTAAATGTTTATAAGTTTTCTATTAATATTGTGAATTTTTTTTTCCTGTAGACGAGTACAGTTAATTAAGGTTTTAACTAGTTGATAACAAGTTGTGTAACTACAACTTCCTTAAAACTTAAATGACTTTATTATAAGTTGTACGGAAGTAGTCAAAGTAAAAGGAATCGGTGACATTTGCATGCTTGTATTATGTTGTAAAACTTAAGTTTAAATTTATGTCGTTTTACTTCAGGTAATTAAAGGTTAGGTAATTGAAGGCTCTAAGATATACTTAATTTCCGCCATTTGACACGCAATGCCTTCGAATTCGGCGGAATGTGGGGAACGGAGTGTCTTAACACTAGGTTCCCTCTGCCTACCCTGCTGTGTGCGGGATACAGCGTGAAGGTAAAATAAAAATAAAACAAAAGTAAATATAATACATACTTGCGTATATGTAATATACACTTTAATATAAACTAACATACGCATTCTCAAGACAACGCAAAGGTTACTACAAGTATTTTGCAATTCACCGTATTTTAATAATAGTGTTTAGAAACAGAAACGTGGGATATTTGTAAAAACCCCACTAAAACACAATTGTCCTTTGTTCTTATTTAGTCTATTAAAACGAAAACTCACTAGAAACGGTTGCTTTATTTATGTACTTTAAAATCCAAAATCGATGAGTGTCTTTTATAAATATTATGATACTAGCGGCCCGCTCGCGGCTTCGCCGCGTGATCTACGTGGCTCTTTCGGTATATTGCAACACTCAGTGGTCTATTTTTGAAAAATAAAGTAGCCTATGTTTAACCTTGGATTATCAACTATATATATGTCAAAATTCATTACAATCGGTCAAGCGGTGTAGATTTTTCATATAAACTTTCATCCTCTATTTCAACCCTTTAGAGGTAGATTTAAAAAAAAATGCCTATGTTTGACCCAGCATCTTTTACTATTTTTATTCTAAATTTCATCCAAATCGGACCATTAGATTAGCCGTGAAAGAGTGACAGACCAACACAGACAGACATTCGCATTTATAATATAAGTATGGATAAGTGGCTAATATTGTATTTGAGCAATGAAAGCTTTTTTACATTTTTTTGATCTGCGTTACCTTTTAATTGAAAGAGAGATATTTATATAAAGCTCAACAAATTAATTTCCATAAGCTAACATTAACAAAGTTTCATACTTAAGTCCCAACAGCCATTCTACGTCCACATTAATGTCAAACGTATAATCTCTAAAGGCCCCATAACACATCATTACATCAATACCGGTTGCTTAGCAACCGACTAATATTGAAAACGAAATTATTGATGACCCTCAGGGAAATAAGTACCTACACTTCTTTTCATAGATCCCCTGCGTATTTGACCTTATTCGTAATAAAATTAACTTTTTATGTTCAATTAATAAGTATAGTATATATAAGTATATAGCTTCACTCTGTATCCCGCACACAGCAGGATAGGCAGAGGGAACCTAGTGTTATGACACTCCGTTCCCCACGCACCGCCAAATTCCGGGAGACATTGTGTGTTAAGTGGTGGAACTCAACGCCACGCTTTGCTTCTGATATCAGAGCGAAGAAATGGAAATATTAAATATTTCCACCCCTCGAGAATCTACCCCACAACCAGTCGTTTATAGTCACACGTTCGTGCCACTGCGCCACGACTGGCAAGTATATATGTATGTTATATTATAATTGAAATCTCTAACAATACTAGCGACCAGATTGGGTATATAACTGTTTCGGGTTTTATACGGCCCGCGTTATTTGTCATATAAATTTTTATTCCCTATTTTAGATTTTTTTTTATAATAAATAATTAGTCTTTATTTGACTGACTGACTGACTATATATACCTACTTCATTTCTATACCCTGGTGACTGAACAGAGTTACTAACCGCTATTTAACACGCTATGTCCCAAATTTAGGCTGAAAGTGAAGAATAGAGTGTCTTAACACTAGCTTCTCTCTGACTATCAATACGTAGAAATGTGCCTCTTTAAAAAATAAAAAGGCTCCATATTTTTCATTTTATTTTGTTTTAAGTGCGCCATACGTCACCATCTGTATATTTTCCGATGGTGTCCAAAGCTTTCCCTACATGTGTCATTATTATGTCACCACTTGTAATAGAGTGTTGTTTTGTTCCTTACTGTAGTCTGAAATATGCTAAATTATAAGGTAAAGGGTGTTATAATAACTTGTCTGTTTCCAATCGGCCAAACGGGTGGTATATATATTATTCATAATACATGTTCGAATATTCACAAAGCAAAACCTAAATGGTCTAATTATATCATATCAGACCGCTACTTGAACATATATGGCCTGAAATTATGTTACAAGCCAGGCCAGTGGTTAGCCACCTTTTTAGCGACGTATATGTATATATTTTTATTTGTTTTTGACTAACCAAAGTTGCCTTCGAGAATACAGTAAAAATTATATTGTAGGAAGATCACGTAACAAGCTCGAGGAAGTCCGTTCTCTCTGACTACCTCGCTAAGGAAAATGCTTGAAGCTAAAAAAACAACTTATATATATTTTTTTTAGATTCACGCTGTATCTCTTGCGGGGTAGTCAAAGAGAACGGAGCGCCAAACGCTACGATGCCTGCATATTTCTTTCGCCTCGTCCACTGTCATCAACTTCTTCATACATGCCCTCCGGGGGGTCCCTTGCTTGCTCTTTACGTGACCTTCCTCCAGTATCATCGATACTGTGTTTTCGAAGGTCTCCTCCTGCCTCTCTTACCACTCACTTTTGCTTCATATATCTTTCTTACCATTCTTCCATCACTCATCCTCTCGACGTGACCAAACCACCTTTTTATGTTATGGGTTCAATTAATCATCCTCATTTTCCCATTCTAGTGACAGTACAAAGCGCGGCGTTAAGTTTCGCTACTACACACGCAATGTCTCGCTTGTCTGTCGCAGCAAGAAGTGGAGAACGGAGTGTCTTGAGACTAGGTTCTCTCACTCTGCTATGCGGGTAAAAGCGTATAGATAAGCTGCAAATAAAAAAAATTAAAAGAAAGGCTACGTTGCATTTGATCTGAAAGCACATATAGATAATGCATTTTCAATATTAAAAGCGTACTTCTGCTCCCACTATATTTCGTTTTAATCTTCTTACGACGTGCGAATCTGGATTTTAAACAAAGTAATATATGAGTAAAAATGTTTATCGGAACTTTTAATTATACATAAAGAGTGTTCTGTACTATTTTTTTGTAGCTTCACGCTGTATCCCGCACACGATCGTTGAGCTAACCTAGTGTTAAGACACTCCGTTCTACGCATTGTGTGGCGGAACGTACGCCGCGCTTTGCCCCGACACCAGAGCGAAGAAATTGGAAATATTAAATATTTCCACTCGTCGCGTGGGAATCGAACCCACAACCAGTCGTTTAAGAGTCATACGCTTGTGCCACTGCGCCACTACTGGCCCCATTATATGGAAATCATTAATTAAAATAAATCAGTTAATGCCGCTTCACGATTTTTTCGTCAGTAAGTCTTTTTGAAAGTTATACTGGTATGTTTTATTATATTTTTATTATTATTGCTGACGCCGTTGTGAGACTGCGTTTGACTGAATACAGGAACGTTAGGGGTTCTATTCAAGTTTAGAGGAATTATTACATTTAACTCTAGGAGTGGAAATATTTAATATTTCCGTTTTCTTCGCTCTGGCGTCGAGGCAAAGCGCGGCGTTAAGTTCCGCCACTTAACACGCAATGCCTTCGAGTTCGGCGGAAAGTGGGGAACGGAGTATCTTAACACTAGGTTCCCTCTGCCTACTCTGCTTTGTGCGGGATACAGTTCCGCCACCTAACACATAATGGTCTCGATTTCGAACTAAAAATATTAAACAGTTTCTCAACACTGAGTTTTCTTTACTTACCTCACCATACGGCAAAAGCGTGAAGGCTTATAAGTATACACATAGTACATACACAAATATATAGGCTACTATATATACCCATTTAACGCCGGATGTAATTATTAATTGATTAGTTCTCTAATGAACTGAAGTAACACTACACGTGTTCTGGATAACTATTGGGAACTAAACTGGAGTGCGTTTTGGTCATGCTGACTTCTAATTTAGTGGGAAATTTCATTGAATATTATTACAAAGCTAAAGTTAAATAATTTTTCGTTTTCTTTAGCTTCACGCTGTATCCCGCACACAGCAGGGTAGGCAGAGGCAACCTAGTGTTACTAGTGAGACACTCCGTTCCCCACTTTCCGCCGAATCCGGAGGTATTGCGTGTTAAGTGGCGAAACTTAATGCCGCGTTTTTAAATCGACACCAGAGCGAAAAAAATGGAAATATTGAATATTTCCACTCTTCGAGTAGGAATCGAACCCACAACCAGTCGTTTACAGTCACACGCTTGTGCCACCGCGCCACGACTGGTCAACAATTGGTAAATAATTTTATTCAAAATAATAAGTAACGTGCTTCATTTTTTGAACGTCAAACAATTTACCACCGGACACAGGTGCACTAAAGTTAGCAACAACTGAGAAGGACCTGAGCTAGGAATTCAGAGGCCTTTTTTATTCTACAGCTCCTTCAATTCTAAAGTATCATAAATTTAATTATATGTGAAAACGCGTTTTATTGCATAAGTTACTAATTTAGTTTCTTGGAGGCATTGCGTGTTACAATATCATTAAATCAAAAATAAAAACCATCGAAACAAACCCACAATCATCATATTTAAAAATCATATAACAATTGCGCCAATGGCGTATTACAATTAAATATTCATATAATTTTTCTTTTAAATTCTAAATATTTCATTTAATAAGTTAAGTTCCGCCAATCGACACGCAATGCCTCCAAAATTCAGTGGAAAGTAGGGAACGGAGTGTCTTAACACTAGGTTCCCTCTGCCTACCCTGCTGTGTGCGGGATACAGCGTGAAGTTAAAAAAAAAACACGTTGAAAATGAGATACAGTTTCACTGCACCACGATGGTTCTCTGATATAATGATACATTAATGAAAATAACTTCATATTGTGGCCAGTGGCACAAGCGTGTGTCTGTAAACGACTGGTTGTGGGTTCGATTCCCACTCGAGGAGTGGAAATATTTAATATTTCCATTTTCTTCGCTCTGGTGTCGAGAGCCTCCGAATTCGGCGGTGCGTGGGGAACGGAGTGTCTTAACACTAGGTTCCCTCTGCCTACCCGAATGTGTGCGGGATATAGCGTGAAGCTATTTATTTATTTTATTTATTTAACTTCATATTTACACTTAAAAAATAAGTCAACACATTCATTATCCTAATGGTAAATGAATTCTCAAACAAAACGTTTTTAAAATCAAAGTTTAACCTCCCTGTACTGAGTATTTGATTGACGAAGGTTACCCGTTTTAATATAATTCACTAACTACATAATATATTGTTCAATATGTTTCTGTTAGTTATATATAAGTGGGGGAACTTATATTAACTAAATGGTAAGAAATATTGATTAGTTACAGTAGAGAAGAGCAGAGTGTCTTGACACTAGCTTTCTCTTTGTCTCTTGAAAATGCTGGAGGATCAATATGTATGTCTAAAGAAAATTGATATAAAAATTAATAAAAAAATTGTAAAAATTCCTCTTATATACTGAAATACTAACAACAATAATTATGTAGTTAAAAATATTGTACGCAGCCTGTTGTAGAAGTAACGCATTGCTTTGGCGGTCAGGGTGGGTTCGTGTTCCGCCGCGTTTAATTTCCCAGTTATTTCCCAGTTTTTATACGTTTTCTAAATATGTTATTATGTTTTGGAGCCAGTCGTGGCGCATTGGCTCGAACGTGTGACTTCAAACGGCTGGTTGTGGGTTCGATTTCCACTCGAGGAGTGGAAATATTTAATATTTCCATTTTCTTCGCTCTGGTACCGAGGCAAAGTGCGGCGTTAGTTAGTAAGTCCGCCATTTAACACGCAATGCTTTTAAAAAATCGGCGGAATGTAGGGAACGGAGTGTCTCAATACTAAATTCCCTCTGCCTACTCTGCTGTGTGCGGGATACAGCGTGAAGCGTAAGAAATATCGAATCATTTTCCGTGTTGAAGAACTTAACTAAACGCCGCGTTTTATGCCGAAGAATAAGTGAAATTTAACCAAATACGTTTTACGTTCAAATAAACACTTGTATCTAAAGCATTATAGAACTTCTCGGTTGAAACGACACTTCATTAAAAAGGCCTTCACATATCAAGAACTAAGTATTTCTACTTCAGCTTCAAAAGGTTAGCGATGTCAGATAAGTTGGACACTTTGCCACTTTTGCGAAGTACCGATATATTTTTGTAGCAAGATTTATTATTCTCGCCGCTACATGCATTTCTCGTAGGGTAGTCAGAGAGAATGTAGTGTTAAGATTCTACTCTCTCCACTTTTTGTCCGACTCTAGACATGGCATATTAAGTGGGAGTTCAATACTGCGCATTGTCTAGTTCACCTGAACGTAGAATTTACTTTTTTCTACTTTGAATACGAACGCAACACCTTGACGTCCGATCAAAAGTAGAGAGCGGAATGTTTTGTCACTACATATGTCATGCCTTCTCATATACTCCTTTTTTTTCTTTGTTTTTTTAGCTTCACGCTGTATCCCGCACACAGCAGGGTAGGCAGAGGTAACCTAGTGTTACGACACTCCGTTCCCCACTTTCCGCCGAATTCGGAGGCTTGCGTGTTAAGTGGTGGAACTTAACGCCGCACTTTACCTCGACACCAGAGCGAAGAAAATGGAAATATAATTTTCACTCCTCGAGTGGGATTCGAACCAACAACCAGTCGTTTACAGTCATACGCTTGTGCCACTGCGCCGAGACTAGTCACAATATACTTTATTACAGCAATAACATGAAAATGTTTAATTTACTAGAAGTGTTAGTCTTTTTAGAATAGTACTTCAATACACCTTTCATAATTTAGTAGAGTGCATCGTGACATTAAAGAAACTATGATAGAATAAAAACGTTAAATATAATTGCTTTGACGGCAAACACTCGTTCAATGCACATTTCAATGGCTCTTACTTATGAGAGAAGTCTTCAGATGTTATAAGTAATTGCTATTTTCTATAATTGGGTACTCAAAATAGTGGTTGGTGTCAATATTTTTCATTTTCTTAAGAAATTCTCCCCATTTTTGGAGTTGAATACATGTAGTAAGATCTCTCTTGAAGTTAGTTGGAATGGCTGACTGCATGTTTATCATTTTAATTATCATTAGGGAGGCTGTAGGTATTTCTTTGCGTTTCTCCTTTTGCTTTTTCAAAGGAAAATGTACCCGTCTATTGCCAATTACATAGTAATTGACATATTTGTCATAAAGCAATATTTAGTTTTTTTTAGCTATACGCTTTTTCCCCATTGGTTTGATTAAAGAATTCAGAGCACCAAACGCTACGATCCCCGCATACTTCTTTAACCTCGTCCTCTGTCATCAACCTCTTCATTCACGTCCTTACCCCGGGGGGATCCTCATGCTGTCTACGTAACCTTCCTCCAGTATCATCTATACTGCGAAGCTCAATCCTCGAAGCTCCTGTCAATTCCCCCTACCTCTATTACATTTGCTTCATATATCTTTCTTACCATTTTTTCACTACTCGCCTACTTGACGTGCCCAAACCACCTAGGCATGTTCTTCATTTACATCTTTCAGTATCATCGACACTGTTTCCGGAAGTCAGACGTCTCTTACCGCTAACCTTTGCTTCAACATTCCGCCTACATTATTCCATCTGTCTATTTATATCTAAAACTTTTTAAGAGTCCCGCCCCCACATCGCTGAAGCCTCAACGGCTCCCCACGCGTTTTGCTGCTCCATACATACATTTATTTGATAAACTCGTGTAATATGGGCCATTTAATAATCCCACAGGAATCATTTGACGGTCTGGGACAAAGTGGGATGTCTTTTTTATACTGTAGATAGTGTTTTATTCAGCTTCATGCATTTTCTTGCATAGCGGTACCGTGATAGCAGATTGAACTTAGTGTCCAGATACTCCGTTCTTCACTTGTCACTCAAAACCGAAGTACTACCTTCAGAAGATGATATATATTTTAATTCTTTATTTTAAAAATCCACGAGAGGGATACTCGTCGAGATATATCCCTATATCCCTTTCAAAAAAAAAAGGACATAGTGTCCTTGACACTAGGTGACACTCTTACTACTAAAACGGAAATTCATTATTTTCATTTATATTTATAATATTTATTTTAGACATTCCAAAGAGATCCCGTTCAAAATAGTTAGTTTAGCTGGCGTTGAGTTCCTATGAATGTCCAATGTCTATACGAACATTGTTTGTATTGGTCCTCTCCGTTTACTGATATGCTATATTTTTTCATTGATAAAAAAAAATAAACACTTTCATGAAAAGGTTGTTTCTAATCCCAGTCTAATAATAAATAATAAAGGGTAATCCCCCTACAAAGTGTTTCAGTTTGGCTCGAACTCAATAAATTTGGGGATAACGATAAATAACCCAGTAATTGTATCTAGTTTTATTACTAATACTAGTGTCCATTGACGCGTAAAATAAACGTTGCCATAGCAACATGTATGTCACTTTATATAACAGTGTACGTGAAACATTGTTGTTTCTAATTGATAATTTGCGTTCGGAATCGAGACATTTGTGTGTTCTGATGGGACTAAACGCCGCGCTTTCTCTTAGCCCAACAATTTTTTAATTTGTTATGTATAGAGCAAAACGTCTAGATTTGCTATATTTATGTTATGAAAACTTTCAAGTGTCACAGTTAGTAGTAAAATTTTAAAAATGTGTTATTAGTTAATGTAAAAACAGAAAAGATCTTCTGAAGAAACCTGGCGGTCCTTTCCTCTCCCTCTCTCAAGTTGCTGCCGCGTAAAGTTAATTATTATTTATTATATTATTTAATATCTTAGCTATGCTATAGCTATATGAAATTTTAAAATTTCAACTTACTTCAAATAGATTTCTCTCTAAATTTCATTCGTTCCAGTATATTTATTCGCCCTTAAGTCAATATAGCAATAAAAGTTTAATATTTGCACAATAAGTTCGTGTTAGTTCTGGCGACATTGCGCGGGCGGACCTCAATAACTTCGGTGAAACGCCTGGGGCTAGTCGACTCGCTGACTTTTGTGAGTCTCCCGCTTTATAAAATTTAGACCAGGATTTGGTATAATATATAATTAATTATATTAATCAGGTGACATGAAATAATTTGTAAAAAATTTTTAGACTTTTTACCTTATACTCAGCGTACATCGCTAGAGAAAAAAATTATATCCACATTTCCTAATGTTTACTAAAAATAACCCGAATGGAATCGAATGCGAGACTTTCGTGTACAGTTAGACTTGCAAATTGCACTACGACGGTCAATAGATTTTTTATATATGTACCTCTTGTTAGTTGTCTATAGTACATAAATAATTAGAATAAAACTTGCGTTACTAAGTGATAACGTACAGCCAAAGGTGAAAGCCACTGAAATTTGACATTGATAAGTGTAAGAGGAAATGTACGTATATTTAATCTAGGTTAGTGCTTTCTACTGCATACCCCTGACAACCAGAGATAATCTAGTGCCCAGACTCTCCGTTCTTAATTTTCTGCCTGAATTCAAGGCATTACGTGTTCAATGGCAGAACACAACTTCGCAGAGATTACTTCGAGAAGGAATAGAGCCCACGACCATCGCGTTTACAGTCAGACGCTGTTACACTCTGCCACTACTAAATAGTATATTTTTTTAGCTTCACGCTGTATCCCGCAAAAAACAGGGAGTGCAGAGGGAACCTAGGGTTAAGACACTCCATTCCCCACTTTCCGACGAATTCGGAGGCATTGCGTGTTAAGTGGCGGAACTTAACGCGCCGCCGCGAAGAGTGGAAATTTTAAATATTTTCACTCCTCGAGTGGGAATCGATCCCATAGCCAGTCGTTTACAGTCACACGCTTGTGCCACTACGCCACGACTGGCTTCCTGGCTCCAAATATGTAGTATATTGATATATAAATATGGAAGTCTAAGTATTGATATAAACGTTAAAACCTATTGTTAATTAAGATCAAAAGCTTATAGTGCCGCCGATACTTACTGTAAGTGAATAATACATTTTATTGATATTTAATATCAAAATGGCGTCTTGACGCAGTTTGCAAAAGTTTGTATGTATGTACGTGATAATTATGGGATTTTTAGGGATATTATACTCGGGGCCAGTCGTGGCGCAGTGGCACGAAGTGTGACTGTAAAGCAACTAGGTGTGGGATCTGTTCCTACTCGAGAAGTAAAAATATTTAATATTTCCATTTTCTTCGCTCTGGTGTTGAGGCAAAGCGCCGCGTTAAGTTCCGCCACTTAACACGCAATGCCTCCGAATTCGGCGGTGCGTGGGGAACGGAGTGTCTTAACACTAGGCTACCTCTGCCTAACCTGCTGTGTGCGGGATACAGCGTGAAGCTAAAAAAGTGCACCAGATATTTAATATAACAGTTCATAAAATTAACTCTTTAGTTATAGTTACAAAAGTCATGATATCATTACACAAAAAAATATTACATACAGTAGGAGCTTAAGTTGAAGTTATAAGAACAATCATTTTTACTGGACTGGTAAGTTTAGCGTTAAAACACAAATGATCACGTTGCAACTTTCCAGTAGTCTTCGGTTACGAATTAAGGTAGATCTGAACTCAATTTTCTTTGTCAATTATAAATGAGGGTAGTTGGATAAATCCTAATTGCTTCAAGCACGTGCCGCGTCAAGTGAATAAAAACTGCATAATTAAAATAGTTTTAATTAGTATGCTTAACAATCTCTACTAAATAACTCAGAAGAGATAATTACCTGAATCATGAACTTGGCAAAGTTAGTTTAGTTTTAACATTTAAACGTTTGTTCCTTAACTTCTAAATTGAGCACTAAGTTTTTACATCATAGTCGCCGACGACTTGGGTAATAAAACATAGTCGATTAACCGGAATCGTAAAATAGATGACAATGTTCACTGTCAGTCATACGTCGGCGGATATCACCTGACGGCTGGCAATTAACTGCGGATCAAATGAAATCACGTGGCGTTTTTGACAGATCAATTACCTTTTTTATAATGGTTTTTTTAATTTTAAAGCATTTTTAGCGCGGCGTTAAGCTCCACCACTTAAAAATGTCTCGATTTTGCGCGGATATTGTTGAAAGGAACTTTGCACTAGGTTCTCTACTGCTAACCTATCGCGGGAAAAGTGTGAAGCTTACTAAGTTACGGCTACTTATATTTTTTTACGATTAATCCGGTTAAAAATAGTTTCACTTCAAAATTTGTAGTAATCGTGAAAACAATAGATCATATTATATTTAATTCAAATAATAACTCTTAGAAAATTGAATTAACTTAGCGTTAACTGTACAAAGCGGAGTGTATGACGTTAGACACGGGCGCGTAGCACTCAATAGCCTGTATTTCAGCTGTCCACGAGTATGTCACCGCCGGCTCTACAGTAATGCTGATTTGTGCCTTTTGTGCCACGATTATATCAATTATTTATTTGTTATGTCGGCTTCTTATTTAGGCTATTTGTATTTTTTGGGGTGAATTAAGTGGTTAAATATTCGGAGTTTCATGGTTTTTTTAAATGTATGATATGTTGAATATTTTTAAGCATTTTTTTTTTATCTTCACGCTGTATCCCGCACACAGTAGGGTAGGCAGAGGGAACTTATTATTAAGATACTCCGTTCCCCACTTTCCGCCTAATTCGGAGGCATTTCGTGTTAAGTGGCGGAACTTAACGCCGCGCTTTACCTCGACACCAGAGCGAAGAAAATGGAAATATTAAATATTTCCACTCCTCGAGTGGGAATCGAACTCACAACCAGTCTTTTACAGTACAACATTTAAACATTTTTAAAGTGTTATTCCATACTTAGGACAATTGAAAAAGACATATAGAAAACGTATAAAATTGAACGCAGCGGGTTTCGAACCCCCGCCATCAACAAGAATAAATTGCAATAAAGCGTATAAGAATTTCGACGCAGCTGACAGTGGAACGCATGGCTCAGTGGTGATAGCGCCTGGATAGTATTCAGGAGACACGGGTTCGAATTCCGCTGCGTTCAAATTTTTATACGTTTTCTAAATGTCTTTTACAATGTTACAATGTTGAATAATTTTAAATAACATATAGAAATAACGCATCTTAGATATCGTTTAAGTGTTTTGATCGCCTCAACAACAAACATAAGTTGTAACATATGACTGTAGCGTAGGTGGTATATGTATTTCGACGTATTTAGGTGGCTAGAACGTATAGTTTAGTGGTTACTGTGCTTGTATGGTTACCATCAAGAGCAGGTTGGAGTCCCGCGGCGTATTATTCTTACAAGATTATTTTTATTTTTTCTCTTTTATTAATGGTTTAAATAATACTTTAAAATAGTAAAAATGCTATTTTATGCTTTGGGACCATGTGGCACAGTTATTGTCACAAAAATAATTTTAACATAAATTATTAATGAACTTGGATTACTATAACTAAATTGAAAAGTGACCGTTGAAGATATATTAAAAAATTATAACATTTTTACTATTTTTACACAAAAAACTAACACGTTCCCACGTTTTTAGGTATTTATGAGTATAGTATGGAGACTGTCTACAACACTTGCGTCACATCCTAGTAGCTGTTTAAATAGAAATGTCGATATTTGACTTGAATTTTTTAATGAGGCTGTCGTCGCGGACTGACCGGAAAGCCTATGGTAGTGGATTCGATTCCTACTCAGAGTAACAATTATATTTATATTATTTGCCTATCAACACTGGCCATTCAAAACTCACTGCCACGATTTCGCCTGAACATTGGAGGACGGAATGTTCACTTGAAAGTGCAAAAATAAACCATCATGCTTTGGCGGCAATCGCTTACTGTAAAATACATACGTTATTCTGTTCGAATATTTATTACCTGCGAAACGTTTAAATTATGTAAAAAATACGATTTTCATCGTTCTCTGTGAATTTGTAACGAAGCTGACATTTATTAATGGAGTTATCGAAACTTGATCAAACGTGAATAAGTTTTTTTTAGCTTCACGCTGTATCCCCCACACAGCGGGATATGTAGAGGGAACCTAATGTAAAGACGCTTCGATACTCACTTTCTGCCGAATTTTGGAGGCGTGTTAAGTGGTTGAAATCAACTATGCACTGTGCGTCGACACCAGAACGGAGAAAATGGAAATGTAAAATATTTCCACTCCTCGAGTGGGAGTCGAACCCACAACCAGTAGCGATGGCAGTCACACTTCGTGCCCCTAAACCACGACTGGCCCTACCTGAATAACGTGAATAAGCAATAAGTAAATATGTTTTACCTCATCCTTATATTAGGAAGAAGGAAGAACTTTCAACCCCTTTTTACGAGGAAAATTATTCGGATATAGGATTAGGACATTTAGAATTGTTAAGGTTTATATGAATCCGAAACGCGTAGATAATATTTTTCTAATAAATATAACTATTCGTACTTATGTTATAAATTTGAAAGTCTGTCTGTTTGTCTGTCACGCTTTCATGGCTAATCTACGGGTCCGATTTGGATAAAATTTAGAATGAAAGTAGTAAATAAACAAGGGTCAAAAATAGGCTACTTATTTTATAAAAAATCAACCTCTAAACGGTTGAAATAGAGGTTGAAAGTTTATATGAAAAATAATATTATACATACTTCATATGAGATTTCTTTATTTTCGTAAAACATAACATAAATTTCTATCTATACTCAATAATTTATTATCAAATTGCATCCACATACATTTAATGCTATAGTCACAATCGACGTTGGAGCATTGCTGGAGGGATATCGTTACCGCGCTTTGCAGATTTATCTCGTCTCGAGTGAATACTTCGTCTCCAGTATCAGAACTATATTGTTTTATCTCCTGTGGTTCTTATTATATGAATATATAGTATTTCATGTCATTTCATAGCTTCACGCTGTATCCCGCATACAGCAGGGTAGGCAGAGAGAACCTAGTGTCTTAACACTCCGTTCCCCACTTTCTGCTGAATTCGAAGGCATAGCGTGTTAAGTGGCGGAACTTAACGCCGCGGTTTGCCTCGACACCAGAGTGAAAAAAATGGAAATATCAAATATTTCCACTCCAAATCGAACCCACAACCAGTCGTTTTACAGTCACATCTATGTGCCTGCGCCACGACGCCCGAAATGTACATAAAAACGTTTAACATTTTAAAACGTTATGCACATACTTAGGACATAGAAAAAGACATTTTTAGAATATAATTTATTATATTTACACATAAAATTTGATCGCAGCGGGATTGGAACCCGCGCCTCCTGCAAATCATCCAAGCGTTCTAACCGCTAAGCCATGTGTTCTACTACCAGCTACGTAAATTTTATTATACATATTTTAAAAAGTCCTTTTCAAATATATTTACACACAAGTAGCAGGACATATTTTCGTTTATTAATGACCGGATTTGGTCGACTCCCACTAGGATTTGCGAACTAGGTTGAGTACTATATTTAGATTTAAATGTACCCAATGTTTTATCTAACATTTTAGAGACAGTTTGTGCTGTTAAATTGAATTTATGTTGAATATTGCCCGAGTGTCTCAATATTACGTTTTATTTGTGGGGAACGGAGTGTCTTAACACTAGGTTTCCTCTGCCTACCCTGCTGTGTGCAGGATACGGCGTGAAGCTAAAAAAAATGCCACCCAGAAAGTCAATTTAAAATTAAATGCTATTATTTATCTAATAACCGTCTCTGCGTAAGCATATTATACTATTAACGTAAAATAATCAATGTAATTTTATGTAACACGACGTGTCTTCACACTTGGCTTTCTCTCTCCTTGCATTCTGCGCCTAAGCAAGTTTCTTTTGTCTTCCCAAAGACTGAATTTAAATTAAATACAATTATGTATCTAATTGACGTCTCTGTGTAAGCACATTATAGTATTAACGTAAAATAATCAATGTAATTATGTAACAACCCGGCGCCTATATGCCACATGAAGCACTATATACGAGTACTACGCGTAGAGTTGCGTAAGGCCGGCTGGGGACCCTTCTTATCCGTTCTTACATCTGTTTTAAATTACTATTACCATTTGGAAGATAAACTTAGTTTTGGTAATAACTGGGATACTTTATCGATATATGTATATTATTTTTGGTTATGATATAAATTTTATTATTTAATATTTAATATTTGGGCCAGTCATGCCAACGTGTGACTGTAAACGACTGGTTGTGGGATCGATTCCCACTCGAGGAGTGGAAATATTTAATATTGCCATTTCCAAGCGTGGCGTTTAGTTCCGTTATAAGTAACGTTGCGTGTTAAGACACGCAATACCCCCGAATTCTGCTGAAAGCGGGGAATGGAGTGTCTTAAGGACAAGTGTACTGGGGAATGGAGGTTCCCTCTGCCAACAGCACTCTGTATTCCGCACACAGCAGGGTAATCAAAGGGAATCTAGTGTTAAGACACTCCATTTCCCACTTTCCGGCCAATTCGAAATATATATATTTGATTCACACGCAAATATAAACTAAAGTGTAAAGTAAGGTGTTCAAATCGACATATCTATTTAGTAAAATACATATATTATTAAATACAAAAAATATACACGATTAATCAATTTACAATACTTTCATTTCAAAATATGTAAAAATTCCTTAAAATGAAATCTAAAAAGCTTAGTAATTTTTCGATCTAGCTGTAAAAACTGTGCCTTACATACAATCCAAGGTAAGTAAGGACTTAAAGTAAAAAGTAATCACCTTTATACAAAAAACAAGCGATGCACTTAACGCAAAGTGTTTCTCTTGAGCTAGCCTAGATGTAGCAAAGACGGGCTTCTCTTTAAATCAATTGCAGTGGAAATTAAACGTGAAGGCACTGCATTATCAGATTAAGTGCATCATTAAGACTGGATGGACTGGACCAGTCGTGGCTTGGGCGTAAAGTGTAAACGACTGGTTGTGGGTTCGATTCCCATTCGGAGAGTGGAAATATTTAATATTTCTGGTAGACTGGTGTCGAGGCAAAGCGGTGTTAAGTTCCGCTAGTTAAAGTGTTAACTAGGTTTTAACAATCGGCGGAAAATGAGGAACGGTGTGTCTTAATACTAGGTTCCCTCTGTCTACCCTGCTGTGTGCGGGATACAGCGTGAAGCTAAAAAAAAATAATTAAAGCCTCAGGACATTCGATGCCGTGAAAGTAACGAATGGGATGAAATGGTAGTTTACAATGAATTAAGTTTGTGTTTAAATAAGTATATTTTTTATTTTAAAAGAAATTGGGGAACTAATCGCTTTATCTAGCTAATTTTTAGTGGAATATGAATATATAACCTGTCATTTATATACTTTTATAAGCTTGGTTAATTATTTTTATACAAGGTACATGGATTAAAAAGATTTTTTTTATAATTTCAAGTTACCTACTGTCAAGGCACTCCTTTCTCCACTTTATGTCCGCATTCAAGATATTCCTTATTGAGTGGCGTAACTCAACACCGCACTCCGTCTTGTACACCAGAGCGGAGAAATGAACTTTTTCTTAGTAGGAATCAAACCCACGACCAATCAGAATTACGTTTAAACGCTGTCCCACTGAGCCACGAGGGCAAAATAACATTTAAATTCTATCAGACTAAATACTAATACAAATATATTGTGGTTGAAATGTAATAAATAACTAATTGCTATTTACATACGAGTACGTTTGTGAGTTTAATTAAATTATATTGAATTCTATAATAGTGGGGTAGAAATATATACAAAATTATAAATTATTTATAAAAATGGTATAAATCCAGCGAAAAATGGAGAACGGAGTGTCTTAACACTAGGTTCCCTCTGCCTACCCTGCTGTGTGCGGGATACAGCGTGAAACTAAAAAAAAATAGGGTCAATTAAGAGGAGGAAAAGAAAGATAAGGAAAGTGCTTGAAGATACACACAAAGGTTGTTGGTTTTTGAATTCTAAAGGCATTGCGTGTTAAGTGGCGGAACTTAACGCCGCGCTTTTCCTCGACACCAGAGCGAAGAATATGAAAATATTAAATATATCCACTCCTCGATTGTTAATCGAACTCACGACCATTCGTTTACTCTAGTTACACTTGTGCCTATGCGCCACGACTAACCTCTAGTTTGATCTGATTTATTTATTTCATAGTAATAATTTAGTTTAAAATAAGAAAATAAATCATAATATTGCATATGTAGCGAGATTCTCGTTACATATCGGGGTTACGTGCCCGTTGCTACATACAAATGGAACATCGTGAGTAAAAATAGACCAAGATTTAAACCGCTGCCATT
Source organism: Dryas iulia moderata (assembly GCA_019049465.1). Classification (NCBI taxonomy): domain Eukaryota; kingdom Metazoa; phylum Arthropoda; class Insecta; order Lepidoptera; family Nymphalidae; genus Dryas; species Dryas iulia. Next base: position 19,811,211 of record CM032415.1, on the reverse strand, counting down.
AAATCCATACTTATATTATAAATGCGAAAGTCTGTGTGTTTGTCTGTCACGCTTTCACGGCTAATCTACCGGTCCGATTTGAATGAAATTTAGAATGAAAGTAGTAAAAGTGACTGGGTCTAACATAGGCTACTTAATTTTTCAAAAATCAACCTCCGAAGGTTGCAATATAACGAAAGAGCTACGTAGTTAACGTGGCGAAGCCGCGTGTGGGCCGCTAGTACCTTCTATATATGTATTTCTGTATAAACATTATATTACTAGGGACTTGTACTTCACGCTATTTCACGCTAAAGTCAGAAAAAAAACTATCGTGTGAAACTCTCCCCTTTTTGAGAAATTGAGATATTGCGTGTTGAGTAAAATTTGGGGCCAGTCGTGGCGCAGTGGCACGAACGTGTGACTGTAAAAGCGACTGGTTGTGGGTTCGATTCCAACTCGAGGAGTGGAAATATTTAATGTTTCTATTTCCTTCGCTCTGGTATCAGAGGTAAAGCGTGGCGTTAAGTTCCGCCACTTACCACGCAATGTCTCCGTATTCGGCGGTGCATGGGGACCGGAGTGTCTTAACACTAGGTTCCGTCTGCCATTTAATACCCTTCTTATATATTTAAAAGAAATTAATAGGTATAATTATTTTAACTGGTAGAAATCGAACCCACAACACACAGTATGTTATAGTCAAATATTGCACCATTTCGATACGATGACTTCACTACTACTATTACTACATAATGTATGTATATAAACTAACCGTATTATTTTCATTGTGCCAATATTTTAATATTTTTCTAAATCTAAAAGTGTAAAGAGGCCGTCTTGGCTGAACTACGGTTGCTATCTTATGATGATTTCACTAGTACGAGTTGTAATCTACCTGCACCTTATGATACGAAAAATCCTTTTGTAAAATGTACTTGAGGTCGTCGTGGCACAGTGGGACAGCGCCTGATTATAAGTCCGATGGTCGCAGATACGATTTTCAATCGGCGTACTAATTATATTTAAATTTTCATTATGTCGCTCTGAAATGTAAGATAAAGCGCGACGTTGAGTTCTGTCGGACGGACGGAAAATGAGGGACGGAGTGTCTTGACACTAGGATCTCTCTGACTAACCCATTATACAGGAAAAAGAGTGAGGCTGCTTTCTTATGTATAATTTCATTAAATACTTAATCAAGTAAATAATAATATATGAGAATAGGTTTCATTCATATTCGTTACTTTCTTTAGAGAGAGATATTTGAAAAAAAAGTAGCCTATGTTTGACACGCGGTTTTTTACTAATTTCATTTAAAATTTCGTCCAAATCGGACCGGCCAATCTACAGCCGTGAAAGCGTGACAGACAAACAGGCAGACTTTCGCATTTATAATATAAGTACGGATTTAAAAACGACGTGGATCTCTCACGAGTCTGATTGGAAATCATAATGGAATTAAGAGTAAATATTAAACAAGCGAATTGAAAACGTGTAGTTAAAGGGCTTAACCGATTTGCTACAAATAAAATACAGTAAATACTCTTTTTTGTCTACTTTTTAAATGATTCAATATAATTTTTGATTTACTTTCCTTATGTTAAAGGCGTCGTGGCGCAGTTGGAAGCGTCTCACTGTAAGTGCTATGGTTGCGTATTTAATTCCCATTCGGGGTAGTGATTATAGATTAACTTTATTTCTTCCCTCTGGTATGTAAGACAAAGCTTAGAGTTAAATTCCTTCACTAAAAACGTCTCTAATTTAGCGGTTTCGGCAGGAACCTGTTGAACAGAGTGTACACTAGAATCTTTTTGACTTTCCTTCTATATGGGAAAAAATGTGAAGCTGCTTCTTGTTTTCAATTCTTACAAATTAAGTGAAAATTAAATCAAAATTTCATTAAAATATTTAAATATCTTTTATTTTCTTAAGAATACATAGCTATATAATATATTTTTTATTAAGAACTTATTGAAAAATAATGTCAATTTTAAAGTTTAATTTATACAGTAATGTAGTGTTAAAACACTCCGTTCTCCACTTCTCGCAAATCAAAACATTAAGTATTGAGTGGCGGAACTTAACGCCGCAATCTAATTAGTATTCTCAGTAAAATCTGAACTTACGTATCGGTTTAAACAAATAGCATGATGTGTCTTCTCTGCCTTACTAGGTACTATTTCCACCCTCGTGATTTAAAGCGAAGGCAACGAACGCTCTGCAATTATTTGCACTTCGTTAAATAACTGCATTCATTGATCAATGTAAATAGATGATGAATTAATTACCTAGATTTCAGTCTATTTTTTGTCTATGTTTTAGCTTCACGCTGTATCTCGCACACAGCAGGGTAGGCAGAGGGAACCTATTGTTAAGACACTCTGTCCCCCACTTTCCGCCTAATTTGGAGGCGTTTGCGTGTTAATTGGCGGGAGATAACACCGCGCTTTGCCTCACACCAGAGTGAAGTAAATGGAAATAATAAATATTTCCACTCCTCGAGTGGGATCGAACCCACAACCAGTCGTTAATAGTCACACTTTGTGCCACTGCGCCACGACTGGCCCCAAACTGGTCTAAATTTTAAGTTCTAATTTATTTTAGCGGTACCATTTATTCTGCAGAGACATACAGGCAGAGAAAGCCTAGTGTCATGACACTCTTTTGCTCCATTTTTTGAAAATTGAGAATATAAATGTGGAGACTAAGTCATCTGTGTCGTGGGCTTGGTACCCATCTCAAGCAGTTTGATTATTGTAATGACACCTTTAACAAAATGGATATTTTATAATTTATATTATTGTAACTGCATGTGCATTCGAATTTAACATCAAAGTTATAATTCTAAAATGAAAGAAGTCAATGTCTAATGACATTACCAACCTACTATTAAAGTCCTGTCAAAATTGTGTTTACCGTTCAAGAGTATAATCGGAACAAACCGACCGACAAAAATTGATAAATATGTGATTTTGGTATAGGTTTAGTACACCGTGTATACATACATAGAGTAAGACCCGGTTATTTTAATATTAACAGATAGACATTCCAATTTTGTTTATTTCTTTAGATAATGTACTAAAACTTTGGTTATTGTTTCATTCTTTAGATGTGTTTAGAATATAAAATATTTAACATTATTATTCAATAATCGATCGGATCGACGGCTCAATAGCCGTCATAGCAGCGTTCCACTGTAAAAGATGAGTTCGGGTTCGATTCCCACTCAGGGGAACGATTATTCATTATTCTTATATCTACAATACCGACAACAATCCCGCGTTCAATTCCGCCATTTAACAAACAATATCTCAATAGCGGACGGAGAGTGAAAAACGGAGTGTCTTGACGCTAGATTCACTCTCTGAAAATAAAAAAGAATTATTATTATTATTATTTCCTCAGAAGAATCTTTCCTAGAGAAAGCTAAGGCTTAACTTGCAATTTCCGCTATAAAGGAGGGCATTTTCAAATCCTACGTACCCTGAGATCGACACGGCGCGCTGCAACTACTTGCCAGTACTAACGTTTTATTTATTCTTGTATAAAACCCCTTTGCCATTGCAAAGTAAAACTGCAAACGTATTAAATCGAGTCGTATAGAGATGACACGACTCTATATAGTCGTGTATCTTTACAAATACTTAATATTTAAGTGTCTGTTGGTTTTAAAATAACCGCTTTTTACTTAATACATAATTAAACGACACATATATTAAATTACTTTGCGTTTGTACCTATGTCTGCTTATTCCGGGTTACGTCCGTAACGGCTGAACTGTTTTTGAGGTCGTTTTTGACGAGGCTTCCACTGGTGAATAGTTGATGTAATAATGACTAACTTAGGCTACCTTTATTTTAGAATTATATTGTATTTTATAAAATCCACGCGGACTAAGTTGTGAGCGCAGCTAGTTATAATAATATTACATTTTTAACATTTTATAGTGTTACTTATACACTTCAGATTATTTTTTTTTATATAAGTTCAAAAATTTGAACGCAGCGAAATTAGAACCCGCGCCTCTTGACACCCGTACAAGCACTATAACCACTAAGCCATGTTTTCTACTACCAGGCACGAAATTCTCTACGCTTATTCCACATTTATTTATTTTAAAAACTTTCCCCCAATTTCAAATTGAATTGGCAACCATCACGCGTGGAATCAAAACATTTCAATTATGTTCACAATTAAATGGCGACTACATTTTAAATCAATTATAAGAAACTATTTAAATAATAAACAAACATGGGGCCAGTCGTGGCGCAGTGGCACGAACGTGTAACTGCAAACGACTGGTTGTGCGTTCCATTCCCACTCGAGGAGTGGTAATATTGAATATTGCTTCACTCTGGTATCAGAGGTAAAGCGCGGCGTTAAGTTCCGCCACGTAACACACAATGCTTCCGAATTCGGCGGTGCGTGAGGAACGTAGTGTCTTAACACCAGGTTCCCTCTGCATACCCTGCCGTGTGCGGGATACAGCGTGAAGCTAAAAATTAAATAAATAAATAAACATTTACTATAGTGTATCGTTTAATATATCTGTTAGATCTCACGGAGGGCAGAAAATTCATTTTATTTTCATTATAGAGCATTCAGCATTCCTTAACTAAGTTGTCTCTGCAGTTTTATATTATTACCAGCCCGGCCTTGCTTCACTCAACTCTAAACGCAATTTTTGCTTCAGATAGCTTGGATTTAGTTAGACAAATAGAAAATCTGTAATTATATTGTGGAAATCTTGGTGGAGCCAGTTGTGGCACAGTGGCTCGAACGTGTGACTGTAAACGACTGGTTGTGGTTTCGATTCCCACTTGAGGAGTGGAAATATTTAATATTTCACTTCCTTCGCTCTGATATCAGAGGTAAGGTGCAGGGTTAAGTTCCGCCACTTAACACGCAATGCCTCCGAATTCGGCGGAAAGTCACTAGATTGCCTCTGCTTATCCTGCTGTGTGCGGGATACAGCGTGAAGCTAAAAAACAAAGTCTTGTTGCAATTGATATAGTTATATTTAAATAACTTTATTCATAATAAGGAAGGTATATTAAAACAATTTTTGAAAACGTATACAAGTTTAGATTTCAATTTACTCCTTGTGGAAGTCGTCCAAACGCAGTGACCACTAAGCTAAATGGAAAAAAAGCTAAGTTGTTCGTTTAAAATAATTTTCTTAACCTAATTTTAAGAACAATAAAAATCTAAATATTTATTTAAATTTGAACCTAAAACCAGAACTGATATCTGACTGACCACTAAACTTTAGTGGTAAAGCGGCAAGGCTTATAAATGAAACGTTCAACTGTCACACATAGATTTAGATAGCTTTAAAATATCTGTAGTGACAAGTTGCAACTAAGTGAACCAACTCAGAAGTCAGCTCAGACCGCAAGAAACTCAACAGCTGCTCTTTAGTAATAAACTTTTATAAAATAATTTTAAAAGCATCAAAAACACTTTTATTGTATTTTTGAGTAAAATAATAACTTTGGTTTATTTTAATAACAAAAAAAGTAACTTCAGATACCAGAAGGTAGCAAAGTGGAGTAATAGAAGTGGCATAAAGAAGAAATAATAATAATACACAATTATTTCCCATTACCATCGCGTTGACAGGCAGAAACCTGCCTCGACACTACAGCGAAGGAAGTGGAAATATTAAATATTTCCACTCCTCGAGTGGGAATCGAACCCACAACCAGTCACGTTTACAGCCACACTTACGTGTCTCTGCGCTACGACTGGCCCCTAGCCTAGAGAAATGTACATACATATTTAAGTGAGCACTAAAAATGCCAAGACTTAAAAATAATTTCACCAAAGGAAATTGGCATTAAAATATTAAAAGTAATTATTTCCCAGCGTTTATAGTGAAGTTGCAAACTTGACAGCTTTATACGTTTTTCTTCGAAAAAAGGAAAACGTCATAAAAAGTTAACTTTTTGCAACACACCTACTTGTAATATAAAAGTGAAGGTGGACTTTCTAAAATATTTAATGAAGAGAGAGAGAGAAAATTTTTAAAAGCTTTTTAGTACTTTTAGTTTCACTATATACCTAATTAATTATATTAACTAGTTAGTCAGTCGGGGCAGGTCGTGGCGTTTGATATAGTTTAAAAGCCATATATTTGTCTTATATATTTATTCCTTAGCCTCACTCTTTTTTTCGCGTAATAAACTATTCTACTGTCTTAACACTCCGCAGTCTTTCACCGAATCACTTTACACTTTGAGTGGCGGAACTAGAGCGGAGAAATAACAATAATTGAATCACTAAGATCATTAATATTCACTACGTGAGAATCGAACCCACAGGCACCGCATAAACACACAAACACCACGTCTCTTGCAGTATTTCTTTAATACAAGTTAAAATTAGATTTAATAACTATTTATCTAAGGTAATTGCCCCGTCAGGACGTCACGTAGCAGTGCAGCGCGAACCCTCTCCTTGAAAGAGGCTTAAATTCTCTGAACAATTTAAAACGATCTTGTTAAAATGCAGTGCACTTGAACTGCAGGTCGAAAGTGAGTTAAGCCTTCAAGACCGTTCACTCGAGTTATTCGACTCGATCTAAGTATAATAATAGCTATTTATAACGTTGAAAAAGGCGCATGATGCGTGGCTCAGTGGTAAGAGTGCCTGGACGGTATACAGGCGCCGTTCTAATCCAGCTGCGTTCAAATTTTTATACGTTTTCTTTAAATGTCTTTTTTAATTTTCCTAAGTGTGGAATAACACTTTAGAAATGTTTAAAAGTATTTAATTAATAGCATTCTCTCTTGCAAAAGGATTGTTCGTAGAATAATCTTTCAGTAGCAGAAATTTGTAAAAATCTCTCTACAGAGATGCTAACAACAAAAATAAATTGTAATAAAGCGTGTAAGAATTTCAAGTCAAGCGGTTTAGCTTTTTCATATAAACTTTTATCCGTTATTTCAACCCTTTGGAGATTGATTTTTGAAAAAATAAGGAGCCTATGTTAGACCCAGTCATTTTTACTACTTTCATTCTAAATTTCATCCAAATCGGACCTGTAGATTAGCCGTGAAAGCGTGACAGACAAACACACAGACTTTCGCATTTATAATATAAGTATGGACAGTATAGCTGGACTATTATGGTTCTACGTCAGGTGTTCTCTTCAAAATCTATTACAGCCTAAGTCTTGCCCAAGCTTAAAAACTATATATAAAGAACGATTTCATTCAAACCTGCGCAGTAATTGTGAAGACGTCCTCTCTCTGTAATAGACACCATGTGTGCAATAGACACCTGCACGGTGAATCCACAGTAAATACCTCCTAGACATTTTAAGGAGTTTCGTCTCTTGGCAACAGGTTCATATGTCATTGTTCACAAAATATGCTAAACACATAAAAATGTGTACAATCATTATCATTTTTTTACACTAGGTTATCTCACTACTCTGCTATCCGGGAAAGAGCGTGAAGCTACAAAAATGTAAGAAAACTAAAAGAAACTGTAGCAGGAAGTAAAAATAAATAAAAACTTGTATTATCTCGGCCCTTTTGTCAGTTCATTGTAAAGCAGTCGGAATGAACGGCACGTAGGTGAGGGACATCCTTTTTTCTTTCACCTTTCTATATTGAGACAGCATACTTCGTTAACCTTCCTGGCCAGTCGTGGCCCAGTGGCACAAGCGTGTGACTGTAAACGACTGGTTGTGGGTTCGATTCCCACTCGAGGAGTGGAAATATTTAATATTTCCATTTTCTTCGCTCTGGTGTCGAGGTAAAGCACGGCGTTAAGTTCCGCCACTTAACACGCAATGCCTCCGAATTCGGCGGTGCGTGGGGAACGGAGTGTCTTAACACTAGGTTCCCTCTGCCTACCCTGCTGTGTGCGGGATACAGCGTGAAGCTAAAAATCTTCGTTAACGCCCTGGTCTCAAATGCGGAGTGGCATTATATAACGGTGGTTATGAGTTTGATTTTCACTTATATTTAAGTTGTTTTTCCATCTTCATGTTTTTTCCAGCATACCAGGGTAGTCAGAGAGAACTTAGTGTCAAGACTCTCCGTCCTCTACTTTCCACCGGAAATACTTGGTGTTGAGTGATGAAATTTAACGCAGCGCTTTGTCTCAGACACCAGAGAGAACAAATGAAAATTTAAATATTATCATTCCCTCGAGCGGGAATCGAACCCATTGATATCGCTTTTGTAATAACGCAAACTGTGCTACGACACCCTTATGTTTTGAAAAAGTCAATATCTGTATTTTGTAAATTAAATAGCAGCATCAAGTTACGTAACACACAATATCTGAAAATAGCCATAAGACGGAAAACGGAATAAATGGTCACTATATAGATTATCTATCTAAGATAGATAGATAAAATTAAAAATCTAGACTGAAATACAGTCTAGTACACTACTGCGATAACATTTGCGAATACGTAACGACGCGACGCGACGCTCAGAGAAAAGTTACGTAACCTCGCCGGCTGCGAGTGTTGATTTTGTAGATTCATAATTAATTTACACGTACAGAAAGATGTAATGATACTGCAAATATATATATTTTATTATATATATATATATATATATATATATATATATATATATATATATATATATATATATATATATATATATATATTTTATTATATATCGACGACGGAAAACGTATTTGCTGTAAGTAAAAAAAGTACAGTTGAAATAAAGCAGAAAAAGTTTGAAAAAAAAATCGTCGATATGAATGAAGTCTATAATTGAAGCCGTCGTGGTGCAGAGGGACAGCTCTGACCGTAAACACGATGGTTGGGGATTCGATTCCCTTTCAGGGAACGATTATATTAAATTTTTTAATTTCTCTGGTACCAATACAAAGTAAGATGTTGAGTTCCGCCACTTAACACGCAATGTCTCTATTTAAGACGGACAATTAAAGACGGAGTGTTTTGACACTAGTTTATCTCTGGCTACCCCGGTATGTGGGAAACAGCGTGTATCTATTTTTTTATATATTATGTATATGTACCTCTACATTACCTAGAGTCTGAGCAGTAGCTCGGTATGTATTATGAATTGATTGGGGAAGAGGGCTATTATATAATATGGCACGTGCCATGTAAATTATTGTAAATATTTAAATATTGTATTTTATTACTCTCTTTTTAAGCAATTTAATATAAAAACTGCATACAAGTCTTTTTTTACTTCGTCTTACTGTAAAATGATAAAATAGTGATGATACTTTATGCTGGGTCTTTCGATATATACTACAGATATAGATTTAGATATATTTTTTTAGCTTCACACTGTATCCCGCACACAGCAAGGTAGGCAGAGGGAACCTAGTGTTAAGACACTCCGTTCCCCGCTTTCCGCCGAAGTTGGAGGTATTGCGTGTTAAGTGGCGGAACTTAACGCCGCGCTTTTCCCCGAAACCAGAGCGAAGAAGATGGAAATAATAAATATTTCCACTCCTCGAGTGAAAATCGAACCCACAACCAGTAGTTTACAGTCACACGCTTGTGCCACTGCGCCACGACTGGCCCCAATACATTATTTTTCAATAGTACACATTTAGTATGTTTCACGTGTAACTTGTGTTCCTGACGCTGTATTGTATAACTGTTTAGCGTTGCTTTATCTCTTTACCAGTTAATTAGCACTTACATATATCTAAGAGCTGAGTGTACTTTGATACGGTCCTCTTGTATACCGTCTTGTAGTCTGTAGAAGTAATTTGAACGATAATATGCATTGTTATGAGATGTTCTTAGCTATAAATGGCTTTATTTTAGTGAACAAATGTTATTATTAAACAAATAAGCAAATGTTATGACACTCCGTTCCCCAGTTTCCGCCGAATTCAGAGGCATTCCGTGTTAAGTGGCGGAACTTACCGTCGCACTTTACCTCTGATACCAGAGCGAAGAAAATGGAAATATTAAATTTTTCAACCCATATAACGTGAATACGGGATACAGCGTGAAGCTAATATAAAAATTCTTTTTTTTATTAGCTTCACGCTGTATCCCGCGCACAGCTGGATAGGGAGAGGGAACCTAGTGTTAAGTTACTCCGTTCCCCACGCACCGCCAAATTTTGAGACATTGAGTGTTAAGTGGCGAAACTTAACGCCGCGCTTTGCCTCGACACCAGAGTGAAGGAAATGGAAATATTAAATGTTTCCGCTCCTCGAGTGAGAATCGAACCCACAACCAGTCGTTTACAGTCACACGTTCGTGCCACTGCGCCACGACTGGCCCCAAAATCTATTTAATTCACTAATAAATAAATAACAAAAATCTCTTCTACTTATTGACCCCTAATTAAAAGTTATTTCCCAGATACTTTGCAGTTAGTATTCTTGGTAATATTTTCTTTGGGTGAACGAAAGCCGGACGCGGTCAAAGCAAAGTAGCAATGTAAATTAGTTCGACGCTGGCCATCCTTGATGCAGATCTTTTAATATAAATAATATTAGTTAGAAAGACTGACTGACTTGTGCTTTTTGATGCTTGGGGCCAGTCGTGCCGCAGTGGCGCGAACGTGTGACTGTAAATGACTGGTTGTGGGTTCGATTCCCACTCGAGGAGTGGAAATATTTAAAATTTCCACTTCTGCCGCTCTGATATCAGAGGTAAAGCGCGGCGTTAAGTTCCGCCACTTAACTCGCAAGCCTCCAAATTCAGCGGAAAGTGGGGAACGGAGTGTCTTAACACTAGGTTCCCTCTGCCTACCCTGCCGTATAGCGATGGTTGTGGGTTCGATTTCCAGTCGGGGATATGATTATATTTAAATTTTCATATTTTCGCTCTGTTACCAAAGACAAAGTGCGGCGTTGAGTTCCGCCACTCAACACACAGTTTCGATTACAGACGTAAGAGTGACATAACACTATATTCTTTCTGGGGAAACAACGTGAAGATGAAATCAAACACTGGTTTTAAATTAATCTTGAAATTCACTCGTAATAGTAAAATTCAATAGATTCTGTTTATGATACCGAGTTAATTGCTTATTGGCTTTTATTAAAGCAGTTAAGAAAAGGAACCTTTATAATGTAGCGCTTTCTATAGATTGTAATTATTTATACGAAATATAATACACCGTAGTAGCCCAGAGGCACATAAGTGTGACTGAAAACGGGACCGGTTCGATTCCCACTCGAGGAGAGAAAATATTTATTATTTCAATTTTGATGCAGCCGGAAGCTAAAATAAACAGTGCTGCCATAGCAAGTCAATTAGGATACTTTTTTTTTGTAATTTAATTTATATCTCTACGGACATAAGGTCTGTAAAATATTTTTTTTCTTTTTTATATAAATTCCTTTTTTGTTTCACAATATCAGAACTTAAAACTAAGTAAACTTTAAGTAGGTTTATAAAATATACCCTAGAAGAGTAAAGCGCGGCGTTAAGTTCCGCCACTTAACACGCAATGCCTTCAAATTCGGCGGAAAGAGGGGAACGGAGTATCTTAATACTAGGTTCCCTCTGCTTACCCTGCTGTGTGCGGGATACAGCGTGAATCCCTAAGAGAGTCAAATTTATTTTAGTTTTCAATATTAATCTAATCTTTTAAATATTAAATATAACTAGCATTCATTACATTAATATCACTTACTTTGCAATTGAGATACTTATTACTATCATTCATTGTAAAAACTAAATGTAACAAGTTAACAGCAAGAAGTGAGCTGTAAAGTTTTATTTCCGCGGTTTTTCCATGTGTTGTTTATATACAGTTGTTTCAAGGTCGTTTAATAAATTTCTTTGTATATCGAGTTATATTATTTAAAAGTATTTACTACTAGCATCCGTACGTACCTTCGCCCGCGTGAGATTCACAACTATAGTTATTTCATGTTTTCGACGGTGTATGTTCCTCTCAAGTTAAGCAGGTAATATTTTTTTGGTCAATTGTTGAAATAAATAGCTAAGAACGCGTCATATACTATATTCTTGAGAACATTCCTGAAAATCGGTCCAGTGGCTTGGATTTGTCATATGTGCTTGCACCACCTATTTAGAACGTTCCAGGGTTGATTTTAAAAAAAAAATACATCTCATATGTTTGTCCCGGAATTTTAACTATTTTCGTTCCGAATTCCATCCAAATGGTACCGGTGGTTTAGCCGTAAAAGCGTAACCAACAGACAGACTTTCACGTTAATAATACTAAATAAACTAGTATGGATTTTGGTTAATTGTAATTAGAAACTACAGGTCACGTTTAACAGCTTGTTATTTGTCGATCAATTTAATAGTTTGAAACGCTTAATCCTTGGAACGACGCATTGGAACTACCTGCTTCTATTTAAAAGGCTAAAATTAAATAGCTTCACGCTATATCCCGCACACAGCAGGGTAGGCAGAGGGAACCTAGTGTTAAGACACTCCGTTCCCCACTTTCCGCCGAATTCGGAGGCTTGCGTGTTAAGTGGCGGAACTTAACGCCGCGCTTTACCTCGACACCAGAGCGAAGAAAATGGGAATATAATTTCCACTCCTCGAGTGGGAATCGAACCCACAACCAGTCGTTTACAGTCACACTCTTGTGCCACTGGGCCACGACTGGCCACATATATTGAGTGAGTTCAAATATAACATGTTAAGTTGAACTTATCCATACTTATATTACAAATGCGAAAGTCTGTCTGTTTGTCTGTCAAGCTTCCACGGCTAATTTACTGGTCCAATTTGGATGAAATTTAGAATGAAAGTAGTAAATTATCCCGGGTCCAACATATGCTTCTCATTTTTTTTTAAAAATCGACCTCTAAAAGATTGAAATACGACATGAAAGTTTATATGAAAAATCGAAAACGCTTGACCGATTGTAATGAATTTTGGAATAAATATAGTTAATAACCCAAGGTTAAACATAGGCTACTTTATTTTTCAAAAATGTACCCTCGAGGGCAGCAATATAACTAAACAATCATGTAGTCCACACGGCGGAGCTGCGAACAGGTCGCTAGTATTAAATACATGAACATTCTCATAAACTTGTTTAAGTGAGTCAGTTCTTTAGTTATGACGCTTCGATGTAGTAGAGTATTTAATAGTAATAAACTCTTTATTTCAGATAATACATTTATATGAGTTAGTTACACTTTCAAACTTATGTATCTAATGTTAGTACATTCAACAAACTTAAAGAATATAGAAAAAATTAAGTTAAAATAAAATTCATAAAATGCAAACTGCTCATAAAATTTAATTAACCGAATTCATTACATACAAATTAAGAAATTAAGTCAAAAATTTAAATTAATTAATGTTATTTATCACTTCGTTAACATCGTGTTAGAAGAGAGAACATAAACGAAGAAGAGAAATTACACTATTTTAGATTATAAGTTGAAAATAATTATTATTAATAATTCATGCTTTTGAGTCCTATATGCCTGAAAAGTTGTATGCACTGAAAACCCTGTTTATTTTTTTATTTACATAATTATGACCCACTACAAATCCTGTGAAATTGATTTAGTTTTATTGAAATTAATGAAGCCAGCGCAATAAAAAGATATTTAATAATCGTACAATATTTAATCATTTTTTTTTTAGCTTCACGCTGTATCCCGCACACAACAGGGTAGGCAGAGGCAACCTAGTGTTGAGAGACTCCGTTCCCCACTTTCCGCCGAATTCAGAGGCACTGCGTGTTAAGTGGTGGAACTTAACGCCGCTCTTTGCCTCGACACCAGAGCGAAGAAATATTAAATATTTCTACCCGAATATAATGAGAATCGAACCCCCAACCAGTCGCTTTACAGGCACACTCTGTGCCTTTGCGCCAGGACTGGCCCCGATCATCATTTATTTCATTATTTATTTCCGGAAAAACAGTAAATAAACGATTTCCCTCTTCACAAAAAAAAACTGAACGATAACTGGCGCAGAATAATTAGCCAAAATAAAAATCAACAGACCACTTTGGAGTCGTCAACGAAATTGCCGTGCAATTTGCATGATTCGCTTTAACAAACGCTCAAAGCATGTGCCGCATGAGAACATGCCGTAATTGTTACTGTGCGTGTTCTACGCGAGATCACTCTCAAACGATCGAAAAATGATAACGACTGGGGTAAAGTAGAAAGAGTATGATCGAGGTACCTGTAAGGCTATTGGTATTTGAAATAAGATGCGGTGGTAATGGATGCGGTGTTCAGTAGAAAAAATATTTTTTTTAGCTTCACGCTGTATCTTGCACACAACAGGGTAGATGAGGGAACGTAGTGTTAAGACACTCCGTTCTCCACACACCGCCGAATTCTAGAGGAGTAACTTTTTAGATAAGCATTATTCTGATTCATCAACAGCTATTGCCGTGTTGAGTATGCTTGTATGCACTGAACATGCATTAATTGAAGAGACTCGTGTAATCCGCTTAATGTTCTGGAGAACGGCGTTGGGAATAACTTGGTAACTTCATAAAACTTATGCTTCACTTGGGAGAGTTTACTTTCGTCGGTGTCGCTACGTATTAGGAATGTGTTGATGCACACGATGGTTTTGGTTCGGATGTTTGAGTTGTACTCCTGGTTATTGGTTCAATTTTTTTAGTTGTGCTTCAAAAAGTTACCATGAAAAACCCATTATCATAATGGTGACAATACTCCTCGTGCGAACATTTTTCTCTGTTTGTAAATTTCTTAGGTCCTAGGTCCTTAATTAAATTAATTTAGTCCTTCATTAATTTAAGGACCAAATTAATAAATTTGGACCTTAATTTTCTTATACTATGTAATACCATGTTGATTCTACCTAGACTTATATATTAATGGACTAAAATTTTCTTAAACTATGTTAAAATTGAAGCAAATAAAATAATATAAAAATAAGATTTTCACCAGAATGTAAATTCCGTTGGCATCAACATTTGTGAATATTGTAAAGATCACTTTGTTAAGAGGCTCGCTAATTACGTATTGTTCAAACTTTACATTAAAAATACATGGTGCTGTATAAAATTTACTTCAACACGAGATAAACACGAGCTTGAATTATTAAAATTTTAATGTAATTTATTTTGTGAGAGAGAATTTTCTCCTACATATTTATAATTATGAAGTGAACTTACAAAAGCTTTGTAAGAAAATGTAAAGCTTGCGCTGACCTTTTGCTGGTTGTTTATAACTCTTCTTGCTTATTTCCGTTTAGTAGAGTATAGAAATCTAGGACATAGAGGATAAAAGACATTTAGAAAGCGTGCAATAATTTGAATGCAGCGGGATTCGAACCCGCGCCAGCTGAATACCGTCCAGGCACTCTTACCGCTGAGCCATGCGTTTCGCTGAGAAAATCTTATATGCTCTATAATAACTTATTTTTGTTGTTAGCATCTCTTTATACTTCTTATTTTACTTATTTTTCTAAATGTTTTTTTAAATTTTCCTAAGTGTAGAATACCACTGTAAAAATGTTTAAAAGCATAGAGGGTAACTTAGTGTTTAGATACTCCATTCTCCACTTTTATTATCAATTTCTTAAAATACCATCGTAATTTAGTAGGATAGTGATCTGACTGTAAACGTGATTGGACTCGGAATCGATTCCCACTGACGTGAATGTTTATGTGTCTAGGACAAAGCGCGGCGTTAAGAACCGCCACTCTACTCATAATGTCTCCGTGTTGGCTGAAGTGGAGAAAGGATATAGTTATCTTTACATTGTATAAAGTAAAGTCGCTTCCCATATCTGTCTGTATGTATGTAAACTTAGATCTTCAAATCTACGCAACTGATTTTGATGCGGTTTCTTTTAATAGATATAATGATTCAATAGGAATATTTATATATATAATACATGCATAATATAGTAGAGAACTTTGATAACTTTAGAATTTTCTAATGTGATGTCTATGTGTCTATAGTGAAATAGTTGTGTAGTTCACGCAGGCGAAGCCGCGAGCGGGACACTAGTAGAAGGTAGTTATAATACAAGCTGTCCTCGGCGTAGTTCGTATGAGCTTGTAACAGTGTAGGCCGCGGCATGTCGTGACATAGAACCGCCTAAATAATTTAAAAGAACAACGTCTTGTTCCATTTAAATATCGATTTCTGTATTCTTTTGTTGTTCTTTGAATGGAGTTACTTAGTTTTTGTTTGGAAGTTTCATAAATCTAACTTAAATACAAAATGTTCTTTCTATAAATACCCATTCGAAAGAGTGATTATATTTAAATTTTCAGTTCCACCACTTAACACGCAGTGTCTACATTCCGGGTAGAATGTTGAGTGTCTTGACACTAGGTGCTCTGACTACTCCACTGTGCGGGAAAATGCGTGAAGTTGCTTGTGTTTATAAATATGCTATTACAAGCACTTATAAATATGCAAGAAATACACTTATTCAGAGAAACTTAGCAGTTGCTCTTTTGTACAAATGAATAAAATTAGAGTGTATTTTTTTAAAAAACGATACATATTCTAAAATCTAATTTTGTGCAATATTTGTCTGTCTGTTTGTTCCGGTTGGACCGATTTTGACGAGACTTTCACTGGCAGATAGCTCATGCAATCCATACTTCCATACTTATATTATAAATGCGAAAGTCTGTGTGTTTGTCTGTCACGCTTTCACGGCTAATCTACTGGTCCGATTTGGATGAAATTTAGAACGACAGTAGTAAAAGTTGCTGGGTCTAATATAGGCTACTTATTTTTTACAAAAACCAACCGCTAAAGGGTTGAAATAGGGGATGAAAGTTTATATGAAAAATCTAAACCGCTTGACCAACTATAATGAATTTTGGCGTAAATATATTGATAACCTAAGCTTAAACATAGGCTACTTTGTTTTTCAAAAATCCATCTCCAAGGGTTGCAATATAACGAAGCCGTTATGTAGTTCACGCGGCGAAGCCGCGAGCGGGCCGCTAGTAGGGAATAACTAAGGCTATTATTATTTTAGAATTCGCAAGCACAGCTTGACGAGATGCCTTTATTAACCAGAAGCTTCCCAAGCGAGCGTCAACAACCGTATAATTCTACGTAACATCAGCACAGTATTCTTAGACATAATATAACATTTGAAAGTCAAAGCTAAGTTAGTGTTACGTGCTATAGGTAGGTGTTAGACAAACGAAGGGGGGCGCAGGAGGCGGCGGGGGTTCCCACAGGCGCCGCAGTCAAAGAGCACCGTGTCACGTTCATTTTAAATACAAGTTTTGGTGTCAGTTTAGTCTTTTCTGGTATTAATTAGGCGAGCTTAGTATATGCAGGTATATATTATAGAAGTAGTTGTAGTATTTGTACTGATTGTAATCGTAATTGGTCATGGGCTAGATTTATAATCGGGGGTGATTTGTATCTATATTATTTGATACCCGGTTCGGTACATGTACATGTTTCAGTATAATAAACTAACTTATATGTATTCGTTCAATGCGTTTGGAGTATTTGAACATATGACTTATCGCTTATAGCGGTTAGACAGTTTTCGAAAAGTAGGCAAAATGCTGCTTTTAGTTTCCAATCAACACGCAATGTTTTGATTTCGGGCAGAAAATGGAGAACGGAGTGTCCTAAAACTAACTTCTCATTGCGCTTATAAGCGAGAAAAAACGTGATAATTTGATTTTTTATGTATATAATGTTCAGAGCATCTCCTGGAAGGAATTCCAAATATTTTTATTGCTTTGGGCTATGTACGTACGAGCGTATGTCGACAAAATGCGGCTATAAGTTGTGTTACCTTAA
The DNA here is from genome assembly GCA_019049465.1 of Dryas iulia moderata. Lineage (NCBI taxonomy): Eukaryota > Metazoa > Arthropoda > Insecta > Lepidoptera > Nymphalidae > Dryas > Dryas iulia. Next base: position 19,793,529 of record CM032415.1, on the reverse strand, counting down.
TTGAATCACCTTGTTCGTGTATGAAAGTGGAAAATAAAGTCCTCTTTACTTCTTTACACTTTACAAACACTTGCAATATAAAAACACCTGGAAATAATAATAATAATTAATTTATTTATATCTCACAATGCTTGGTCTTAAAATAACACTTTACAAAAACGTGTAAATAATTAACGGAAAAAGAAGCCATTGTGAGAGACTGGTGTCCGTACTGGGTAAGAAACCTGTTTTACAGATCACCAGCCACTCATCCTATATTATAAAGTAAAAAAGAAAAGCCAGTCGCCAGTGTGGCCAGTCGTGGCCCAGTGGTACAAGCGTGTGACTGTAAACGATTGGTTGTGGGTTCGATTCCCACTCGAGGAGTGGAAATATTTAATATTTCCTTTTTCTTCGCTCTGGTGTCGAGGTAAAGCGCGGCGTTAAGTTCCACCACTTAACACGCAATGCCTCCGAATTCGGCGGAAAGTGGGGAACGGAGTATCTTAATACTACGTTCCGTCTGCCTACCCTGCTGTGTGCGGAATACAGCGTGAAGCTGGAAAAAAAAACAAAAGGCAATGAAATAAATACGTACATATCGCTCATAATGTGCGATTTTCGTTAACGAATTACTCTCAGCTGCTACGTGTTCAATAACAAACGACTTAAACTCGTGATAAATACAGGGTTTATTCAATTTGAACAATAACCAGTTGATAAGTCGCTTACATCGCTACGCTAATCGCTTTGATCAATTTCAAAATTTACATTTATTATATCAGCCTTTAATGCTATCGGCCTTTAAGACCATCGTGACTCAGTGGGAAGACTAACTGGTAATACGGTTGGTTGTGGGTTCGATGGATATGGACTAGAAACTCGAGGAAATGATTGTATTTATAGATATGGCGTTTAGCCACTCAACACACATTATTCGATTTCGGAGGGAAAGTGAAGACGATAGTAGTTTAACACTAAATTCTCTTTGGCTATACTCCTTTGCAGAAAACCAGGGGAAATCTTATTTTTTGCCTAGCTGGGTGTTTCGAATAGCCTTAGCTGCTAGCCTTTGTCTAGCCATAGATGAAATAAGATTGTGGATTATTTAAGTAAATTAGTAATGTTATTTTTTATGTAACAGACTTAGATTGTTTTAAATTTTGGAAACGTGCTAATTAATGCGTTTAGTGTGCTTGAACACATGGCTTATCGCTCAGGGCGGACTATTTTCAAGAGACGGGAGTTCAAATCCCGCTACATCCAAATTTATATACGTTTTCTAAAAGCATACAATTTACCATTCTTATTTAAATGACTAATAATTATAAAGAAGGTTTTAAAATTCACAATGGCGATTGCAATCAGTGCCTCCATTCTGAAAGATTATAATTTAGTTAACACGCCGAAAAATGTGAAATTGGCTCACGACCTTCACGTAAAGACGATTACTAAAGTGAACTGCCGTTATTAGCTCCCCTTGAGGGGGCTATGGGACCCGCCCTCGTGGGCTTGCTTTCAAAACCTTTTCATTCCTCCACTCGTTCAGATTCCATTGGGGAAAGGGTGCCATAAGTTTACTTTTTTTTTTATTTATTTATTTATTTCATTGGCCAGTGGTAATTAGGTACATGGTTTTTAGGGTCACGCTTTATCTCGCATACAGCAGGGTAGGCAGAAGGTGTCTATTGTTAAGACATTTTGTTCCCTATTTTCCGACGAATTTTGAAGGCATTGCGTGTTAATTGGCGGAACTCAACGCCGAGCTTTATCTCGACATCATAGCTAAGAAAATGGAAATATTTAATATTTCAATTCCTCGACTGGGAATCGAACCTACAACCAATCGCGTTTACAGTCACTTAGTGCCCACACGCCACGACTGGCCTCCATTTCTTATCTATGTAAATAATATATTAAGTTTAATATAATATATTAAGTTTAATATATTATTTACATAGTTAACTAACATAATATACGAACAAGAAAGCTAAAGTTCTATAGTAAGTACTTTAGAAAAGCTTCAAAGCTAAGTTTTCAAAGACCACGTGCTGTAATATTTAAGCTGGTTTCGATAGATCGTTTCAGATTCTGAGAGCCGGGTAATAAAATTATTATAACGTCATCTATCCGGTATTCAAGTCCTAAAAGTCGGGGAATATGTGTGAACCACATCAATTTTTGTTTAGTCAGAAAATAATATTAATTTCTTTTTTTTTAGCTTCACGCTATATCCCGCACACAGCAGGGTAGGCAGAGGGAACCTAGTGTTAAGACACTCCGTTCCCCACTTTCCGCCGAATTCGGAGGCTTGCGTGTTAAGTGGCGGAACTTAACGCCGCGCTTTACCTCAACACCAGAGCGAAGAAAATGGAAATATAATTTCTACTCCTCGAGTGAGAATCGAACCCACAACCAGTCGTTTACAGTCACACGCTTGTGCCACTGCGCCACGACTGGCCACGTGTTATTAATTATTTGATTTAAATACTTTTTTGATTTTCTTTTTTTAAAATAATGTTGTTGTATATGTGTATATTATAAATAGTAAGTGTGAATGTAAATGTTACTGGTTGTAGATTTGATTCCTATTCGAGGGACGGATTGTTATTAAATTTTCATTTCTTCCATCTAGTACCAAAGACAAAGCGCCGTGTTGAATACCGACGCTCAAACCTCAATGTCTCGATATTAGGAGGAAAGTGGAGAACACATCCAAGTGTCCATCTAGTGTCTTGCTTCTCTCTCTGTCTCTCTGTCTACTGAAAAAAATATTCCTTAATATTAAATAAATACTATCATTTTGAACTATTTTGTACTACAACTCGCGTCCAAAAAAAAAAGAAGGGAGTTCATCGGACATCTAAATTACAAACAGGATGTACGTATGTATGTACTCGTACATGAACGTACAACAAAGTAGGAACATTAATGAAAACAGTGAATGTTTTTATTTCACATCAACTACGTTGATATAAGCGAGGCTAAAAGTACATTTTTAGAATTTCCACTATCAAGTTTTATATTCAATGCTGAATGTATCTTCTTTTTTTAGCTTCACGCTGTATCCCGCACACAGCTGGGTAGGCAGAGGGAACCTAGTGTTAAGACACTCCGTTCCTCACTTTCCGACGAATTCGGAGGCATTACGTGTTAAGCGGCGGGACTTAACGCCCCGCTTTGCCTCGGTACCAGAGCGAAGAAAATGGAAATATTAAATATTTCCACTCCTTGAGTGGGAATCGAACCCACAACCAGTTATTTAAAGTCACACGTCTGTGCCACTGCGCCACGAATGGCTTCTATATGTATATAGTTTTAATAATACATGTTGTGACATGACAATGCGCCTATCAACACTATGTCACGAATTCAGGCGGAAAGCAGAGAATATGACACTAGATTCCCTCTGTCTACCCTGTTAGGCAATATACATATATCGTTGATTTAAAAATATCTTAAATAAAACAATCCACTGAACTGAATTGCAACCCCAAACCATCGCAGTCGGTCAAAAACATACCAATTTCGTCACAAAATCATCAATTTTCAAAATAATTAATGAAATTCTAAAACAGTCTCCCTTTTCCAGAGCTCGTTCCTAATACATTAAACTTGAGTTATGCCGTAAAATATTAAGAACATCTTCATTTTTATTTATCTTCAAACTCTGAGCAAGATGGAACAAAGGCTATTTGTTATCTCTAAGAAACAACCAACGGGAATGCTTACTATTTTTACAAATAATCTCCGGGCGCCAAATTTTCTAAGAAAATGCACTCGAGCATAAAAAAAACTATAAAACTTTAAGATATTACTAAGTTAGCGTCGCTGTTTATGTTGCTTATTGTTTTACGACGTTGTCCCAGATTCGATGTTAGGTTAAGACTATTTCGTATATAAAATTATGACAGTAGGAATAAAAAACAGTTGAATTGAACTTCCACTTTGAAAGTCGCTTAAAAAAGCTTCAAGCTTTATCCTGCATAGCAGGGGTCAGAGAAAACATAGTGACATTACACTCTATTTTTCGTTTTCGTCTGAAATCGAAGAAGGGAGTTATTTGTGGAGTTAATCATTGATTAGTTACATTATTTTTGTAACCTAAATGAACGGAGAGTGGGAATCGAGGTCTCTTAAAAGTTACTTACCGTTCCTTGTCTACTTTGCAAAATGTGACAGTTGAGTAGTTTTTCTATTTTATCTATAATTTTTGAACACGCTTCACGCTGTATCCCGCACACAGCAGGGTAGGCAGAGGGAACCTAGTGTTAAGACACTCCGTTCCCACACCGCCGAATTCGGAGGCATTGCGTAATAACGGCGGAACCAAACGCAGCGCGTTGCCTCGACACCAGAGCGAAAGAAAATGGAAATATTAAGTATTTTCTCTCCTCGAGTGGGAATCGAACCCACAACCAGTCGTTTACAGTCACACGCTTGTGCCACTGCGCCACGACTGACCCCACATAATAAGCTTACCATTTGAATTAGAAAAAAAATTGTAAAATATTATTTAAAATTTAAATTGAATTAAGGCTAAATGTCACAGAGTAATTCGAACGTGGTTACCTACACGCGATAGAGGCTCGTTAGGCTTGAATATTAGAAAATGTAACTCCAATTGTTCAAATTACCTCACTTTATATGCACTCGCATTACTTATGCACCAGAGAAGGCTTAGTTTCAAATGAAACTGCTTTAACTGGATTAATCGAGTATTTTTTTTGGTATTGGAAAACAGGTAGCTTACCAAAGTATTACCAACGGATTGCTATAAGTGTTCGAAACGTCGGATTTCCTAAATTTGTATTTTTAAATACTTTCTTTTCTTTTTTTTAGCTTCACGCTGTATCCCGCACACAGCAGGATAGTCAGAAGGAACCTAGTGTTAAAGCACTCCGTGTCCCATTTTCTGCTGAATTTTGGAGTTAAGTGGCGAAACTTAACGCCGCACCTTGACACCAGAGACACTAGTGTTAAAACACTCCGTTTCACATTTTCTGCTTATTTTTGGAGGTATTGCGTGTTAAGTGGCGGAACTTAACACCAGATGAACCAGTGCCCATCGCGAGCAAAATAAAGCGATGACCTAACCCACTGAGCCACAATGTCAAATACAAGAATAACGTTTAAGAGTTTAATATTGTTTGCAAACGAACGCCGCATGCAAACTCTAATAAAACCCTTATCGAATTCCGAGGATCCCGTCCGTGTAGAGAACTGCTAGTTTTCTGATACTGTTACAAAAATTATATAACGGATGTTAGATTTTTTTCCCCTATTTACTTGATATTTTGGATAATTCACACGATATCTTTATATATTGTAGCCTATGCTTTATTCTGATGTATCTATACTTATATTATAAATGCGAATGTCTGTGTGTCTGTCTGTCACGATGTTTTTTGTGGCATATATATATTTGATAATCCAAGGTTAAACATAGGCTACTTTTTTGCTACTTTTTTTATAAAAATCGAATCAACCGAGGGCAATATACCGAAAGAGCCACGTAGATCATGCGAAGAAGCCGCGAGCGGGCCGCTAGTAAGCTATATTATTGTGAAGTTTTGTTCAAACTCGGAAAGCAGTTCTGCTGAGAAGAGCCGGCCAAAAACTCAGCATTTGCTCTATTAAATATAAAAATTATAATTTTATTATTTGATACAATGGTTAGCTAACGGGCATTGGACTCTAATAAGATTCATTACACGCATTTTTATCCTTTAAATACTCTTCTACATAACAATAAGCCTTACTTATTAAAGTATTTTTTGAACGATGATTTTGAATTTCGCTAGTGGTAAAACAAGCTGTGGAATTTTATTATGTATGCGTATACTCCGACCCATAAAAGATTTATTTATTCACCTTTTGGAGGCGACAACGTGGCGTTAAAATCTATTCAAAAGTGTAACAAACATCCATACAAACTTTCGCGTTTATAATATTTGTAAGATTTGCCTGCTAGATTGTTTTTTAGTGTGTTCGGTTGGTTGCTGCCATGAGGCTGTTAAATATAAATAAATAAATTATGTAGGTACGTTAGCTTAAAACTTCTTTATAATAAAGGTTATGCTACGCGAGCGAAACCACGGGTAACGGCTAGTTCAAGATGTCACAAAAACTTTGAAGAAATTATTAAAAAAATAATAGCGCTTTATTTGTACAAACAGAATTAGCAAAGTAAAGTTTATGGCTGAGGAAATACCCTCTTTCCAAAAGTAAATATGTGAATATATTTTTCAGATTTAAGTTAATGTTTTCAATTGTAATTCAAGTATTTAGATGATTCCCACTCAAAAGAATGGTTATTTGATTTTTATTTTTCTTCACTCTTGTACCAAAGACATGACACGGCGTTGAGTTCCGCCACTCAACACGCAACGTCTCGATTTCGGGCGGAAAGTGGGACGGAGCGTCTCAAAGTTGGACTTTCTTTGACCACGCTATGCAGAAAACGCGTGAACTTGTACTGACATAAATAAATATCGTGATAATAGTGTGACTGTAAGTGTAAGTGACTGACTGTAAGTGCGACTGGTTGTGGGTTCGATCCGAACGGCAATGCGCGGCGTTAAGTTCCGCCATTTAACACGCAATGCCTCCAGAATTCGGTGCAAAATGGAAAACTGAGTGTCTTAACACTAAGTTCTGTCTGGCTACTCTGCTGTGTGCGGGGTCAAATCGTACTCGATCAAATATATATTGGATTGTCATTATATCATGGAACGGTTGAAGTTATCATTGTTTTGATTTTGATTGTGAGCTTAACGTGCATCGCCGCCTCTGTTGAGAACGTAGTGTCAAAACACTCCATGCTCCTTCCTTTCTCAAATTGACATTATGAAATTTTGGCTCTATTCCCATATAAAGCACGGAGCTCCTGGTGAACCATTATATGTCTAATCCCTTTAAAGTCCACGCCGGGTTCCTCCGCCCTACTTCCCAAGGAGACGTGTATCTTTGGCAAGCTTTAAGCATCTTCAGATTAAGTTTGAAAACTCAAGTTTTAGTTCCAATATTTTATATGTGCTTTTTAAGTTTTGTTTTATGTTATGTAACAAGTGGATTACGGGTTATATATAGCTCAGATTTTCTCTTCAGCTTAACGCAGTTTAACGAATACCGGGGTGGTCAGAGAGGAGCTAGTATCACGACACACAGTCCTCCACTTCCCGCTGAAGTTGAAACATTGCGTGTTAAGTGGCGGAACTTAACGCCGTGCTTTGCCTCGTTACCAGAGCGAAGAAAATGGAAATATTAAATATTTCCACTCCTAACTAATTTGAATACAATAATTTCCCCCAGTATTAATCGAACCCACAACTATCACATTTACAGCTAGACATTGTCTCACTAAGATACTTTATATATAGCTTCACGCTGTATCCCGCATACAGCAGGGTAGGCAGAGGGAACCTAGTGTTAAGACACTCCGTTCCCCACTTTTCGCCGAATTCGGAGGCTTGCGTGTTAAGTGGCGGAACTTAACGCCGCTCTTTACCTCGACACCAGAGCGAAGAAAATGGAAATATAATTTCCACTCCTCGAGTGGGAATCGAACTCACAACCAGTCGTTTACAGTCACACTCTTGTGCCACTGGGTCACGACTGGCCACACTAAGATACTTTGACTAAAATATTGTATTTTGTCTTTAGTGTCACTCTGTATTCTGTAACCTCAGAGCGAAAAAAATGAAATATTTCAAAAAGATATTTAAAGAAAAACATATAAAAATTTGAACGCAGCGGGATTCGAACCCGCGCCTCATGAGTACCGTCCTAGTCTTTTTCGATTTTCTTAAGTGTGGAATAATACTTTAAAAATGTTAAAAAGTATGAAATATTCCTCAAATGGGAATCGAACCACAACCATCACGTTTAAAGCCCATTTCGACTTGAATATTGTATTCATATTTTACAATTTCGTGTTTAAAAATAACAAAAGGCCAATATAGAGGTATTGTTCTGGCGATATACTCAAATATATGCAGTTTGCGGGGAAACGTAGGAAATATAAAGGCTTGGAAAATATATATATTTTTAGCCAATTAAAGTTTTTTAAGGAATTTTATTGGGCAATTTTACTCAAAAAGAATTTTTATTGGCTATTTTTGGGTTTGTTAAAAAATTGGGGTTAAATTTTATATTGAAAAAGACATTTAAAGAAAACGTATAAAAATTTGAACGCAGTGGGATTCGAACCCGCGCCTCTTGAATATTGTTCAGGCGCTCTCACCACTGAGCGAGCGCATGCTTAACACTCTAATGCAATAACACTTTAAAAATGTTAAAAAGTAAATTTTATATTATTTTAATTTCTTCGATCTGGTAAAAGAAAATGGGACGTTGAGTTCTACATAATGTATCAATGACTGTCACTGAGTGGAGAAACGGAGTGTTTTGTAAGTTCATTCTCTCTGCTACTTTAATATAACAGGAAAAAGTGTGCAACTACTTATTAAGAACGTTATTTAAAATATGAAATATGCCTTCAAATACAAAGTGCAGCGCTGAATTACGCCGGTCAACACATATATACATATTTAAAATATTTAGAACATAAATTTAAACTTGTTACCATTACGTACTCAAACGTGCCACTGCGTCAGAACGGTTAAAAACGTCAATAAAGAGTGCTTTTAACTACATGTATACTAAATTAGTTGTGCCCGCGACTTCGTTCGCGTAAAAGTTAACAAAAAAATATATAATTCTATAAAAAGACTCATAAACTAGTCTACACCTTTTTACATCAGCTCTCTGTCAGTGATACTCCCATCAAAATAATTCCAGCCGTTCTCTACAGATTAGGCGAAACAAACAAACTGACAAACAAAAATTGTTAAAAAATGTAAAATTGGTATATTTGCCGATCATACAACATACATACGTACATATAAATTTATTGAAAAGCGGTTATTTTACTATTACAAACAGACATTCCAATTTTTTATCAGTATATATAAGGGGAACTAACAAAGTGGGTCGGAACATATGAACGTCAGTAAGTAATGGATAGGTATTAGTAAGGTAATTTGTTTTTACTCCACTTTTGTTCTTTGCCCTTCCTTCGTGAACAACTTCCAAGTATTCGCTCGTTACTTTAATATTTTATTATGAATCGATACTTTAACTAATATGGCGTGTACTTCTATTTTTTAGCTTCACGCTGTATCCCGCACACAGCAGGGTAGGCAGAGGGAACCTAGTGTTTAGGCACTCCGTTCTCTATTTTCCGCCGAATTCTAAAGGCATTGCGTGTTAAGTGGCGGAACCTAACGTGAAGCTTTGTCTCGGCACCAGAACGAAGAAAATGGAAATAATATATATTTCCACCCCTCGAGTGAGAAGGAAATAAGAAATATTTCCACTCCTCGAGTGGGAATCGGACCCCGGATCCCAGTCACGTTTGCAGTCACACTTGTGTCCCCGTGTAAAGGCGACGGGTGTTGGTTCGATTCCTACTGAAGGGAATCATTATTTTCATTTCTACGATGTACTAAGACAAAGCACTATGCAGAGTTCCGCCACTCTTTATAGGCCGAAGGTGGAGAACGGAGTGTCACGTTACTAGATCCCCTCAATATGCCCTAAAAATACTATAAAAGCTTTTTGTATCAAATTTAATATTTAAAGTAAAAATTGGAATTTTAGTTTAAAATGTTATTTAGTAGGAGTCGAACCTACAAACTATTGCGTTTTAAGTCAGACACTGTCTCACAGCGCCACGATGGCCTGACTACAGGCATATTTTTTAGCTTCACGCTGTATCCCGCACAGGGAACCTAATCTTAAGATGCCTAAACTGGTGACACTAGGTTCGATCTAAAATCTAAACGTGAAGCTAAAAAAAACCTAGCTTAGGCCTATTATTAATTGCAAATTTTGCTTAAACACTTATACGGGAAATCGAACCCAATACTACAATCACACGTCTTCCAACCCCCACGAAATGCACTCATAATAAACTAAGTAAACAAATTAAAATGTTCAATTATAATTGAAATATATTTCAAAGAAAATGCCATATTTTCATTTCAATTTAAACAAAAGCTGAAATTTAAATGCGTCCAATTAAAAATAATTTAGCTTTCATTGTTGAGTGTTGTGCTTTTAGTAAGGACTGTTGAGGCGTAACAAGCTTTCAGTCGGGAGATTGACCTGCTTCTCTCTTTGTAGCGAGCTGCGCGAAGTATCTATAATGTTTTTTTAGCTTCACGCTGTATCCCGCACACAGCAGGGTAGGCTGAGGAACCTAGTGTTAAGACACTCCGTTCCCCACTTTCCGCCGAATTCGAGGCATTGCGTGTTAAGTGGCGGAACTTAACGCCGCGCTTTATCTTGACACCAGAGCGAAGAAAATGGAAATATTAAATATTGAACACTCCTCGAGTGGGAATCGAACCCACAACCAGTCGTTTACAGTCACACGCTTGTGCCACTGCACCACGACTGGCCACAATAATTAATAAAAATAACCCGTAAATCAAAGCAGGACTTCAGTACATCCAGTACCTTGGATAAATCCCAAAGGAACTGAAAAGGTTATTAATTTGTGTTGACATTTCAAAATAGATTTCTATGAAAAAGTATTTTTTATGCATAATTATTAATATTTTTTTAACTTCACGCTATATCCCGCATACAGCAGGATAGGCAGAGGGAACCTAGTGTTAAAACACTCCGTTCCACATTTTAAGTGTCGGAACGCCTCGACACCAGAGCGAAGAAAATTGAATTGTTAAATATTTCGAATAATTAAATTTTGGTTCTATTAAAATGTAAAACCTAGTGTCTTAGTACTTCGTGAGTCTGTTTTCCTACTTTAATTTTTTTTTTGATAGAGTTGACAGTGTGTGTCAAACATTTCTAAAAAACGTATTAACATTTTAGGGGCCAGTCGTGGCTTGTAGGAACAAAATGTGACTGTAAACGCGATGACATATTTAATATATCCATTTTCTTGATGGTATCGAGGCAAAGCGCGGAGTTAAGTTCCGCCATTTAACACGCAATACCTCCAATGACCATCTGGTCACAATCAGACGCCATGGCTTTAACAAAACCAGTTAATAAGTTTGTATTGTTAATAATTGGGGAACGGAGTTTCTTAACACTAGGTTCCCTCTGCCTGCCCTGCTGTGTGCGGGATACAGCGTGAAGTTAAAAAAAAAAGAAAGTGTGTAAATGATACTTTAAAAAATGTTAAATTATTCCATTTGTTACAGATACCAGTTTCCAGCCATTCTTCAATTACGTGGACATGCGCGCCCTGCTCGAGAACTTCTGCGTGTACCACGTGAACGCGCCGGGCCAGGAGGAAGGTGCCCCAACCCTGCCTGATGAGTGAGTAGACTCTTCCCTTTCTTCTCTGCTTTTAAAATGGTTTTGCTTAAATTTTGTTAAAGTGTTCTGTGTGTAGAAGGTAAGTTACCATCTTTAGTGGAGTGTCGTATATAAAGAAATGTGAGAAAATCTCAATTTTTATAATGGTTTTGAATTTGAAATGAAATTTTTCATCTTGCGGACATTGACTGGAATATATCTGATTCTTGCTACGTTCAATCGATCTGTTCTATTTGCCAGACTCTAGTAGATGTAAACTTAATAAATAACCTAAGGGATTGTTATCGTGCATCACTTATCCAGAAAAATTCTGGAATTTAACTTAACAGATTTGTCAACATGTAACGTGATAGAATCGATAGACATTATGAAGGAACGGAGTGTCTTAACGCTAGGTTCCCTCTGCCTATCCTGCTGTGTGCAGGATACAGCGTGAAGCTTCAAGAAATAAATATTACCACACTTAGGAAAATTGAAAAAAACACTTAGAAAAATTTAAACGCAACGGGATTCAAACCCGCGCCTTCTGAATACTGTCCAGGCACTCTCACTGTTGAGGCATGCGTACTATTACTAGCTGCGTCGAAATTCTTATACGTTTTATTACAACTTATTTTTGTAACCGGTGGGAGTGCCTGGACTATATTCAGGAAGCGCGGATTCGAATCCCGCTGCGTTCAAATTTTTATAGGTTTTCCAAATGTCTATTACATAGACGTTAAATTATACCAGCCATCCTTGTCACATTCAAATGTCATCCCAAATTTGCCGTCTTCCATACAATCATACACGCATACTGTTCGCAAAGCAAATGTAACTAACACAAAGGGGGCTAAGACTCGTCCCACAGATCTTTAGAGACATCATTAAGACACCATTGTCTCACGCCGCAGTGCTTCAGATACGAATAACAATACATCTTAATTATATGTATTTGAAAACGTTACGTTATTATATATAGTACTACATACAGGCTATTATACGTCATAATCTAGTACAGGGGTGCGCAAACCACGACCCGCTTAGTAATTATAAAGGCAATACAATTTATATTAAACTAGTGGCCCTCTCGCGGCTTCGGCTGCGTGAGCTACACAACTATCTCATTATAGGCCAGGGCATCTTAAACTATGGGTCGCGACCCCAAACAGGGTCGTGTTGCAAAATTCTAGGGTCGAGAGATTTTAACAATTTTATTAGATTTTTGTATTCTTCAAAACGAATTGTAAAACTATATATTTTCATCAAAAAGTATTAATTTATTTTTAATAATTTTATATTTATATGGGGTCCTCCAGGAACTCGCAATCATGAATGGGGTCGTGAATAATAAAAGTTTAAGATGCCCTGTTATAGGTACATAGACATCACATTAGAAACCTCTACTATATTATGCATGTATTATACATTTAAACCTTATTTTTAAATAATTCTATCTATTAAAAGAAACCGCATCATAATTCGTAGTTTTGAAGATCTAAGCATATATACTTACAGATAAACGCGGGAAGCGACTTTGCTTTATATTATGTATAGAAGATTATTAATAAAATTTTCAATGTCACTTCTCTGTACCAAATTCTCTATGCAGTATAAAATGTAAAAGTGGTAAAAATAAAAATATACCGGATTCCTTCACTTCATCTACAACTAGTTCAATAAATGTGGTAACACGTATCTTAAGAGGATATTGTATTTGCATCTCCCGACGCGTTTACAATATAAATCGAAAACTATAGCCCATATATATCACAAGCAGGTCGCATGATATCTTAAAGTGCTAGAATTATGTATATTTTTTTACATCTTCACGATTTTTGACATTGTTAAAGTGTTATTCATACACACAGCGGGATTCGAACCCGCGTCTCCTGGAGACCGTTCAAACGCTCTGATCGCTAAACTATGCGTTCTACTACCAGCTGCATCAAAATTCTTATACGTTTGTTACAACTAATTTATATTGTTAACATCTCTGTCAGAGAACCTAGAGTTAGTACACTCGATTTCCCACACACTGTCTGTAAATAAGACATTGAGTGTTAAATGGCGGAATTCAACACTGCGTTGGACCAGTAAGAAAATATAAAAATAATTTTAAATATTTTTACATTGAGTGAGAATTGGACCTATGGCTATCACGTTTTGACTCCCACCCTGTCAGATTACGCCAGGACTGGATTCAGTATTGTAATTTAGCCTAACTGGACAAAAAAATAGACGAAGTTTTATCATTTCTTCTCTTCATTGGTTAGTATATATTTGATTATGTAAGTTCTTTATTTTTATAACCATATTGTAAATATGTTGTAATATTAAATAATCTACCATTTTGGATGTTCCACCATGTTGGATTTAGTATAAGATCACACACAAGTACAAAAAAAATAGTTCAATCGATTGCTAGAATCCTAACAAATACACATACATACATACAAACATATAAACAGACTTAAATATATACCTATATTACATTTACTTGCCGTCCGATATTCAATTGTTCTATCTACTAGCACTAGGTAATGTGAGTAGAATGCGCTAATTAATTCCGCAAAGGATATAATATACTGAATTAGATATAAAAGAAGTCAGTCGTAGCGCAGAGGCACAAAGTGTGACTGTAAAGCGACTGTTCGTGGGTTCGATTTCCACTCGAGGAGTGGAAATATTCAATATTTCCATTTTCTCGCTCTGGTATCGAAGTAAAGCACGGCGTTAAGTTCCACCACTTAACACGCAATGCCTCCAGAATTCAGCGGAAAGTCGGGAACGGTGTGTCTTAACAGTAGGTTCCCTCTAACTGTGTGCGGGATACAGCGTGAAGCTAAAAAAAATATATATTGTTACTTTGAAGACAACACTAGAGATAGAATATAGAAAATCAAACCTATCAAAGTTGATATATACTAAATTCATTTATTGTTATATAAGTAACCCTTTAATTAGTTAGTATTGCTATTTCGGACTGGAAAAGCGATGTAAGTTTAATTCCTACTCGTGGAAAAGATTATATTAAAGTTGTTTCGTTTCTCCGCTGTGGTGATAATACAAAGCGCGTTGAGCTCTATCACTCAACCCATATAATTTAAATTAAACTGGGAAACGGAGTGTCCTGACACTAGCTCCCTTACTAATCTGCTTTGAAGAAGTGTAAAACTTCAAATACAACGATTTATTTTATGATAAGGAAAATCTATCTTTCAATCAGTCCATACTCCACTTTCCGCCTTTAAAGGCATTGCACGTTGAATTTCTGAACTGTATATTGGCTAACTATTGGCAGACCAGAGATTTGCACGAGTGGGATCGTACTTATAACCATCGTCTACTATTAGATGCTTCCCAACTGAGCTACGAGGGCGTTAACTAGAGGAAAACCTAGACTAACCGTAGCTGATAAAAGTAATAAAACAAATTGTTAAATGGTTCTCTCAGAAGGCTTATCCAATTTTCCACTTAGTTTGTGAGCGGAACAGTGTTTTCAGGTGATTTGACTAAATTGATAGTTGAAGCTGTTTTCTTTTACTATTGGGTATTTTGTATTTTTATTGGCCAATCGTAGTTACTGGGCACGAAGTATGACTGGTAACGCGACTGGTTGTGGGTTTGATTCCTACTCGATGAGCGGAAATATTTAGTATTTCCAATTTCTTCGTTCAATGCCTCCAGAATTGGGCAGCAATTGTGGAAGAGAGTGTTTTAACACTAGGTTCCCTCTGCTTACTATGCCGTGTGCGGGATACAGCGAGCGAGATAAAGCGTCTATCTCTCCCTATTCTCTCTATTATCCTTGTCCACATTTGGCACAATAACCATAGACGTGGAAACTAGTGACACACTATAATGAACTTCGGAGAGTTCAATTTCGATTAATTAATTGGTGGTCGATGACTGACTGACTGATTATTGAGATCAGATATTAATGCGATGTTTTCAACGAGTCATATTTGAAATGCAAACTGAGTTTTACATACATATATGGAGGTCTCATGGATACATAATTTTAATGAAAATTATAATTTATAATTAATTATTTGGTTAAACATAGCAAAATGCTCGCATTTTCGCCTTTTTGAGCTACTATTATCATATTCTGTTTCAACCCCCTAGGGATTTATGAAAAAAATAAGTAACCTATACCTTGCGTCATCGACTATCTTCTCGTACAAACTTTCACCACCTATTCCTTTAGGGGCTGATAAAAAATACATAATTTTTACCCTGGGTCAACAGATTAGCCATGAAAATGAAACAGACAGACAGATTATTGCATTTATATATACCTTAATAATGATTTAAAAATTGAATTTATACTATTATAACATGTTTTAAAATAATGTTATATATGTATGTCTAGTACAAGAGAACGCAATAAGCAACTCTTTTAATGACTTTATGCTGCCCTCCAACAGTTCATTTATATTCTCACAAATATTTATATTCTATTAAAAGAATAGTTGGTTATCTTTACGTTATCTTCACTGCTCTACTGCTGTAAGATAAATCACGGCGTTAAGTTACGCCAGTGTGTCTATTTCGGTCCCAAAGTTGAAAACGTTGTTTGTAGACATTACGTTGATTTTAACAACAACAATATAGGAAAAAAAGCGTAACTCTGTTTTTTTAAAAACTTTTGGTTCACAAAGCGAAAGTCAGCATTTTGTAAACGATTTTTTCAAATGCAATTTAGATTTACAAACCTTTGAAACTGACAACAATATACGTATTTTTATCAACATACATATACATCCATGCTTATATTATAAATGCGAATGTCTGTCTGTTTGTATGTCACGCTTTCACGGCTAATCTACCTCTCCCATTTGGATGAAATTTAGAAGGAAAGTTACTGGATCAAACGTAAGCTACTTATTTTTACAAAAATCAATCTCTAAAGGGTTGAAATAGGCGATGAAAGTTTATATGAAAAATCTAAACCGCTTGACCGAATGTAGCGAATTATAGCATAAAAATAGTTAATAATCCAAGTTTAAACATAGGCTATTTCATGTTTTTAAAATCCACCCCCGAGGGTTGCAATACAACGAAACAGTTACACAATTCACGCGGGGAATCCGCGAACGGGCCGCTAGTATGTGTACGAGTATATATGTGTTTTGATCGTTGAAAGAGAAACTAAACAAATATTTTTTATTTTAATCCGTTATCTCGCTATGCGCACGTCGGCGTTATTCAGAGCACTGTTGGCCTTTTTAGAATACCATATTAATGGAACTCTCTACAGAAAAGTTGACACTACACAACTTTATAAAATTATTTTTATTTATATAAATGTTAATGAGCATAGAATTTGATGTGCATCTAGGATTTAAGTTTCATTTTAATTATATTTAGTCATTGACTATGAGTCTTTCTGCCTAGCCTATTTCTGTACACTACTGGATATCGACGTCTTGACTACTACTAGTCTACTGAACTCGATCTACAGCTCTTTGCTTCTAAACGTTGACATCTTCCCTTTCATTTTATTTTTAGCTGTACGCACATAGCAGGGTAGGCAGAGGAAACCTAGTTTCAAGAAACTCCGCTCCCCGTTTTCCGAATTCTAGAGGCATTACGTGTTAAGTGGCGGAACTCAATGCCGCGCTTTGCCTCGATACCAGAACGAAGGAAAGAAAATATTAAGTATTTCAATTCCTAAAATGGGAATCGAACCCACAACCAGTCGCTTTACAGTAATACTCTGTGCCTCTGCAGCACAACCGGCCCCAAGTACTGTAAGGCTTATATATATATAAAACTCTTTCATTTTCCAGAAATAATTGAATAGTTATCCTTATATTATAATAGACCCTGTAGCGGTTACGCGACAGTCTGCTGTCACCGCAGGCAGACCTTGTCCCAGCAAGAAGCTAACGAGCGAAACTTGACACGATGTCACTAGAACAGATTGTTCATTAATGACATTTAGCGTTTTTATTTAAAGCATTAAAGGATTTATTATCTGACTTTATTAAATAATGTAGTCGTTTTTAAAATCTTCAGGCAAATTATTAATTTTATAACATAATGTATATTAGCCTAGATTATTTTACCTTTACCTTTTAATTGACAGCATATAATAGAGAAAAAAGAAAATAGAGTAGTATCACTACATTTTCTATGTATTTCTCTCACACATTCGAAGTAAACCTAAACGAAAAATATTTAAAAATTTTAAAAACATATCTAAAAAGATATTTTTCATCCAGTCACCGTTAGATGCAATCCATCATCGTCTAATGAATGTTAAGAGGCGGGCCTGAGGGTGTGCTCGGGAGATAGCGCCCTCAGCTTGCATCATTACCACGTGACACGAATGGGAACGCAACTCCTGACCACTTAGCACCGACAGACAGACATATCGATTTATTCCATCTATGTTGGGTTGTTAGACACCTTTCAAAATAATGAGCAATTAAGGGGTTTCTGTGTGTTGAAATGGTTGTGTGAAAAATTGTTTCATTTCTATGCTCTAGGTGTATGAAGTCGGACTCTATGCCTCTAAAAACAGGGTGGAAAGTGGAGAAAACATGTTTACTTACTGGAATTTCTTTAGGTGAATATTCTAAATGTCATTCCTCATCTAAATTGATAAGCACAAATGTTAGTTACTGATGTCGAGTGTCATGTCGAGGTGGAACAGCGTCTGACTGTAGACATGAAGTGTTGTGGGTTCGATTCCCACTCAAAATAATGATTATATTTTCAATATTTTCATTTCTCCGCTCTGGTACTTAAGAGAAAGCGTTGTGCTGAGTTCTGCCACTCACCACGCCTTTATTGGTTTTTCTTTGAGAATTTCTTTCGAGAGAAAAGGAAGAAGATAGTATCTTTTTACTAAATTCTCTCTAACTGCCCTGTGATACGGGAAAACGCATAAAGCAACAAAAGAAACTGAAATGTTAAGTAAAAGTAACACTAAGTAATCACAATCAATAAAATTGGAGTGTCACATTGTAATATTAAATAACTACATTTTAATGAATTCATATGTATAAACACGATACATATACCAAAATTACGTTTTTTATTTTTGTTGTCTGTTTGTCTGTAAACAGACAGACGTTTGTTTAGTAACACTAAGTAAAGTATGTCACAATTTATATATAAAATTGCATTTATAGATATCCAGAAAGCGTGAAACGATTTAAATTGCACGTAATTTGATAAAACCTGGCCGAAGCTTCTGCAAATCCTGGCCGAGAAAATCCTATTATCTGGCAAAGTGAACTTTTAATACGGCATATTGAATTTGTCTGTAAGTTATAGAAATTAATTCAGTTAGGCTTTACTACTGGTTGCGGCTTAGAGCCGGCGCTCGGGACGTCGCGACCAGACGGCCACGCTCTCGATAGCTTACTTAAAAATATAAGGTTTTCTTTCTTCTTTCACTTCGACTGTCGTAGACAATACCGATAATTTGATTTTGTTGTTTATTCCGTTTTATATGCGGTTTTCTTTATATAGATGACTGAATCAGTTTTGATTGAATTCTAACTGAAGGTAGTTTCTTACAGCGTAACGCTTATTTTAAGCTAGCAGGGCAGTAAGAAATAACCTGACATTTGATTTTTCACGTAAGTTTCCACCACTAGAAATATTTAATATTCGAAGCCACAACCACTCGCTTTACAGTCACATTTTGTGCCACTGCGCCACGACTGGCCACTATATAATATATCTATATCTATATAGTATATATAGTAGTCTATCGTAGTAGGTACTGGCCACCAACGCGGCGTCATCTGCAGCGCTTGTAAACTACCAACTTCGAATTGGTTTTTAACTAAATATTCATATAAATTGTCTGCTTAATAATATTATATTCACTTGATAGTATGAAATAAGTTTTATATTAAACACGAGCTGGTCGCAACTTGTTTTCGTGGACTGAGGAAAGTAAATCCCGTTTTTTTAGCTTTACGCTATATCCCGCTCACAGCAGGGTAGGCAGAGGGAACCTAGTGTTAAGACGCTCCGTTCGCCACGCGCCGCCGAATTTGGAGGCATTGCGTATTAAGTGGCGTAACTTAACGTCGCGCTTTGCCTCGATACCAGAGTCAAGAGAAGGGAAATATTAAATATTTCCACTGCTCGAGTGGAAATCGAACCCACAACCAGTGTACCTTTTTTCAGTCACACGCTTGTGCCTTTGCGCCACGACTGGCCCCGTCTTAGTACTGTCTTTAATACTTCCAATACTCTACTAGCAGAGTAGATTGCTTATTTATCTTTTGCAGGTTCCCAGTTTTGCGCCCATAACGAGTTGGTCAGAGATATAGTGCTAAGACACTCCGTTCTTATTTTTTTTTGTTAATATAACATATATAGGTGACTGTTCTGACTGCAAACTTGGTTTGGTTTGGATTGGTTGTGGGTCCGATTTTCACTCGCGGAAATGATTATATTTAAACTATTTCCATTTCCTAATTAATTAAAGCACGGTGTTGAGTTCCCTTACTCTTTTTTTGAGCGAACATGAAGAACGGAGTGTCTTGTCACTACGCTCTAAATTCTCTCTTACAACCCATATATTCGGAAAACAGTGTGAAGTTAAAAAATGCACATTGATTTAGAATTTCGCAGAATTTCAATAGTAAATTGTTAAAGATGTCGCACTAATGAGAAACGACAAATAACTTTAGATCAAATTCTAGATTAATCTTGGCATTTATCAATGGTCTGGGATGCTGCAGCCGGTCGTCTGATAGTTTGATTGTCTTAGACAATCATAGACACTATGAAATAAACAGCTTGAAATGGCTTTCTCCTGTATAAGCTCTTTATACTATTGCATAATTTAGTTGTGAACTTGAAATAGAAAGCGACAATTTTGTTATAAATTAATTAATATATTTTTTAGCTTCACCCTGTATCCCGCACACGGTAGACAGAGGAAACCTAGTGCTATGACACTCAATTCCCCATTTTCCGCCGATTTTTGGAGGTATCGCGTGTTAAATGTTGGAACTTAACGTTTGCCTCGTCAGAATTATGTCTCGATACCAGAGCGAAGAAAATGTAAATATTGAATATTATTATTCGTCGAGTGAGAATTGAACCCACAACCAGTCGTTCATAGTGATAATTTTGTGACTGGCCCGAAATTAAAGTTCTTCCATAAGTATTTAGTATAAAGTATAATTTCTTGTTAATTAATTAATTAATAATGAAATAAAACAATATTCTTTTTTGTTTACAGTACATATCTATTATATTATTATTAAAAGCGCGTATCAAGTTTCTATGTAACATACATATATATATTACGGCGAAACAACATAAGTCAAAAACAAATGCATGAGTATTATACAAAAACTCAACACAGCCTTAATATATCTACTTGTATTGTCTGTAGGTTGAAGTTTCAAATACTTTGTTAGTCTATATCCTAACTATATTATTGAAATCTGAAGACTATACATTTATACATAATCATCCCGTAAAAAATAAAATATATTTGCGGCGTTAAGTTCCGCCACTTAGCACGCAAGCCTCCGAACTCGGCGGAAAGTGGGGAACGAAGTGTCTTAACACTAGGTTCCCTCTGCCTACCCTGTTGTGTGCGGGATACAGCGTGAAGCTAAAAAAAAAATGTCGTAGAAAATAAAATATATTCAAAATCCCTATATTAAAATTAGAATTAAACCCACTAAAAAAAGGTTTTTGATACTGCATACTAGATCAGGGAGGAATACTCGCGGCCTTGGACTTGCGCCCCCTTAATAATTTAATGCAGCCCTCCAAGACTTTATTTACATTAAATATATCCTCCCCCTACTTTTAAAATTATATTAAGACTGGTGACTTTAGCTGCAAAAAATATAAAAATTTTGATAAGCCCTTTCCTATATAAGGTTGCTTACCCCTAGCCTAGCTCAATTACTCGGTACAGCGAATCGACGATTCTAGGAGATATACAACGACCTCAAAATTGGTTTAAACCAGGGCTTCTTAAACTATGGTCGCAACCCCAAATGGGGTGGCGCAGCAAAATTCTGGGGTCGAGAGATTTTAATATCAAATATTTATATATACCATTTTATTTTTCTTTTATATTTGTATGGGGTCGTCAAGGAACTCGCAATCATAAATGGGGTCGTGAATGACAAAAGTTTTCGAAGCCCGGGTTTAAACCCAAACATACTTTGATGCAATACTTCTATGGTTCTAATATGTATTACATTTTGAAATCATAATTTTGTTTTACACTCAATGTCTGACCACTGAACGTCTTTACAAAATTGGTCCAGTTCTTCCAGAGATTAACGGTAAAAGACATGCAGACAAACGGACAGGCTAAAACTATAAAAAATAATATTTTGGTATATGTACCGTATTACTTACATATGAATTTAGTAAGAAGTTGTTATTTTAATATTTTAATCAGGCTCTCGTATTTTATTTATTTGTATAGATGTATATAGTGACATGATCAGATGACGACAGTACGTTTTAATTTGTGATACCTAAAAAATTAAGAATATACTCAACTATTTGATAATTGTCAGCATACATTTAGTACTTATCTTAATTCAGTAAGCACCCAATAGTTCCATTACAGGCATCCTATCTGCCACGTTCAGCTAACTAGCTCCGAGCTGACCTTGTCTTCGCACTGATGCTTTAGTGAGGAATTAGGTCAAGCAATTAGTAGATCTTTGGATCGGTTAATTCAATCTGTCCTGCCGTCTTATGTTAGGGCCTTTGATTTAGCCATTGACTATTAAAGCTTGGAAATTGTATGTAATGTCAATCGTTTCTTGTTTTTGTTAAGTGTCTTTACTCTCTGTAAAGGGTAAAGTTGAGACACTGAGCTTTCTTTTCCTTGCGTTTTGTTTTGACAATGTTATTTACACACTTGGGATATGAAAACATTGTTAAGAAAATGTATAAAAATATTGATGTCCAAAAGACGTGAGTTCAAATATTTGTTTGTCGTTTCTAAATATTTAGTATTAGGTAGTTCAGCAGTATACAACGTTATTTAAGAAGACTAGAAAAATGAAATTTAATCATGAAATGAATGAATGAAATAGAATACTCCTTTTTGCTGAATGTTGTCCTTTATGACGGTCTGCAACAGGGGTGAGCAACCCGCGGCCTGCCTTTCCTTTTAAATATTATTAACAAGAATTTGCTTCGTAAAAAAAAATAGATGCTTAAATAGGCCCGTTGCTGAAATAGATTGCTCATCGCTGGTCTATTACACGTACAGGATGGTCCATTTACGCATTCATACATATAAAAACACGCACCTTTACGCTTTTTCCCACATTGCAGGGTATTAAAAGAGATACTAACGTAACTCCGTTCTCTAACTTCCAGCCGAAATCGAGACATTGCAACTAGAGTGACGGAACTCGACGCCGCGCTATTCATTTTATTTTTCTTTTCTTTTTTTTTAGCTTCTCGCTGTATCCCGCACACAGCAGGTTAGGCATAGGGAAGCTAGTGTTAAGACACTCCGTTCCCCACTTTTTCTTGTTCGCTATACATATATGTATGTATATGTGTAAAAACAATAACTTATCTAATAGTTTTTCCATAGAACTAAACTAACTGCAACTGACGCGAATTCCCAAACAGTCGATCTGTTTGACTTCATTTGAAAACGATTAAAAGATTACAGTGGAGTCTCGCGATAGTCCAATGAATGAAGTACTGCGAAATGAATTTGTTCTATTGTACGGTAGAATCGATGGCATTTTCATATAAATTTCAAAATGTGAATACTTTCAAGGGCATCGTCTGACTGTAAATGGGATTGGTTGTAGGTTCAAATTTCACTGAGGGGAATGATTATATTCAAATTATTTTCTTTTTTTCTGACTAAGGACGGAGTTTAGTTCCGCCATTTCCAATCAGTTTCATGAGAAAAGTGGTGAACCGAGTGTCTTGACACTAGGTTCTCTCTGCCCGCCATTCTATACTCTTACTGTATACAAAAATTATTAAAAAGTACTCTGCAGGTACATCGCTAGGTACCTGCAGAGTACGTACTTCTGAAGAATTTTCGTATAACTTAGTTTTACATATATCGAACGCTTAGTTCAAAATTATCGCAATTCAAAATCAATGTAAAAGTGTTTTTATAGCAAAGGGACAAATGACCCCTTATATTTTTATACTAGCGACCCGCTCGCGGCTTCGCCACGTGAACTACCACTTTCATCCTCTATTGCCTATTTGGGATTGCTTTTTTTTATAAAAGGAGGGTAGTCTATATTTGACTTTCGTCACTAATTATGTTCATGAGAAAATCATTGATACATTTAGTGCAATGTCTATATTATTTGATAACATATAGCGATAGGTGTTCTAGTAAGAAAACGTACGAAATCTGCTATCATATGATAGTAGATTTCGTACATATATACCATCTGGTATATAGTATTATAAACCGGTCATAATATATTAAATAAACTTCACGCTTTTTATTTTACAATGGCGTTACTTATTGATATTAAAAAATAGCTTTACTTGCAAATAATCAATGCAATTTGACTTTGCCAGTTTTTTACTTTTCTGCGGGAACTGTTTTGAATACCAGGGTAATTTTTAAAAAAGAGAGATACAGATTTTTGCATTTTTATAATAATAATTTTAATGAGTGCGGATATGTCTAATACAACGTCAACTATATAATAACAAATGGCGCTACCCGTTGCAGAAAACGTAGTGACATCTGTTGTCATATAGATTATATAAATATATAGATTATATAAAGTTTTATAGACCGGTCAAATGTATATTTAATAAATGTTATGCTTATTTTATTTTATAATTATTTTAATTAGTTATACTGAAACAAATTTCAATTAGCTTCACTCGTGAACTATCGACATAATTTGAATGTTTTTTTTTTTTAATTTTATTTTTCTGCGGGAGTTATGTTGAATACCGGGATGAAAACTATCCCATATGTTGCTCTAACCTATAAGCTAACTCCATACAAAAATTCATTAATTTCTACTCGGTAGATACCGATATACAAATGATTTACTTATATCGCTTTTTTAGTTTTAACAAAAAAAGTACATGGAATACCGGGATAAAAACTATCCTATATGTACCTTTGGACTATAAGCTATCACCATACCAAAATTCATTCATTTCTGTCCAGTACTTTTTGCGTGATTGGCGAACAAATTAACAGACAGACAGACAGACAGACAGACAGACAGACAGACAGACAGACAGACAAAAATTCTACTGAGTGGATTTTTGGCCTCTGTTATCGATATATTAACGCACCCAATTAAAATTTTTCTGAAATTTTTCATGTACAGAATTGACTTTTCTACTCTTTTATTATATATAGAGATTAAAAAAGGCATTCATGATTTTTGATTTGAACTTGACTTAGAACCGTTCAATGGTGCTAAAAAATACACGTCTAGCGAGATATGAAAATATTTAATATTAAATTAAATAAAAAAGTATTAAACAACATTCTATTCGCTCTGATGTCGAGGTAAAGCGCGGCGTTAAGTTCCGCCACTTAACACGCAATGCCTCCGAATTCGGCAGAAAGTGGGGAACGCAGTGTCTTAACACTAGGTTCCCTCTGCCTACCCTATTGTGTGCGGGATACAGCGTGAAGCTAAAAAAAAATACTTGTCATTTTAAACAATTAAAAGTTAACTTTAACAATTAAAGAGTTGAAATTTTTGCGTACACAAGTTTAATTTTCACTTCTGCTTGAATACAGCTTCACGCTGTATCCTGCACACAGCAGGGTTGGCAAAGGGAACCTAGTATTAAGACACTCCGTTCCCCACGCACCGCCGAATTCTGAGGCATTGCGTGTCAAGTGGCGGAACTTAACGCTGCGCTTTACCTTGACACCAGAGCGAAGAAAATGGAAATATTAAATATTTCCACTCCTCGAATGGGAATCGAACCCACAACCAGTCGTTTACAGTCACACGCTTGTGCCACATTCTTTTTCAATTATTTAATTATTTCGAATTATTCTGATTTTCGATTTATGCTTCTATTGTATTGAAAAAGATGCTTATACAGGTTTAAAAAGCATTAAGCTACAATTTGAAGCTTTCAAGCTTATCTCAGAAGGCACAAATGCAGCAAATCCTCTTTACCAGCATGGTAAGGATCTACAGCCGTCGAGGGCCGTTAAGTCCCGGCGATAGAAACATTCAACATAGCCTATTGTTGTCTCGGTGCTTAGAATATTCAATTTGATACAAATAACAGGAATTTCCATGGAAAATATGTTTTATTATTGATATACTAAAATTTATACATACATATATACATGTTATACTAAAATTTATTTATTAATAAAGAAAATATTTGATATATAAAGCACGTTGTATCCCGCACACAGCAGGGTAGGCAGAGGGAACCTAGTGTTAAGACACTCCGTTCCCCACTTTCCGCTGAGTTATGGAGTTAAGTGGCGGATCTTAACACTGCGCTTTGCCACTACAAAGAACTTAGTGTCAAGACACTCCGTTTTTCACTTTCTGCCGAAATTCAAAACTTTGTGTGTTGTGTCACCCAGCTCAAAGCCTCATTTTGTAAACAAAATATATGTATTTTCTATATAACATACAATAGACTTAGAATTATTATTCTTAATTGCGCGAGAATCTTTATAAAATGTATATAATGTAATATTTTTAAAGTAAACCTTAGTCCAGCTCCGCACGTTGGTACTCAGATGCAGTTGTAAATGTAAATTAAGAGCAAGAAATAAAAAGTGTGAACGTAAATAACACGGACTTTAGACTTAATGAGGTTTTTCCGAAGCTCGCGGCGTCACCTCACACCGCGCTTACCTCGCCGCGCTTACTCGTACTAGGTAGGGTTTTTTTTTTGTTTTTATAGCTTCACGCTGTATCCCGCTCACAACAGGGTAGGCAGAGGGAACCTAGTGTTAAGACACTCCGTTCCCCACTTTCCGCCGAATTCGGAGGCATTGCATGTTAAGTGGCGGAACTTAACGCCCCGCTTTACCTCGGCACCAGAGCGAAGAAAATAGAAATATTATTTCCACTCCTCGAGTGGGAATCGAACCCACAACCAGTCGTTTACAGTTGCACGCTTGTGCCACTAGGTAGATACTTGTAGTTATAGACATATTGCGTCAAATTCATCATTTTTTTTTGTTTTACGCTTTTTTCCGCTTAGTGGCGTAGTCAGAGAGAATTTAGTGTCAAGGCGGAGTGTCTCCACTTTCTGTCTGATATTGTGATATTGCGTGTTCGTTATCTCGCTTTGTTAGGTACTTGTAGGGAAATTCATAATATTTTGGAACGAAGTTCCTTATCTTGCGTTGTGTGCGAGGGGAGGGGGGCTAGACGAAAAGTTGTAACGACACGTTTTTGCTATAGTAAGTTATTGTAAGCGGCATGCGCATGTTTCTCTGTCTCTCTCTCTCTCTCTCTCTCTCTCTCTCTCTCTCTTAAAAAGCAAGCCAGATATTTTCATTTCTAATTTTAATAAATTTAATCAATAATAATAATTAATAAAAAAATATTCTTATAACTTAAAAAAATATATATTCCTTCCCTAATTACTCGAAAGGATCTTCGTTCCATTCGGCTGTCCATTGACACCTCTTTTGTATTTTTTTTTAAACTTTACGTTTAATTCCGCATAGCAAGGTAGTCGGAGAAGCTAGTGACAAGGCACTCCGTTATCCACTTTCCGTCTGATATTGCGTGTTAAGTGATGTGACTCGCTGTCGACACCAGAAGAGAAAAAATATGTTTTATTTATTTATTTTATTCAACTTCAAATAACATAAGACCCAAAGTTTGTTAGTAACAATTTAACTTAAAAACTATGTTGGTATTAACATTACTTCACCATTTCACTAGAAATGATTAACGTATGAACAATCTTTAAATTATCTTTAAATGACAATAATTAAATTATGATCATTCATTCATTCATTCATTTGGGGCCAGGTGGACTAAACGCGACTGGTTGTGGGTTCGATTCCCACTCGAGGAATGGAAATATTTAATATTTCCATTTTCTTCGCTCTGGTGCCGAGGTAAAGCGCGGCGTTAAGTTCCGCCACTTAACACGCAGTGCCTCCGAATTCGACGGAAAGTAAGGGAACGGAGTGTCTTAACACTAGGTTCCCTCTGCCTACCCTGCTGTGTGCGGGATACAGCGTGAAGCTAATAATTCCATCAGGTTTTTATCGAATTAATGGGCAAATGTATTCCTCTAAAATGAATGGTCTCGAATAAATATTTGTTATTATTATAATATTACAGAAAATATATTGTATCTTATTATTATACAATCCGCAGAAAATTTTCCAATATTTAGAGTTGTAAATACACATATAAATAAAATTATTCTATCCCTTTGTGGTTTCGATGTTAGACTTCGCACACAGAAATCTTACCCTTATCAACAAATATAGGTATTCGTATACATACGGCTATGTGGAGGAAGTATATATATTTTCTAATAATTACGAAGCCAGTCGTGACGCAGAGGTGTGAAGTGTGACTGTAAAGCGACTGGTTGTAGGTTCGATTCCCAGTCGAGGAATAGAAATATTTAATAATATCAAACTACCGCCAACGATTTCTTACTTGACGCGCGTACTGCCCTGGATTCTTGCAGAATGAGCTGACTTTATCATGCCATCTGGTGTGATGGTTTTGAGACTTCAAAGTGCTTAGAATTGGGTCCAAGGTGGTAGAAAGCTTCCAACCGTCTTCTCTATTGAAATTAGGATGTTTTTGTATTTCAATAGCCTCACGGATCATTCTAATAATAAATCCTAGAGTATTTTCCCTAGCGAGGATATATGATCTTCCTGTTCTTTTTCCTTAGTATAAAATTGAATTTATTTTCTTTACCCGCTTACGTATAAGAGATACCATAATAAGTCGATAAACTCAAAATCTTTTGAAGTATAATCCTGTGAAAAATATTTTTTCCTTCAACGTTATCGAACAATGCCTGTAAAAGCGTATGCTGAATTGATTTTGATATGATCGCATTGGGTGGCTCCTTTTAAAATAGTGATAGTCCCCATCTGAGCGCCGCGCCGGCTGCAGCACGATAAAAACCGAAAAGACATTTAGTATCAAAGTATTATTTAAAAGCTATTTTAAGCTGTTTAAAACACTGTATTTAGTGTTTGAGAGTAGAAGACGGTGGTTGTGGGTTCGATTCGTATTTGAGGGAATGCTTAAATTTAAGAATAAGCAATTTTCAAGATTATTTCTGCTTAGCAGGTAGTTAGAGTGAACCTTAGTGTCAAAACACTCTATTCTACGTTTTTGACCTGGATTCGAGACACTCCGTGTTAAGTAGCGGAATTCAACGCTGCGCTTTGTACTAGAGCGGGCGTAAAATATAAAAGTAGTTTCTGTTTTTATTTCCTGTATATATAGAGTTTTAGATTATAATAGTATATCACACAAGTACACGCAGACAAAGATATTTTTTTAGCTTCACGCTGTATCCCGCACACAGCAGGGTAGGCAGACCGTAGTGCTAAGACACTCCGTTCCCCACTGTAGACAAAGTAGTTGGCGTTTACTAGTTTATGATAATACTACAATTGGCTCTGGCCAGACGGGTTATCTCGCCTGAATATTACATGTTGAAGTCATGCTGTCTGCCGATCGGAGCCGCACTGTGTACTGACCTGACTGACCTCTCGCATTGTCAGCCAAGTTTAAGAATATTTGCTTTTATTTAGTTACGTTTAACTAACATTTAGACTTTTTAATCGTAATGGAAAATTCATTGGCGTTGAGTTCACTCAACACGTAAGTCCGATTTCAGGCGGAAAATGAAGGACGGAGTGTCTTGACACTAAGTAGTACTAAGTCTTCTCTGACTATGAAAGAAAAAGCATGAAGCAGCTTTTTTTAAAGTTTAATCTTGGATTTGAATCCCGTTGTAAACGCGATAGTTTTGGGTACGTCCTTCAAGGTATTAATATTGCCATTATAACTCTGAAACTACGGTAGAGAATAGGTCTAGTGTAAACCAACAGTGAAGAGGCCAATGACTAAAAGATTCTTTGAAATAAAAGTTCAGCCAACAGAATTTTTATAAGATTTACTAAGCTCATAATATTTAAAAAAAAACACAAAGACGAAACTTTTTACACTTTTTTACAAATATATTTAATTATTGATTGCCCATTACATACTTTGCCTTGGAAATGCATACAATTTCTAGGGATAGTACAGAATACCTGGTGGAATACCGGTAATATGTGAAATAAATAAACTCAGACCGTTAATAATCAAGTTAACTAACCTATCCTACTCATCTCTTCCTAACTACTTACTACGATCATCTTACACACATTCCTGTCTGCGCATTCGATATAGTAGAGAATACATTCCTTGAATGTTTTTGGCATTCTACACATTACCTAGGTATTATATAGAATACCGGATTATACATATTGCTGGTAACATATAAGCTAATTGTACTCACTTTATACTTTACACTTTTTTCACTTTGGGGCTAATCATGGCGTAGAGGCACAAAGTGTGACTGTAACACGACTGGTTGTGGGCTCGATTCCTACTCGAAGAGCGGAAATATTTAATATTTCCATTTTCTTCGTTATGGTGTCGAGGCAAAGCGCTGCGTTAACTTCTACCACTTAACACTCAATGCTTCCGAAATACGGCAGAAAATAGGGATTGAAATGTCTTAACACTAGGTTCCCTCTGCCTACCCTGCTGTGTGCGGGATACAGCGTGAACCTAAAACAACATTTGTTTCATACGGCTTATTTTACACTGCATATAAAATCGTCACCTGCTTTTTGCTTGTAAACGCAACGAGGTACGTATCATGTAGCCGAGTAATTTGTTGAAAGGATAGTGTGGTAGCGGCCAAGTGTTTGTGGAGCGCGCCGGCTATATGTACTATAGGTTTAATATGCGAACGAATATTTTAACATTTTTAAACTGTTTTTTTTACAATTTCACGCTATTTCCTGCATATTCAGTGTAGTGAGAGAGAACATAGTGTTCTGACACTCTATTTCGACTTTTCGCTCAAAATCGAGTTGCGTGTTTTCGGAACGAAACTTTACGAAATGAAATATTTAGGATGAACAGTGGTATAAAGGAAGTAGGTGGAAGTGACTGCGTCTTGGCATTCCCTTTATCCAAGGAGGCCAGTTGTCTGTATAAACTGGTAAGGCTGAGTGACTCTCAGAGTGAGATGATAGGTCACCTTGTCTCAGAACCAGCTTTAGCTTAGTTCAGGAAAACTTATAGAGCGTCATGGTCGCGTTTTGTGACCAAACTCTTAAAATTTAGATTAAAAAAAAAAATAAGTTGCGTGTTTAGTGGCGGAGCTTAATGCGCTCTGTCCAGGAACGAAAGCGGAAGAATGAAAATAATTGAATTATGTGAATACAGCTATGTGGAGCCGAACTCACGACCAACCGCGATTGCAGCCATATACTGCACCATGATGTATAAACTATATTACACAGAACAGATTCTTAGGTACTTCATACAAATATTTGCCCTGAGCAAGAATCAAGTTTACGGCTTCAGAACTTAACAGCCAACGTCATCTATTAGGAAAGTAAATATACTCGTATAAGGGCTTTTGATGTGCCATCACGTCGTATGGCGCGATGGTTACGCGTTCGACTATTGTTTGAGGCAACACTTGTGTTATATTTTCATTCTTCGGCTTCATTCTTCGCTTGCTCCTACTATTAATAAGTTCTCTTTGACTGCCCTGCTATGCTTGAAGAAGCGTAAAGCTATTTGTCTTAAGCCATTACATAACTTTAATAAACCAAAATTCACAACTTTGAGACCTGACAAAGGGGAATTTATTTTACAAGAATTTCTATAATATTATATAATATTAAAAACAACATGATATTATTTGCCACTCTGGTACTTAAGACTAAATGCGGCGTTAAGTTCCGCAAAAACAAAAAATCTCTATTTCAGACGGAAAGTGAAGAACGGAGTGTTTTAACACTATAGTCTCTGGCTATTCTGTTTGTAAACAATCAATTTCAACTGCCAATCATAACAACTGCCAATTTGAATAATAACGAAGTATATAAATGCAAAGCTAATAGAATACCGCTAAAAGAATATGATGAGCTAATAAAAGGGGCGGCGCCTTCCTTTGTGGAGCGACGCTTTGCATGTCCTTGTTTATCTTGCTTTATGTCTAGTGGAATTTTAGTAATATCGTTACTTATAGGGGCCAGTCGTGGCGCAGTGGCACAAAGTGTGACTGTAAAGAGACTAGGTGTGGGTTCGATTCTCGCTCGAAAGGTAATATGAATTATTTCCATTTTCTTCGCTCTGGTGTGGGACAAAGCGCGGCGTTAAGTTCCGCCACTTGCAATGCCTCCAGAATTCGGCGGAAAGTGGGGAACGGAGTGAACAGCGTGAAGTTAAAAAAAAAATTGTTACTTATATTAGATTAGATTAAAAATCGTTTTTTTAACTTCACACTGTATCCCGCACACAGCAGGGTAGACAGAGGGCACCTAATGTTAAGACAATCCGTTTCTCACTTTCCGCTGAATTTTGGAGGCATTACGTGTTGAGTGGCAGAACTCAAGGCAGTGCTTTACAGCGTGAAGCTAAAAAAACATTTTACTGAGCAGGAATCGAATCCACAACCCATCACGCTCACAGTTAAACACTCTCCCGCTGTTTCACATAGGCGTAAAATAAAGAAATAAAATAATATTAACAAAAAGAGTTACATTTTAGACTTAGCCCAATGTCCTTGCGGACAAGACGGGGTGAAAAAGTAGTATTGATTTTTTTTGAATGCCACGCGCCTGCCGACCCAATACGAACACTTTGAGTTATGCCGCTTGCTAATTACCTTATTGTTTTTTTAGCTTCACGCTGTATCCCGCACACAGCATGGTAGGCAGATCGAACCTAGTGTTAGGACACTCCGTTCCCCATTTTATGATTTTATGATTGTTTCTGTAAACGATACATTTACTCTTTATACTCGTACTACCAAATAAAGTTGGAATGTATGTTTGTAATATTAAAATAACCGCTTATTACTAAATGCATATGTATGTATACACGGCATATATACCAAAATAACATTTATTACAATTTTTGCCTGTCTGTTTGTTCTTTCCGGCTAGTCTCTGGAAAAGCTGGACAGATATTGACAGGACTTTCACTGGCAGATAACTGTTGTAGTAGAATGTAACTTAGGCTACTTATTTTTTTTTATTAAAATCCACGCGGACGACGTCGCGAGAACAGTTAGTGAAACATAAGATCGTAGGCAGTCCTTGCGCAGTGGGACTGTAAAAGCGATGGTTATGGGTTCGGTTTCCACTCAGGGGTTGATTATATTTAAATTTTCATTATTTCGCTCTGGTAAGACAAAACCAAAGTGTGGCGTTGAGTTTTTCCACTCAACACGCGAAATGTCTCCATTTCAGCCGAAAAGTGGAGGACAGAGTGTCTTGAAACTAGGTTCTCTCTAACTACGTCGCTGTGCAGAAAAAAAGTGAAGCTGTTTATAAGACTTTGGTCATTTTGAATAATCGATTCTTAGTTACCAGTTTGGGGCCAGTCATGGCGCAGTGGCACAAAGTGTGTCTGTAAAGTGACTGATTGTGGGTTCGATTTCCACTCGAGGAGTGGAAATATTTAATATATCCATTTTCTTCGCTTTGGTGTGGAGGTAAGAAAGTGAGGAACGGAGTGTCTTAACACTAGGTTCCCTTTGCCTATCCTGCTGTGTGCGGGATACAGCGTGAAGTTAAGATAAAAAATATATATTTTATATATTTTATATAAAAAAACAAGAAAAATAGCAACATAACTATCTAATATTCCCGCCGAAAAACATTCTCATGAGAGGATGTCACGAACCGGTGGAAATATTTCTAATAATATTTTACACATTTTTACGTACGCTCGGAATTTAGAATGGAGCTCTCGGGGTCCCGTAGCGTGTCGTACACGCAGGCCGGTTTTATATTGTACTGTTGATGCTCGCCAATTTATCCGCGTGAATTAAAAAAAAATCTAATATATATATATATATATATATATATATATATATATATATATATATATATATATACATATATATATATACATATATATATATAATTCTAAAATAAAGCAGCCTAATTAAACTGTTTTTAACCGGATTAATCGCGTATATTTTTGGTTTACGATAAAACATTTTTTTTTTTTAGAAAATCCGTCGTTTATAATACTTTACAGTAGACCGTAGTCACAAGAAGACATTTAAAAAATGTATTTTCGAGTAACAAATATAATACGTGAATAGTCCGGTTAAAAATAGGTTCATTTAAAAATATGTAATAATCGCGAAAACAAAAAGAAATGTTATTTAAAGTAGCCAGTCGTGGCCCAGTGGCACAAGCGTGTGACTGTAAACGACTGGTTGTGGGTTCGGTTCCCACTCGAGGAGTGGAAATATTTAATATTTCCATTTTCTTCGATCTGGTGTCGAGGTAAAGCGCGGCGTTAAGTTCCGCCACTTAACACGCAATGCCTCCGAATTCGGCGGTGCGTGGGGAATGGAGTATCTTAATTCAAGGTTCCCTCTGCCTAAGTTACTCCTTAATATATCAGCTATATAGCTGATGCAGTAGATAGACAATTGTGCTGTATGTCCATTATCCACTGTTATTAACTTTTCCCGCATAGGAAGTAAAAAAGAATCTAATGACACTCCGTCGTTTACTTTCCGCCGGAAAATCAATAAATTTAATGTTAAACGGCGAAACTTAACACCGGGATGTCTTATAAGAAGTGTCGACATTATCCAGTACATTTGCACTCAGCCCGATCAATATTGCAAATGTTCCGGCTCGTTGGGTCGAGGAGGATCCTGAAAAAGGATTCCAGTATTAAGTCAAATGGACCTCTAATTTCAAATGTATTTTGGGCTCTTTTGTAATTCCAAGCTTTTCCTGGTTCCAAACGTGTGGTAGTCGTAACGCCGTTTATCTTAACGATCTACCGTTCCTCCTAAGCTTACCAGTCCCTTATAGGATGTTGCTTTACTAAGTATTTTTTTTGTTTTGACCAAAATTTCGTGTCTTACGCTTTCTCCCTCCGTGAAGTTAGAGTAAACCTAGTGCCAAGACACTCCGTTCTCCACTTTTTGCCCGGGTTAGAGATATTAAAACTGCGCTGGGTTTTAAGTACTAAATTGTATAAATGATAAAAAAAATGAATCATTTTCCCAATGGAAATCGAACCCATAACCGGTTTACAATCAAACTTTTATCCCACTCTGCCACGAATTCAATCAAGTCAATTCGCAATTGCTATTCTAATTACTTTTATAATATAAATCGCACTTTAATCAGTCTTAAACTATGTATAACATAAAAATTACAAGTTGCCAAGGAAATCTTGTAATATCATTCATTAAACTAGATATAACATTACGCCGGACGGTTTACATAATCGTATAGCAATCTCGTGCATTAATATTCAAAGGCAGACGATTATTATCCCCCATTCATAGACTTAATGACCCAAATGAAGTTGTATTCTTACAAGATTTTGAGGAAAGAACTCTATAGATCTTTGTATAAACTCCAGTGGGATTCTCTCCCATTGAAATGTAATAAATTGATGGAAGAGCAAGAAGGAATCATTTATAAGGAAACTTTTCAAGTAAATATTTTTGTGGCCAGTCGTGACCCAGTGGTACAAGCGTGTGATCGTAAACGACTAGTTGTGGGTTCAATTCCTACTCGAGGAGTGCAAATTATATTTCCATTTACTTCGTTCTGGTGTCGAGGTAAAGCACGGCGTTAAGTTCCGCCACTTAACACGCAAGCCTCCGAATTCGGACGAAAGTGGGGAACGGAGTGTCTTAACACTAAGTTCCCTCCGCCTACCCTGCTGTATGCGGGATACAAGGTGAAGAAAAAAAAATCTGATTGATATACTCGTACATATGTTTATGTTCAGATTCAAGCTCTTTCTTGAATAGCAAGAGAGAGTCTAGTGTTAAAACACTCTGTTGTAAAAAGACAAATGAAGACGTTTCTCCTAAAATCGAGAAATTGTGTATTGAGTAACAGAACTCAACGCCGAGGCTTAATTCACAATAGAGGAGAAATATACTTTGAAATTGCGCGGTGATTGGCCAAAATTACAATAACGACATTCCTCTGATTAGTACGAATGTATGTATATGTATGAATAAGACGATATATGTTAAATTGCATAAATTGAATAATCTACAACATATAAAATAAATTTTAAAAGATCCTTGTAAGGTTCCCAGTAATCCTTCAGAACACATACTAGGAATGAACTGACATTTCCGGCAAGAGGCCGAGATCTTGTTAGAAAACTGATAAAAATTTTAACACAGCGTGATTCAAACCTGTACCTCTTGGATGCACGCGTAACTTAGAGATCAAAGCGCGTATAAAATTTTTAAAAGACGCCTAC
The DNA here is from genome assembly GCA_019049465.1 of Dryas iulia moderata. Taxonomy (NCBI): domain Eukaryota; kingdom Metazoa; phylum Arthropoda; class Insecta; order Lepidoptera; family Nymphalidae; genus Dryas; species Dryas iulia. The sequence goes on along the minus strand of CM032415.1, from coordinate 19,757,737 downwards.
TACATTAAAATATTTATGCGTTTTCATTAGATGTCTTCGAAAATATTAATTTAATACATATATCTACTAGTAACTAGATCTGCCTCTGTAGTCTGTATTCTCAAAGAGAGTAACTTAAAATGCACCAGATAACTTATGCATAGAGGAATGGCGCAGTTCGTGCATTACGTAAAAAGTTGTAAGACACTTGTTATGCGCGTCCTATCGGGCCGTGGAAGTTGCAACCAGGCTGAAAGTTCCCACGTGACCTTTAAATAAGTGGGGCAGTTGGTCTTCGTAGGTCAGTCGAGACCTCCTTTTGGTATTAAAGATAATTATTTACTGCTCCAATTTATATGTATGTATGTGACTACTTTTTAGGATTTCTTTTCAGCAATCTGCTTTTTCTGGAGTGTCAAGACGTTCTGATGACACTTGCTGCCTGAATTTGGATCATTGCGCGTTGAGTAAAGTAACTGAACACCATGCTTTACCTATCTTATTAGAGTGGAGAAGTATAAATAATTTAAATATAATTATTCGCCTGTATAGGAACTGAAATTACAACGCTCTTGCGGTCAGACGCTGTTCCATCGCATTACTAGGGCCTCAATAGCATATTTTATATATAAAAAATGAGATAAATAAAATCACTGAGTGCTTACCATTAGTTTATTGTTAGTAACCAGTAACCAGTATTTTAATGTATTGCAACTTTTGTCAAGTCAGATTGTAACTAACAACCACCGCGTCCCATCAGGCCCAACCAACTGTGCCACGACGAAATGACGTCAAACTAGAAATCTACTATAAATAAAGACAGCTCTCAGCTCCAGCGCGACGTGGAGAGCACTTGGTGCTGTCAAGACGTAGTTGTAAAGTATAAATAAAATGGATTTTTATACGATTCGTCGAGCTTTTATAGGATTTTGTTTAGAAAATGTCATATAGTGGGTGAAGCCATCGTGGAACAGCTTCTGACAGTAATAACGAGGGTTGTGGGTTTCAGTTCTACCCCTGGGGATGATTATATTTCAATTATTGTCATACCTCTGCTTTGGTTAGACAAAACACTGCGTTGTGTTCCGCCATGTACTCAAGTCGCAATATTTTGAATTCTGGCAGAAAGTGGAGACGAAAGTTTTTATACTGCTATACAGGAAAGCGCTTGAAGCCGCTCAGCGTATAGTCAAAGTTAAAGTCAAATAATTTTATTCAAAATAAGAAGTTACATGCTTCATTTTTTGAACGTCAAATAGTTTACCACCGGACACGGGTACACTAAAGTTAATGCCTCACACCTGAGAAGAACCGGCGCAAGAAACTCAGCGGGACTTCTTTTTTTTAAAGTAATTGATATATACAGTTTTTATCACAGATATATATTATTTACATACACTGAGCAGAGTATATCCCTATTATTTTTAGATAAAAAATATATGTACACATATTAAAAAATGTATGTCGAAATCAATGAATTTATAACTTGTTTAGCTTGACGCATTATCTCACTGAGCATTGCATTCAGAGAGGTCAGATCCTAGTATTAAAATTAAACAGCGCAAACTAAAAGTATATTACAATAGTATTTTTCCTAAACATCCCTGCATAGCAGTTCAGCCTCGGACTAAAGTATGCGGGAAAAGGGTAAAGCTGCAATAAAATTCCATACAGTACCGCACTACTGTAGCTACGTTAGTATAGTCTTTAGGTTAATTAAAATTTGCTATCGACTAAGCGCATTATGATATGATATTATGGTCCTATAATTAATGATAAGAGCTGCCTTCATCCATACTTATATTATAAATGCGAAAGTCTGAGTGTTTGTTTGTCATACTTTCACGGCTAATCTAGCGGTCCGATTTGGATAAAATTTAGAATGAAAGTAGTAAAAGTTACTGGGTCTAACATAGGCTATTTATTTTTTCAAAAATCAACCGCTAAAGGGTTGAAATAGGGTAAATTTGACCTTGATTATAATAAATTTGGGCATAAATGTAGTTAATTATCTAAGCTTAAATATAGGCTACTTTATTTTTTCAAATACCCACTCCCGGGGGTTGCAATATAACGAAGCAGTTTAGTAGTTCACGCGGCGAAGCCACGAGCGGGCCGCTAGTTTATGAATAAAATAGCGAAATAAGTTTCGCATGTAGCTTTTTGTAAATAATTTCAATCTAAACATCGAGAAGAACAAGTACGTGAATCACGCGTTTTTCTGCAATCAGATAAAACCCAGTGTCAGGACACTCCGCCCTCCACTTTCCACACTACGTCGAGACGTTGTGTGTTGAGTGGCGGAATTTAACCCCACGCTTTTGTCTAAATTGTCAAAGAGAGGAAATGGTAATTTAATACAACTATTCCTCCGTTTCCAGATTTAAATCTATAAAAGTAAACATCTACTTCAAGATCCGTAGAACAAAGTGCAACAAATAATGCATCTGCATTACTACTTTAAAATGTAACTCCAAATTTTAACTGCATTATCAAACATCCAGCCAATAGCTAGCCAGTATCCATGCACCGCTGTTTGCAAGTAGACTGGCGTAGGGTTACCATTTCAACATTTGTAAACTAGGACAAGAAACGTGAAATCCATGGATTTCGGAACTCAAAACCCGAATGTTTGAACAAAGTTTGGTTTCTATGTTACTTAGTAGAATAAAATGGTATTTTTCATAGCTTCACCGTTGTATCTCGCACACAGCAGGATAGGTAGATGAAACCTAATGTTAAAACACTCTACTGCTAACTTTCCCTCAAATTCTGGACGCATTACGTGTTAAGTGGCGAAACTTAACGCCGCGCTTTGCCTCGACAGCAGCGAATAAAATAGAAATATTGAACACTTCCACTTCTCAAGTAAGAATCGAATCCACAACCAGCTGCCATACAATCATGCCTTATGCCTATGCGCCACGCGCGCCTCATAAATGTTTTGATGGTCACAAATAAACTTTTATTTATATTGTTTACTTTTTGACGTTAATTTTTCATTTGCTTTTTTTTAATAGAATCAAAGTCTTTTTATGACCAACCCCCCGCATTTCAAACCTTCTTGACATTTCAACCTTTTGAACACCGGACAAATCCGGGGAACCCCGGTTACATGGTAACCCCAGAATGTATGCGTGACTCGTTTCACGTGAATTTACTATAAGTTTTAATGAATTCGGACTACGCTTATGATTGTACGCCTATTTCGTTTACTCAAGTTGTATTTATAAACTACTCGGTGTTTAGGAGTTAGTCCGTTTTAATTAAGTGTATTTGGATATTTCACCCGATATTTTGGGGCTAGTCATGGTGTAGTGACACAAACATGTGACTGTAAACGACTGGTTGTGGGTTCGATTCCCACTCGAGGAATGGAACTATTTTATATTTCCATTTTCTTCGCTCTGGTGTCGAGGTAAAGCGCACTTAACACGCAATGCCATGTGACCAAAGTGGAGAACGGAGTGCCTTAGCAGGTTCCCTTTGCCTTCTCTGCTGAATAAGGGATACAGCGTGAAGATAAAAAAAAATATTTACTTTTATTTGCTTTTCCTAGGATTCGTAGGGTGGAGATTTTTCATTAAAATCTTTATACAGTATGTTTGAACGATGTTTGTTTATTCAAATTTTTGTAAAGTGTTTTTCAAACCTTTGAGATATGAGAAACGTATTTAGGAAACGTATTTAAATCTACACTCGCTTAGTGGAATGATTATTATATTTTTAAATTAATTTTATTTTTTCTACTTTAGTAAAACAAACTCGTCGGAGTTTCTTTTACTAAAGGAGGAAGGCAGAGAAATTAGTGTGAGGACACTCATTTATTTGCTTTCCGCTCGAATTTGGGACATTGTGTGTTAAGTGTAACTCAATATCGGAGATATTTTTTGTTTAGCTTTACGCTGTATCCCGCACACAGCAGGGTAGGCAGAGGGAACTTAATGTTAAGACACTCCGTTCCCCATTTTCCGCCGTATTCGGAGGCATTACGTGTTGAGTGGCGGAACTTAACGCCGCGGTACACTAATAAAAAATTGAAATAAGATTTATCCTAATATAAAACCAACAATATGCCTTGAAACAGATAGACGGACATTAAACACAAAACGAAACTTAAATATTCAATACGATCTAATTTTTTTATAGCTTCATGTTATATCCCGCACAGAGCAGGGTAGCAGAACTTAGTGTTAAGACACTCCGTTCCCCACTTTCCACCGCGAAGGAAATGGAAATATTATTTTTTTCTACTCCTCGAGTGGGAATCGAATCCACAACCAGTCGTTTACAGTCACACGTTCGTGCCACTGCGCCTCGCCTGGCCTCAAATACGATCTAATTGTATATAAATATAAGGAATCAGACTAATAAAATGTAAGAGCACATGATTTCATATTATGGCCATAGATTGATTCGTCCTCGCCCCTTTATCTCTGTTTGATTGTTCTGATAGATGAGTGACATTGTACATATAATAACTACAGTATAACTATAGTAGTATGTGTAGAATTCTAGAAGATGATCTTATTAGGTATAGTAGAATATGAAAGTTTAATTAGAGAAAGCCTAATGTTAAAAAATACTCTCTCTACTTGCCTGAAGTCCTGTACAAAGGAATGCTAGAAACACGATGCCGCTATACATATTTTCATAACATCACAATCGAAGTACCGTCTTTAAAAATAGTAGTAAAATAATAATACTAGTTTATTGATCAAAAGTAACAAGTTACAGATATACTCTAGATATTAGATAACACAAAAATCATTAACAATTTTGTTTTTACTACTAGAGGTGAGTGTTGGCCGTAATAGTATAAACTGTGTCACAGCCGCCAGCATCTTTGCCCCTTTTAAATGCTTATACTATTGACATTTTTAATGCATTATATAGAAAATACAGGAATTACACAAAGGAAAAAACTATTTCTATATGATATATGAATGAATGATCTATACTAATAAATAAAATTGGAATGTCTGTTTGTATTATTAAAAAAACTGCTTTTTGCTTGCGTATATATAACACGGTAAATATATACAAAAATAACTAACATTTTTTAAAATTCCTGTCTGTTTGTTTCGCCTTATCTCTGGAACGGCTGGAGAGATTGTGACGCAACTTCCACTAGCATAGCATAGCTGTTGTAACAGGGTGTAAAGCTTAGGCTACTTTTATTTTCTTGTTTGTCAAATGTTCACATGTATAAAGTCGCGAGTACAGATAGTATATAATGTAAGTTATCCGAAGTGCATCTTTGAATAATTCTTTCTTCTTGTTTGAAATAACCTCCCTAGAGAGAGAGTCGTGTAAGTTTGATGAGTCTGAGCATACATTTTGATGATATACAGAAGAGCTCTTGAACTCAATATTGGATAAATTTCTGTGCTTTAGATGCAAAATAATACAGAACTGGTGTCCCGCTCGCGGCTTCGCCTGCGTTAACTATACAATTATTTCACTGTAGGCACATTGGCATTGCATTATAAACCTCTAAAAATATTAGAGTTTCTCTACTATGTTATGCATTTATTTATTTATTTATTTTTAGCTTCACGCTGTATCCCGCACACAGCAGGTAGACAGAGGGAACCTAGTGTTAAGACACTCCGTTCCCCACTTTCCGCCGAATTCGGAGGCATTGCGTGTTAAGTAGCGGAACTTAACGCCGCGCTTTACCTCGACACCAGAGCGAAGAAAACGGAAATATTAAATATTTCCACTCCTCGTGTGGGAATCAAACCCACAGCCAGTCATTTACAGTCACACGCTTGTGCCACTGGGCCACGATTGGCCACTACTGCATTTATTATACAAAAAAAATGAAATTCAGGTCATTGTGGCCCAATAGGTATTCTAACTGCAAAGACGATTTGTTGTGAGTTCAATTCCCACTTAAAGTGATAATTATATTTAAATTATTTACATTTTACTTCTCTGATGCACAATATAAAACGCAGCGTTGAATTCCGCATGTTAACTGGACGAAGACTGGGATATCTTGACTCTAGGTTTTAATTATTTAGTAAGAACCTATATTCATCCACTTAATCCTAATTTTGTAAACGCGAAAGTTTCTAAGAATGTTTGTTACTCTTTTACATAAAAACTACTGAATAGATTTTAATGAAACTTTACAATAATATAGCTTATACATCAGAATAGAACATAGGCTACAATTTATATAGATACTAGCGGCCTGCTTCCGGCTTCGCCGCGTGAATTACGTCACTGTTTCGTCATATAGCCTCTCTCGGGGGTGGTTTTTTAAAAAAAAAAATAGCCTATATTTAAGCTTAGATTATCAACTATGCTTATGCCAAAATTCATAACAATCGGTCAAGCGGTGTAGATTTTGCATATAAACTTTCATCCCCTATTTCAACGCTTTAGGGGTTTATTTTTGAAAAACTAAGTAGCCTATGTTAGCCCCAGTCACTTTTACTACTTTCATTCTAAATTTCATCCAAATCAGACCGGTACATTAGCCGTGAAAGCGTGACAGACAAACACACAGACATTCGCGTTTATAATATAAGTATGGATTAAAGCTGTAACTGCTTCGGTTTTATCGGCGCAGACGAAGTCGTAGGCTCAGCTAGTACGACTATATTGTAAGTAACATACCAGCAGTGAGACCTCCCCTCACGTAATACATTTAATTGTCATTGTTCTCGATCGGATCTAGCAGATTTAATCAAGTGTGTGTGATGTACAATGGATGTCTGCGGTCGAGTAATGTACGTATAATTAATTACATATATAGGCTCAATATACTCAAGTCAATTAGATTATTATTATTATGATATAATTAGTTGGGGCCAGTCGTGGCGCAGTGGCACAAGCGTGTGACTGTAAACGACTGGTTGTGGGTTTGATTCCCACACGAGGAGTGGTAATATTTAATATTTCCATTGTGTCGAGGCAAAGCGCGGCGTTAAGTTCCGCCACTTAATTATAGGTAATTATATTTATAACTAGTAACTCGCTCGCCTCGACTTCACCGCGTGAACTGTTTTTATACCCTGTTTCAGCCCGTTTGATTGTCTGAACTTTCTGTTCAATGATAATAAAAAATAACCTAAATATAACCTCTGAATAACGTAGCTTTCTAATTGTGAAAGAATCGTCATGAGCGGTTCAGTGTTTCCGAAGATTACCTCTTACAAACAAAGTTACAAACTTTACCTCTTTATTATATTAGTAAAGATATTTACCGTATCTCACACTGTATCCCACACACAGCAGACAGGGGAAACCTAGTGTTAAGAAACTCCGTTCTCCATTTTCTACGGAATTCTGGATTGCGTGTTAAGTGACGGAACTTAACGCGGCGCGTCGGGAAACTAACTCACTACCATGAAAGATGTAACCATGTTAAGATGTTACGACTAAACTAACGTAAACAATAGCTTTTTCAAAGCCATAGCTAACTTTGCAATAAGTTGAACGTTCAAATGCATGCCGACACAAGAGGCGACACTAACTACAGCAATGCGTTTACTTTACCCCGTTCTGGGACGAGACGTCTTGTAACTGACATTCGATTATTATAACCTGTAAACATGACTAGCAATTCTTTCGTTTTATGAACCTATAAGATTTTTTGGATGAGATGACTCCTAAATTTTATGAAAGTTCGGCGTTGAGTTACGCCAATGTCTGGATAAACTAATGCAATTAGTTTACTTCACCCCGTCCTCTGGGACAAGCAGGCGCTTATTATCTGACATTCGATATATCATAAATAATAATATTTACACTTCTATACAAACGTAACTGGCGTTTCTCCCTCTCTCTTTTTTTAGATGAGATGACTCCATACACATATTTAAATGTTTCTCGGCGTTGAGTTACGCCACAGTCTCGATGAAGTAAAGCAATCCGTTTACTTTACCCCGTCCTCTGGGACGAGACGTCTTCAACTCACATTTGATTATTATCTACACCTGTAAACGTAAATGGCATTTCTCGTTCAGTATGCGTTACTTATTCCGTTCTATGTTCTTTATTGAACGCTTTTTATCAAAATTTCTTTATGTATTTCTTTTTTCATGTAACTTCTTAATTTGAATTCAAATTCAAAACATCTTTATTCAAATACAGCACAGCACAGCACTTTTGAATCGTCGAATGAACATAACACCATACTATACCACCGACTCGGAAGGCAGTTCTGCTGAGAAGAGCCGGCAAGACACCCAGCAGTTGCTCTTTTAAAATATATAAATTACAATTTCATTATTTGATACAATGGTAGCTAACCGGCATTGGCCTTTAATCAGATTCATTCCACGCATTTTTGTCCTTTAAATACTCTTCTACAGAGTAAAAAGCCTTACTTATTAATGTATTTTTAACAATAATTTTAAATTTCTCCAGTGGTAAATCTAAAATAAGCTGTGGAATTTTATTATATTTGCGTATACTCCGAATGAATAAAATTATTTGACTGTGACTTTGACTCTGGCTGAAATTGGAGGAAATCGGAGTGACTTATCACTTCTCTCAGACTATCAAAGATAACAACGTGGAAGTAAACAAAAATAATTTGTATAGTATAGCTTCACTTGTAACAACAATTTAGGTTAAAAATATATTGAAATACACGTAACGTACATTGAAAAAACGCAATGACTGGAAAATCGAGCGCTCGTTGAAACGCGACCGGAAGTCCTCTTTCCGGAAGCGGTCGTCTCAGAGGTCGAGCGAGACCTAGTCCGTTCTATTGCCCAATCGTTTGCTTTGGTCTTGGTGACATTAAAGTCTAGATTTTAGATAGTTTTTAAGACAATTTAGTATTTTATTATCTGTTCTGGCATGCAGTGATTGTTAGCTCAATCATGTCAGCCCATTTTAATGAAAATGATTATGTTCTATAATAAAACTTTCTGTGCTCGCGACTATGTCTGCTGGGAAATTAACAAACAATAAAATAAAGTATTACATCAGTTATCGGCCAGTCCGGTCAAAATCTGTCCAGCCTCTCCGTCTATTAGCCGGAACAAACAGACAGACAGATAAAAATTTTAAAAAATGTTATTTTGCTTATTCACGCTGTATCCCGCACTCAGTAGGGTAGGCAGAGGGAACCTAGTGTTATGACACTCCGTTCCCCACGCACCGCCTAATTCGGAGGCATTGCATGTTATATGGCGGAAGTTAACGCCGCGCTTTGCCTCTAATACCAGAGCGAAGGGATATGAAAGCATTAAATATTTCCACTCCTCGAGTGGGAATCGAACCCACAACCAGTCGTTTACAGTTGTACGTTCGTGCCACTGCACCACGACTAGTCCCAATGTGACCCAGCCTAAAATAATATTAAAATATTCTCATATAAACTTGTTTAACCATTCATAATTCAATTGTTTGCTAAAACAAATAAATATTGGTCTTTTTGGTTAAAAAACAATTGTATACAGCTAAATAAATAAACAATATTGTTTTAAAATAGTAAAGTAGAAGAGAAATGATTACATTTTACCTTTGTTTCATTTACGGCGAGTAATTCTTTAACCGTAGTCTTATTGCTTATCGACCTATGTTATTTGACTTGATTTTTACTGTAAAATTTATATGATACTAGCGGCCCACTCGCGGCTTTGCCGCGTGATCTATTTCGTTATATTGCAACCCTCGGGGCGCATTTTTAAAAAATAAAGTAGCCTATGTTTAGCTTAGATTATCAACTATATTTATGCCAAAATTCATTACAATTGGTCAAGGTGATTAGATTTTTCATATAAACTTTCATTCCCTATTTACAACCTTTAGAGGTTGATTTTTAAAAAATATATAGCCTATGTTAGACCCAGTCACTTTTATTATTTTCTTTCTAAATTTCATCCAAATCGGACCGCTAGATTAGCCGTGAAAGCGTGACAGACACACACACAGACTTGCCCATTTATAATATAAGTATGGATAGCTATCTATAATGTATTATCGGTACATAAAGAAAAAAATTATTAGATTTACCACTGGAGAAATTTAAAATCGTTGTAAAAAATACATTAATAAGTAAGGCTTATTGCTCTGTAGAAGAGTATTTAAAGGATAAAAATGCGTGGAATTAATCTGGTTAGAGTCCAATGCCGGTTAGCTACCATTGTATCAAAATAAAAAGTAGTCAGGAGGCGCGGGTTCGAATCCCGCTGAGTTGAAAGTTTTATACGTTTTCTTCAAATGTCTTCTGTAATTTTTATATTTGAAAAGAGCAACTGTTGAGTTTCTTGCCGGCTCTTCTTAACAGCCTTCCATGTGTTAAGACACTCCGTTCCATACTTACTGTCGAATTCGGAGGCTTTGAATGTTAAATGGCAGAACTTAACGCCACGCTTTACCTCGACACCAGAGCGAAGAAAATGGAAATATAAATATTTCCACTCCTTAAGTGGGAATCGAACCCACAATCAGTCGCTTTCCAGTCACACTTTGTACCTCTGCGTCACGACTGGCTCCAATTATACAACCTCAAAAATTACTAACGTAGACGGTGAGTGGAGAACAGAGTATCTCAACACTAGATTCTCTCTGCCTACTTCACGAAAAAAGGTAAATTGTTTGACGTTCAAAAAATAAAGCTTGTAATTTTTTATTTTGAATAAACTTATTTCACTTTGACTTTGACAAAGGTAAAAAATACGACAAAAATATAGAAGAACGGCTATGAAAGTCCTTCCCAACAGCAATCATTGAGCCGACCGTTGCGGTGCTCCTACGGGACCTCCTTTCCTGGCTCTAATTCCTAACTAATTTCTCTCTATTACCGAGACCTTTTGAGTTTATTTGTTACATGTCGAAAAGTATACCTTGAAAGAAAGTAACCATTTGTGTTACTTTTGATTGTAATTATTGTAATGAAAGCTGATTGTAAAAATATTATTTTAAAGTGGTTTATAAATTAATAAATATATTAATGTATAAACCAACAATTGCAAGTGTTTAATGAATTTCATCAATTTAGTTTACACTTGTTATCTTAGTAGTCCGATAGAAACTAGTGTCAAGACACTTTTAAACATTTTTCAAGTGTTATTCCTCTCTTAGGAAAATTGAAAAAGGCATTTAGAAATGTTAAAAAAAATTTAACGCACCGGGATTCGAACTCGTGCCTCCTGAATACCGTTCAGGCGCTCTCACCACTGAGCCATGCGTTCTACTATCAGCTGCGTCGAAAATCTTATACGTTTTATTACAACTCATTTTTGTTGTTAGCATCTCTGTAGAGAGATCATTTCAAATCCCGCTGCGTTCAAAATTTTTATACGTTTTCACAATGCCTTTTTTTAGTGTCAAGACACTCCGTTCTCTATTATTAAGTTTGACTTTTATACATTGAAGTTATGACACAATGATAAAACTAATGTATTTTTTTCTAAAAACCTTGTCTATATATAAAAAAGACTCCAAATTATACTATTTTATATAGTAAACGCATTTGTATAGTAAAACAGATTTGTGTGAATGATATGATAAACTTTGTGCCATACTTTGTTTATCGTTTAGTTAATAATGTCCACAACTATTACTGGTACAAAAAAGTTTTAATTTAAAAAATACATTTAAAAAACAGCTCAAAAGACTTTTTCGGCACTGAGTATAATTTCTTGATTTAATAAAAAATAATAAAAATATGATGAATTTTATTCCAAAAATTGTTTTTTTCACCAAACATGCACAAACTTTTACAAAAATTAACAACAATACCTGTCAAAAGCATAGAATTTCAATAGAAAACGTTTAGCGACATTTTCTATGGCCCAATTGCAATCAAGCGTCAGACGACTGCACTACGCAAAATAGAAGAGATTTCTTTTTAATTTCACACGTCACCTCTATATGAGGCGAGAAACTGATATTGACTATTACAGACTGGGAAATACAAAAAAAAATAATTAAATATAACCTGTCCTAAGAGTGGGAATCGAACCTAGAATCATCAGACATAATCATAATATCACAATTGTACATTAACTTGAAATTCTATGCCTTTAAAAGTCTGTATGTATATGTTACTATGCTTTAATTGAGCTGAGCAAAGGGAAGTTCTTACTGGTCAAAAGTGTGTTTCGTTGTGGTTTAACTCTTCCTGGACTATTTGTAGTAGAGCTCTGACATTTGGCACAGTGAGGGATATCAAGCACAGTGTCTTGTGTGCTGTGAAGTGTTTTGGTGACAATTGTAATTGTAATTTCTGAATAAATGGTAATTAAATGGTCAAAAGGATAGTCTATAGACTTAGGATGTGGAACGTTAAGTGTTATGTTAGTGTTAAATGTTTGCTTTTCAAACTTTTTTAACATGTTGTTACATTAAATATGTACTTCACCCAGCTCTTCCCGCCAGGCAGAGCAAAGAGGAGGTCCTAGTACAAAACTGTCATAAATCAAAATTACAAATTTTTTAATTTTTAAAGAAAAGCTAATAAAAATAATTTGTTCTTGTCAAAAGACTTATTTGACGTAAAATTAAATGTGTACATTTAATATATCATTAGAAGTGTATTTTCAGCAGTATTAAATGTTTTAACTTATTGAGATCATAATGCCCCGAAGCCTATCCTGCTACGTGCGGGATACAGCGTGAAGCTAAAAAAACGTAACAATAAATATAATTTGTCCGTCCTAAAACGAAAAGTTACAAAACACGACTACATTATGTATGTAATTTTTTTTAGCTTCACACTGTATCCCGCACACACACAGACTGGCACACACACACACACACAGCTTGGTAGGCAGAGGGAACCTAGTGTTAAGACACTCCGTTCCCCACTTTTCGCCGAATTCGGAGGCATTGCGTGTTAAGTGGCGGAACTTAACGCCGCGCTTTGCCTCGACACCAGAGCGAAGAAAATGGAAATATTAATTTCACAGTCGTTTACAGTCACACGCTTGTGCCACTGAGCCACGACTGGCCACTTATGTACTTTAAAATACGAAATCAATGTCTCTTTTGAAATATAAAAATATAAGGAACTAAATTTTTATTTTCGCAATAAAGACGTTTATTACTTATTCTTGATTCGCGGTACTTTTGAATTAAAGGAGCGCTATACCCGTACACAAGCAGGTCAGCCTCGCTTTGTCGGCGACCGGAAGTAGTCGACTGGCAGGCTCTGCGACCGCTAAATTTCCCCAGAGATTTCCTAGCATATAATGCTCTCAGGTCTTTAACCGGAACGGGCTTATGAGGAACATGCCGATGGCGACTATTCTATTAAGTGTTGCGTATTATACGTATTATAGTTTTTATATCATACTATATTGAGGCAGTCGTGGCGCAGAGACACAATGTGTGACTGTAAAGCGACTGGTTGGTAATCCGATTCCCACTCGAGGAGTGGAAATATTTAATATTTCCATTTTCTTCGCTCTGGTGTCGAGGCAAAAGCGCGGCGTTCAAATCTGACACTTATCATGCAATGTCTCCGAATACGGCGGTGCGTGGAGAACGGACTGCCTTAATATATACTAGATTCGTTCTGCTGCTCTCTGCTTCTGCGTACAGTGTGAAGCTAAAAGAAATGGCGTAGTGGGATAGCGTCTGACTTTAAACGCGATTTTACCATTATGTTCATACTTTCCCCGTGGGGGGACGGGTTAAGAATACAATTCCCCCCCGCCGCTGGGTAGCGTCCCGTAAAAGGCGGGTAACCCAGTAGTTTGGTGGTAGGAGATTCGTTCTCCGACTGGCTCGCGACCACTAGCATGTCAAAGACGAACCGCCAAATATCTGATGATGTGTTCCGGTTCGATGGCATGTAAGCCAGCTCTCCCTATTCCCACCATTCCCATCCTTCCCCCCTCCTTCTGTCCTATATTCCCAAGGCTGGCAACGCATCCATAACTTTAATGTTGTGGATGTCTATGGGCGAAGGTAACCACTTAACACCAGGTGGGCCTTCAGCTCGTTTGCCTCCTTTATTCCATAAAAAAAAAAAAAAAAAAAACTTGCGCTCCGGTCAGTTAAGCGCGGCGCTAAGTTCCACCACTCAGCGCGCAATGTCACGATTTCATATTAACTTATTAGTCCTTTATTATTACTCACTACAGTAAAACTACTGTTACATCACCCCCATCTCCACTCTCTGTAAATTTTAACTACGTCTCCTTCTAATTACCAACATCAACGAAGCAATACAACAATAACAACAAAACGTTTTAATAAAGCCCGAAGCACTCCTTCAGCATACTAAGTATAATTCGTTTTATATTTTATTTTTTCCCCTCTCATTTTCTTGATAGATTAAAATCTCGAAGAAGGCTTAGTGAAGTATAAATAAATCCTCAACAAACCTCGTGATAATGTCTGAAAGCTATTAAATTGGTATTATGCGCTTTGAAGCTGCCCTATATAATACTAGCTGGAGATTGTAATGTACTAGCGGCCCGCTCGCGGTTTCGCCGCGTGGATTGCCTAATTGTTTCGTTATATTGCAACCCTCGGGGGTGGATTTTTGAAAAATAAAGTAGACTATGTCGGTTCTTGATTATCAACTATATTTATTCCAAAATTCATTACAATCGGCCAAGCGGTTTAGTTTTTTCATATAAACTTTCATCCCCTATTTCGACCCTTTAGTGGTTATTTTTTTTTTAAAAAAAGTAGCCTATGTTAGACCCATAGTTATTTACTACTTTCATTCTAAATGTCATCTAAATCGGACCGGTACATTAGCCGTGAAAGCGTGACAGACAAACACACAGACTTCCGCATTTATAACATAAGTATGGATACACATTCTTTGTGTGAAAAGATTTCGTCTTTAGCGAATTTCTTTTATATTTAGATTTGGTTCAAATCCCTAGTACATCGTTTAGCAGGCAGAGAGAACGTAGTGTAAAGGCACTCTGTTAATTTAACACTTCATGTTGTCTTACTTAACCAGAAGGAATCTGTGCCAAGTGAATATTTTGATAAGTCGTAAAGTCGATAAAGTTAAAAATGTTTAAAAGTAAAAATCAAGCATTTCTAAATGAAAAAGTAATTAAACAAAATTTATGCACGATTTATCAATTTATCTACATCTGGTACGGAAATAATGAAATATACATATAAAATGAGATGGTCGTGATGTAGTGTAAGACTTAAACGACTGAGTTAAACGCGATTGTTATGAGTTCGATGCCCGATGTTCGATGATGAGGACTTGTATTTAAATTGTTTTCTTTTTCCACCCTGCTATCTAAGAGAAAGCGCGGCGTTGAGTTCCGCCATTTCTGCAATGATTCTGAATACGACAGTGCGTGGGGAACGGAGTGTCGTAATACAAGGTTCGCTCTGCCTGCCCTGCTGTGTGCGAGATACAGCGTGAAGCTAAAATATATATTGAGAGAACGCCTGACTGTATACGCGATTTTCGTTGGTTCGATTTCCATTCGGAGTATAGTTCTATAATGCCCCGGTGAGTTAAGCGCGGCGTTGAGTTCCGCCACTAGATAGGCAATGTCGATGCAAGCCGAAAGTGAAGACAGGGTTGACACTAGGTATCTCTGACTATGCGACTATGGGACTGAAAAGAAATGATCCAGACAAGACACATATACATAATTCCTAGCTGTGTTCCTTCCCTCAGAGGAAGTTCTAATAAGTTTTATCAACGTAATCTCCTTCGGAATCCTTGGCCGGTGGTCCGGGATCTGGATGTATGTATTTCAATGTAAAGTAACGACGAGTGAGTTTGAAACTTACATATTGTCCAACCATTGTGTAGGAAATGTTAATATATTAACATGTTTTGTTGTTTGTTACCTTTATTAGGTTATATAGTTTCTATAATTTATATTGATGTTATTGGCTTTGAGCCACTCAAAACACTATGTCATGCTAAAGACATTTAGAACACGTATAAAAATTTGAATCATCAATATTTGAATGCCATCCAGGCACGCGTTCTACTACCACCTGCATCGAAATTCTTATACGCTTTATATCAACTTATTTTTGTAGTTAGCATCTCTGTAGAGAGTTTTTTTATAAATTTCTGCTACCCAAAAATACTGGTTGAGTGGCTGAACGGTATTCAGGAGGCGCGGGATCAATTCTCGCTGCGTTTAAGTTTTTATATATTTTCTAAATATCTTTTTCAATTTTCCTAAGTGTGGAATAACAGTATAAAAATGTTTAAAATTATGTTAAGATTTCATAAGGAAAGTGAAAAATGGAGTGTTTCGACAATAGAATATGGCCTGTCAATAGGTAGGGTAGGCAACGCTGTTGCGGAACAAAGCGTGAAGCAGTTTATAAATTTACGAGTATGTATTGCTAATGCTACTCACTCGATTGCAGTAAGTTTGAAATTAAATTCCAATAAATTTGAATTTACCTGGAGAGTAAATTTACCACTTTTCCTTTTCCTGCAACGCAACGTGCACACACGGTGAATCAATGGAATGCTAAGGAGTTCTTCTCGACGCCTTTCATGTACTTAGCTATGTGACCCGACTAGGCAAGACAATGTCACGTTCAACTAGTCCAATCATAACATCATCATTAAATTAGTAATTTTAGATATAGTAAATGTAATATTTTTTTTCTATAATAATAAAAATTACCGGGAAAATTATAAACGCTGTACGTGCCTGTAATTAGTACAAGTTTCGGAACTGGAACTGCGTACACTTCACTCGTATAATACACAATGTTATCTGTTGGCATGTCATATAAATATATCATCATTATTTGGATGTCAAATGGAGGGTAGTTAGAGAAAACCTAATGTCAAGACACTCTGTCATACACAAGACTAATGTCAAATTCTGCACTTTCTGCTCAAATTTCAGAAATTGCGTGAAAAGACGTTTGTGTATTACCTAAATAATGATAATAAGTTTAATAAGTAAAATTAATTAATTTTTGAACGATAACACGCCTTGGGAATGAAATGCTCGCTCCAGTCTATTTTAAAGGTATCATTGCCAATATATAATTATATAATATCTGTAAATGCTTGATTTAAAAAAAACGAAAAAAATCGTCTCTCTGAGTTTCTTGCACCGGTTCTTCTCAGGTCTGAGGCATGAGGCAACTTTAGTGAACCGGTGGTAAACTATTTGACGTTGAAAAAATGAAGCACGTAACTTCTTATTTTGAATAAAATTTGACTTTGACTTTGACTTTGCGTATTGAGTGACGTAGTTAGCGGTTAATAAACGGTTTTCCTCTTAAATTCGCTATCGCAAAAATATTAATTAGTTAGAAGCATAAAAATACTATGCACAATGTACAAAAACCATCAATAATGTCATTTTAGCGTGACCCGAACCCGACGCTGCGGAATGAGCATAGAGCAGTTTTAATCGATGTAAATTAAATGTTTACACGACGGTTGCTAGGCGACGAGCCGCAAACAGTGTGAAGGAAATAGTCCTCTAACATATGCTGTTACTTAATTATTTAGAAACTATCACACCTTAAGGACTGAAGTGGCTTATTTAAAGATATGGCGAAAATGACTTTACTATAATTTTTTTAGCTTCGCGCTGTATCCCGCACACAGTAGGATAGGCAGAGAAAACTTAATTAAGATATTCCGTCCCACACTTTCCACCGAATTCTTGAAGCATTACGTGTTAAGTGGTAGAACTCAACGCAATACTTTATCACGACACAAAACCGAATTTTAAGTATTTCATATTTCGATTCCTCCATTGGGAATCGAACTCACAACCAGTCGTGTTTACTATCATACTTTAACCACTCCGCCACGACTGGTCTCAAAAAAATACCAAATTTTGCAAAAATGCAGCTTAGATGGAACGTAACTAACCAAAATTCAACATTCTAGTTTTCCTTGTTTTATTTTTTTTTAATTATATATACCTCATTTGAAACTCTTTAAAATATAATACCTGAAGCCCTTAAAATTTCCAAAAGTGATATTTTAAAATATATTTTTTTAATTTGTGTGATATATAAAAACGTATAGCTTAATTGGTTATATTTTTTCTATTGATCTTAAGAATGCAGCTTCAAATCCTGTTACGTCCATATTGAACATATAATAAGTTTATATTTTTGTCAGTGGCACAAGCGTGTGACTGTAAACGACTGGTTGCGGGTTCGATTCCCACTCGAGGAGTGGAAATATTTAATATTTCCATTTTCTTCGCTCTGGTGTCGAGATAAAGCGTGGCGTTAAGTTCCGCCACTTAACACGCAATGCCTCCGAATTCGGCGGAAAGTGGGGAACGGAGTGTCTTAACACTAGGTTCCCTCTGCCTACCCTGCTGTGTGCGGGATATAGCGTGAAGCTATTTAATTTAATTTAATTTATATTTTTGGTGCAATCTGCACTAACAAATAAAATTGTAGTGTCTGTTTGTAATATCAAAATGAATGCTTTTTGATAAATGCATGCACGGTACATATACCAAAATAATATTATTTTACAATTGTTGTCTGTCTGTTTGTTCTGACTAAACTCTGGAACGGCTAGCTCGATTTTGACAGGGTTTTCACTTCCATATAACTGATTTAACATATGTAACTTAGGCTACTTTAATTTCTTTTTTATTAATTTCCCCGAGGATGATATCACGAGTATAGATAGTCAATTAATATAAGAATAAGACTACTCAGGAAATATTACATAACGTTTTATTATGCAAAGAAATCTTAAAAAATAAGAAACAAAAAGCCCTGAAAGACCCTGAAGTGATTGTAAAGTAACTGAGCGCATGCAACTGTGATCCTCTGACCCCAAGCTATTGTTGTATTGGCTCGAGCTTTACTCACACGGAACGGGAGTAAGGAAAGCTGAAATAAATGTACAACGATTCGTTTGCCCGGACTTAGTTCTAACTAAGGGAAACGAACAATATAATAAATATACCTTATAAGTTATTGTGTAACATTGTTTTTTTTAGTAGGGTTAATTAACTGTTTAATATTTTTGACAAATTTTAATTGTTTTTTTTTTGTTTATAAGTAACTAGCGGCCGTAGCTACATACATAGATGGTGCGGTGTATTGCAACCCTAGGGGATGGATTTTTGAAAAATAAAATAGCCTATGTTTAACCTTGGATTATGTATAAAGTAGCCTATGTTTAAGTTTATATTATCAACTATATTTATGCCAAATTTCATTGCAATTGGTCAAGCGGTGTAGATTTTTCATACAAACTTTCATCCCCTATTTCAACCCTTTAGAGGTTGATATTTGAAAAAATAAGTAGCCTATGTTAGACACAGTTATTGTTACTACTTTCATTCCAAATTTTATCCAAATCGGACCGGTAGATTAGCCGTGAAAGCGTGACAGACAAACACACAGACATTCCCATTTATAATATAAGTATGGATGACTTATTATTGTTTCGAAATTGAATGGTGATAAACCTTCAGTGCGTGCATTTGCGATATCAAAATACAATTTCTTTTTATCTTCACGCTATATCTCGCTCACAGTAAGGTAGGCAGAGGGAACCTAATGTTGAGATACTCCGTTCCCCGCGCACCGCCGAATTTTGAAGGCTGTTAGGTGGCAGATCTTAACGCCGCGCTTTACCTCGACACCAGAGCGAAGAAAATGGAAATATCAAATATTTCCTCGAAAGGGAATCGAACCGACAACCAGTCGCGTTTACAGTTATACTTATGTGCCCACAAGTCACTACTGGCCTCAAAAAAATACAAATTTTGCTTCATATATATTTATCA
Source organism: Dryas iulia moderata (assembly GCA_019049465.1). Classification (NCBI taxonomy): domain Eukaryota; kingdom Metazoa; phylum Arthropoda; class Insecta; order Lepidoptera; family Nymphalidae; genus Dryas; species Dryas iulia. The sequence goes on along the minus strand of CM032415.1, from coordinate 19,738,085 downwards.
CTCAATACGCAATGTCTGAAATTCGGTTTTGACTGCAGGCTATAAGTTGGGCTAGTCGTGGCGCAGAGACACAAACGTGTGACTGTAAACGACTGGTTGTAGGTTCGACTCCCACTCGAGGATTGGAAATATTTAATATTTTCATTTTCTCCGCTCTGGTATCAGAGGCAAAGCGCGGCGTTAAGTTCCGCCACTTAACACACAATGCCTGCCAAAATCAGCGGTAAGTAGGGAACGTTGTCTTAACACTAGGTTCCTCTGCCTACCCTGCTATATGCGGGATAGAGCGTGAAGCTGAAAAAAAAACTATAGATTTATCTCTGCCTACCATGCTGTGGTTAAAAAAGAATGTAGCCGAAATGAAAGTAATTGAATAATAATAAATTTCTTGTGTAAAAATCGAACCTTAGACCACCGTTTGCATTCAGACGCTCTCCTAGACGCTCTCCTACGTACCAGAATGACTAATAAAAGCTTGTATATAAAAAGTTTTTTAAAGACTAACTTTGTACAATAGGATTTTTCATCGTTTTACGAACGTGATGTAATTACGAGGGCTTAATGTTATTTGCATGTCCATTTTCCAGGCGTATTCGTTTGTCCATCGTTTGACCGCACAATAGACTTAGTTTGCTATGGTTATATTATTAGTGACTGTTTGTTTGTCGACGTAGAAAAAGAATATGAAAAGATATTTAAAAAACGTTTGAAAATTTGAACGCAGCTAAAGTTTATTAACTTATATATGTTTTCTAATTTATTAAGTGTGTGAATAACAGCTAACAAATGTTTGGAAAAGAATATATTTTAGAAGTATTTCGTAATGGGACTTTTTATATTTTATACTAGTAGCCGCCCGCAATAACATTTGTTAACCATCACGCTGAATAACATTTGTTAAGGCGCAATTTCCATTTATTTTATAGTAGTGGCTGGTATATTATGGTTCTACATAAAGTATTCCACTCTTCAAAATCTATTACTCTATCTAAGCCTAAAGGCTATACACCAAAAAAGGTTTCATTCAAATCTGTCCAGTAGTTCTTAAAATGTACGCGTTTTATTGTTATATTACATATAGTAATAGATATATAAACAATAATTAGCTGAAAAGATATTTTGGTTAAATATTTTTCAATTACTAAAATTTAAGCTTAGTTATTTTTCTCTCCACATAACTCCAGGTAGGCAAGCCGAGAGAACCGAATGCAAAGACCCTCCGTACTCCATATTCTAAATACTTTGGCTGAACCGAAATTAAAACTAACTGACCGTTTAAATAATAGTCTTTTAATAACCCATACCAATAACCCGCTTTTATGGGCGTTTTTAGATGTATATTTATTGGTTTCACGGCGCCTGACGCGGTGACAGACAGTTCCTTGTGTATATATAGTTAGTATTGTCAGCTTTACAGTACAACTTCCTCCTCAATTTCGTGGTAAAGCAGAAGAACTTGTGTGTTGTCTCTCCGCTCTCCTAACACTAGCTAACCATATCAAGGAACACCTACGTAGTAAGTATCCATAACAGGTTTAGGCCTTCTCCCGCATAACAGTAGTCAGAGAGTCTATTCTCAAGAAACTCCGTTCTGGATCACACGTTCTCCACTCAACAAGTAGATCAATCTCGATTTTGGACAGAAAGTGAAGGTATCTAGGTATAGTATCTAGGTATCTCTGTAGGTCCTCTCTAACTACCCCCCATAAAATTGAAAAAAACGTGAAGCAATAATAATAATTATTATAAGATTTCATCACATTTTTTTAACTCCACGCTGTGTCCCACTCACAGCAGGATAGGCAGAGAGAACCTAGTGTTAAGACACTCCGTTCCCTGTTTTCCCCTGAATTTCGGAGGTATTGCGTGCTAAGTAGCTGAACTTTACGCCGCGTTTTACTTCGACAGTAGATCGAAGGAAATGGAAATATTAAATATTTCCACTCCTCGAGTGGGAGTCAAACCCACAACCAATCGAGTTTACAGTCACACTATGGTCCCCATAAGCCACGCCTGACCTAGATTCATTTCATCACAATATCTAGAAATATTATATTTCACACTTTAAAAAACAATCTTAATAAAAACAGCTAAAACGTAATAATGTCTTTGTTCCATTGGATTTACGATATATCAACAGCAAATATGACACGGTTCACGTCATACCACCTGAGGGTGGGTTAGTGCCGTCTACCATGAATTCTTAATGTAAATGAATAATTAATATTGTGACACCTGTGTGACGCACCTGAGTGTCTAGTGTCTAGTGTCTAGGCGAGTGACTAAGTTATGGGTTCGATTGTCAATCAAGAGTACATTATTGTGCAGTGTTTAGTACCACTAAAATTGCAAAGTGGAAAGCGGAGTATTGGAATTTTGTAAGTTTTATACACCTAAGGTGGATCTATGTAGAAAAGTGAATTGACAAATGACATTATGTGTTGAGTGTCGGAACTCAACGCCGTGCATTGTCTCGACATCAGAGCGAAGAATTTGAAATATTAAATATTTGCATTCCTCGAGTGAGAATCGAACCCACAACTACTCACGTTTATAGTTACACTTTGTGCCCACAAGCCACTATTGGTCTCGTCGATTCTATATAGATTTTTATTATATTTCTTCTTTTTCTTTTATTAGTACTATATAATTCTGGTTAAAAAATAATATTTATTATTAATTAGTTATCATTTTACTACTGTATGTGTTGTATAACAGGAATGATATGATGATGTGGAAAGCAATGGACCTATGAATGTGTTCGGACCGGTAGATTAGCCGTGAACGCGTGACAGACGAACACGCAGACTTTCTCATTTATAATATAAGTATGGATAAATACAGTATACGAACTACACTTTAAACTACATTTTAAATCAACACGAAATTAATTTCCTAAAACCGACTTTGGCAGCTCAAAGAGAATAATACCAAATAACTCATTAACTTTCAACTTCATACTAGTCAATCAACGTACCACTAAATTTAGCTAAGCAGTGTATTTGTGAAAGGTATACGTTTATGAATTTACCTAATTTTATTTATTTTATATTAAATTATACTTAACACGTAATAACGTTAAGGCAAAACGCGGCGTTAAGTTCCGCCACTTAACACGCAATGCCTCCGAGTTCGGCGGAAAGTGGGGAACGGAGTGTCTTAACGCTAGGTTCCCTCTGCCTAATCTCTGTAACAGCTGGACCGAATGTGACGGGACTTTCACTGGCATCTACCTGATGAATAAGAAGTAACTTAGGCTTACTTTTATCTTAGAGTTACAACTTTTTTGCTAAGTTCCACGCAGATAAAGTCGCGGACACAGCTAGTAGTAATAATTAATTTAATAATTGAAATAGTACACTTATAATGTTACATATACGAATATATCAAAGTAAACAGCGAGGTATTTTAGAAAGTTTCTTTCCAAATTGAAAGTTTTCTTCAAATGCAAGTTATATATTAAAGTTCACGAAGCTACTTCCTTCCACCTTTGAGGTGCAACGAGAGCCCTCAAGTCACCTGAAAAGTTACTACATTGGAAACCTTTGCAGTGTTCAGAATAACTCTGCCCATTCATTGTAAATTGATTTCTTTTTGTAGCCCAACTGGATAAAATAAACAATTAAATAATAAAGCTTATAAGTGACTTAGGGCCATTGTGGCCTAGTGGGTCAGCGTCTGTCTATAAACGTCATGGTTGTGGGTTCATTTTCTCACTAATGTTTCGAATTCAGGTGGAAAGTAGAGAATGGAGTGTCTTATCACTAAGATCTCTCTAGTTTAGTGGTTAACCTAAAGCTCGATAAAAAACGTAATTTTGATTTCAAATACTGTTTTTTGGTATTAAATAAGGTATGAATCAAAGCGGAATTTTTTAAATAACTTTTTACCAAACACATGAAGTTAATTCTTATTAGCACGCCTTTTTCAAATTATCTCTCTAATTTACATTACTTTACTTTAACTGAGTATAAGTTATAATTACTAATGCTATCATGAGTATATTAAAGATCTAACTAATTTTTATATTTGATTATGTTTCTTTATTCCGGGCGGCAAAGCGAGTGTTTTGACACTACGTTCTCTCTGACTACCCTGTTATGCGGAAAACCTCGTAAATCGGATTCTTTTTACAAAAGAAACACATTTACGATTCCCCGTAGATAGTAAGTAATTAAAATATAAAGTTAAGATTTAAACTGTATTTTAAAAACAAAGTAAATAAGAAAAGTCTTTTAAAACGTTTCCAGGACATGAACAAACGGTTAAACGACTAACTCCCAGACGTCGCCGCGCCAATAAACGCTGTCGATCGGAATAATTAATTGCTACTCAAGTATAGATAGAGTGTCCTCGGCTTTAAAAGACCTTTTTGCGATATGGGGTTAAGGGACAAGCTTTTGCTACTTTTTTAACTAGCTTAAAAAGTTCCTAAGTAGATAGCTAAGTAAGTAGCTAAAAAAGAAGTTTATGCAGAAAAAGGCGTGAAGCTGCGTAAAAAAGCAGTACTAGACAGAACCTAGTATAAAAAAATTCCGTTCATGTAATGGATACCCCCTGAATTCGAACTACGCCGTAAGTGGCGTAACTTAACGCCGCTCTTTTTTTTTACGTGTCAGGTTGAAGAAATAATTTAAACAATCATTTCTTCGAGTGAGAATCAAACTGACATTCAATCTATTTCACAGTCGTACGTCCGTAGTCCTATTGCGCCAGATTGCTCTTTTTTTAATAACTAATCTTCATCTTTGGTCCATTTAAAATAAAGGTTTAACATTTTTTTTCGTACAAGTTTTTACTGTTACTAAGAAATATCAATTGACTATTTTTGGTGACTAAATTATTATTTAGTTCTGATACTTCTAGCCAATGTTTTCTAATTTTATAAATCCAACTCAAGATGACAAAAAAAATCATAACTTTTAAGACAAAAATGCCTAAATGGAAATTAAATCAGAATAACCATTTCAATAACTAATTCGCAAACGTCATTATACCAATAACCGTCAATATGCATCAGAATAATTAATTGTTCCTCACATATAGGTGTCTCAGGGGCCAGTCGTGGCCCAGTGGCACAAGCGAGTGACTGTAAACGACTGGTTGTGGGTTCGATTTCCACTCGAGGAGTTGAAATATTACCTACTAGCGGCCCGCTCGCGTCTTCGCCGCGTGAACTACTTATCTGTATCGTTGTATTGCAACCCTCGAGGATGGTCTTTAAAAAAATAAAGTAGTCTATATTTAAGCTTGGATTATTAACTATATTTATGCCAAAATTCATTACAATCGGTCAAGCGGTTTAGATTTTTCATATAAACTTTCATCCCTTATTTCAACCCTTTAGAGGTTGATTTTTGAAAAAATAAGTAGCCTATGTTAGACCCAGTAACTTTTACTACTTTCATTATAAATTTCATCCAAATCGGACAGGTAGATTAACCGTCAAAGCGTGACAGACAAACACACAGACTTTCGGATTTATAATATAAGTATGGATTTCCATTTTCTTCGCTCTGGTGTCGAGGTAAAGCGCGGCGTTAAGTACCGCTACTTTACACGCAATGCCTCCGAAAGTGGGGAACGGAGTGTCTTAACACTAGGTTCCCTCTGCCTTCCCTGCTGTATTCGGAACACAGCATGAAGCTAAAAAAAAAAAAACATATAGGTGTCCTCAACAGCTAAGAAATTCAGTCATAGGTACTTCCGGTCGATGTACTCTGGCCTGGTCACTTGTTCTGGTCCGAATTAAAACTACTTACGTAATTGAATCGGCTAACTTTGTCTTAAAGCATTCCGGAAGACATGCATGCTGTTATCTTAGACTCACTTGGCTTTGAAGGCAGTGCTTGGCATTGTTTAACCAGTTCTTGATCAGAGTTAGGTTGCTATGGTTTAAGTTTTTCATTGTATTCCAGGAATTTGGAGAAATCAGCTTATTTTTTCTTAAAACAGTTAAAAGGTGGAGCAGAGTGTCTTGACTCTAGGTTCGCGGTGACCACCCTGTGCGAAAAAGCGTGACGCTGAGAGTAAAGTAAAACAATAATTTGCAATTTACAATTTTTGACATAAACACCTTTCCATGTTATAAAAAAAGATTTTAAATACTTTTTTACTTTCAGTTACTATTTGGAGATATAAGTTTATATTTATTAAATTGCTATCATATCTTTATACATTTGTTCAAAAACCATAATTTAAAAAAGGCATGCTACCGCAGGATTATTTAAATAAATATACATAAGTATATTAATATTGTTTTTTTATAGCAAAAAAGAACAAAAAATTATTGCAATTTAATTCTTTCCTGCATAGCAGAAAATTGCTCGTGTCGTGACACTTATCTTCACTTTCTGCCCAAAATTTGAAATAACGCCCCAAATAATCGAATCCACAACCATTCGCGTTTACAGTCAACCATTCCACAAAATAGCCTCAGACATATTATACATAACACAAAATAATTAATTATTCATTATTTACCCTATAAACGATAATCATTTAGAAGTGTAAGCCGTCAATGTAATCAGAAGCGACAGTGTCGGTGGGCATGGCTGACATAACATAATGTCATGGGAAAGCAAACCGTTCAGTTCAGAGGGAGGGTAGGTGAATAAACTGCAATAATAGGGCATCGGCGCGACGGACTGGCGCCGCGCGACGCGTCGCGACACATATGGCCTCTCTTCAAATTGTTATTCATGTACCCTTCTATATGATGTTTTTTTTTAGCTTCACGCTGTATCCCGCACACTCCAGGGTAGGCAGAGAGAACCTAGTGTTAAGACACTCCGTTCCCCACTTTGCGCCAAGTTCGGAGGCGTTGTGTGTTAAGTGGCGGAACTTAATGCCGCGCTTTGCCTCGATACCAGAGCGAAGAAAACGGAAATATTAAATATCTCCACTCCTCGAGTGGGAATCATACCCACAACCAGTCGTTTTCAGTCACACGCTTGTGCCACTGCGTCACTACTGTCCCCATGACTGGTCTATATGATGTGTGGGGGAAATAGAGATAATACTCTCTGCTTTTTCTTTTGATTTGTTTTAAAGATATTGAGGCTTGTAGGCACAAAATGTGACTGTAAATGCAATAGGTTGTGCGTTCGATTCCCACTCGAGGAGTGGAAATATTTATTATTTACATTTTCTTTGTTCTGGTGTTGCGGGAAATCGTGGCGTTGAGTTCCACCACTCAACACGTAATGCCTCCAGAATTCAGTTGTGCTTGGGGAACGGAGTGGCTTAGCACTAGGTTCCCTCTGCCTACCTTGCAGTGTGCGGGATACAGCGTGAAGCTAAAAAAAATGTGTATCGGGTAACGGTTTTCGATGTCAAACTTTTTTGTATCGGAGTATCTGAAAACAGTGTTTTCAGATTCACCCTTTTTCCGCACGGCAGAGTACTCACAGTGGGAATTGAACAAAGAACCTATCACGTTTACAATCAGACGATGGGACATCGGCTGATTGTGATGTGTGACTGCATAAAAGAATTAAAATAAATTTAAATAATATTCATTTCTCCGCTGTAGTACCTGAGACAAAAGGCAGTGTTGAGTTCCGCCACTCAACACGCAATATCAGGCGGAAAGTGGAGTGTCTTCACACTAAATTCTTTTCTTTTAGTCTCACGCTGTCTCCTGCACACAGAAGGGTAGGCAGAGGGAACCTAGTGTTAAGACACTCCGTTCCCCACTTCCCACCGAATTCGGAAGCATTGCGTATTAAGTGGCTTGACACCAGAGCGAAGAGAATTAAATATTTCCACTCCTCGAGTGGGAATCGAACCCACAACCAGTCGCTTTACAGTCACACTTTGCTTTTGCGCCACGACTAGTCCGAATTCTACTCGACCCTATTATGCGTGTTAGAGCGTGAAACTGCCAAAATAATAATATTTAAATGTAAATTACGCATTTAAATATAACTTTGCAACTCCGCGATGCACATCTTGCAAATTTCACGAGTCGCGTCATCTCAGCTGAAACTTTACGCTAAAATTTATAGATACTGAAGACTGAAGACTAAAGTCTGAAGAGATTCTTGTCATGTTTGTGATTAATACGATTTTCCCATACTAAAGGAGAATAGACGTATACGGATTGTGTATTTACTTTCTTTCTTTCTTTCAGCTTCACGCTGTATCCCGCATACAGCAGGGTAGGCAGAGGGAACCTAGTATTAAGATACTCCGTTCCCCCACTTTCCGCCGAATTCGGAGGCATTGCGTGTTAAGTGGCGGAACTTAACGGCGCGCTTTACCTCGACACCAGAGCGAAGAAAATGAAAATATTAAATATTTCCACTCCTCGAGTGGGAATCGAAAAAGCGCGGCGTTGAGTTCCGCCGCCTTAAATTGAAATTCAAATTCAAAATATCTTTATTCAAATAGACTTTTATAAGCACTTTTTGAATCGTCGAATGTACATAAAGCTACCACCGACTCGGAAGGCAGTTCTGCTGTGAAGAGCCGGCCAGAAACTCTTAATGTCTCCTTTTTGAGCAGAAATGGGAGAACGGAGTGTCTTAACACCAGATTTTTTTCTGATTGGGTTACTGTCTGGGAAATAAGCGTGAAGCTGCTTTTTTAAGTTACTTTTTATTGTCTTTTCTGTGATTTTGTTACAGTACGTTAAATACAATGGCTTTGTGTAGAGTTGATTTATTAGATAGTTTAAGTTTTGATTGTATATTTCTTTAATTCAGTTGTATTCCATAGTTATTATACTTCAGATTAATTTATATTATTTTTTTACATTGTAACTGAGTAGCGCAGTCGTTATTTGACGTTAAACGTAACTGGTTATAGGCTAGATTCCCACCCGAGGGAATTATTATATTTAAGTTGTTTTTATTCCTCCTTCTTGTTAAGAAGACAACGCGTGGCGTTGAGTTCCGCCACTCAACACTCTATATTTCGATTTCGAATAGAAATTAAAGAACGGTGTGTATCACTAGTTACCTCTTGACTACCTTACTATGCTCTAAAAATAAATAAAAAAAGCAAAAAAAAATATTATTATCACATTTTTCTAGAGAAAGTAGTGTTAAGACACTCCGTTCTCCACTTTCCTCTTGACAATTTTTACATGTTAGACAATCAAATCTTATACCCTGGCCCTATATAAACGTAAAATCGATGTTATTATTTCAACCGGGAATCGAATCCACAACCGACAAGTCTTCAGCATTTATTTACAGATTATCAGTAAGCATTTCGTTTGTAAAGCTCGTTCCGTGGTAGCTAGGTACCGCAGTGTTACGCAACCCGCTCGATAGTGAGCTCGGCCCGGCTACTTGCGACGGGACCCCCTACTACACGACAAAATTACTTTATAAAGCTTGTTTTTATACTTTTATCCTGTTAATATTGTAAATAAGAAAGTTGGTAATGTTTGTTAATCTTTCACGTAAAAATTACTGAATGGATTTTAATAGAACTTTATAATAATATAGCTTGTACATCAGAATGAAACATAGGTTATAATTTGTAAAGATATTTTGAACAATGTTCATAATATTAAGTAGGCTCCTTTGATTATAACTGCTTTCCTAAATTCCGCGCGGGCCAAGTCGCGGGCATAGTTAGCTTACTATGTTATACTTATTTTGTTACGGCGGAAAAGCATGTACGTGCGACTGTAAACGCGACTGGTTGTGGGTTCGATTCCCACTCGAGGAATGGAAATGTTTAAATATTTCCATTATCTTCACTCTGATGTAGAAGAAACGTAGTTCTAGGATATGTTGTGATAGTTCTCAATTTAGTTTAAAAAAGCGTTAAAGAAGCAGTTAGCCAGAGAAACTTAAATCGAGTCAAGAAAGGAAATTGAGATAGTATATATTATAATATATATAATAAATATATTATATACGATACTTCAGAACCAAAATGTTATTTTAAACATATATATACATATAAAAGTCACTAATCTATGCAAATAAATAACATTGAAGTGTCTTTGTAATATTAAAATAACCGCTTTTTACTAAGTGCGTATATGTATCTTACACATACCAAAATAACAATTTTTACAATTTTGTCTGTATGTCTGTTTGTTCAGGCTAATCTCTGAAACGGCTGGACCGATTTTAACGGGACTTTCACTGACAGATAGCTGATATATTAAAGAATATCTTAAAATACTTTTGTTTTCGAATTATATATATTTATTATTTCCATTTATATGCGAACGAGGTCGCGATCACAGCTATATCTATCTAGAATGAAAGTAGTAAAACTGACTGAGTCTAACATAGGCTACGTAGTTTTTCAAAAATCAACATCTAAAGATGAAAGTTTATATGAAAAATCTAAACCGCTTGACCAATTGTAATGAATTTTGGCATAAATATAGTTGATAATCTAAGCTTAAACATAGGTTACTTTATTTTTTAAAAATCCACCACCAAGGGTTGCAAGGTACCGAAACAGCCATGTAGATCACGCGGCGAAGCCGCGAGCGGGCCGCTAGTATATATATATATTTTAAAGTTGTTCAAATCTCTCTTTAAGTAAGCTTCGTAATCTCTTGAGGCGTCTCTGCCTCACTTTTACCACTTTAAGCAAAAGTTATCATCGTATCGCGAATTTTCTATAGTATTTTTTATTAGCTTGAAAGCTGTATCCCGCACACAGCAGGGTTTTTGTATCGCAGTTAAGTTGCGGAACTTAACACCGCGCTTTGCCTCGAGAGCAAAGAAAATGGAAATATTAAATACTAGCGGCCCGCTCGCGGCTTCGCCGCGTAGACTATTTCGTCATGTTGTAACCCTCAGGAGCACGTTTTTAAAAAATAAAGTAGCCTATGTTTAAGCTTAGATTATCAACTATATTTATGCCAAAATTCATTACAATTGGTCAAGCGGTTTAGATTTTTCATATGAACTTTCATCCCCTATTTCAACCCTTCAGAGGTTGATTTTTGAAAAAATAAGTAGCCTATGTTAGACCCAGTCACTTTTACTACTTTCATTCTAAATTTCATCCAAATCGGACCGGTAGATTAGCCGTGAAAGCGTGACAGACAAACACACAGACTTTCGCATTTATAATATAAGTATGGATTATACAATCACACTTTGTGCCGCAAGCAATTATATCATAATGTATGTTATAAAAAAATATTAAATTTAATACAAAATAAGTTCCATTTTTATTATATATTAGCTGCCCGCTCGCGGTTTCGCCGCGTGAACTATTTCGTTATATTGCGGCTCCCGGGGGTGCATTTTAAAAAAATAAATTAGCTTGTGTTTAAGCTTAGATCATCAACTATATTTATGCCAAAATTCATTACAATTGGTCAAGCGGTTTAGATTTTTCATATAAACTTTCATCCCCTATTTCAACCCTTCAGAGGTTGATTTTTGAAAAAATAAGTAGCCTATGTTAGACCCAGTTACTTTTACTACTTTCATTCTAAATTTCATCCAAATCGGATCAGTAGATTAGCCGTGAAAGCGTGACAGACAAACACACAGACTTTCGCATTTATAATATAAGTATGGATGATCTTTAGAAAATAATGTTTTTCTTAATCATAAAATATTTTTTTATTTTTAGCTTCACGCTCTTTTCCCCTGTACTCAGTCAGAGGTAATCTATTGTCAAGACACTCTATCCTCCACTTTCCGCCTGAAATAGGAATATTGCGTGTTAAATGGCGGAATTCAATGCCGCGGCTTGTCTTCTATACTAGAATGGAGGATGCCCCGAGTGGGAATCAAATCCAAAACTATCGCGTTTACAATCTAGATGCCACGAGCGCCTAAAATTGTAATTTATATCCGCTGGTATTAATTTTTTTTTTTATTTATTTAAAATTTGAATGAAAGTAATAAATTTGTAACTGAACAATTATAAAGTTCCCATAAGTCATTATTTAGTCACCTTACTTCATAAGTCAGTTAACAAAGGAGTGTTCGAACACTACTCTCTACCTCACTAGTTTTTTTTTAGAAGAGAAAAAGATTCGTTAAGTTAAAAACAAACTAAGTAATATATACTAATGGGCCAGTCGTGGCGCAGAGTCACAGAGTGTGCCTGTAAAGCGACTGGTTGTGGATTCGATTCCCATTCGAGGAGAAAATAGTTAATATTTCCATTTTCGTCACTCTGGTATCGAGGCAAAGCGTGGCGTTAATTTCCGCCACTTAACACGCAATGCCTCCGAATTCGGCGGTGCGTGGGGAACGGAGTGTCTTAACACTATGTTCCCTCTGCCTACCCTGCTACGTGCGGGACACAGCGTGTAGCTAAACAAAAAATGTAATATACCTATAGTATATATATTAAAAATCTGAAAATCGATAGTATAAGTTAATTCTAACTTGTATTTAGTCGGTCCGTGTTCGCGCAGGTAGTACTACGGTGGAGTGGCGCAGTGTTACGCAACCCACCGGCTTGTGCCACGTTGTATTGAATGGGACCTAGCTTACATTGTATATTGTCTTGCTTGCACGTCACGCGATGGTTAAAGATTCGATTTCTGTTATTTGTTTGTTAAAAGCTTTTGGTTTTTGTTATTGTTAAGTTAGACTAAATGTGATGTTAAATTAGCTGCTAATACGTGATTATATTTGAGATTTGGTGGTAAAATGTAGTGTTTGAACACTGTGTTCTCTGATTTTCTCATAAAAGGGTTATGGCCTAATGTCAAGACACTCTGTTCCCCACCTTTCATCCGATTTAGAGATTTTGCGTTTTGAGAGTCGGAAATCAACGCTGCTTCGTCTTAAGTACCGGAACGGAGAATTCAAAATAATTTTAAATATAATTGTTCTTTCTAGCACGAATCGAACCTTCAACCAACACGTTTACCGACGCTGTTAACTGCGCCACGACGGCCTTTTGTTAAATAATGATTAATTTAAAAAAATATTCTGATTTTAAAGCTTACTTCATCAGTTAGACAAAGCACAGCGTTAAGTTACGACAGACAACAGGCGTAACAACATAGTGTTTTAAGACTGAGTGTTTGATCTCTCCCCACGTAAAGTTATAACATAAAAACCTCGGTTGACCTTCGAGAACACAGTATCGACGATACTGGAACGTAAGGCGCATGAGGACCCCCCGGAGGGCGTGTATAAAGAGGTTGATGACAGTGGACGAGGCGAAAGAAGTATGCAGGGACCGTAGCGTTTGGCGCTCCGTTTTCTCTGACGACCCCGCAAGGGATACAGCGTGAAGCTAAAGAAAACAACTTCACGCTTTCTTCCGGATAGTCAAAGAGAACCTTGTGTCAAGACACTCCGTTCCGCAGATTCCAAAGTTCCGCAGATTCTGGCCGAGTTAGTAATAATTACGTGTTAAATGACAGTTCATTAAGTACCAGGGCGGAGAAATTAAAAAAGTTACATATAATCTTTTCTCACTTCAACTCAGTTGCAATAATTTGAAGTTCGAAAATATTTGTAAATTTTAATTATTTCGAGGCAAGGGGCGGTGGTTAAGTTACGCCATTTAACACGCAATGCCTCCAGAATTCGGCGCAAAACGTGAGACGGAGTGTCTTAACACTAAGTTCCTTCCCCCTTGTCTATAATGCTGTATGCGGGATACATCATGAAGCTAAATATAATCTTTACCCTATTAGGAATCGAATCCACAACCAACCGCGTTAAGCCACGAATGGCTTCATATAAAAAAATAACAGATCCTAAAGGGCCAGCCGTTACGCCAGACACATTCAATTACTACATCATGATGGAGGCCGCCCGATGTCAATCAGATAAACCTACGTTAGCTCTCTTTGCTATAAAACTACTGCTAAATAATAAACTTCCTTTGCACTTCGTGACGCAGTGACTGTGTCTATTTGTAAACAGAATGGTAGTGGGTTCGATTACGAGTATTTGAACACTACTCTCTGCCTCACTAGATTTTTATATTAGTTAAGTTTAATGTTGGATAAATTTAATATTAGTAGTTCGGGGCCAGTCGTGGCGTAGAGGCACAAAGGTGTGTTAACGTAAACGACTGATTGTGGGTTTGATTACCACTCGAGGATTGGATATATTTAATATTTCCATTTCCTTCGCTCTGGTATAGAGGCACAGCGCTGCGTTAAATTCCGCGACTTAACACGCAATGCCTCCAAAAATTGACAGAAAATTGAGGAACGGAGTGTCATAACACTAAGTTCCCTCTGCCTACCATCTGCTATTTGTTAAGTTAAAAAGATACTAAGTTGGTCCTATAGATATCACTTTTGTTATAGCTACGTGTACCCCAACATGGACGAGCTGGCCAACCAGCTCAACTTCGTGCTGGTTCACTTCGGCATCAAGAACTTCATCGGATTCGGTGTAGGCGTCGGAGCCAACATCCTCGCTAGATTCGCTCTCAGCAACCCTGAGAAGGTATGGATTATGATTATTAACTACTTTGCTTATTTAGTCATATTATTCTTCATTTTTTTGTTAGTTTTGTTCATTAGATGAAGCAGCTTACGTGCGTTTTGAGTAGGTATAATAGTTGGTTGGGTAGAGAGAGGAGCTTGAACATTCAAGGGAAGCTTTAATATATAGAATCCTTCAGCCTAGGTCTTCAGCCTAAGTTTGGGTCGCAAGACTCAGGCACTGGTCCACAGTGGGAGCTCCACTCTCTGTTACACGATGGACGGTGAATTCATCGAATTTTGCAATATAATAAAATTCTTCTTAGTTAAATTTATTATAACAACAAAATTCTTTAAATTTTAATACTTTTAAACAACATTAATCCATACTTATATTATAAATGCGAAAGTCTGTGTGTTTGTCTGTCACGCTTTCACGGCTAATCTACCGGTCCGATTTGGATGAAATTTAGAATGAAAGTAGTAAAAGTGACTGGGTCTAACAAAGGCTACTTATTTTTTCAAAAATCAACCTCTATAGGGTTGAAAAAGGGGATGAAAGATTACATGAAAAATCTAAACCGCTTAACCAATTATAATGAATTTAGGCGTAAATATAGTTGATAATCGAAGCTTAAACATAGGCTACTTTATTTTTTAAAAATGCGCCCCCGAGTGTTGTAATATAACGAAATATATCACGAGACGAAGCCGCGAGAGGGCCGCTAGTCTCTTATAAATTCCTAATAAATTAATAGTGTAAGTAGATTTTGGACTCCAACGTTTCTTACACCTTACTTGACCAACACTCGACTAGTAGATTGATAAGATCGTCAAGCAGTTGATGCAATTGTTTCATCACATACCACCAGCAATATAATAATTGGCTAGTTCCCTGTAGCGTGCAGGTGTATACAGACTAGATTTAGATTGGGCCTATTCTGCTCGGTCAACCAAATAGAAGCAAGTGTTGGAATACATCTCCGACGCCCATAATGTATTGAAGTCAGCATTGTTTGAGCATACAATAGATTTTGATTGGCGAAAGGAATATAGATATACTGAATATGTTCTGAGGGTTTGATATTTAGAATGGTTTAGACCAACAGTATTGTATACATCCTGGGCATATCCGATTTGATATTTTTGGCGAGAAATAATCACTTCTTTTTAGTATTTCCTAAGAAGCGGCAGGATATCTATTTACTAATAAATAAAATTGGAGTGTATATATACATATTATGGCCAGTCGTGGTCCAGTGGCACAAGCGTGTGACTGTAAACGACTGATTGTGGGTTCGATTCCCACTCGAGGAGTGGAAATTATATTAACATTTTCTTTGCTTTGGTGTCGAGGTAAAGCGCGGCGCTAAGTTCCGCCACTTAACACGCAAGCCTCCGAATTCGGCGGAAAGTGGGGAACGGAGTGTCTTAACTAGGTTCCCTCTGCCTATCCTGCTGTGTGCGAGATACAGCGTGAAGTTAAAAAAAAGCTAAAAAAATACTAAGTATCGACAAAATAGCTATATATAAATAAATAAAATTGGAGTGTCTGTTTGTAACATTAAAGTAACCGTTTTTTTACTATGTGTGTGAGTATGATGAGAATATGTATTTAGTAAAAAACTATATCGACACATATACCAAAATGTCAAATTTTACAATTTTTGTCTATCTCTCTATCTGTATGTTCTGGCTAATCTCTCAAACGGATGGACCGATTTTTACCGTACTTTCACTGGCAAATAGCTGGTTTATAAGGTGTAACTTAGGCTTTTTATTTTATTTTAGAATTATATATTTTTTGTTGAATACCACACGCACAGCTAGTAAATCATGCCTAAATATATTAAAATAGACTCAACCAGCAATTCCTTTTACCATTTGAAATAATTTAATATCAATATTTCCTCCACATGCTGAGTACTTCAAAGCCGACTATTATTTACCCTTTGTTATGTGGTTTATAAGCACTTAGGTGCTAATGATAGCTCTTTGTTTTCAATTATTATTAGAAAAGCGTTCGTAACAAGTGTTTAGTAATGCGGTAAATGATTATGAATAAACTAAATTATTTTTTTTAGCTTCACGCTGTATCCCGCACACAGCAGGGTAGGCAGAGAGGATCTAGTGTTAAGACACTCCGTTTTCCGTTCGTACTAAATTAATAATTTATTTAAACTATTTTAACCGAATTGAACGAACGCGTATATTTTAATAGTCGTAAATGGAAGTCAAATTACTCGACACAGGTCATAGATATAGTAAGTATAGTATGATCAGAGGTAGGTGAAAATAAGTATGGTAATAGAATGTCTTAAATATATTTTAGTCCCATTTTTTTTTGGCTTCACGCTGTATTCCGCACACAGTATGGTAGGCAGAGGGAACCTAGTGTTAAAACACTCCGTTCCCCACTTTCCGCCGAATGCGGAGGCTTGCGTGTTAAGTGGCGGAACTAAACGCCGCGCTTTACCTCGTCCTTTACTTTAGTCCTTTGCACTCCATGATATTTACTTTGAATGTGTAATATCGCAAATACGGCGACAACTGAGTGCAGAGGGTTAAAATACAAAAATATAGGCGATTATTCCAGTTAACATAGTTTCAGTTAACATAGGGCCAGTCGTGGAGCAGTGGCACAGAAGTGTGACTTCAAGTGACTGGTTGTGGGTTCGTTTCCCACTCGAGGAGTGGAAATATTTAATATATCCATTTTCTTCGCTCTAGTACCGAGGCGAAGCGCGGCGTTCCGCCACTTAACACGCAATGCCTTCAAAATTCGGCGGAAAGTGGGGAACAGAGAGTCTTAACACTAGGTTCCCTCTGTCTAGCCTGCTGTGTGCGGGATGCACGGTGAAAATAAAATAAACATAGTTTCATTTCAAAATACGTAAAAATTGCGAAGACGTGTCGTCATCTTTGGGGGGAAGTATAAAAAATTCGACGCAACTGGTAGTAGAACGCATGGCTCAGTGGTGAGAGCGCCTGGACGGTATTCAGGAGGCGCGGGTTCGAACCGCGGTGCGATAAAATTTTTATACGTTTCATTTAAATGTCTTTTTCAACTGATGATGTGTTCCGGTTCAATGACTCCTTGTTCTGAAGAAAAGAGTCATTCCCAACTTCACCTTCAAGGTCGACTACTCTAATGTTGTGGATGTCCATGGGCGAAGGTAGCCACTTACCATCAGGTGGTACTTCTGCTCGTTTGCCTCCTTTATGTAATAAAAAAAAAAACAAGATCTATCTTATTAAATATTATATTGTTTTATGTTAGTAACATGTTACTGCAATACTTGATGTGGTAATACATACATATAGCTACAGTTGGCCACTGAACGAATACCAGTTATTAACGCCGTTAAATAAGAAAAATGAAAGCTTAAAAATATTATGATACCACACGCAATGCATTTATTTCCAGCGCCTCTATTTCGTAAAATATTTGCTCATTTTTGCAGCTTCACATTTCTTAATAAGAGATTTAAAAAAGTTTATTTTAAAGTTATGTTAATAAAAATATAGATATACAAATATTTCTCTAGTTCAGTGGCGGTTCCTTGGGTTCGACAACGTATATTTCTCTACAGTATAAGCATTCAGAGTGTTGTGAGGAACCGTTTGACCTAATTCCTATAGTTGTATTTTCTAACCGCTCAGTACGTAACGTCCTTAAATACCATCCTCACTACTGGCTACTCCATGATTGTTGCTTTTTAGATACCTTCTTTATGCCACGCAAATGTGGAATGGCCTCTCAGCGTACTTCCAGGTCGATACTACATGGACACCTTCAAAAAACGGGTTTACCTTCACCCCCTTGGCCGATAACACATCTGTAGCTAGTCTGGTGGTACACGAGGTTATGGGCGGCAGTGTTCACTTACCATCAAGAGACCAGAACGTCTTTATTTTCCTACTTCATTGTCCTTACATAGAAGTTAAGAATTTAGGACTATGATACGCTAGGTTATAGGCAGGAAGAACCTATTTGTTTGGACCTAATTGTATTATAATACAAGATGAATTATATTATAAGGCCTTATTTAAATGACGAATATTTGTACAAATAAAATGTGCTCGTTGACCCAAACATATATAAGGGGCTTGGCAGCGAGCTGCAGTGAACTTACCAACTACTGCCAACTAAGAAATGCTTGAATTTCCTTAACTACTTACATCGTCAGGAAATTTTCGCACTGAAGTCTGTTATATACGGAAAATATTATTATATACGGAAATATCATAATATGGTTTGGATGTTTGTATGTCTGTTTGGAATCTACCTCATTGGTCTTGATATGTGTCAATAGAAAGATTTTTTTTGACCGCCATGGAAGTATTAAGTCGACTTTTGCGTGTCATTTTTTATTTTTATTTTTTTTATTATATTTACTACATACTCATGGCTTGTTTAGGTTTAAGTTGGCAACAAAAAAATGTTTTTAAAATTAAATATACATATAAGGAACTCCCCTTTTTACACAGATATGTGAAATATATTATGTCTAAATTAATTTGTTAATAGTAATGTATGCTCGTATTTTGCACCAAATAATTTCTTTATAACGTGAACTCAAATTTCTGTAAAATCACTCATTTTAAAACTTATTTATTAAATATGCAGCATGTAGTGTCTTAACAAAAAGTTATTTCCACTTATAATTTATATATTTTAAATTTAATTTTGATTTTCTGGTCTATATATAATATATGTCAAATTTTACGATTTAAATTATAACATTCTGCTAATAAAAGTTGCAAGCATTCACGATATACCTGACGGTTGCAATAATGTTTACTTGATGACAGCTAGCGCCATCTCTGTGCAGAGTGCAACAATGTGCAACTTGCAATCTGCAGATAACTTTGCGTATGTTTTTAAACATTTTTTTAAATTCCTTTTTATTTTTTTTAATTATTGTGCCTTGTCTTAATAATGTAGTAATTTAATTATTAACTACTAGATTAATTTCTTTCTTATTAGTGATATTATTATTGTTTTTCTTTAAGAATATTATGAAAGATTCATTATTAACATAATACGTACATTTGTGTGTATTACTACTACAGATTTTAGAATTACAATATAATAAATAACAATATTATAAATGACTTCGATATTCCCTAAAATGTCACATTAAAACGGCAAAATGAAGGAAAACATGAAAAAAGGGCGTCTGATTGTAGACGCATGACTGTAGGTTCGATTTCTGCTCGGTTAAATAATTATATACTATTATCATTTGTCCAGTCTGGCAATTAAGGCAAAACGCGGCGTTAATCTCTCTACTTACCACGCAATGTCTTGATTTCGAGTGGAACGGAGTGTCTTGACACTAGGTTCCCTCTGACTACTCCGCCATGCGGGAAAAATCGTGAAGCTGCCTTTTAAAAAAAATAAGAAAAACTATTATTTAAAGAATTACTATATAAGATATAACCGGACCTCTTTTGGGATAACCCCCAAGATCTGAGAGATTATTTGAAATGTCTTCGGCCACAACAAGGTGAAGGTCTTACGTAACTGTAACTACTTGTTACAAATAGCTAAGATTGTAGAAAGATTCTCGTCCGCGTCTCTTATGTAACCGTACATGTGATATATATGTATGCATGTACGTATTTATGTATGTACATTCGTATTTGCACATATCGTTTGTATGGTAGGTCTTTATTTCGACGCCAAGGTAGTTTATGATAATGTTATTAATTTAAGATTATTATTTAAAAACTGGTGCTTCTAAGAAGGTCATTGAAGGGCAGTAAGTAGAACGATGTCTGACTGTTATCGCAGTGAGCTGTAGTGTAAGCTACTCAATCAGTTGAAATTATCATAGTTTAATTATTCCTATTTCTCTGGTCTGATGAACAAGACAAAGAGCGGCGTTGGGTTCCATTCAACACGCAATGTGTCAAGTTCAGGTGGAAAGTGGCGAACGGAATGTCTTGAAACTCCATTCTCAACCTTTTTTTTCAATTCTCTATGCTATGCAAAAATACTTGAAGGTGAACCTTCAAATGTTATATTTTAAACTTATGTGTACACTTTTAACATTTTAAAGTGCCATTCACACACATAGAAAATTGATAAAGGCAGACATACATGACAGAAAACGTATAAAAATTTGAATTCGAACCCGCGCTTGTTGTAAATCGTCTACTACCAGCTGCGTCTAAATTCTTATACGCTTATAACAACTTATTTATATTGTTAGCATCTCTGTAGAGAGATTTTCACAAATTTCTGCTACCCTGCTCTTGTACAAGTATGTTCAAACCATTGTTATGCCCACAATCTGTGAAAAGCTGTCATGTGCGTCTTTACCACGTCAGTACCGGTCATTGTTACTGATGTACATAAGTCGATATCGATACCTGGATGTCCTGGTTGACGTATCAGCCAAACGTAAAGATCATCTGCAGAATTATCGACTACTGCTAGAAACTAGAGTAACTGTTACGCAATCCAATGAAATTCTATCAAATGAGAGCGGCGAAATGTTTTTCTTTAAATATAATCATGTCCCCGAGTAGACATTAAATGTATTTTAAAAAGATATCCGATATGTATTTATGGAAATTAGATGTTCATTTTTATTTGTATTTTGTTAAATAATAACTGGTCAATGTCTGTAATTAATAATTTAGAAAAAAAAAATAACAAAAACGATCCTTATAAGAGTGATAGTCGCCTCAAATTTAAAAAAGACCAACTTTTTAACCAAAACATGTTGAAATACTTTATAAAATATGAAATTAAAATACCAAAATTTAAATTGCTTCTCAACAAAATTTTAATATAGTTGTTGAAACTTTAGTTGTGTAACGCTAAATAACTAGGATACTCGCGCCGGTTCAAATACTTTATATTATAGTGGATTAGGTAATTTAGACCAAACATATTTAGGATTAGTTGATCCATTAAAAGTTTTTAATCATTTTACAGCTTTTAAGCATTTTATCTAACGTTTTACGCGTTTACATTAAAAGTATTAATCATAAATAAGCTGAATAATATATCGCTGTTTTAAATTAAAAGTACTGTAAATGAAAAGTATGGTGAAATGTTTTAATGAAAAAATATTAATTTAACCCCTTATATTTTTGTTTTTTTTAGCTTCACGCTGTATCCCGCACACAGTAGGGTATACAGTGGGAACCTGGTGTTAAGACACTCCGTTCCGCACGTACCGCCGAATTCGGAGGCATTGCGTGTTAAGTGGCGTAACTTAACGCTGCACTTAACTCAAATTACTTAAATGGCCAATGAAAGTCTAAAATTTTATTTTATTATAACATTTTTGATTGCAACTTGCTTACCTTCAGTTTCCCTGAATTTGGCAGGTTGACGCGTTGACCCTGATCAACTGTTCCTCCACCCAGTCGGGCTGGATAGACTGGGCCTCCCACAAGATGAGCTCCCGGTCCCTGCGCTCCCGCGGCATGACCCCCGCCGCCGTCGACTACCTCATGTGGTACCACTTCGGACGCGTAAGTATCTCAATATAAGCTGGCTAAATTAACTTAGGACACTAAATTGACTTAGGACAAAGTAGGACACTAAATTGACTTAACATAAAATTGGACGCTAAATTGACTTATGATAAAGTAGGACACTATATTGACTTAGAATAAAGTAGGATACTAAATTGATCTAGGATAAAACTTGGGCATACGCGAATTTAAGATTTTCATGTTATTGTTGCTTGCTTGCTTGCGATTTCTCAAAATATTGATAAATAAGGTCTAAATAAGGCCGTTGTGGCGCATTGGGAGTGTCTGACTGTAATGTGATGCTCGTGGGTTAGATTCCCACCCGGAGGAATGAAAAAAAATGAATTTTATCATTCCTTCGCTCTGGTATATTATATAAACAAAGCGCAGCGTTGAGTTCCGCTACTATACAGGCAATGTCTCGATTTGCGCTTAAGTGGAGCATGGAGTGTTTTGTCACTAGGTCCTCTCCGACTAACTCTCTATGCGATATAAAGCGTGAAGCTGTTTTATCAAAAAAAAATATTTAAACAAGATTTCTAGATCTAGATAAGACTCTATATCTATATAGTCTTATCTAGAATGAATAAATGTAATTACACAACAAAAAGCGTATTTATATGCCAGTGGCTTGAACTCGCGGGTTCACGCCGCTAATCGCGTTGCGACATTTGTATACTGCACTATTATCTGCACTGGTATTCGGTGTACCGCGAATGCATACCTGATGCAAATTGGATTTTTGACGGCCTACGGCTTGATTGGAATCTGAATGCCTTTGTTTATTGTATTATATCTGCACATATACCATATATGTTATTTGGTATATGTTTATATGTATATATTGTGTTTTATCATCTTGTATATAGTATGCAGCGATCGCGATGGCCATAATCGAACGTGTAGTATCAATTAATTAATTGTCAGGCGTCGGAGTGAGAAATTGCATTTTATGATTGATTTTGCCGTGACGCACTCCGCGTTGATTGGTGTCTGCGCTATTTTGTTGGTTATATCCGATTCTCAAAACTTGTGTGATTGGTATAATTGGCAATCTGTGACGAGTGGCTTGCGGATGTGTATGTGTATTATAGCCAAATAGTTACCATACCATAGACAAAGTGGGGTACGGAGTGCTTAAACACTAAGTTCCTTCTGCCTACCCTGCTGTGTGGATACAGCGTTAAGCTAAAAAAAGGTGTACATACTGTATAAGCAACCGAGCTGTTCTTGTCCAGTGCCCGGAAGAACGTAACCCGGATCTGGCCCAAATGTACCGCACTTACTTCCGCCGCCACGTGAACCCTGGCAACCTGGCCATGCTGATAGAGAGCTACGCGCGTCGTAGTGACCTGGGCATCTCCCGCGATGGGGTCACTATCCGAGCCCCGGTGCTGAACCTGACCGCCGCCCTCTCCCCCCACGTCGACCAGACTGTGGCCCTCAATGCTCGACTCTGCCCGACTAATTCTACTTGGATGAAGGTAAGTCCTCATTTTTCATAGTTAAACCTAGATTTAGAGTATCTTGATACTTGATTCTCTTTGGTTACTCTATTGTAGGGGGAAAATGTGAAGCTGTAATAAAAAAAGCTATCTAAAATATGAGCTGTAATAGCCTATCATCATTTTATTATTTCAATCTTTGAGTTGTACCAAATATGCTTTCTTGTACTTGTTTTCTACTTAATATGTGAGACTAATGGTTTTTGCATATGGGGGTTTATCTATAGTGTTTAGAAAATTAGGAAATACCTTTTACCGTCCCTCAAAAAGATTTTTCTTTCCCAAAAAAATGATAATAATTATTTTGAAGTGACAAAAAGTGAAGTAAGGTTCCGCCACTTAACACGCAATGCCTCCGAATTCGACGGAAAGTAGGGAACGGAGTGTCTTAACACTAGGCCTTAACCCTCTGCCTATCGTGCTGTGTGCGGGATATATCGTGAAGCTAAAAAAAGTAAAAATACTTATCTTTAAATGACAAATAGAATACTTAAATCAGACAAAAATAAAAATGATGACACAATTCCTCCCCTAATAAGAACTGTCCAAGTATCGAAGACTACAGAAATACTTTTTATGCGGATTGATTCTAAAAGTTGATCGGATAATACTGATTCAGTTTCAACGGGCGATTCTAAAGCGTTCGCGGCTTGTTTGTTTTGTATTCCCTTTTACGTTGAGACTTTGCGTTGAGTCTGATGCTAAGTGTATTGGAATTGATCACAATCAATTCTTCAATCAAAGTTTCTTTCCAATTCATTAACTTTCTATACAATATAATTTAAATTGAGGTGTCTGTTTGTTATATTAAAATAACCGCTTTTTACTAAATCCATAGGTATGTTTTTAAACATTTTTATAGTGTTATTCCACACTTAGGAAAATTAAAAAGACATTTAAAGAAAACGTATAAAAATTTGCTATATATACTAACAACACAAATAAGTTGTAATAAAGCCTATCAGAATTTCGACGCAGCGTGTAGTAGAACGTATTGCTCAGTGGTGAGAGCACCTGAACGGTATTCAGGAGGCGCGGGTTCGAATCAAGCTGCATTCAAATTTTAATACGCTTTCTTTAAATGTCTTTTTCATAGGTATGTTTATAAGGTATGTACCTTATACATATACTAAAATAACATTTTGTTTGTTCCGGCTAATCTCCGAAACGGCTGGAACAATTTTGACGTGACCTTCAATGTCATATAGCTGATGTTTTAAGGGTTGACTTAGTCAACTTTTTGTTTAATTACACAATTATATCATGGTTTTATCTTAAAGTTACGTCGTCTTTGCGCAAAAAGCAGCAAAAAATGCTAATTTGATATTTCTTTGGTATATATTTAAAGCGCTGATTCGCTTATGTTTCTGATTTTACTCTAGTTGAATTAGCTCAAAAATGTCTCATATTTTAATTAAATGAATACCTCTGAACGTCACTTTCGTTACAAACTTATTGCGTTTTTCCTTCTTCTTGTAAAATTCTAAAATATATTTATTTATTTATTAAACTCACTAGTGGCAATTACATTTGACAATACAATTTTTATATATTTCTATAATCTTATATCTAAACGCATTGCCTTTTAAAGCGAGTACCACATGCAATATAGATGCATACGCAGTATTTACAACCTGCTCTTCCGCCTGCAAGCGCTACGACGGTATTTTTTGCTTTTTTTTATCAATGATGATAGGCTTACGTTTGACCCCATGAAGCCTGATGTCACAAATCATCAGTGGACATTGGTGTGGTCTAGAAGAAGCCTATTGAAAAGTTTTCTTTTGTCTTGTTCTTATGTTCTTTTACAAGAGTTAAGACTCACGTGAATTACATTAATAAGCATAAAGTTGTCATTCAATATCAAGTTCCAAATACAATAATACTAGCAAAACTACTAGAGGCATATTACGAGTACGTAATGACTTTTTAAATCGAAGATACTTTACTTCATATATCAGTTATGGACAATTTTATAAAATAACAAACCTTTTCTAAAAATGTTTTTTTATAACTTCAAGCTTTATCCCGCACACATTCGGATAAGCAGAAGGCAAGAGCACTCCGTTCCCCACTTTCCACTTTCACTTCCAAATTTAAATATGGTCATTCCCCCCGAGTGGGAGTCGAACTCCCAACCATCCTTTACAGTCAGAGCTGTTCAACTGCACCACGACGGTCTCAATATGACAGTATTTTCAGATATGTCTCTATTGCAGAAAAATGCAATCTTATTATGTAACATGTGACAATGAATGTTGCATTTGATAGCATCCAATATATCGACAGTTGTCAGTCGAATCTAGTCGCAGATATGTTGAATTATTTTTTTTTTTCTTTTAGCTTCACGCTGTATCCCGCACACAGCGGGATAGGCAGAGGGAGCCTAGTGTTAAGACACTCCGTTCCCCACGTACCGACGAATTCGGAGGCGTTTACTTTTAACATACAAAAAAATGTTTCTTTTCACTTCTCATGTATTTTAAATTTATAAGATTTTTTGTGGGGAATGGAATTCCTTAACACTAGGTTCCTTCTGCATCCCGCACCCTGGTCTGTGCGAGATACTGCGTGAAGATAAAATTTTTTTTTTGTTTTCGCGATCATTACACATTTTGAAATAAAACTATCTTTAACCGAATTAATCGCGTATATTTTTGGTATTCGAAAATACTTTTTTAGAAAACCCGACGTTTCGACTGTACTGACTACTGTAAAGTGTTGACAAAAGGTCTACCTGAAATATTTTAAATTATCTATTTATTAGGTATATATCGACGGTGCATGGGAAACGGAGTGTCATAACACTAGGTTTCCTCTGCCTACCCTGCCGTGTGCGTGATACAGCGTGAAGCTAAAAAAAAGATATTATATAGTTCAAAATCCAGGGTCAAACATAGGCTACCTTTTTTATTCAAAAATCTACCGGCAAAGGTTGAAATAGGGGATGAAAGTTCGTATGAAAAATTTTAACCACTGGGCCGATTGTAATGAGTTTTGGCATAAAGATAAAGCGAAGTTAAGCATAGGCTACAGTATCACGAAATAATAATATTTTTTTAAAGTTAATAATAATTTTTTTAAAGAGTATATCTGGAGATTAAGAGATGTTTCTATCAATAATTTTTAGTTTCAAACTGAAAAGATTTTATTCTTTCTCTTCTTGTTCTTAATTACACTTCAAGGATCATATCTAAGGATACATTTCTCTTATTTATTTTAAAGTAAATTTTGCACTAAACAAGTTTTAAAACTCAAATATTTCTTAAATCTTTTTAGATTTGAACGCTTTTCTCATTTACTTTACTTTAGACAAAATGTTGAACAACATTTTTAAAACTTAAGCTTTCTACACGTTTTTAATCTTGTTTATTTGTCTCGTCACCAGAGCGGAGAAAATGGAGATTTTACATATTTCCACTCCTCGAATGGGAATCGAACCCACAACCGGTCGCTTTACAGTCACACTTTGTACCTCCGCTCCACGACTGGTCCTATACATATATATATACATTTCTTATTGTAAAATAATATATGTAAAATAATAAATAATGTAAAATAATAATTGCAGCGTTAAGATCCGCCACTTAACACGCAATGCCACGAGTTCGGCGGAAGGTGGGGAACTTAGTGTCTTAACACTAGGTTCTCTCTACCTACCCTGCTGTGTGCGGGATACAGCGTGAAGCTAGAAAAAAAAAAAAGAAAAAAAATGAACATATATAATCTTCTCTACCTATCTTCCAAGGATATTATCGATTTGAATACACTGATGTTAGATAAGTGATCGATGTATGGCTAAGAAGCTAGAAAGCACTCCCGAATCATTTGAATCCTTGGACATTAACTTGACATTGATTGAGTTGTGGGACCAGTAGCCTGGCCACGTGATTACTAAGACAATTTATACACGAAATACTGATTATGATAACACGCAATGTCTCCAGAATACGGGGAACAATGAGTAACGGAGTGTCTTATCACTAGGTCCCCTCTGCCTACCCCGCTGCGTGCGGGATACAGCGTGAAGCAAATTTTTTTTCAGCTTCACGCTGTATCCCTTGCGGGGTAGTCAGAGAGAACGGAGCGCCAAATGCTAAGGTCCCTGCATACTTCTTTCGCCTCGTCCACTGTCATCAACCTCTTCATACACGCCCCCCGGGGGGTCCTCATGCGCCTTATGTGACCTTCCTCCAGTATCGTCGATACTGTGTTTTTGAAGGTCAACCGATATCTCCCCTGCCTGAAGCTAAATAAATACTAATTATTTATTATGAAGATTGTGTTTTGAAAAAATTGAAAGTATTATAGAGCATATTGGGCGCCTTCATGGTGCAGTGGGTCAGCATCTGACTGTGAACACCATGGTTATGGGCCCAATTCCCATTTTGGGTGTGATTGTAGTTAAATTATTTTTATTTATTTAAGTGAATGTAGTGTCTTAACATTAGGTCCTCTCCGACTACACTCCTATGCGGGAAAGCGCGTGAAACTGAGCGTGCTACGTGAATTTATCATTTAAATGTATTTTTATTGTGGCCAGTCGTAGCCCAGTGGCACAAGCGTGTGACTGTAAGCGACTGGTTGTGGGTTCGATTCCCACTCGAGGAGTGGAAATTATATTAGTGGCACAAGCGTGTGACTGTAAGCGACTGGTTGTGGGTTCGATTCCCACTCGAGGAGTGGAAATTATATTTCCATTTTCTTCGCGCTGGTGTCGAGGTAAAGCGCGGCGTTAAGTTCCGCCACTTAACACGCAAGCCTCCGAATTCGGCGGAAAGTGGGGAACGGAGTGTTTTAACACTAGGTTCCCTCTGCCTACCCTGCTGTGTGCGGGATACAGCGTGAAGTTAAAAAAAAATATATATATATTGTCGTGGACGATGGGGTTTGTCAAACATGTTTTAACTATTTTACGCTGATACTTTTGATATAATGCTTGTCTTGTGAAAAAAGTGCCAAATACGAGTATCTTTCCCCCTTGCTTATAGATAAATTGTTTAAACGAATTGCCGTACCAAAAAAATGAAGATTTTTCACTACACAAGTTACGTTATAGTAGGTGGCATCAAAAAAATCTCTATCATTTCTATTATGAAGTACTCCATTTATTTAGCTTCACGCTGTATCCCGCACATAGCAGGATAAGCAGACGAAACCTAACGTTAGTTCTCCATTTTCCACCGAATTCTAGCGGCATTAATTAAGAGGCGGAACTCAACGCCATGCTTTGCCTCGACACCAGAACGAAGAAAATGAAATTACAAATATTCCCACTCCTCGAATGGCAATCAAACCCACAACCAGTCGCGTTACAGTCACACTTTGTGCCCACAGGGAATGACTGGCTTCAATTTTACAAGTATTGTGTTCGTTCACCGTCAGTTAAGACCAAACTCCCGTAACGTATAACGTATATCTAGAGGTTTAGAACGCCTGTTGGAGATCGAGTGTACAATTACTACAACATCTAGTTTATCCTTAAATACTAAACTATGCACCTCTCTGATACCCTTAAAACTTTGGATGTCCGACTTTATTAACTCTGCTTGAATTTCCATACCTGATGTTGTGTATTATAGTACTTTATAATTATAAATAGTAAATTCGTACCCACTGTAAAACTATCTATACTTATATTATAAATGCGAAAATCTGTGTGTTTGTCTGTCACGCTTTCACGCAATCTACCGGTCCGATTTGGATGAAATTTAGAATGAAAGTAGTAAAAGTGACTGGGTCTAACATAGGCTAATTTTTTCAAAAATCAACCTCTAAAGGGTTGAAATAGAGGATGAAAGTTTATATGAAAAATCTAAACCGCTTGACCAATTGTAATGAATTTTGGCATAAATATAGTTGATAATCTAAGCTTAAACATAGGCTACTTTATTTTTTAAAAATGCGCCCCCGAGGGTTGCAATATAACGAAATAGTTCACGCGGCGAAGCCGCGAACGGGCCGCTAGTATAATATAAATATGCATTTATTTACCAAATAACGTTATTCTTGTGTTTGTCATAGACATTGCGCGAGTATAGCGTGACAAGATTGACTGTACCGACAATGTGTAAGCTTTAGTCATATTCTCATATAAGTGACTGTTTTCTCTTTTTTGAAAAATAAATATCTTTGAACATTTTTATTATATATATATAATTGACCTCTGAATATTCGATGAGGCCAGTCGTGGCTTGTGGGCACAAAGTATGTTCGAAGTGATTCGTTCGTAAACGCAACTGGTTGTGGGTTCGATTCCCACTTGTGTAGTGGCATAATTTAATACTTCCATTTTCTTCGCAAAGCGTGGCGTTAAATTACGCGTAATCGGACTGGTAGATTACTCGTGAAACTGTGACAGACAAACAGACAGACTTTTGCATTTATAAAATAAAATAAGTAAGGATTAGTTAACATTTTTTTAAATTTAATTATCGATAATTTTGTAAATCTATTAATATAGAACAATAATCTCTCCGTTCTCCGTTTAATTTGGCTATTTATTGTAGATATCTGACGCGGCCATGGTGCTGGAGGAGCAGCCGGGCAAGGTGTCTGAGGCATTCCGCCTGTTCCTGCAGGGCGAGGGATACGGTAAGTATGCCGCGTTGAGACGGGATTACAGTGACATTACATTCACATTGCTTTGAAGCAACAAATATTTATATATCTTAGTATAGTTTTTGCAATTTATACTTAGGAAAATGACTATTAATGCCTAAAAAAAAAAGGCAAAAAAAAAATTCGAAGTTATTTAGAAACTTTACTATTATTCTAAATATTAAATTATAAGTGGTTAGATTTAGTTGAGTTAATAATTTTCACATAATTAATGGCATTCTTGATTTTTGCATTCAAGGATCGTACGTAAATTCTGCATGACCATAGAGTTTCATTGTTCGAACTATCTTCATCAACTTAGAGTTAATGTCATTTATAAATCATTAAATTTTACTTTTTAAAGTGTCATTCACACGCTTAGGGAATTGAAAAAGATATTTAGAAAACGTATAAAGTTTTTGAACGCATGGCTTAGCGGTTGAACGCTTGGGCGGGTTCCAAGCGGCGCGGGTTCGAATCCCGCTGCGTTTAAATTTTTTATACGTTTTCTAAATGTCTTTTTTATATAATTTTAGTTTTTTACTTAACATAATTGCAGATTGCCATTTTTATCTCAATTTAATATTTTTTTAGCAAAGTTTTAGACTAAAGTTTTATCTTTAGAGATATAGGAATTAAATAGTAGTTTTTAACAGCATTTATTTTTACCAATTTGGGGATACTCAATTATATTTCACAAAAATCAGTTAACAATATTTACCACTTGTTTTAAAATATAATTATATTTTACCGAAATATTTTGTAAAAATCATAGAAAATTATAAAAAGCAACAACTAATCTGACTTTCATATTACTTGAACATCCCCAAATCAACAATTGGTAAAACTTAAAATCAATATTTGGTAAAACTTATTTACCGTTATTGCACAAAGACAAATTTATCGTAAATAATGCAATATAATGCATTTTTATTATTAAAAACAGTTTAAGTTTATTATGTAAGATGGTTATTAGTGGTAAAACTTTTTTTTTTAAGAGTTATATTCTCAATTAGTGGTTATAAGTGGTTAATAACCCTCTTACTTAATGAGCCGATTCTGTTAGCAATAACAATTGCTTTTTTCCACTCTTATGTTTGAGCTGGACATATCGTCTCTTTACATGGTATGTAATAGAGCCTTATCTTATGTTAGCAGTATATAGTATTATATATGTATTGATGTATGTATGTATACTTGCTAGATTGACGTTAGCTTTTGATGTTATAACCTTTGTTTTGATGTTTTTGCTAAAAATATTCATGTTTTTTGGCCTAATTATTAAATATTATATTATAGCATCTTTTGGTTGGTCAAAATATATAATAAATGGGAATTAAATTAACCTATTATTGAAATTAGATGCAGTATAATACATAATACTTAATTGCAGTATAAAAATTATGTGAATGCTAGTTAAAATTTAAGTGGACTATTTTTCAGCCACTGTAGTGTCGCAGTGTCGCATTCTCTGTCTGTAAATGCGAAGGTTGTGGGTTTAATTCTTACTAGAAGGAATTATTATAGTTAAATTTCCCACAAAGCGAAGTAATCAAAGAGAACCTAGATCTAGAACTCAAGGCACTCTGATCTTGTTCTTGATCTTGAAATCTAGACTACTTATTGTATGTATTATTTATTGTATTATATTACTACTCTGTAGAAGATTATTTAAAGGATAAAAATGCATGGAATTAATCTGAATAAGTCCAATGCCGGTTAGCTACCATTGTATCAAATAATAAAATTGTAATTTTTATATTTGAAAAGAGCAACTGTTGAGCTTCTTGCCGGCTCTTCTCAGCAGAACTGCCTTCCGAGTCGGTGGTAGCTTTATGCACATTTGACGATTCAAAAGTGCTTCCAAAATTCTATTTGAATAAAGATATTTTTAATTTGAATTTGAATATGGCGGAACTTAACGCCGTGCCAAAAGCTTTTCTAAGTGGAGAAAAGAAATTATAATATAATCATTCGCATTCCCCGCAAGTAGGAATTTAACCGACGTCCTTCGCACTTACAGCTAGTCGGTTGCGCACTGTGACTTGATGATATTAATTATTATTCAAGATTATTAAGTATTTGCAACTAGATTAATGAAAAGATATTCCTTTTTGTATAAAATGCAATTTTTCTAGTATTTTTGGTATTCATTGTAGGTACATGTTTTGTAATTAATGAATACCTTTTATTACACTCTAACGTAATACCGATTTGCTATTGCCCTTGACCTAAGTCCAATAATCGATCCTAATCCAAAAACTGCAACCTTAGATGGATCTAGCAATCATTTTTTTGAGTTAAGTAAAGGTTGAATATGAAAGCCTTCGATTGGTTATTGACAATAACTTAACTTACTATTAACTACATATACTAAAAAAAAACTGATTTACTCAAAAAAATTATAGCTAGATCAATCTAAGGTTGCAGTTTTTGGATTAGGATCGATTATTCATATTGGCAGTATTTTTTATCCTTTCTTTTTGTACATTTATATGTTTCATTATATTTTCTGTCCTTACTTTGGGTGTACAATACAGAGCAATTATTAATGTTATTATTATTTGATATAATAATTTTGAAATGTCTTTAAATGCACTTTAATTTGAGTTGTGGTTAATAATGAAATTAATTTAAGTTAAGTTCCGCCTCTTAACACGCAATGCCTCCAAATTCGGTTGTGCGTGGGGAACGGAGTGTCTTAACACTAGATTCCCTCTGCTTACCCGAATGTACGCGGGATTCATACCAAAAGTCAGTCTTAAATGCAATTAGTTTAATGTTATAACTTTATAAAGATTTTGTAAAATTTTAAAGACACTTGAAAATTAATATATTTACGTTCCACTTTATGCTCGCTTATTTTTATATTGCATTTATTTCCTTTTTCATTTTTACACAAAGTTGTCTGCATATTTATTTAAAATTCGTATTAAAATTATATTATTTTATTAAAAATAAAGAAATATATAAAATTAATCAAACACTGTGAATGTGCACGCAACTTTAGCTAGAAAAATGATTGACGGGATATTCAGAATTTCAACTATGAACTAAATCAAATTAAAATAATAACTGTGAGAAACAGTATTATTTGACAAAATGAAAACACATTTTTTAGAAAACGTATAAACAATAGATCACAGCGGGATTTGAACCCCCGCTGTGTTTACCGTCCAAGCACATTGATGGCTTCTTCCACTTACGTTGAAAGTCTATTTTTTTCTTCACGCTGTATCACGCACACCGCAAGGTAGGCAAAGGGAACATAATGTTAAAACACTCCCTTCCCCACGCTTCGCCGAATTTTGGAGGCATTACGTGATAAGTGGCGGAACTTAACGCCGCGCTTTGCCACTACACCGGAGCGAAGAAAATGGAAATTATAATATTTCCACTCCTCGACTGGGAATCGAACCCACAACCAATCGCTTTACAGTCACACATTGTGCCTTTGCCCCAGTTTGGTCAGTAAATGTCCCAAATTCAAATTCCGTTCCGTTTATACGTTTTCTAAATTATTTTCGTATAAAATAGTAAATCTGAATATCCCAGTCGGTAGCTACGCATGACAATATATTATTTACTACTATATAGCTGTATTGGCTCTGCACAAAATATCCGGAACAGCCAGTAGGCCCGCCTCCGTCGCCTCGCTCACCTCAGTCGCTACCCAGTAAGGTTACCAGTAAGTTTATATGTTATTTTTTTTTTATTTTTGGTTACCAGTAAGTTTATGTTTTTTCGTTATTTCTGGTTTTTCTCGTTCTTTACTTTATTTTTTGTTATTTTCGGTTTTCTTATTCTTTTCTTATTATTTAATTTGGAAATGGTAAAAAGACATTTTTAGTGCAACAGCACTAACTAACAAGTTAACGCTAAAATTTATAATATTATTGCTCATAATTATTGTATGTACTATTTAAAGTATTATACATTGGATGTCAATTTTTCACTGATATTTATGTTATGTTGTATTAATATTCTTTCAATTAACACGTAATGTCTTTTCGAGCGAAAGACTTAGAACGGAGTGTTTCGCCTCTAAGTTCTCTCTGAATGCGGTAAAAAACGTGAAGCTGTAAAAATAAATAAATCAGTAACTATTAAAATAATTATTATTTTAGCAATTCTATTAACGTTCCTTATTTGTATATTTGTGTGTGTTTATTTTTATTGTTTTTATTTGTATTTATTTCCTAACATTAAACCTGTTACATGTTATTCGCTTTAAACGCTGCTAAATTTCCTTACACTGTTATATTTTTTTGTATTGCGATATAACTATTTATTTATCCATATCATATATATACGTAAGATATTTGTAAAGATTTATTAATAATTCCATATATTAAGTACAAGTTATATTTAAGCATTTACTCCATAACCCAAACCATGCTTGGCGAAATAACATATAGTTAATATCACTTCATAAAGTAAATAGCCATTTAAATAGACTTAGATCATACGTCATATAAAAAATCTCATTAACTGATTCATTTCCTCTTTATTTTTTCTTCCTAGATTTAGAAATGTCTAAGTTTAAATCGGGTAAGATATCCTTCCATACAATTTAGAGGAACTTCGTGTTTGGAGGTGTAACTCAACGCTGTGTTACATTGGACAGGACCACAACAGAGATATCATTTTAAATACACCCACACCTCGCTTTGCGTCGGGGTTACGTTCTAAAAACACGACGCAAACTGAAACGACGCAAAGTGAAAGTAGAATTTCTATAGCAAACTATGTAATGATCGAAGATAGGTTCCAGGCTTACGGAAATACTACCTTTTAAAAATAAAATTGAACTAAGTAAAATTTTTCAAGCAAAAATAATATACAAAAAACGTATTCAATCAAACAAAATAAACCATATATTCATTTAATTTATGAAAGTTTAATTAAAGCTAAATGGCTGATGAGTCCATAGTGTTGTCGTAGGTCGGCTTTCTTTCAC
Organism: Dryas iulia moderata; assembly: GCA_019049465.1. Lineage (NCBI taxonomy): Eukaryota > Metazoa > Arthropoda > Insecta > Lepidoptera > Nymphalidae > Dryas > Dryas iulia. The sequence continues at coordinate 19,703,173 of CM032415.1, read as the reverse complement.
AAAAAATGGATTGGATTGGATCAATGTTTGTTGAACAGCTTTTTTTCAACGTAAGATAAACTTCCTTGTAACAATTGATATTCGCAGCTACCGCCTGGGATACTTTCAAACTCCTTCCGCTGTCAGGATAGTTTTTTAAAAAAATCTTCATAATATCGTCAACCAAACACATCGCTTTAAAAATTTGTTTGGAGGTTAAATTTTGTTCTTTGGAGATTTCTATTAAACGGTCACTGTCATCTTCTTCATTAGCAAAATGCAATTCTAATTGCAATAGTTCTTCATTAGAAAATATAATTGTATTAAATTTGCGTTGATTTATAGTCAGAAAGGGAATCCCCATATTTTAATGCCATAGCGCAATTAAAAACAAAGGTGCTGCCATATTTCAGGCAAAAAAATATAAAAAATTTTAAAGACTCGAATCCAAAACAACGCAACTTCGAAAATCTAACGACGCACAGTGAAAATCAGTAAAAATGAAGCAGCGACGCAACTTCGAAAACAACGCAAAACGAAACGATTCAAAGCGAGGTATTGGTGTATAAACATTTTCCTATTTTAAATGGAATACGTTACCACCGGGTTAATTCTTGAGGATAAAAAAAGACTTAAATAATTTTGGTTTAACATATCGATGGCTCCTATGTATAAGGGCCAAGTGCGAAATAACAACTTTACAGGAGAGGCTCGGAAAGTTATTACTTATAAAATTTGGTATAATTTTATATTGGGCATTTACCCAAGGAGAGGAGAGAGGAGAGTTATATATGTATATAGGCGGCATAACCAATATAAAATTAAAGCAAACTTAAACTTTCGGGGCCTCTCCTGTTAAGTTGGTATTTCGCACTTGGCTCTTACACATAGGAGCCATCGATATATTGACTGAGTGATTAAATATAAGAATATCATCAAATCTTTAAAAACTAGGCTTACTGTAAAGAATAATAATATTTTCTGATTTAGTTTAACTGTCAACGTCGACTCATTACCTAACTAATATCTATACATAAGTTGGATGCTACTTCATTAATTTCAACTATTTTATTTCTGTGTCTAATCTTTAGAACCTCTTTCTGCTAAAATAACTCATTGTATGTTAAAATTGTATCACTGTATAACCAATCTTCCTTATTATATAAATTATATATTATACTTTTAAAGCGTCCTTTTGTATCGAGTTTTAAGTCAAAAATTATTAACAAGATACATTTTATGGCTCGATTCCGGACAGGGATAGTGGAGAACGGAAAGTCTTGACACTAGGTTCACTCTGACTACCCTGTTGCGGGGTAAGGCCGTGAAACTGATACAAAAATCAAAATGTATATAATATTTACTTATCAACAAGTATTATATAGTTGCATTCAAATTTTCAAAAAATTATAAGACATGCTTCGTTATAATAATTTAAAAGGGCGCTTTAATAAATGTAACTAACTACTAACCTGATATCTTTATTATTTACTGTAGTAACATTGCTAGCGCAGTTAAAGTATTTGTATGTATTTTTTAAAAAATCTCTCCAATTATACTTTTAAAACGTTTTTAAAGTGTTATTCCACACTAAGGAAAATTGAAAAAGGCATTTAGAACACGTATAAAAATTTGAACGCAGCGGGATTCGAACCCGCGCCTCCTGTGTACCGTCCAGGCGTTCTCACCACTGATGCATGCGTTCTACTATCCGCTACGTCGAAATTTTTTATATGTTTAATTATAATTTATTTTTGTTGTTAGCATCTCTGTAGAGAGATTTTTACTACTCAAAGATTATGCTACGAACAATCGTTTGGCAAGAGAGAATGCTATTTATTAATTACTTTTACTGTTGTAATAAAGCGTATGAGAATTTCCATGCAGCTGGTAGTAGAACGCATGGCTCAGTGGTGCGAGCGCCTGGACGGTATTCAGGAGGTGCGGGATCGAATCCCACTGCGTTCAAATTTTTATACGTTTTCTAAATGTCTTCTCCCCAATTATATTTTATTATACATTCTTTTTGACTGTAAGTTAAACCTTCCTGCAAGCTTCGTGTCTCAAAATAATCTATAGCATGTTAATATTGTAAAGATGCATGTATTATAATAAAAATTAAATATCCCTGAAGTTTTGTAATCAGTATTTTACCATACAAGTACTTTACCACTTCTAGATTTAGGAAATTAACAAGTGTCTCCTTCAATTCAAAACTGGCGCAAGTCAAAATTATACTTTTTAAAGAAGGGTTAATATATATTTTTTTAATTAATCTTAAATTATTATATCGCTAGAAACGTGACATTAAACATTTAAAATAACAATTAACAATAAAAACAGTAGTAAAAATCATATTTCGCGCGTCCTAAAATGAAAAGATTGCGTTATTTAGAACTGACCAGGTTCAGAATCGGTCAATTCATATCATTTCTACATATAAATTATAATTTATAAGGTTTATGTAACAAAAAAATCGCAACAAAACAAATAATCACATATTTTTGACTTGCGTCACTTTTGACTTAAAGGCACGAAGTGGGGCCAGTCGTGGCCTGTGGGCACAAAGTGTGTCTGTAAAGCGACTGGTTATGGGTTCGATTCCCACTCGAGAAATGAAAATGTTTAATATTCGCTCTGGTGTCGAGGCAAGTTCCGCCACTTAACACGCAATGCCTTCAGGCTTCCTGCCTACCCTGCTGTTCGCAGGACATAGCGTGAAGCTAAATAATTTCTCATTTCACTTTTCAGTGGTAAAATCAAATTTACCACACGTTGATTCACTAGTGTTGCGCCTTAAACTTTGCCATTACCTCCACAGTGGCGCCACTGTCGCCAACAAAGATAGTGTTGTTCCGTCGTCTGTCGGATTCGCGCCGCCCTTGCCGCCACTCACCGGTCATCCGCATCACCGAGAATCCTATATCTGAGGCGGTTGTCTGTTAAGACACTTGCCGTTCGCTTCGCTTTGCTAACTCCAATACACTTCTGCCACGCGTCGATATTTTTTTTAAATTAGTTTAGTATTATTACGTATGTATGTGTAATGTAGTGACGTATTGTATTGTAGCGTTTACTATTATAATTGTATTGTTAATCGACTTGACACTAATGTTAACTGTTTTAACTCAGTTTAGTCCGAAGTTCGGTATTCAATGGAGTTAGCAAGTTACTATTTGTATTTGTATTTACATCTAGACGATATCCCCCACCCCACTCGCACCGGCTCGCGCTCACTGACCGCCGTCACGTTGGTAACGTGTTCATAAACAGAATACTATACTGTTCTATACTATATTATATGTATGCTCTCTCTCTATGTGACGTCGCGTAACGCCGCGTAACGTCGCGTAACGTGGCGTAACGTCGCGTAACGTGGCGTAACGTCGCGTAACGTGGCGTAACGTCGCGTAACGTGGCGTAACGTCGCGTAACGTGGCGTAACGTAGCGTAACGTCGCCACACTAACTCCTCTATACCAAGTTTTCTAAAGTGCATTTATTTTGGAAATGTTTACTTCATATACATACATATATTATATATTATTATATATATAATATTTTACGCGTAAAGTGGAACTCCCACGACGAGGCTCCTCACGTTTATGAACACGAGACGTTTCATTTTACCTGTTTCAAGTATTCTTTTGGTTAATTGTTAATTATATTATTTTTTATTTTTCTACAATTAAGTTTCCTTTTAATGTTAAATAATTAATAATCGATTTTTACTAATTATGTTTATTTACAAGCTATTACTATTATTGTTTAATTATTGTTGATTATATATTGTTACGGACTCGCTTACGCTGAGTTGAGTTAGCTTTAAGTAATTGTTTAGTTAGACTAAGTATTTGCATTCCCTTATCCAAAGATATAGGATGGTGGGTAAACCCACGGTTAGGTCGTATTGTATGCTAGGGTTTGTATTGACTTGCCCCGTATTGGTGATATCCGGTAATCACTGGTAATATCCGGTAATCATTAGTAATATCCGGTAATCACTAGTAATATCCGGTAATCACTGGTAATATCCGGTAATCATTGGTGATATCCGGTAATCACTGGTAATATCCGGTAATCATTAGTAATATCCGGTAATCACTAGTAATATTACCGGATATCCCCAAAACGGGAAGTATTGGTAATAATTGTAAGTGTACATATCTTGCGGGACAACAGCTTAGGTTATGAACTGATGCAGGGATGGCGGACTTTGCCTTTTATAAGTATTACGCTCGCGATTTAGTATTTCAGGATATTCCTCTAGTGTCCGCAGCGGCCGCCGGGCCACGTGGGGGCGAGCCAGCTGGCACCTTATATCACTATGATATTAAGACTATTTTAGAAGCCACTTATTAACATTACGAGCATTTATCAAATATTCAAGTAGACACCTAACTTATAACACTTAGACACCCGCGCGCCGACGCGGGACGTGTCGCGACTTGTTCTGATGGGAACATCGACCGATGTCCATCTTGGATACTCACAAATAAATAACATCGAAATTAACAATATGGAAGTCACAAATCAATAAAATTAATAATAAATAACAGCTGACAGTCGCTGACAGTGAGGCAGTCGTCGCGCGTCGCACGTCGGCGCCGGCTTAGCGGTTAGCAACGTTACAGTATGTAGTTATAAGGGGGGGCTGCGAGTACGTCGCTGGGTGCTATGCTACGACCAACTTACCTTCTTTTACCCTTTATTCAGTACTCACACTTGTTTTCCGTTCCGTTCCGTTTCGTTCCGTTCTACGATCAGTCTCGAAGTTCCGGGGAAGTCCCGTTTTTCCCAATTAAGTTATCTCTACCCTCAGTTTCTTGTCACTAGCTTGCGTCGAAGAGTGGAAATCCGTAGTCGGAATAAAGTTGGATTCTATACTCTCGTAGGTGTTCCGTAGCTCTGCGTAGTTGTCGACGGCGTGAAAGCTTGCCTGTGTGTTTGTCTGTCTGTCTGTCTGTCTGTGCGTCTGTCAGACAGTCACGTCATCACACACACAAACTTTCAAGCCAACATTAACGCTTGTAGAAGTACAATTATATGAATATATCATTGATTTGTAGAATCTCAATTTCTTAATTGTTTTGTTTTCATATTTTATGTTACTTTGTGTGACTTTACTATATATTAAACTGTGATTTTATAATAATCGGTGTTTCATTTGCCCCGATTCTCCCCTTCCTCGTCCTCTTTTAGTGTAATGAAATGAATTCTGATGAAATATTATAAAATAATGAGCAAGCTCTATTTGCCCTGATACAGGTACACTTTATTATTATACTCTATATATTCATATATGACTTAAAATTTCAAATTTTAAGATATCATTATAATTATTAAAGCTATGTATAATTTTGAAAATGATTACTTTATACTGGCCAGTCATGGCGCAGTGGCACGAACGTGTGACTGGTTGTGGGTTCGATTCCCACTCGAGGAGTGGAAATATTTAATAATTCCATCTTCTTCGCTCTGGTGTCGAGGCTAAACGCGGCGTTAAGTTCCGCCACTAAACACGCAATGACTTCGGCAGAAAGTGGTTGACAGAGGGAACCTAGTTTTAAGACACTGTTCCCCACGCACCGCCGAATTCGGAGGCATTGCGCAAAATATTAATAAAATAAATATATCATGTGTTTGACATGCATGTTTGTGTAAAGTGACATGCATGTTGCTATGGCAACGCGAATTCCACATGTTAACATTTTCTTTATGTAATATAATACTTAATATTGTAATATATTTGTATAAAAAAAAACAAAACAATACAACACGCAACGCCTCCAAAAATCGACGGAAAGTGGGGAACAGAGTGACTTAACACTAGGTTTCCTCTGCCTACCCTGCTGAGTGCGGGATACAACATGAAGCTTAAAAAACGATATAAGTTAAGATTCGTAGTGTCTAAACACTGGGTTCTCTCTGCATATGGAGGAGATTAAAAATGTAAAAAAAAACCTAAAAAATAAACCAAATTTAAGCAAAAATCGATAATTTAAATTAAAATTATATATTTTTTTTTTTTTTTTTTTTTAAATCTAAAAAGAAAGGGCTTTGTCGCTAAAGCGAATAAGTCACCCTGGTAGATTTCTTCATATAACTTCTTAACTACGACTATTATTATCTAATCGAAATAATGCCAGCCTGTAAAGTACTCTAGCTTCATCCGATAGGGGTGAAGCCAGAACACTGTTACAGTAGCCTAGCTCTCTAAATTTAAGTGCCATCTTATCTCTAAAATCTTGGTTAATTACACATTCTAAAAGCAAGTGAAAAACATCATCTATTGATTTATTACAAAAGGAACAAGTGGACTCTGCAGACTTACCCATCAGGTATAAAAACTTATTGCCTGGAACATGACCAGAGCGAATTCTGAGCGCCATAATGGTGTCTCGCCTATTCAAAATTAGATTATCAATCCAAGGAGAACTTAAGGGATGCGGTTGAATCGTTTTATACCAAATTCCTTTTTGTACCGATCTTTCGTCAAAATATTCCTTCCAATATAAGTCACACATTTTTTTTACGTTTGGTATGTAATTTAAATAAAAGGGGAGATTAGTAATAGGAATTCCATCAAATATTGCCTCTTTGGCCAAGGAATCAACATTTTCATTACCCTCCAGACCAATATGTGATGGAATCCATTGGATGACTACATGCTTACCTAGTGATTGTAATTTCAAGATAGAATCCAATATCATATAGGCTATCGGGGTTCCTCGAAAAGTCGAGGTACACCGAGCCAAATGTTGGAGAGAACTTTTAGAATCTGTCAATATCACTGTATTTTGCTGTTGGGTAGATTCAACATACGAGAGAGCTTCTGCTATGGCGGTGAGTTCAGCCTCCATAATACATATATTGGAATTAAGTTGAAATTTCATTGAAATTTTTTGATCAAAATCAAAGAAGGAAGCACCACAACCCTCTTTCTCCTTGGATGCATCAGTATATATTTTGTGAAAAGAATTATAATCAGAATCAATCAAATTATTAAATAAGTAATTTAAATCTAACAGGTTATGTTGTCTTTTCGGTCTGACCATAAAGTCAACATTACACTTAATAAAAGAATTAATATTTATATTACCCACCCAAGTTTCTAAAGAAAACATTTCTAAGTTCTTAGAGCTATGGATTTTCAAATCTTTTAACTTATTATGAACCAATATTAAAGATGGAATCTTTTTGTTATACCAATATCTAGAAATATTGATTACCGAAGAGAGCTTGTAAATTAAATTTATGCCTGAAAAATTGGACTCCATCGATTTAGCTTTCAGCCAAAACTTACCAGCCAAGAATCGACGACGAATATATAATGGTTGCAAGCACAGTTCACTTTCCATCACATGAATGGGCGTAGTTTTAATAAAACCACCAATAATTCTCAATATCTGATTTTGAATCTTGTCCAATTTCCTTAAATGAATATTTGCACTACTGTCATAAAAAAAACTTGCATAATCAATACGGCTTCTAATCAAGGAAATATATAACAATCTTAGATGCTTTGGGTGAACCCCCCAAGTAGAGCTAGCCAACATTTTAAAAATATTAATAATTTTAAGTACCTTTTTAGAAACTTCATCAATATGCCTACCCCACCTTAGTGAACGATCTAGCCAAACACCTAGATATCGTATTGAATCAACTATCTCCAACTGAATGTCCCTAATCGATAAACAAACTAAATGTTTCTTATAACCTTTGTTAAAAATACAAATTTTGCTTTTATTTGGCGAAATGTTAAGATTAAGACGGTCCAATATGTCACTTAAAAGATTTAAAGTATTTTGTAACTCTGTGGTCACTTGATTTATATTCTCAGCGGTTTTATATATAACAAAGTCATCAGCATACTGTAATATAGATATGGATCTAGGTACTGCTTTACAAACATCAATTGTTGCAATATTAAACAATAAAGGAGATAAGGGATCACCTTGAGCTAATCCTTGTCTGGAAGTTCTGGTAATGATATAATCAGGACCTTCAATCGTTAAATACCTTTCCTGTAAAAAATTCCATAGATATCTACAATACATACTTCCTACTCCCAGTTGATCCAAAATCCATAAAAGGGAAGTAATGTCGACATTATTATACGCATTGTCTATGTCTAGAAAACAACCAATAGTAATTAAATTATTTGAAAAACCAATTAATATATTTGAAATTAATGAATTTAAACTATCCAAACAAGAACGTGTCTTTCTAAATCCTGTAGTCTCCTCTGCAAAAAAATTCCCTCTCTCGAGAAACCATTCAATTCTTTTACTAATTATTAAATGAAAAAGTTTACATATACACGACATTAAAGATATAGGCCTTATAGCGGAAGCTGTAGACAAATCTCTTCCTGGTTTAGGAATTGGTATTACTCTAATCCGACGCCACTGACTTGGGATGCAATTTAAAGAAAAAAATAAATTATATAATTGTACTACAATATTTTTTGCTACGCCAGGAAGATTCAGAATCATTGAATAAGAAATATTATCGCATCCTGGAACTGAATCCTTAGATTTTATGCATTTATCAAACTCTTGTCTACTTATATCAGCTTCTAAAGTGACATTGTTTGATAGAAAATTTGGAACGGGAGGACATGTACAATCAGGAGCTAGATTAAAAAGTACGTTTTCAGCTAATGATTTCCCTATATGAATTTTAGGTGAACAGTAACCTTTTAGCCATCGCATGCCTCTTAGAACGCTATCCGCAGAAATATTCTCATCAAAGGATGAACAAAACTTACGGAACTCTTTACTTTTAGCCCTTCTTGTAACTATTTGAGCTTCTCGCGTTTTTTCCTGTAACAGTTTAAAATTATCTGGCGTGGGATTCTTTCTAAAACAAATTAAAGCCAATCGTCTTTTTGCAATAATTTTCGAAATCAAAGGAGACCAATACGGTTTTGGAATAAACTTATTACAAGGATTCTGATTAAATTTTAGATATGGAATATTTAAGTCTGCAGCTTTGTTAATAATACCTATAAATTTATCATAAGCTTCTTGTGGATTAGAATTAATTTCGAAATCCTTTAGAGCTTCCTCAATACACGTGCGATAACCCAACCAGTCAGCTTTTTTTAAATTTCTTTTTTTAATAAATTGAGGAGGAAAGCTATGTACCGTCGTTATTTTAATCATCATGTGATCACTTCCTAAACATTCGTTAGTAACATTCCAATTAAATAACAAAGCTACATCTGCAGACACTATAGATAAATCAGGTGCAGACTCTTGTAAAACCCCATTAACCAGTTTGAATCGTGTTGAATTACCGTTGTTCAAAGTAACAAAATTATTGTCAGCCATAGAATCAAAAATTTGATTTCCTCTACAGTTTGTTTTATTAGACCAATTAGGGTGATGACCATTAAAATCTCCCATAATCAAGGCTTTTGTGTGGGCTATAGAAAACACCGAATCCCAATCACTTTGTGTGGTCTGAATATTTGGCGGACAGTAAATTGAAATAATATCTCGAATAATATTACAATTAAACATTTTAACATGTACTATTTCAATACCAGAATTCAATATTTTAGTAGGACAAATTTGAGCTTTAATCGATTTATGAGTCAAAATAGCAACACCCCCATATGAATCTGATCTATCGTGACGAAAACAATTGTAATCTTTAAAAAAGAGAGAACATTCGGAACTCAACCATGTCTCACTAAGAGCAGCAATATGAATTTTCTCTAAAAATAATATTTGTTCAAAATTTAACTTTTTGGGTATTAAGCTCTGAGAATTCCACTGTAAAAAATTAATTGCAATACTATCCATTACTAAACATTTTCCCTATAAAAGATAAGTCCTCTGGGATATTACTAAATATCCAAGATACCACCCATTCAATGCTTACTTGAACTATAGATATAATTTTAGTTTTTACATTTTTCTTCAAGAAAATAATATGTTTAATTTTATCAATTAAAGATTTGAGTGAGCTATCTCTAGATTGAGTTTAAATTAAAATTATATATTATAACTAGTTACATTTCATTTCTAAATAGGCTAAACGTTGTGGCATACGTAAATATTTGTGTAAAATATTAAAAAGTCAAACTGAAAAGGGTATTTATAACATCTAGCGCCATCTGTACTTAAAACTTAAAACATATCCTTTTACATTTTTCCTCACAAAGTCTAAGCAGAGAGTTTTGTGTAAAACTCTCTCCTTTCTCTGCTTTCCTCTTATTATAATAATAGGACTCTCATTATAGATAGTAGACATGTTAAATGACAGATTCCAATTGTTGTTTTTATGTAACCTGGACTTCTGTAAAGTGTTCGAAATGTATTAATATATTTAGAAATACTAAAAATTATGCGATTTATTCAATTAAAGTTGTTTTTAATTTGCCATTTAAAATTCAAACATTTCCCTCAGCTAGATTCTTATTACTAAAATTTCATAACAAAAATCATTATTTATTACTTTGATATAATAAAAGTATACACTTTTATTATTCTTAATAAATATGGAAATAAAGAAGAAAATCTTTTTCTGTGAAAATCAGAAACTACATTTAACACCCTTACAAACAGATTTTAAAAGGAAAAACAATAATTTCAAATATATAAAGACTTACAGCTGTGACAAGTGTTCATTACAAAAAAAATATAAAACAAAATACAAAAAGTAAAGTATACAAACAAAAAATAATTGGAGCTTCTGTTGTTAATATTAAAACACGATTCATGTAACAAATGAAATTTAGTTACTAATAATTTTTTTTAACACATAAAATAGAATATCTTAACACTGGGTTCCCTCTGCCTATAATGCTGTGTGCATGAGCGAGTACAGCGTGATACAGCGTGAAGCTACAAAAGCCCACAAAAATAATAAAAATACGGGTTAAAAATGAAAACAATGTGGCCAGTCGTGGCCCAGTGGCACGAGCGTGTGACTGTAAACGACTGGTTGTGGGTTCGATTCCCACTCGAGGAGTGAAAATATTTAATATTTCCATTTCCTTCGCTCTGGTATCAGAGGTAAAGCACGGCGTTAAGTTCCGCCACTTAACATTCAAAGCCTCTGAATATTGGGTGGTGCGTGGGGAACGGAGTGTCATAACAGTAGGTTCCCTCTGCCTACCCTGCTGTATGCGGGATATAGCGTGAAGCGTGTCAAAAATGAAACCCTCAATACACATCAATGGATATATTTCAAATAGCTAATTACATACACTTATTTATTATTACAATGACAATTCTCATTTAGTTCGCTTGTCTTTACCGTTTCGAAATCTATACCTTTCTTTTAAATTCAACTCTAAAATGCGCAAAAAGTTTTAAAATCTGCCAAAATTTTATACAATTATAAGTCATTTATTCCTTATTTTTGTTTAAATTTCTTAAAAAAGTGTCTTAATTATTATTTCCACGAGTAATTTTATATATTTTGTTACAATCTTTAGAATTTTTTTATATTAAATTGCGCATTTAAGGGTTAAGTTACATTAATGTTGCCTCAACTAGAGTAAGAACAAGCTGTGACCTATATTATTAAGTTTTCCAAAGATTTACAATAAATATTAAAAAAAAATAAACATATTGAATAACCCAGCTCATAATTATAACTAAAAATAAATATAATAAAATATAATTTAATATAAAACATGCACAATACAATATATAGTTTAAATAATAACAGTATATATACATTATTTACATAAAAAAAAATTTAGAGCAAGTCTATTTATTTAATTTCATATATTCTGAATTTTAAAACTTATAAAAAAATATATATTAAACGGTATATATATTTCAAAAAATAAGTGTAATCCCAACATTAGTACGGACAGTGGTTAGTCTAAAAATAACATTAACTTAATAAAAATACTTAATTATTATATATGAAGAATAATATCTATTACTGTTAAAATTTAAATAATTTTAAACAATTTCATTTATAAAAGAGACAGGAGGGTGTGGGGTTCAAAGTCATTAGCACTAAAAAAAAAGTAAACCTTCAAAATATATTAAAAAAGCCTGTGACATAATTTTCTGATAAATTAGTAAGGAATATTAAAAAAATATATATTAAAAACAAGAATTTAATACCAAAATAAGTTTAAAATAAACATTTAGAATAACTAATAAATGGAAAACCATCCGAGTTCAAACTTACTTACTCACTAACATTTAATTAATACACAGTTGATCTAAAACTTATTATTTACCTTTAGAATATCCTTTTCTTTAGGAATATTTCATATAATAGTATATTTAGAACATGCTATATAAGGGCACATTATATAATATATTGATTTAAATCATAAATCCAACTAACTATCCCATGATTTAATCAAAGAATCGAATCAAATGGATTTTTTTTAATTTAAATTTATAACTATCAAAAAAAAGTAAATATATTGACCGAATATGACTTGTTATAAAAAAAAATATATTAAAATATATTCTAGATTATTTAAAAATCTAATTTAAATTAAAGAGTTTCAATTTAATAATAAACAATTTTAAAAGCAATAATTATATTTAATGAACAGTTTAAAAAAATGATCTTTCAATTTTTCACTTCATCTTTCCGAACCACTAATAAACAAAAACCAGGGCATTGTCTTGGACTTAAGTCTTATCAGGAATCTTATCATTTATCCAATTATTTCTATAAAAAATGTATATTTCCATTTAGTTTTCTTACTAAAAAATAAATTTATTAGTAAACATATATATAATACAAGAATTTCATAATTAAAAACTCAAATTAAGTCATATTCAATCAACAATACATAAACAATAATGCATTAATAACTATATTTCTAATATAACTTTACAAAAAGCATCATATTTTACCAATTAATAATAAGACTAAATAATGATTTGTATGCAGATTTTAAAAAATCACTTCCCACCCCATAGCGGAAAGAGATAGAACTTAAAAAGACACTCTACATAGAGTGGAGAAATGAATATAATTTAAATATATCAAACAGAAATCGAACCCATAACTATTGAATATATGATCAGAAGGTGTCACACTATACCATTATAGACTCCCAAGTAGATTTTAGTTCAAAATAATCATTTAAACGGTCAACAATAACAAAATTGCAAATTGTTAGTCCATTTTCTAAACAATTATTTGAATCTGCATACAAATCTTTTACCAGCGTTAATATAATATAATATTAAATTAAAATTATGTTTCTTTACCTAGTCGCCTACTATACATTTATATAATGACAGTGGTCAGCGATAGTGTTAAATTCTACTTATATACAAAAATTCTATGTAAAAAATTTTGTATACACGGATTCGAACTTGTACCTCTTCTTTGCCAATTACTTAGAATTTTTTCTAAATATATTGTATAATATAGACATATATTATGATAAAGATTACAATATTTTATTTAGCTTACTCCGTGAATGCTGTATTAAATGTTCCTTTTGCTTATTTTCTAACACTATTTATAAAAAAGTGGAAATTGTTAAATATTTTAATTATATATTCAGTTTTTGGATAAATTTTGTTATTATATAAAATGAACATCAGCCATATGTATAATCTATTTGAGATAAGACATTGTACAAGATCATATAGACTTATACACATACATATATGTACACAATGTTTCTAAATGTACAAATTACACATTAGCAATTACATGTGTGTCTACTTATATACTGACACATAAATATAATAATATTATAGAAAATAAATTTTAATTTATTGTAAAAAAAAATATAAGAATTATTTTAAATACAAAACAAACTTTAAATCATGTTTAAGAAAAAATTAAAAAAATTTAATACAAGAATCTGAATGTAACGATATTCAAACCTGCACCTATTAAAAACAAATTTAAAAGCCATTATCAAGTTTTATACGTTTCCTAAAATTCTTTACATTAAAAAAAAAAGTTAATACTTTAAATTACCTAAAACTGCACTATAATGAGAATATATTCAAAAATATATACAAAAGAAACTGCAATATTGAACATAACTTTATTATATTTAGTGGACGATGAAGGAAACTTAAATCTATACATTATCTCTAATATACATGAATAATGTATGAAAAAGTAAAATTAACTAGCAATTATATGAAAAAATCAACTTTTAAAATACTTCTTTGTAAAAAATGCAAATGATAGATATCTTAATAAAGTCTCTATATTATCAATTAGCTAATTAATTGTATTTAATATTTTTATTTCAGCGGCAATATTTTATATTATAACTTTAAAGATATTTTGACATTCTTGTATGAATCATCATTTCTCCCTAATCTTACTAAAAAAAAATGATTAAATATTTAAAAAGTTATTAATATAATATTGAAAAACATATAAAACTTTGAACACAGCAGGAAAAAAAAATTCTATACATTTTCTAAATGTCTTTTTCAAATTTTCCTAAGTGTAATAACACTTTAAAAATGTTTAAAAAGTAATATAATATTGTCAAAGTAAGTTAAATACATTCAAAATTAAAAAAAAAGAATATATTAATAATATTGTTTTAAATTATTTCATACAATGAGTATTTTAAGAGTCGATCGTCTCGTACATATTAAAAGCAACCTACATAACCTTATGGAGACAATGTCTTAATATTAATTTCCTTTATACATATATAGCATTAGCATAGCATTATTATATCAAACCCCAGCCTTATATTAAGTTATTATAGACAATAGTGGCCAAATACTATAATATTAAGATATTTTAGTAAAAAAAGGAACAAAAAATATCTACACTGAACATGTATAATAAATTTTATTCAAGAATACTACAACAATGTTGTTGATTTCTATAGCCCTTGAAGATTTAGATATCTCAATAGAAACATCTTCCGAGTCAGTAATAGCATGCTAGGACAAGTTTAGCCAATTGATCATGTTTATGCAAAAATCACAATTAGCAATAAATTCATTGCTAATTGTAGTATAAGAAATAATTATTAGCTAATCAATTTTCAGGTAAATATGATTTTTATGTGATTTCCCCACAAACTGATAATGAATTCTTAACGTTCAATTGTTAATTTCTGTTGAGCTTCACGCTGTATCCCGCACACAGCAGGGTAGGCAGAGGGAACCTAGTATTAAGATACTCCGTTCCCCACTTTCCGCTGAATCCGGAGGCATTGCGTGTTAAGTGGCGGAACTTAACGCTGCGCTTTACCTCGACACTAGAGCGAAGAAAATGGAAATATTAAATATTTCCACTAATCGAGTGGGAACCGAACCCACAATCAGGTCGTTTACAGTCACACGCTTGTGCCACTGCGCCACGACTGGCCTGGCCTTTCTGTTAAAGTTTTGCCTAACACTAGTTAAGACTGACATTACTGACATTTAGACCTCAGTAATTTAACCAAAAATTATGCCACCTGTTTTTATAAATTTATAATATCTTAAGAGTTACCTTAATACAATGATATACACATTTAAGAACTACACATATCAATTAATATTGTATGAAAATACGCCTAAAATTGAAATAAACGAAGCGACAGTCACTTTCATTGTTTAAAGTCCATATGATTCTATATTATAGACACTAAAAATTAATGAAAGATCTTTTCACACTATCAAAATGATGAAAATAATTACTGTAATATTAAGGCAGATAGTCATATTTCTTTCTACATAGCAAAGATGAAGAGAATCTAGTGACTAGACCCTCTGTTCACCGCTTTACATAATATTATTATTGTAAATATAGCATTACATGTCAAAATATTAAATTAACTGACCAAAAAATTTGAAATGATTACATAATATAAACAAATACTATACATATACTAAAAGTGAAAAGCGCTCTCATTACAATTTGTATTATTATAAGTAGTTATCCAATCCCTGAATTAAATACAGTCTCCGAGTAATCTGTCAAATTCCATACACAAGACTGTCAGGTCGCTACAAGCAAAGCCGATATTAAATATATGAAAAAGAAACTTTATAATTTCAGTGGGACAGATCAAAATGATAGTTCTAAGCCAGTGATTCTCAACCACTGTGCCGCAATTTTGCAAATATATAATAATGTTAATATTATTAAATTATATAATTTAAAATCTTTTCCTTTGTGTGCCATCAAAATTTTGAAATCGTTAAATATGTGCAGCAACAAAAAAAGGTTGAGAATCGCTGTTCTAAGCATATTGCTGACAATCTAAATGTATGGAATTAAACAATATTTTATATATAAGAAAATAGCATCATATACTATATGTCTTACAAATCACTCGACTCTAACCTTTGTCCTTCCAAACATGTCACTTAACACTTACACTTCACTAAATCACTCATTATTATTGAGTCCCTGAGGAATGGCAATGCAGTATTGAAGAAAAAATGCAAATTTATATGAAATTGTCAAGTCAGCGTCTTGCTTTTAATACACAATATGTTCAAAATTGATAATATTTAATAAAATAACACATAAAATTGTAAAAACTAATAAAAAAATAAATTCCCAACACAATTATTATCAATATTATAAACAAGTCGTTTAAAAAAACATGCAAAAACAAAAAAATAAACAACAAACAGCACTAATTCGACATATTTGACATCACAAACAACAAGTGACAGCTGACATTGACAATAACGGGAACAGATAACAAATAAACGCACAGATAACATAGGTTAGGCATTTAAATGAATCTGTATTCAACGTAATAAAGGAAAAGTGCCAACCAGACGAAATGGACGCCGCATTTGAAGAGGTAATACAGCAGGGTGGTGGTCAATCAGTGGTTGAATATCAATATCAGTATGATGCACGCTACGATGATGAGGATCAGGGCGATGTACAGCTTCTTTGTTCGCAGCTTGTTCTGGAATTGATAATTTTATTATTAATAAGTAGTTTTTTTTTATTAATAAGTAGTATATTTGTTAGTAATAAGTTTTTTAAAGGTTACACGCTTAAGCGCAGCAGAGGCTAATAGGAAAGAATCTAGTGTCAAGTTGCTCTCCTACTACATTTGAGATGATTGCATGTTGAATGGCAAAGTCGAAGTCAAATAATTTTATTCAAAATAAGAAGTTACAAGGGGCCAGTCGTGGCGCAGTGGCATGAACGTGTGGACTGTAAATGGCTGGTTGTGGGTTTCGACTCCCACTCGAGGAGTGGAAATATTTAATATTTTCATTTCCTACACTCTGGTATCAGAGGCAAAGCGCGGCGTTAAGGCGCTAATTAGGCGGTGCGTGGGGAACGGAGTGTCTGAACACTAGGATCCCTCTGCCTACTCTGCTGTGTGCGGGAAACAGCGTGAAGCTAAAAAAAAATAAAGTTACAAGGTTCACTTTTTTCACGTCAAATAGGCAGAACCCAATGTCGAGTTTTGTTAAGACTAGAATGGAGAAATAAAAATAATTTAGTACTTTATTAACTTATCTAGTACTAATTTTGGGCTTTCAATTATCATGTATTATATAGAGATAATAAATAAATCAAGTGTCAGGTCACTCTATTACATTATAAACACACATTCTATTACAAGTGTTAGTTACACACTTAGGAAATTGTATTTAAAACACACTCTTGAAGTCTAGGTTTAACTTCGTATAATACACCGACTATTTAAAAAAACATAATTCAGTTATTTTAATACTAGTAAGTTGTGTGAAAAATATGGAAAATAATATATATCTTTAAGTTGTAAAAATATGCAATGTATATATGTATATTTCACAAAAAAAAACTTCGTATTTCATTAAAACAAATAAAAGATATGAAATGACTACAAGCTTGTACATTATCCATACTAATATTAAAAATGCACAAAATTTGACTGTCTGTCTGTCTGTCGTACTAGGCCGATTTGGATAAAAAATAGCCGAAAACCCAGGCTAATACACAGACTACTCTTTTTTTCACAACCAACCCCTGTACAGTAGAAAAAGGGGATAAAAATTTGTATGAAAAGTCTAAACCGCTCAACTGATTGAGCTTTCTTAGTAAAATAGTTTATGACACAAGGTCATGGGCAGGACAGGACGCAAGGATGAAAAATCTAATGTAAAACATAAACCTAGAGTGGCTCAAGCGAGAACGCGGGTAAATGAAAATAAATGTTGCATTATTATATATAAAAATAAATAATAAGCTACGCTTTTTCAGAGGTTACGTTAAGTAAAGGTTTTTTATCCCAATAATACAAGATTATCTATTTTGTAATAATTAAAATTTGAATGTGAAACCTAAAATAAATAGCTGCCCAATAAAGTGTATTTTGTGTACATTTTTATATTTTACATGAAAAAACCGTAAGCCGTCTAACTCAAGCGAAAACAATCGAAAATACAAAGCAGTTATACTTGTGTTCGCGGGTGAAGACGCGGGAGCGCCGCTAGTCAAACTAATAATTGTGTAGTGTAATCTTATTTGATATATCTATTAGCTATTATGGCGCAGTGGGGCACTGTTAATATAATAGATATGGGTTCAAAACCCACTTGGGAAAAGCATTCCAGCTGTCCGCCTTATCTCGCATAGCGTAGTCAGAGAGATTCTAAAGTCAAGACACTCCGTCCTCCGCTTTTCGCCCAAAATTGATATTTTGTGTGCGTATTATCTTTTGTGCCTGAGCGAAAGAATGAAAATATATATAATTATAATCATTCCGCCGAGTGAGAATCGAACCCACAACCAGTCGCGTTTAAAATTCAACTCAAAATATCTTTATTCCAATAGACTTTTGCAAGCATTTTTGAATCGTAGAAGGTACATAAAGCTACGACCGACTCGGCTGCTCTTTTCAAATATATAAATTACAATTTTATTATTTGATACAATGGTAGCTAACCGGCATTGGACTCTAATCAGATTCATTCCACGCATTTTTATCCTTTAAATACTCTTCTACGGAGTAATAAGCCTTACTTATTATTAATTACTTATTACAATCAAAGATTTGTGCCCACGAGCCACTACTGGACATCTAAAGTCTATTACTATTTATAAAAAAACTCAGGATATTTTGAACTTAAATATAAAAGTTTTACCTTATAAGTGGCAGCACGGGACAACTGCTGGACGCCCGCTTCAACGTCGTGGGACGTGGATTCGATGCTCGCCTCTATGGAGTCCACCACCGCGCCTTGCTCGTGGATGATGGTGCCGAGCTCTTTGAATATTTGGTTCACGTCTAATATGTCGTTCTGAAACACGGGAAGAAAATATTCACTTTTCTTTCCTACATTATTTTATCCTTATACAATTAAAAAAATTAAAAATATATATAAAAGCTAGGACTTTTCGAATTATTCTCAGCAAGCTGTTTCATTTTACACCCACATTGTTAAAGTGCGTTAAAAATAACTAGTCCGTCAGCTTGGATGTTCTGCCATGTTAGGTTTAGAGTAACGTCAGACAACTACATAAAAGATAGTTCATATAAACTGAACGAAAAACAAAGTTTAACAAAAGAATTAGTTAAGAATATACATATTTCTTAAAATTGAGTTGCAAGCTTCAACCAAAAACACTTACACATAAGTGTAACACATAAATGTAACACATAAGTGTAACACATAAGTGTAACACATAAATGTGTGTGTGTACATATAAATGTGCACACATATTTAACATATTTGCATTATTTCTATTTCTTGTTTTCCTATAACAGAGAAGTAGACCAGTATTTAATATTAATATCGATTCTAATTCAAGTAGCAATTATTTTTTTAAGTAAATCATTTGAGTAATGTAAATGTTGAATATATAGTCCGTCCTCTATTGCCCTTCGATTGATAATTGGCAATAACTTAATTTATTAAAAAAAAATCTCGAAATATTGATCCATCTAAGATTTCAAAGCAGTTTTTGGATTAGGAACGTTTATTCTACGAACATACATAATCTTAAATATGATATGTAATAGAATAGATTGTACATACGTTAATCATTGCTGCGCCATCTCTACTGGGACGGTGAAGTAAAATTAATACAACATAGTTTTGAAGTTTAAATTGTTACTAACAAATGTTGAGTCTTATGTTACTACTACGTTACTAGTCACTAGTCTTATGTTACTAGTAGTAACTTTTAAAAAGTGAAAAGTGCTTGTGAAAGACTAAAGTAGTTGAATAAAATAAATAAAAATAATCTACAAGCAATCGTTTAACATGAACATGATATTAATTGGACATAAAAAATAAATATAAAGTGTGTTTTAAAGTGTTATTGGAACACTCATTCAAACAGTTATCTCTACATTCCTGTACATACTTCAAAGTGTTATACACACACTTACTAAAACACAGTCATCTCTACATTCCTGTACATACTTCAAAGTGTTATACACACACTTACTAAAACACAGCCATCTCTACATTCCTGTACATACTTCAAAGTGTTATACACACACTTACTAAAACACAGTCATCTCTACATTCCTGTACATACTTCAAAGTGTTATACACACACTTACTAAAACACAGCCATCTCTACATTCCTGTACATACTTCAAAGTGTTATACACACACTTACTAAAACACAGTCATCTCTACATTCCTGTACATACTTCAAAGTGTTATACACACACTTACTAAAACACAGCCATCTCTACATTCCTGTACATACTTCAAAGTGTTATACACACACTTACTAAAACACAGTCATCTCTACATTCCTGTACATACTTCAAAGTGTTATACACACACTTACTAAAACACAGCCATCTCTACATTCCTGTACATACTTCAAAGTGTTATACACACACTTAATTAAACACAGCCATCTCTACATTCCTGTACATACTTCAAAGTGTTATACACACACTTACTAAAACACAGCCATCTCTACATTCCTGTACATACTTCAAAGTGTTATACACACACTTAATTAAACACAGTCATCTCCACATCCGTTTACACATTTCAAAGTGTGTTTCAAAGTGTTATACACACACTTAATAAAACACAGTCATCTCTACATTCCTGTACATACTTCAAAGTGTTATACACACACTTACTAAAACACAGCCATCTCTACATTCCTGTACATACTTCAAAGTGTTATACACACACTTACTAAAACACAGCCATCTCTACATTCCTGTACATACTTCAAAGTGTTATACACACACTTACTAAAACACAGCCATCTCTACATTCCTGTACATACTTCAAAGTGTTATACACACACTTAATTAAACACAGTCATCTCTACATTCCTGTACATACTTCAAAGTGTTATACACACACTTACTAAAACACAGTCATCTCTACATTCCTGTACATACTTCAAAGTGTTATACACACACTTAATTAAACACAGCCATCTCTACATTCCTGTACATACTTCAAAGTGTTATACACACACTTACTAAAACACAGTCATCTCTACATTCCTGTACATACTTCAAAGTGTTATACACACACTTACTAAAACACAGCCATCTCTACATTCCTGTACATACTTCAAAGTGTTATACACACACTTAATTAAACACAGTCATCTCCACATCCGTTTACACATTTCAAAGTGTGTTTCAAAGTGTTATACACACACTTACTAAAACACAGTCATCTCTACATTCCTGTACATACTTCAAAGTGTTATACACACACTTACTAAAACACAGCCATCTCTACATTCCTGTACATACTTCAAAGTGTTATACACACACTTACTAAAACACAGTCATCTCTACATTCCTGTACATACTTCAAAGTGTTATACACACACTTACTAAAACACAGCCATCTCTACATTCCTGTACATACTTCAAAGTGTTATACACACACTTAATTAAACACAGTCATCTCTACATTCCTGTACATACTTCAAAGTGTTATACACACACTTAATTAAACACAGCCATCTCTACATTCCTGTACATACTTCAAAGTGTTATACACACACTTACTAAAACACAGTCATCTCTACATTCCTGTACATACTTCAAAGTGTTATACACACACTTACTAAAACACAGCCATCTCTACATTCCTGTACATACTTCAAAGTGTTATACACACACTTAATTAAACACAGTCATCTCCACATCCGTTTACACATTTCAAAGTGTGTTTCAAAGTGTTATACACACACTTACTAAAACACAGTCATCTCTACATTCCTGTACATACTTCAAAGTGTTATACACACACTTACTAAAACACAGCCATCTCTACATTCCTGTACATACTTCAAAGTGTTATACACACACTTACTAAAACACAGCCATCTCTACATTCCTGTACATACTTCAAAGTGTTATACACACACTTACTAAAACACAGTCATCTCTACATTCCTGTACATACTTCAAAGTGTTATACACACACTTACTAAAACACAGCCATCTCTACATTCCTGTACATACTTCAAAGTGTTATACACACACTTACTAAAACACAGCCATCTCTACATTCCTGTACATACTTCAAAGTGTTATACACACACTTACTAAAACACAGTCATCTCTACATTCCTGTACATACTTCAAAGTGTTATACACACACTTACTAAAACACAGCCATCTCTACATTCCTGTACATACTTCAAAGTGTTATACACACACTTACTAAAACACAGTCATCTCTACATTCCTGTACATACTTCAAAGTGTTATACACACACTTACTAAAACACAGCCATCTCTACATTCCTGTACATACTTCAAAGTGTTATACACACACTCAATCAAACACAGTCATCTCTACATCCGTTTACACATTTCAAAGTGTGTTTCAAAGTGTTATACACACACTTAATAAAACACAGTCATCTCTACATCCGTATACATACTTCAAAGTGTTATACACACACTTACTAAAACACAGCCATCTCTACATTCCTGTACATACTTCAAAGTGTTATACACACACTTACTAAAACACAGCCATCTCTACATTCCTGTACATACTTCAAAGTGTTATACACACACTTACTAAAACACAGTCATCTCTACATTCCTGTACATACTTCAAAGTGTTATACACACACTTACTAAAACACAGCCATCTCTACATTCCTGTACATACTTCAAAGTGTTATACACACACTTACTAAAACACAGCCATCTCTACATTCCTGTACATACTTCAAAGTGTTATACACACACTTACTAAAACACAGTCATCTCTACATTCCTGTACATACTTCAAAGTGTTATACACACACTTACTAAAACACAGCCATCTCTACATTCCTGTACATACTTCAAAGTGTTATACACACACTTACTAAAACACAGCCATCTCTACATTCCTGTACATACTTCAAAGTGTTATACACACACTTACTAAAACACAGTCATCTCTACATTCCTGTACATACTTCAAAGTGTTATACACACACTTACTAAAACACAGCCATCTCTACATTCCTGTACATACTTCAAAGTGTTATACACACACTTACTAAAACACAGTCATCTCTACATTCCTGTACATACTTCAAAGTGTTATACACACACTTACTAAAACACAGCCATCTCTACATTCCTGTACATACTTCAAAGTGTTATACACACACTTACTAAAACACAGTCATCTCTACATTCCTGTACATACTTCAAAGTGTTATACACACACTTACTAAAACACAGCCATCTCTACATTCCTGTACATACTTCAAATTGTTATACACACACTTAATTAAACACAGTCATCTCCAAATCCGTTTACACATTTCAAAGTGTGTTTCAAAGTGTTATACACACACTTTGCAAACCACACTCCTTTCTACAACCTACCTCCAACTTCTGTATATCGCGCTCCCGCTCCTCAAGCTGCTGGAGGTCTCTTTCCGTCTGCGCGTTGATCTGCTCCTGCTGTCTGAGGTCGCGGTCCGACTGCCTGTTGCGACTACCTAATATTGAAATTATTATTATATACTGTTATTATACTTTACTTTACATGTTATTTACTTAATTACATTTATATTTAAAAGAAGTTATAGAATAAATAATAAATATCTAAGTAATAAAACTTAAGTATTGTTATTTTTGCATAATAACATGGATACAGGTATAGCATAGCATAGCATGTTGTAAGCAATAGACTTAATATAAGCAGTTGTAAATTTCGCAAACGCAAATATAAGTGTTATATGAAGAATAAGTAATGTTCAAATAGTGTTTCAGCTACACGTTATATCCCGCGTAGCACCCCTATGCTAGAATATTTTTCCTCTTATTACCCTTAATATGAGGGAACTTAGTGGCAAAATATTCTTTTTTTCAATGTTCGGAACTTAAGACATGATTTATTAGTGGCGGACTTAAATGTCGCGTTTTGTCTTATTCGCCAGAACGGAAAAATTGAGTTCTTCCGTTCTACCGAGTGGAAATCGAACCCACAACCAATCTGTAATAGCTACAGTCGACAGACGATGTTCCACTGCGCCAATGTCAATATAAGTTATTTTTTTTAGCTTCACGCTGTATCCTGCACACAGCAGGGTAGGCAGAGGGAACCTAGTGTTAAGACACTCCGTTCCCCACCTTCCGCCGAATTCGGAGGCATTGCGTGTTAAGTGGCGGAACTTAACGTCGCGCTTTGCATCGACACCAGAGCAAAGGAAAATGGAAATATTAAATATTTCCGCTCCTCGAGTGGGAATCGAACCCACAACCAGTCGTTTACAGTCACATGCTTGTGCCACTGCACCACGGCTGGCCCCAAGTTATAAAAGGTACATATACCATAAGCAGATTCACATTGCAAATTTGAAAATTATTAAATTATTAGGAAACTAGGAATAAAGAGTCATTTAGAACAATTTCGACGCAGCTGGTAGTAGAACGCATGGCTCAGTGGTGAGAGCGCCTGGACGGTATTCAGGAGATGCAGGTTCGAATCCCGCTGCGTTCAAATTTTTATACGTTTTCTAAATGTCTTTTTCAATTTTCCAAATTGTGGAATAACACTTTAAAAATATTTAAAAAAAAACTTATTAAAACTATATTAATAACCAAAAAATATCTTATTTGAAAATGTTTAAAAAATTAAACTCAGCAGGACTCGAACCCACTCCTCTTAGAAACGGCAACATTACGCCATGAAAACAAAATATATATTATATAACAAAAACAACATACTAAAATTTATTATGTATATTTATTTTAAAATACACGTTACCATGTAACATTTTAAAATAAATTAAAAAAATCCATACATATCTTGTTTGTTTTAAATTATATTTATTGGCCAATAAAATAAATAATGAAGACTAAAATAAACAACTGAATAAATTAGAATAAAATAATCACAGATAATATAATCCATACTTATATTATAAATGCGAAAGTCTGTGTGTTTGTCTGTCACGCGTTCACGGCTAATCTATTGGTCCGATTTGGATGAAATTTAGAATAAAAGTAGCAAAAAACCCTGTATCAAACATAGGCTACTTATTTTTTCAAATATCCACCTCTAAAGGGTTAAAATAGGGTATGAAAATTTATATGAAAAATCTAAACCGCTTGACCAATTATAATGAATTTTGGCATAAATATTGTTAATAATCTAAGCTTAAACATAGGCTACTTTATTTTTCAAAAATCCACCCCCGAGGGTTGCAATATAACGAAATAGTTGCGTAGTTCACCTAGAGCGGGCCGCTAGTACATTAATATAGAAATAAAGCAATCGTCTTTGCGTGAAGGAAGTATCGCTTGTCTTTGTATTTGTCAAGACCGCTTTTTGTTAACTACCGGAGAATTACCTTCAATGGACAATTTAGCTTCAAAATTTATACATCAGAAGCCAGTCGTGGCTTGTGGGCACAAAGTGTGACTGTAAACGACTGGTGGTGGGTTCGATTCCCACTCGAGGAGTGGAAATATTTGATATTTCCATTTTCTTAGCTTTAGTGTCGGCATTAAGTTAAGCCACTTAACACGCAATGCTTCCAGAATACGGTGGAAAGATGTTTTTGTAGAAAAATAGTTATTATACGCCATTGTGGCACAGTGGGACAATAATCGCGATCCAGGTTATGGGTTCAATTCCCATTTGACGGAACGATTGCATTTATATTCTTTTCATTTCAGAAAGTGGAAGACGGAGTGTCTTAACACTAGGTTCTCCAGACTAACCTGCCACATTAAAAAAATCCATTGTTTACAGAAATCTATAAAGAATATATATCATCTTCATATATAAAATTTTCGTATCACAATTTAGTGCTTATATTTCTCCAAAACGGCTTTTTACATTTTCAATATTCACTAGGACTGAGAGTAGGTTTAAAATTATTTTTTATAACCCCAAGAAAAATAAAATATATTTTTTATAAGTGCCGTTTAAATATACAGAATATGTACATAGCAGCAAGATTTCCACTCAATTCTCTCTCTGTTCTCTGAGAGAAATATATAAACATCATTTATATAAGATAATTACAACGAATGGGAGTCGAACCCACAACTAGTCACACGCTGTCCCACTGTGCATTAATTGTCTTAGCTATACCCAACGTCATTATCAGTCAATCACCTAAAATAAAAATATTATAATTTTATCTTATCACAAAAACCTAAATTATTTCTTTTGTATTCATTTAAACGTTTTAAACGTTTATTGGGGCCAGTCGTGGCGCAGTGGCAAGAACGTGTGACTGCAAACGACTGCTTATGGGTTCGATTCCCACTCTAGGAGTGGAAATATTTCCATTTTCTTTCGATCTGCTATCAGAGGTAAAGCGCGGCGTTAAGTTCCGCCACTTAACACGCAATGCCTCCAAAATTCACTGGAAAGTGGGGAACGGAGTGTCTCAACACTAGGTTCCCTCTGCCTACCCTGCTGTGTGCGGGATACAGCATGAAGCTAAAAAAAGTTTTATTTATGTACAAAACAGGCTATATCCCAACTTCAATTAAAATTTAATTAGCATTAAATCAATATAAATATTGAGTGCAAAACTTTTTTATCAGTTAAAGACTAATTCGCATTTCTGAGAAGTTTTAATAAAGTAAATGTTAAAAATATTTTTATATAAAAACAAGCTTTCTTCTATCTTTATTATTACAATCTCGTTCATTTCATATCCATGATTTAAAAATAACTCAAGTTAAATAAAAATTTGTTAAAATATTTCCATATATAACATAAAGAAAACATAAAAATGGTCTTTAAACTAATTTATTAAAATAAATTAAGAATAAATTAATGTTAATTCTTGAAATAGATAATCCAAATAGACGAGAACTAGATTATTTAAAAAATCCCAGGACATTACAGGTTCACTGACATTGACACTGACATTGACACTGGGATTAACATTTTTTAAAAATAATAAATTAATCACAGATTGTATAAAATTATAATAAATTAAATATTTTAAATATATACCTATTAATTCAAATCTATTCGCATAGCAGGGTAAATAGAGTAGAACCTAGTGGAAAGACACTCCGTTTTCCGGATTTACACTAAAATTTAAAACATATAAATTCTAGTGGCGGAACTCAACGCCGCAATTAATCTTAATAGAATCGAGAAATTGAAATAATTAGAATATTTGTTACTCTTGAGGGAATAGAACCCACAACCAGTCTCGTTAACAGTCCGACGCTGTGCCATCGCAAGATGATGTCTCTATAATCTGTCTGTTACGCTTTCACGGCTAATCTACTGGATCGATTTGGATGTAATTCGGAATAAAAATATTTGGCAACCCAAAGTCATAGGCACAAAACAATTTCTTAAGCCTTATCATTTTTTTTAAATCAACGCCTAAATAGTTCAAATAGTTATAAGTATTAGTGAAAAATCTAAACCGCTTGACCGATTATAATGAATTTTGGCATAAATATAGTTGATAATCCAGGATTAAACATAGACTACTTTATTTTTCAAAAATCCACTTTAAAGGATGCTAATTTAATAGTATAATTGAGTAGTATAATACACACAATAAATAAATACCTATATTCAAAAAAATCTATATACCCACTTAAGTTCTGGCACTCAGGAAAAGAACAGAGTGTCAAAGCTGCTTTTAAAAAAAACATTAAGCAAAAAGCTAACCAGATAAACACTTTTAACATTTTAAAGTGTTATTTACACACTTAAGAAATTTTTATACATATCTTTTTCAAATATACACTGTTCGTTTACCACAATCAATAGCTAATATTGCAATGTCTACCACGCGAGGGATTAGAACCCCTAGACCATCGACAAGTAGACGGGAAATATAATTATCGATTTGAGATTTTGATGTCTATACGGAACGGATTTCTCCCTATAGTAGGAGGCAGACCGCCTTTGTATCTTTATATAATGATATGGTTGAATTATTACTATTTTAGTAATTTTATTGTATTTCTCATATTTAAGATAACATCAAGTGTCGACTTTCGTCTAAATCAAGGGTCCCAACCTTTTTTTGATCAAGGACCAGTTTAGAATTACTCTTGCTAGCAGGGACCACTACGTATGTATGTAATCTTTGCAGTTTCTGTCATTTTGTAGTTCGATGAGTTGTATAACTTTGGGTATAGCTGGATACAACACCCGCTAAATTTAAAATCGTTCGCGGACCAGTTTATCCCTTCTGCGGACCACTGGTTGGGAACCAGTGGTCTAAATCGATTTGGATAACATCTAATATACATATATTTCCTGGCGGAAGAACCAATAATTTATGCGATCTTTAACTTTTATTTATATTACGTATAATCTACCGTTAAAAAAAAAAATAATAAAAAAATATATCGAAAATTGGACAGGCCCGACTGTAAACATTAAAAATTAATCTGAGAGAGATTTGAACACCTAACCATGGTTTATAGCTATACAGCCACTGAGACCAATAGGGCTACATTTATCACTTTCGCTATAATAATTTATAAAGCCAAAAATTATATTCTACAACTATTCTACAGTCAATATAGTTAACAAATAAGTCAAATTTAAACATATACATATATTACTTTCACTTTGCAATCTTTGCAAATACATACACACATACAGGCAACAATCGCTAAGCATATATTTTATGTACATATGAATGTATACTTTTATAATATTAGAATAAATAGAATAACTATACTATAATTTACAATTTCTGTAAAAAATCTATTCTATGGGGCCAGTCGTGGCGCAGTGGCAAAAGCGTGTGACTGTAAACGACTGGTTGTGGGTTCGATTCCCACTCGAGGAGTGGAAATAAGTAATATTTTCATTTTCTTCGCTCTGGTGTCGAGGTAAAGCGCGGCGTTAAGTTCCGCCACTTAACACGCAATGCCTCCGAATTCGGCGGAAAGTGGGGAACGGAGTGTCTTAACACTAGGTTCCTTCTGCCTACCCGAATGTGTGCGGGATACAGTGTGAAGGTAAAAAAAATCTTCTCTAAGATTCTTAGAAAATTTTTTTTTTTATAATGAAGAAAATGGAGACGTAAAATCTCATCACTGTGTTATCCGCCTATGTGCTAAACCAAAAAATATAAAATTGCAAGTGTTTTAATTTTATTTTATTATTTCACAGACATAAGATCAGTATATTTTTTAATAATAATCTTCTTTATTAAAATATAAAAATATATCAACTTTTTTGCACAATTTCAGTACTTAAAACTAAAGTTTATAAAATATACCCTAAGAGAGTCTAGTAATTAAGCGTTTTCACTTACCACCCATGGCGAAGGGATCCCCGATGTTAATATTCTGGGCTTTCACCTTACGCACATCGTCCTTCGTCTTCTGGGCGGCGGAGCGCTGGGTCGCCTGAAAACGCACAGTTACTTAAATACTATAAGTATACTATAAGTACTAACTAGAAAATACACTAAATTTAATGCCTCAGACCTGAGAACAACCGGCGCAAGAAACTCAGTGCGACTTCTTTTTTGTAAAACCATTTGTGATATACAGATTTATTGCTAACAGTGATACCCTTGAGATAGCCTAGAGCGAGCACTTCATTGCCTAGGAAAATTATCATTGTAAAAATCTTTAATTAGGTACACAAACACAAACGTCTTTTCACAACTTTTTTAAATTGTGATATACAACAATCCTATTGTAAAAGCGTATACACTGTCCCATGCATAAATTATTGACTCCATGTATTCTAGTTGTAGTAGTAGTAGTAGTAATAAACATAGAATACACATTCTTGTATAACTAGATACTTTTAAACAAACACTCGGAAGTTAATTAGTTTAATTACACAATAACATTTACCATGTTTCCGTTAGCCGTGTCTATTACAATAACATTAATTTTCCTTGTAACATACAAACATAGGAATACAGATAAAATAATAATTATATTTTAGGTAGATTCAGGCTTCAAATGACAAAAAAAATTTATAAGAAAAAATGTGTGTAACGGAAATCGAACCCACACTTTAGAATTACATGAGTTCATATAAACATATGTATAAAGATTTTTGAAATGACTTCAATTTCTCAACGCAAATTAAACTATTAATTTGCTAAACAAGGAAAACTATAAACCAGAGGGAGGTACATAATTTAAGACTGAAACAGTGGGTTAGGAAACGTATAAAAAAATTAATTTAGCGGTCAGAGCGTTTGAACGGTTTCCAATAAGCGCGGGTTCGAATCCCGCTGCGTTCAAAGTTTTATACTTTTTCTTAATATTAAAAAAAAATATAAAAATAGCTTCACGCTGTATCCCGCACACAGCAGGGCAGGCAGAGGGAACCTAGTGTTAAGACACTCCGTTCCCCACTGTCCGCGGAATTCGAAGGCTTGCGTGTTAAGTGGCGGAACTTAACGCTGCGCTTTACCTCGACACCAGAGCGAAGAAAATGGAAATATAATTTCCACTCCTCGAGTGGGAATCGAACCCACAACCAGTCGTTTACAGTCACACTCTTGTGCCACTGGGCCACGACTGGCCACAAAATATTTCTAAATGTCTTTTTCAATTTGCTAAGTGTGTGAATAGCACTTTAAAATGTTAAAAGCAGATAGTTCTTGACAGTTATATAACATGTAAAATAGATAAAAAAAATATGATTCGAGCTCGTGGCTCAATATGAAATGATAGAAACGTAGTCATGGGTTCGATTCCCTCGGTGAAATGATCACAATTTAATAATAAAAAAAACATTTCTCTGTTACAGCTAACAGAAAAAGTGCTCAGTAAAAAACTACACGCAATCGATTTCGGGTGAAAACGGAGTGTCTTGACACCAAATCACGTAGAGTGAGTTATGAGTTATCGTGGCCAGTCGTGGCGCAGTGGCACAAGGGTGTGACTGTAAACGACTGGTTGTGGATTCGGTTCCCACTCGAGGAGTCGAAATATTTAATATATCCATTTTCTTCGCTCTGGTGTCGAGTCTGGTGGCGCTTTACGCGCGGCGTTAATCCGCCACTTAACACGCAATGCCTCTGAATTCGCCGGAAAGTGGGGAACGGAGTATCTTAATACTAGGTTCCCTCTGCCTACCCTACTGAGTGCGGGATACTGCGTGAAGCTAAAAAAAAATGGAGTCTATCTGATAAAATGTCCGTCAACGGAAATGAAATCAGCAATTATTATACATAAACATTCTTTGCTGACTGCCTGTGACGGTAAATTCCTTGCCTAGCTGGTAGGAAATGTAACATAAACAATATAAAGTGATTAACTCAGGCATAATAGACTAAACATATACAAATATATAAACAGGAAATATAAACAAAATCATGTCTTTTCTTAACTTTACACGACTTTCACATACGCATAAAATAAATTTATAACAAATAGCGGGCCGCTAGGCCCGCTCCCGGCTTTGCCGACAACCACAACTGTTTCGTTATATTGCAACCCTCGGGGGTGGACTTTTGATAAATAAAGTAGCCTTTGTTTAATATTGGACTATCAACTATATTTACGCCAAAATTCATTACAATCGGTCGAGCCGTTTGGATTTTTCATATAAACTCTCATCCCCCATTTCAACCCTTTAGAGGGTGATTTTTTTAAAAAAATAAGTATCCTATATTTGACCCTGGATTATTCATTACTTTCTTTCTAAATTTCATCCAAATCGGACCCGTAGATTAGCCGTGAAAGCGTGACAGACAAACACACAGACTTTCGCAATAATAATATAAGCATGGACTTAGAATATGAAAAACATTTTAAAAACCATGTATCAAAAGTTGAATTTAGTGAGATTCGAACCCGCGCCTCTTGAAAACCGTTTAACCGAGAACACAACGATATAAACACACAACGTTCTCAGCTTTCCAACCGTTTCCGGGACATTGCGTAACCAAACGCCGCAGAACAAAATCATGTGACAAACATACAAGTAGTAACAATATATAGTAAGTATACATTAAAAAACCATCGAGCGATAAGATTCGTTCGTAAATTAACAATTAACGCTAAATAAAAACGACCGCGTATCGAACGAACACCGTGACTTTATAATTAAATCATTATTACGAAATCGAATGCCATACTAGAGTTGGTTTAAAAAAATATTGGTATTATTTTTTACAATTAGTTTACTAATCTTTTTTTAGCGTCACGCTGTATCCCGCACACAGGAGGGTAGGCAGAGGGAATTTAGTGTTAAGACACTCTGTACTCCACGCACCGCCAAATTCTGGAGGCATTACTTGTTGAGTGGCCGAAGAAATTTAAATATCAAAATAATAAATATTTATATTCCTAGAGGGGGAATCGAACCCAGAACCAATAGCGTTTACAACAAGGCATTGTGCTCACAAGCCACGAGTGATCTCAAATAAATAAGAATGCACTCATGGATTCTCTTGACATATCAAGAGGAGGAGAGATAAAAAAAGGTTAAGGAATATATATTTCTTACCATAAAACTAAGGTGAATTATAAGAAAGAGAGGGAGAGGCAGAATATGACCTTCGAGAACACAGTCCATCCATACTGGAGGAAGGTCACGTCAAGCATGAGGACCCCCCGGAAGGCGTATAAGAAGAGGTTGATGACAGTGGAACGAGGCAAAAGAACTACTACTACTACAACTACCTCAATTTTCCAAGACTATAACATTTGCCCTAGATTAAAATCGAACCTATGTCCTTCCATTCAGCGATTAACTAACCTCTAAGCTTATATTTTAAACGCTTGTTATATTTAGTTTAATATAAAACAGTATAAAAATATTCCAGCCACAATAATAATGAGGCATTTTAATGAAACGATAAAAGTGATTTAACAATCGCTAATCAAAGATCATAATAAAACAAAATCCTATATATATAAACACGTATATTGCTAATCTAATTTTAATAAAAATATGTAAATAGCAAATGTTAATGCATTGCACAGTTACTGGTTGTGGGTTCGATTCCCATTCGAGGAGTGGAAATATTTAATATTTCCATTTTCTTCGCTATGGTGTCTAGGCAAAGAGCGGCGTTAAGTTCCACCACTTAACACGCAATGCCTTCGAATTCGTCGGTGAGTGGGGAACAGAGTGTCTTAACACAAGGTTCCCTTTGCCCTCCTTGGCTGTAAAGACGACGATTGCGAGTTCGATAATCACTCGAGGGAAAACGCGGCGTTTAGTTCCGCCACTCACACAAGGTCTAGATTTATATCTTAGAAACGTGAAACTGGTTTTTTTTTTAAAAAAACTTGTAATTTTGCTAAAAAAAGGTTATTATAGAAAGATTTCTTCAACAATATCCTTGTTTTGAAGTCAGGACACTAACTATTATTATTATATTGTATGTAACGTAACACCATGAGCCAAAAAAATCTATTATATAATTTGAATAAAAATTTTGTTTTAAGCAATAATTTAGCATTTTAATTGTTTAAAATATGAATACAGGTTCCTATGATTGGAACTCAAAGAAAACACTTTTAACAAAAAAAAATCGTTTTTTGAAAGACAGTTCAAGAAGAAATTATTAATTAGTGATTTTATTTTATAAACGAAAAGGAGATTATTAATAATTTATAATAATCTCTTTATTAATAATAAAATATTTATAATAAATAGTTATGAAATTACACGAAAACGTAACACGTTTGATAAAAATTGTAATGACGGTTGTGTGAGATAATATATTTGTTTTTAGCTTCACGCTGTATCCCGCACACAGCAGGGCAGGTAGAGGGAACTTAGTGATAAAAAACTCCGTTGCCTAATATATATAAAATATAATAAGTAATTAGTCTAATAAGCACCTTTACTTGTTTAAATGATTTATTTTGCAGTTACACGTTTTTTTCATTTCATGACACTCCTACGAAACTCGGCACCATGTTTTTCCTTACAAGAGAGGAGAAATGAAAATAATTTAAATACAAACATTACCCTACTGGGAATCGAACCCACAACCAATTGTATTTACAGTCATGCTGCATCACTATGCCACTATGGGCTACAATAATAATGATTTATATCTTCATAATGAAAAACAATAGAATAAAGATCATTCAATTAGCTTTTCTTCTCTAACTAAACAAATCCATACTTATATTATAAATGTGGAATTCTGTCTGTTTGTCTGTCACACCTTGACGACTAATCTACGAGTCCGATTTGGATGAAATTTAAAATGAAAGTAATAAAAATCTAGGGTCGAATAAAGGCAAAAACCAACCTCTAAAAGGTTTAAATAGGGGATGAAAGTTTACATGAAAAATCTAAACCGCTTGACCGATTGTAATGAATTTTGGCATAAATATAGTTGATAATCCAAGGTTAAACATAGGGTACTTTATTTTTTAAAATCTACCCCCAAAGGTTGCAGTATAACGAAACAGTCAAGCAGTTCACGCGGTGAAGACGCGCGCGAGTCGCTAGTTAATATATATTTCAATAATATAGATGTCAATGAGCCTATTGAAACTGGATTTCAAATGGGTGCTCTATAGAGCCACACCCATTTCTGATGGGAATTCCGAATTAACTGTACATACATACATAAATACATATATACATACATAAATACATACGTTTGTGTATACTTGTTTTTTTAGCTTCACGCTGTATACCGCACAGAGCAAGGTAGGCATAGGGAACCTAGTGTTAAGACACTCCGTTCCCCACTTTCCGCCGAATTCGAAGGCATTGGGTGTTAAGTGGCGGAATTTAACGCCGAGCTTTATGTCTGATACCAGAGTGAAGGAAATGGAAATATAAATATTTCCACTCTTCGAGTGGGAATCGAACCCACAACCAGTCCTTTACATTCACACGTTTGTGCCACTGCACCACCACTGGCCCTACTTACACGAATGAACTATATTCTTTATTTGTATAAAAAATCGATTTAACAAAAACTTAATAATTTACCTATACAAGAGTTATATTATTTATATTTTTAGTTAAGAATAAAACAATAAAATATTTCTTACACCTACATATAGTTTCTTTGTTAGAAAGTTGGTATAAGACAATACTATTTCCATTGGCTGATAATGTGTGAGTCATATCCTTTTGTAAACACAGATATGTAAGGTGTAATCAATGTGTGTAATCAGTCATTATAATATTTTTTTTTTTTCAGCTTCACAAATTCTTTGCATAGCACGTTAGTTAGTAAGAACATAGTGTCTAGATATTCCATTCTGAACATCCTGTCAAAAATCAAGACATTGCATTTTGTTAAGTCACATTCCCCCCAAATAGGAGTCAAACTTACAACAAATCACTTTGACAGTCAAGACACTGTCCCTCTGCCTAATGCCATAAACATTATACTAAATATAAATTGTAAAAAAGAAATAATTTGAAATGTTTATACAAATAGCTTATTTAATGTATTGTGAGTCATAATTATAGATTGGATGCAGTTTTAGATATAAAAAATTATAAAAAAGTAATATAAAACTCATTTAATTCACATTTTAATAATGATTGACAAGTTTTCATATTAAAATGTCCATTAAAAACCATCGATGCAAATTTACAATGCAACAGAACAAGTTATATTCAGTTTTTATGTAAAGAAGCTAAAGTTATATGAATGCATTATATTAATTTAATTTATTTAAATCGCTTATCACCTCTTTTATTATGTTGGTAATAAGTTATAAGCTAAATTTTGTGAATATAGATGTGATGTGATTTTACATTATGTCACTTCCGTGCATGTTAATTTAAAGTATGATGCGGTTTCAATGGTCCTTCTATACTAATATAATAAGCTAAAGTTTGTAACTTTGTTTGTAAGGGTTAATCTTCGGAAATACTGAACCAAATATAAAAATTCTTTCAAAATTAGAAAGCTACATTATTTATGATTGAACAGAAGTTTTAGGGAATCAAGCAATTTAGCAAGTCAATGTTTATAAAATAGAGGCAATATATCTGCATGGGAATATTTAAATTTCATAAAAAATATACATATATTTTAAGAAATTTAACATAAATCATGATTTCTTTATTGATCTCTCAAATAGATGAATATTTTGTATGTCAAAATCAATATCTATGAAGTAACCTAATAATTTACACGAGCACTGTCCTGAATAATTTGGTGTTTCCTGTAGAAAAAAATAATTAAAGCTTATAAACAGTGAAAGTTCCTACCTGGAAAGCATTCAATGTTGCCATGTATTCATCACTGAGCCGCTCCCGAGTCAGGAGATTGGCCGGAATATCAGTTCTCTGCCTCATCAGTTCCATTAACAATGAGGATGTGTCCTTGGCAAGTTTTTTGGTATAATTCTGGATTTGACGCCTGCAAAGAAATGTATATTATTCCTTTATATGTCCAAAGAAGAGATTCATTCCTTTGATTTTTTGTAGGTTAGAGTTAGATCTGAACTATGACCAAATGATTATTTGGAAATTATAGCCTCCCAAATAACATTTATACTGTCAAAATACCTTTGAGTAAACATATTATTTTAAGTCAGTTAATTTCTATTTAAGCATAAAGATAATAATAACATTAAAGGTAAAACAATAACAAAATACTTACAACTGACTCCGAAGCTCTTGCGAGTCTTGAGGAGTTTGCAGTTGGTTAACCATTTTCGACATTGATGATACTGTAAAATAATTAATATTTTAGATAACATGCATTTTATGATCTAAGAAAAGCAATAAATACCAAAATATTATAAAATGTAATGAAAGAAATTAAAGTTGATGTAATTATTACAATGCAAGTGCAACTTACCATTTTGTGAAATTTTCTTTATATTACTCGCTATTGTTTGCGAAAGTTTTTGAAATTTATCATTGTCTTCAAAAGGTACGCCTCCCTGGTAGGACGCCTCCATCGTGAGAAACTATAAACACAGAAAAATGTCAATCAAACATAAACGTAGCACTACATCACATATATCGCTTGCACTATTCTACGCCTCGGAAGCAAAACGCCTATAATCAAATTAATTTTCCGATATGATTATTTTATGACGCACCGCGATGACAGTGTGAATATTTTATTAATTAAGCTAACTAAATACCTGTTGTACGTTAGCTTCTCTAAATCTGGTTAATTTGTAAATGATATAATCAACAGAAAATCTTTGTTAGGAGATATGAAAAGTCTGCTTCCACAGCGATCGTTCAACTTCCAACTAAAATATATATATGACATTGACAAATAGAAAAGCAAAACGAGACAGAGTCGACCGCCGACCATAGACACAACGCATCAGTGTGCATATTAGGGCTGCAACAAAATAGTTTCAGTATTACACATTATGTTTCATTTTATTTGTTACTTGAATGTATTTTTTTATTGTATATATTTGTTAGTAGAAAATAAAATTGATAAACTTCTAAAGAAAAAAATCTAATTTAATTTTTTTAACCATTTTTCCTGTCAATTATGTGAGTGTTATCTTTATAAGTGAAATATAAATTAAATAACTATTATAATTTTAATTATATATGGCTTATAGTATCATATTTTAATGCTATATTTTTTTAATGCCATTTATTCTAAGGCGTGAGACGATCGCATGTTTGATTGAATAATTACAGCATCTACTTTAAGTAGAGACTTTCAATAGAATAGACTTTGTGTGCGACATATAAATATTTATACATGCATATAATTCATTAAATAAGGTAAATATGGTCACGAACAAAATTATATATTGGCTGATTATAAATAAATTATAACATTGTAAACATTAGTGTAAAACTTTAGCATATGGTATTATTTTTTTAAGGGAAAGTCAATTAATCACGTGGTATATTCTTTTCAAAATTTACTAAGCACCTTATTTTGAATTCCAGTTCAATTGTGTACATGAAAATTGTAAAGTATATAATGTAAGTGAATTGATTTCCTAGTAATGTATGCTATTTATTTTTTAAAATTAAAAATTTATTCATGTTGAATAATAATATTCAAATGTGTTTAATAA
The DNA here is from genome assembly GCA_019049465.1 of Dryas iulia moderata. NCBI lineage: Eukaryota > Metazoa > Arthropoda > Insecta > Lepidoptera > Nymphalidae > Dryas > Dryas iulia. Next base: position 19,664,911 of record CM032415.1, on the reverse strand, counting down.
ATATATTAGACATTCTTAAAACTCTTTACAATTACAAAAATAACCGTCAAATTTAAACATAAAATCCTGATGTCCCTAACAACGCACACGTAAACAGAAAACCAATAATCCGCCGATACGGCGGTCTCACCTCCCTGCCCCCCAGACCACTCACACAAATCATAAATCGACTTGATGTAATAAACAACCTACCTAGGCACACAACTGTCTCATAGCGTTCCAGTATTCTAGATTTCATACAACATGATGCATTTTCTATATGCAACGATTGATATGCGCAAGTCATGCTTTATTGATTCATCCGTGTACTCATACCTTTATTAAAAATAAACTGTTAATGTATTTTTATATTTTTATAAAGACAACAATTAAAAATTAGTAAAAATTTATAACGTAAAACATTTTGCAATATATCTTTGCAATTATATATTTTTTTATAAATATCACCGGATGCTTATAACGCTACCAGTTTAAATCGTTTGCTCATAAACTCGCTCTATGGTCATCAAAGTAGCTGTCACAACTTTGCCGCATAGTACTTGTCTATGGCCAGGTCGTACACTGCACACAAACACGTATACATTTGATGTCCTGTAGATACCTACGTACGAATACATGATATGTATTATGAATCTGCCTTCGTGTCCCCAGTTTGTAAATGTAGTAGTTTGCACTGAAAATTGTATATTATAATTACATGCAATTAATCAATACAGCAATACAGCTCCCGGGAGAGCCCTGTTCGCATTTGCACAATGCACTAGGTTTATACGACCTGTTGTTTCACCTCTGATAATAATTTATGAAAATCAACTTCGGAGTGTTTAAAATTATAATACTGCACGTATTACAAAATGAACTGTGAGTGCAAGTACCGTTAATTAATAAAATAATTTGCATGAAGATGAAAAAGTGAACTACTCAATCAACAAGTAAGTTATTTTTCTCTTTTGTGACTTAAGGACCCTTTGTTTTGGTCATTAATATTCTTTATTTATGTTGTTCTTTAGCTGGTGGTAATATATACTGAGAAGCCATGGATCCTTCAATGTACCTACAATACTCCCCACCCAACGGACCCCCAAATGGACTCCCCCAGGAGTCTAAATTGGCAACATACATGGTAAATATTTATTGAATAACAGTGTTTGTTATAATAAACGTGTTATTAAAAATGTATGATCAATATTTATTTTATTTCAGAACCGGTCAGCATCTACACCAAATACTTCTCTGTCACAGGGTATGAGCAAGCTCAGCATCGATGCATCTCCTACGTCCACTAAAAAGGCAAGTAGTTTAATTAACATTTTTAAAACTTTATGTTAGTTATCTTTTGTGCATACATATAATATTATAAATATGTGTAAAATAACTTACTAATCAACTATGTTCTATGCATAGAATATATCAGACTAAAATATGATATGATTGATGATGATTTGAACTTTTTGATATCTCGGCAATTGATTTAAAACTTCTTCTTATTGCTAGTTTATAAATTTAAGTAGGCCAAATCTGAAAGTATGTGTTCGTCCATTTTACATTTTGATACTTGGAGATTTGACTGACTGTAACACCTTAAAAGTATTGTTATAATTAGATAATGGGTCCAGGGAACTAATATTTTATTAAAGAACATAAATTTAGTAAATTTTATCAAATATTCTCTGAAGCCATCATGATGCATTGTATCAGCATCTGACTGTATACATGATGTTTGTAGGTTTGTTTACATTCTTTTTAATTCACATCTGTGGTAATGAAACAAAACTTGCGGTTCAGTTCTGCCTCAGTATGCCATGTCTTAATTGCATTCTGACTATAAAACTAATTGATTGTGGGCTTACGGGACCCTTATTCAAAGAAATGATAATAATTTAATTATTTTATATTTTCTACTGTCTAAGACAAAGCACAACATTGAGTTCCACCACTCAGTGCCAGTGGAGTGTTATGTCACTAGTTCTCTCTGATTGCTCTTTTTGGTTCTCATTGACTACCCTGCTATGAGAGCTGCAAAAGATGTTATGACTATTGAGATATAACAAGTTAAAAAAACATTTTATTATTAATATTTTGTAAGTGAAATGGATTTGAATACTCGACTCATTTTGTTCGGTGGAGGTAAGTCCTAAATTTCTTTTTGGCTAATGGCTTAAACAAAATAATTGTTCATTTAAATATATTGTTAATTAGTTTTTATTATAATGCATGTACTTTTATACTACATAATTAATGTACATTTTGTTTTCTTTAATATAAAGATTTTTGTACAAATTCTTCCCATTTTTTCAGTTTCATGATTCTTAAAATGGCCCATTTTACACAATGGAAGAAGTTGCAAGAGTTTCAGTAGGTGATTGGAGATTAAAAAAAATGTTGCTGATTTTGCTTCAGAAGACCTGTTGTAAATTTATGAAGAAAAAGAAGAAATTATGATAACAACATGAATACACTCAAGAATCAAGATATCTCTTAAATGTCATTTTTTTTATGTTATGAAAAGATTGTCACATATAAATATTTTATTATATAAATATACTTGTCAATAACACATATAAACAAAAAAACTAAGCAGGAGAGGAGGCTTGCACTGAGGTCGTTGTGGTGCATTCTGACTGATTGTTGATTACAATCAGTCAGGGTCAGTGGTTGGGGGTTTGATTCTCACTGGATTATATATCATTTTAATTCTCCTCTCTGGTACTTAAGACAAAGAGTGCCATTAAGCGGCGGTTAGATATAATATTTTGGGATGAAAATGAAGGATGGAGTGTGTTGACACTAAGTTCTCTCTGAAATATGCTGAAATATAGCTGTTCTTACATCTAGAAAAAAACACAGAACGAAAGAATAATATGGTAATGTTTTAATTATTGATTTCAACTAAGCTAAAGTTACTTTGCACTGTTAATAGAAGTCAGAAGTGTATTATATTTTCATTAAAATTAGACTTCGCAATATTTTTTGTTTTTGTATCTGTAATTTTAAGGAAATAATAAATTTTATAAATAAATAAAGAACTTTATTATTATTTTTTGAGTAAAATAAATGATGAAAATGCAATCTTTTGATTGATTATTGGTCGGTGCATTGCATATTCTACCTTTACTTAACTCAAAAAAATGATTACTAGATCAATCTAAGGTTGCAGTTTTTGAATTAGGATCGATTATTGATATTAGGTGGATGTCCACAAAGACATATCAGCCCTTGGTTTACTACTTATTTATTTTTTAACTACTCTACTACCTACCTTTACCCAAGGGTGGATCCACAGTTGTGTGCCCAGATATGCATGCCCATTTAACCAGACTTGACTTGTGACCTCACGCTTTTTGTTCTCCACATATAAGTCATAACTTGTCGGTCTATTATATAGATTCATATTATTTTTTTTAGTTTCACGCTGTATCCCGCACATAGCAAGGAAGGCAGAGGGAACCTAGTGTTAAGACACTCTGTTCCCAATTTCCGCCGAATTCTGGAGACAAAATGTGTTGAGTGACGGAACTTACCTACCCTACCTACCTTTCCCTCGACACCACAGCGAAGAAAATGAAAATATTAAATATTTCCACTCCTCGAGTGGGTATCGAACCCACAACCACTTGCGTTTACAGTCACACTTTGTGCCCACAAGCCATGACTTGTCCCAAAAGTAGATTCACGTGCTACTTATATAATAACTAAAAGTCGGTTTTTAACATTTAGGTAGTGTAACCACCAGCGATGAAGTGTCCCATATACCACGACCCCCACCAGCTTAATTTTGGAAACTATTCGTCGATTATCCTATTTTTAATGTTTTTTTAACGCAGGCTTACCTCTACGAATATTTCATTCTTCGGTGCTGCGAATTACTGCCTTTTTTGAGGTTTGGATGCGCGCCTGCCTTTGTCCTATCTAATAATCGACTTAATTTTGAAAAATATATATTATGTTATTTTCTTTTTAAGCTTCACGTTGTATCCCGCACACAGCAGGGTAGGCAGAGGGAACCTAGTGTCTTGACACTCCGTTCCCCACTTTCCTCGGAGGCTTGCGTGTTAAGTGGCGGAGCTTAACGCCGCGCTTTACCTCGACACCAGAGCGAAGAAAATTGAAATATAATTTCCACTCCTCGAGTGGGAATCGAACCCACAGCCAGTCGTTTACAGTCACATGCTTATGCCACTGGGTCACGACTGGCCACATGTTTCTTGAACATAAATAATTATAATAATATTTTTCTTTTCAGACCTTCATCCCTCATCCCCAGCAGCCGCCGGTAAGTTATATCTAAAAGAACTATTTGTTTCTTTTGGTCAATTATTTTTAATTTCCTGCTGTATTAATGGATATTCAGATAGAATTTAGTGTCAAGACTCTCTTCACGACTTTATGCCTCAATTAGTGGCCGTAAAATGGTAGAATTTAACGATTTGAGGCTTTGTCTTACCAGTGTGGGGAATGAAAATAATTAATATGTAATTCGTACTCCGAATGGAAATTGAACCCACAACCAATGCCTTGACAGTCTAACGATAACCCACTTCGCCAAGTTGGCTTAAAATAATATGTTTTTATTTTTGCTATACTTTTATATTAGGAACAGACATTGACATACATGTATTTAAAGCTATAAAAGGCTTTTGAATGTAATAATAATGATAATGATAATGATTATTACATTCAAAAGACTTTGTTCATTTTGAACATTTGGAAAATATTTGGAATTTTTTAATGTAAGACATTTGGAAAATGTATAAAAAATTGACAATCCAAGCGTCTCGATCGCTAAGCCCTGTATAATTTTTTTCTTTTTCTGAATGTCCTTTTCAATTTTCTAAGTATGTGAATGACACTTTAAAAACCTAGAATCTAATATTTAGACATTATGACATTATATTAGTGGCACAAGCGTGTGACTGTAAACGACCGGTTGTGGGTTCGATTCCCATTCGAAGTGGGGAAATATTTAATATTTCCATTTTCTTCACTCTGGCGTCGAGGCAAATCGCGGCGTTAAGTTTTGCAACTTAACATGCAATGCCTCCGAATTCTGTGGAAAGTGGGCAACGAAGTGTCTTAACGCTAGGTTCCCTCTGCCAGGGTAGGCAGAGTGTGTGCGGTAATCAGCGCGAAGCAAAAAAAAGTTAATGTCAAAGTTTAGTGACATTTTAAAGAGCAGTCACTAAAAGTTAGTGATTTATGTTTGTTTCCTTTTTCTGCTGCCTCAGCACGTTTACACTCATTTGCAACCGCAGGTATGTCTTCTCTTATCTTAGATTTAGTTTTTAAGACACTGAGTCCTTCATACATTTCTTAATGTTATGTTCAATTTATTTTCAGTATACATTAATGGGTATCGTTTTTAATTAGTTTGTTTTAAGTGTCGAATATTAAAAATAACAACATTTAGTAAATTATTGAGTATAGGAAGGAATGAAAGGTCCTTCCTTCCTTTTTGGCATATATCAGGGTAGTCAGAGAGAACACAGTGTCAAGACACTCTGTTCATAATTTAGTCTACTCGATATATTGCTTGTATCTCTTGCTTATCAGAGTGTAGAAATGAAAATAAATACGATTTCTTTGACTTCCGGGGAACTGAATTCACAACCAATCTGCCACTATTCCATTGTGTCTCTATGTAAATAATAATATACAAGATTTTGTTTATTAAATAAGTAAACTGAAACAGCTACAAAAACCTATATTTTAGATCTACTAAACCAGGGGTACTTAACCCGCTGCTTTAAGCCCAATATCAATAATCGATCCTAATCCAAAAACTGCAACCTTAGATTGATGCAGCAATCATTTTTTTTTGGGAAAAACATTTTTTTGTGTAAAGCCCACGTTGAATATGCAATCCTATGATTGGTTATTGGTAATAACTTTACTTACTTTTAACTTTATATAACAACAAAAATAAGTTGTAATAAAGCATACAAGAATTTCTACGCAGCTGGTAGTAGAACGCATGGCTCAATGGTGAGAGCGTCTGGACAGTTTTCAGGAGGCGCCGGTTCGAATCCCGCTGCGTTTAATTTTTTATACGTTTTCTAAATGTCGTTTTCAACTTTATATGACTAAAAAAAATATTTTCACAAAATTTGATTGCTAGATCAATCTAAGGTTGCAATTTTTTGGATTTCGATCGATTATTGATATTGGGCGCTACTCATTCGGCATTTAATAATTTGGATAGGCCCGTTAAAAATGTTTTTCACCCCTGGCTTATATTTTATAGACAATATATATTTTTCTAGTAATTAAAAGTGAATTTTGTTTGTTTTCTTGCTGCTACAGCTTATGGGCATGCCTCAGACGCAGGTAACATAAGTATATTAATGTATTAAGTAGATTTTAAAAAAAATAAATATTTAAATAGTAATAATATATATTATTTCTATTTTCTTTGTAACAAAAATCAATGCAAAACTAACAATATTGTTGGTAAACTTATTTCTTATAGATATTTTAAAGTCTACCTTTGGGTAAGAGGAAAGTAAAATTTTGGCATTTCAAAACTACAAGAATGCTTTCATGTATGTATTTATACAGATTTGAGATAGATTTTTTTATATATACAAACATTATTATATTTTTATATAAATACAAGCACATATAAAACAATCGTTTAAATAATTATTTCTACTAAAAATACTTTTTTTTACTTACCTTCCGCTGGACGTCCAGGCCTACAGCCCTCTGCCACAACCGGTGTGTATTAAATGCTTACTTGTATACAATTAGCTATATTATCTAGAACGTGATTTTTACCCCAATTTTAAGATTGAATTTACTCCTTCCATGCATACCCAGCCGATTTACAGTCCGGAGCAACATCAGGTATGACGTATAGAAATTTTGGCTTCGATATTTATTTTATCTCGTGCATATGTAAAATGAATCGGTTAGTACTTGTAGTGTAGTGTAGTGTTTTTAGCTTCACGCTTTAACCCGCATAGAGGAGTTAGAGAGAAGGAGTAGTCAGAGAGAACCTAGTGTCAAAACACTCCGTCCCCCACTTTTCTCTCGAAATCGAGATATTGTGAATGATAGTTAGACGTCGTCGTGGTACTATCTGAGAGTGTCTGACTGAAATATGATTGTAACGGGTTCGATTCCCGCTCGGAGGAATGTTTCTATTTTAGTTTTCTCTACCTGTACCTAAGACTTATCACGCAATTCCTCCGATATCGGCGATGCGTAGGGAACGGAGTGTCTTAACACTAGGTTCTCTTTGCCTACCCGAATGTGCGTGGGATACAGCGTGAAACAAAAAAAAAAAACATATTTGACTAAATACGTCTTTCAAATTTCAATAGTAGAGGTGTATAATTTAACCTGGCAATGTGCAGCATACTAAGCAGTACAAAAAATACATTCTCATACATTTGCTACCAGCCAAGATACACACATGGGAGTCCAGGATTTATTTTAATGAAATTAAATAAAATATTTTTTGTTAATTATGTATGCATAACTTTACCAAAATTATTTCAGTGTGTAAATAGTACTATATTATTGTCTTTTTTTATTTTTTATTTTAAATATCAATATTTAACTAAGGAATAGATTTACAAATCACATTTAACTTGTGTTTGAAGGAATGAGTATTTTTATTCTGCGAAACTTATGTACTTTTGTATTTCTGGATATGCAGCCTATATACAGTCCCCCGCATCCGCAGGTGCGTGTTATGTATATTTAATATTATTTCTATGGAAATTATTAACTAAATTATTTATCTTATATATTAAAAGAATATGTTTTTCCCCCAAAGATGCAGGACATTTATAACATCGCCCATCGACAGGTCGGTATTGTAGTTGACAATTTGACTATTTTTAATATTAACTATTACTATTGTTGATTAAATGATTTTCTTACGTTTTTACTGATATGTCTTTACACGCTGCTGTTAGCCGGCTCCGCATTATCCCATCCATAGTCCACCACAGGTAATTAATTGTGTATTTTTTTCCCATGTTCCGCCGAATTCTGGAGGCATAACGGAATGGAAATTAACGCCGTGTTTTGCCTCGACACCAGAGCGAAGAACTTGAAATAATAAATATTTATATAATAAATATTTAATATCCCATTCCTCGAGTAGGAATAGAACCCACAACCAGTCGCGCTTTCATTCACACTTTGTGCCCACAAGCCTCGACTGGGCTCTAATTATTATATATAGCTATTTATATTTAGATCCTAACAGTGAAAACATACTGTTACTTTTGAAATTTAAATTATTTTTATGCAAAATATTATCCATGATCATAATAGATTTTATGGTCCAAAACAGGAGCAAAGGATGGGTCATCATCACAAAAAGTGGAACTAAGTTGAGACATCCTCCTGTCTTGATAATCTATTTCGTTGCTAACTCAGTTCTTAAGTCACTAACAAAACAAATCGTATTTTAATAACAAAATGTTCAAGATTATGTTTAAAAATATCGAATTCTTAAATGACAATGATAAAAGGCCCCTGAAAGGACTTTTTGTTGAAGGGCTCAAAATAAAAGCAGCAACCCCTTGTACATTATAAACAACCTAATTTATACGTAAAATAAACATTTTATTTTTTACTTGAGTTTCATGTTTTTTTTTTAAAAAATGTTTGTTTTAACGCTGCCTCCAGCCATTCAGTCCCACTCAGGTAATGTTTATAATTAACAATGATTATTATTTAATCACAATTAAAATTTAATTAGCTTTATTTTCTATCTTATATTATATTGGGGCCATCTATCTATCTGTCTATATGTCTGTATGAAATCTTTTCAACAGCTATTTATTTACTTTTAAACATTTTTTAAAGTGTTATTCCACACTCAGGAAAATTGAAAAGGGCATTTAAAGAAATCGTATAAAAATTTGAACGCAGCGGGATTCGAACCCGCGCCTCCTGAATACCGTCTAGGCGCTCTCACCACAACGACCACCACAGCCAGCCAGTGGTGAGCGCCTAGACAGAATTCAGGAGGCGCGGGTTCGAATCCCGCTTCGTTCAAATTTGTATACGTTTTCTTTAAATGACCTTAGCTATTTATTTCTTTTTCATGCAATCACAGCCAAATTTCATTCCGAGACATCCGGTAATGATCAACTTGTTATATATTATCATTTTATTTATTATTTGCGTACATCTACATATATATTTTTTATTATTTTTTTGTATTATTTGTTTTTTTATAGCTTCACGCTGTATCGCGCTCACAGCAGATTAAGCAGAGGGTACCTAGTGTTAAGACACTCCGTTCCCCACGCACCGCCGAATTGGGAGGCATTGCGTGTTAAGTGGCGGAAATTAACGCCGCGTTTTGCCTGTGATACCAGAGCGAAGGAAATGGAAATATTACATATTTCCATTCCTCGAGTGGGAATCGAACCCACAACCAGTCGTTTATAGTCACGCGTTCGTACCACTGCGCCACGACTGGCCCCTATATTATGTCTTTTAACTTTTTGAATTCTAGTTGTTTTAATATCTTGCTGTCTGTTAGTAACGTTCAGTAATACTTGTCCTACAAGCTTAATTTGATCTATTTGACCGCAAATTTGGAATATAAAAACTATAATCATTATCGTTAATACAAAATGGCCGTCGTAACAAAATGGCGAGGTACATATAAAACCAAACTAAAATTGGTACTAAAGGATTTATCTTGTTTAATATAATAAGAATGTAATTTCAAAAGTTTATTTTTAGACAAATTTGTATAATTAATATTAATTTACAAACATACTGTCGTCCTTTATATATTGAAAGTTAAAGAACGAAATATTGTATGTACAAAAGTATTAGAACCAGTAATCATTATTAATTATCTGAATTGCAAATGGCGTCATAAGTCAGCTATATTGATTTATGGGATACCGGTGCACCGACGCGGTGTAGATACAGGTAATACGCATGTACCGTCCGGCTAGGTCTAGGATGCCTGGGCAGACCTAGGTGGCCGGGGGGATGATGCACGGCCTCCCCTTTGACGTACTCGCACCCCCTGACGTCCCCTCTGACGTTTGTTGTTATTGTAATACGTGTGAAATTCTGTTGCGAATATTCTACAATATTTTGAAGCGTTTCGTGATGTTATTTTGCCTCCAATATGAACAAAGAGGTTATTTATAACTTTTGAAATGAAACTATTTTTAACCGGATTAATCGCGTATATTTTTGGTATTCGAAAATACATTTTTAGAAATCCGACGTTTCGAACACTTTACAGTAGTCCGTGGTCACAGGTAGACTGTACCTAGAAATATACGCGATTAATCCGGTTAAAAACAGTTTCATTTCAAAATGTGTAGTAATCGCGAAAACAAAAGATCATATTATTTATAACTATTTTAACAATGGGTCTATTGAAAATTTCATTTTGATGTGCGAAACTTCTAAATAATGTTTAAGATTGTAGTCATATTTGATAATTTAGATTACAAAAATATGAAATGTGGGCTAAAAAAATATTAAAATATGGTTAAATATGAAAATGAAAAATATGATAAATACCAATAAAAGACATTTTTTATAGAAAACTTTGAGCGCTTGGCCGGCTTCAAAGAAATCCGGGTTTTTGTCCGTTGCGTTCAAATATTTATACGTTTAAGGGCAAGTCTAATTTATTCTTAATAAATAATTAAGAATAACTTATGCCTGTGTGTGGCCAGTCGTGGCCCAGTGGCACAAGAGTGTGTCTGTAAACGACTGGTTGTGGGTTCGATTCCCACTCGAGGAGTGGAAATTATATTTCCATTTTCTTTGCTCTGGTGTCGAGGTAAAGCGCGGCGTTAAGTTCCGCCACTTAACACGCAAGCCTCCGAATTCGGCGGAAAGTCGGGAACGTCTTAACACTAGGTTCCCTCTGCCTACCCTGCTGTGTGTGCGGGATAGCGTGAAGCTATTTTTTTATTTTTTTTTTAAACTTATGCCTGATGTTAGCGGAAAAATAACTGTAATATTTTTACACACTTGGCGGGTCGCATTAAATAATTAAGGGGGCCTTATGTCTAACATGTAACTACAATCATGCTAGTTTTACAGCCAAAAGATATCACAATAATGGTTTTATTAGAGATATTTAAAACTTTATATATGGCTGTCTCTTAAGTCCCGACTTGCTGCGTTCATCATTTTCTGTTTTTCTTCCTTCTTATAGTTTATAGGAACACACTGGAACTTATACACTTCTTGCACTATTAAAGTTACTGAACTCTCAGTAAAGCGGTGGTTAGTATTGAATTATAATATTAATTATAATCCAAAAAAATAAACAAATCATGTTTTCTATTTGAGCAAATAATACGTTTATTATAGCAGTTACGTAATTAATGGTACGATCACGTACAAAAATACGAATGAAATAGAATTAAAATTGCTCATAACTATTATATATTACTAGCTATTGCCCACGGCTTCATCGGCTGAAGGTCCCATCTAAATCAGTCCAGCCGTTACAGATTAGCCGGGACAAACGTACAAACAGACGAATATTATTTTGGTATATGTGCCTTATATACATACATACATATGTACATATATATTTATTTAAAAGCAATTATTTTCATATTACAAATAACACTCTAATTTTATTTATTAATATAGATTATTTATTATTTACATGTTTATATAAAATGTTCTGCAGGTTCTGATCGGGGAGTTCATCCCGGTGAACTACTTTGGGCCCCCGATCTTGCCCGAGTCGCCTGAGGAGTCGCCCCCCGCCAACATTCCGCTACAGGTCAACACACAAGTGCATCAGGTGTGGGAATTTAACTTTTACATACTTCTTTTTAGCTTCACGCTGTATCAGGCACACAGCACGGTAGGCAGAGGGAACCTTGTGCTAAGTCATTCCGTTTCCCATTTTCACTGAATTTTGGAGGCTTTGTGTCTTAAGTGGCGGAGCTTAACGCCGCTCTTTACCTCGACACCAGAGCGAAGAAAATGGATATATTACATATTTGCACTCCTCGAGTGGGATCGAACCCATGACCAGTCGCGTTTACACGTCACCCTTTATGCAAGGGACGGCTGGCCCGAATTTTTCGGCGAAAAGTGAATATTTTGACATTTTACAAGTACATTTTTTGAATCCTTTCTCGTTTCAATTAATGTTATTTTGCAAAGTCTCTTTCTATTTCCGAAGTGTGTGAATATCACTTTAAAGTATTCAAAATAATTAAGAAATAACATAGAGAATGTTGCCAAACTTATAATTATCTTTGGGTAGCAGAAATTTATAAAAAAATCTCTACAGAGATGCTAACAACAAAGCTAAATTGTAATAAGTCTATACAAATTTAGACGCAGCCGGTAGTAGAACGCATAGCTTAGCGGTCGGAGTGCTTTACGATCTTCAAGAGGCGCGGGTTCGAATCCCGCTTTAAATTTTTAAACGTTTTGTTGTTATATCAAAAATAACCATATTTTGATATTCTGTCTCTCTCTATCTGTCTTTTTTTGTGGTGTTAATTATTTTGATTATCTATATTTTTATATTAATTTATACTGATTTATACTTGATTAGGAGAATGTGGGCGGCACTACGTACTTCTATCCCGCGAACACTGAGGCGTTGAACGCTTCCGCCAATCTGAACACGTCGGCTTCTATGGGTGAGATATACACTTTTCATATTGTAGCTTTACGCTGTATCCCGCGCACTGCGGGGTAGGCAAAGGGAAACTAGGGGTAAGACACTCCATCTCCCATTTTTCGCCGATTTTTGGAGGCATTGCGTGTTAAGTGGCGGAACTTAACCCCGCGCTTTGCCTCGACACCAGAGCGAAGAAAATGCAAGTATTAAATACTCCTCGAGTGGGGATCGAATCCACAACCAGACGTTTATAGTCACACGCTTGTGCCACTGCGCTACGACTGGCTGACTGGAATATATATTTTTTACAGCTTCACGCTATATCCCGCACACATTCGGGTAGGCAGACGGAACCTAGTGTTAAGACACTGTGTTCCCCACGCACCGACGAATTGGAAGGCATTGCGTGTTAAGTGGCGGAACTTAACGCCGCGCTTTGCCTCGACACCAGAGCGAAGGAAATGAAAATATTGAATATTTCCACTCCTCGAGTGGGAGTCGAACCCACAACCAGTCGTTTACAGTCTTCATTTATAATAGTTTTATTTCAAAATGTTTAATAATAGCGAAAATAAAACATATTATAATGTCATTTTTTCGTTTAGGTACAGAATGTATGGGCGTTTCTGCATACGGTACACACATGTACCCCCACATACCCGCCGCTACCAAAGTACAACCTGGTAATTACATTTTTTTTAATATTTATATTTTAATGTTAATGTATTTATTTATTTATTATTATAAACTATATGTTTTAATACATTTTTTAATTTGAGACTTGTTTAATAAATTGTATTTACTCTTGTCAAACGATTGTTCGTAGAATAATCTTTGGGTAACAGAAATTTGTAAAAATCTGTACTAAAGATATGCTAACAACATAAATAAGTTGTAATAAAGCGTATAAGAATTTCGACGCAGCTGGTAGTAGAACGCATAGTTTAGCGATCAGAGCGCTTGGACGGTTTCCAAGTGGCGCGGGTTCGGATCCCGCTGCGTTCAAATCTTTATACGTTTTCTAAATGTCTTTTTGTATATATTTTGATGTTTTTGATACTTCCTTAGCATATTTTGAGTTTATTCGTTCTTTGGTATTAAATCTGCAAGTTGTTCCTTATGAAATAAAACTCCGCGTAGTTTCTTGCAACAGTTGTTCTAAATTGTTTCAAGTCCAAAAAAATGGAAACTTTTTGTTGATTAAAGATATTTCGCTTTGATTTAAAGTTTTGTATTTAATAAACTACGCGCAAGTCGTATTTTACGATTTATTTTCAAAACTTATTGCAGATAAAATTGACCCAAACTTAAAGTTAATTAAAAAAAATGTTTATTCTCTTTACTTATATATTTATATATATAAATAGTTTTGTTTGGTTTTGCTCACAAAGTTATATCATTTCATGCTCCCTATAAAGAACAGGAATGGAGCATCCAGACAGGTAAGCGATGGTGTTATAAGATATGTTAGTATCAGATGTGAATAGGTTTATATGAAAAATACATTATTTAAGGGCAGGCCTTTTTAAGTTTTAGGTATCTGTAAATGCTATTTTCATAATATTTTCAACACTTCCTTTTTACTTATAAGTGACTGATTGATTCGTTTAAGCCTTTTGATTGACTATATTAATACCGTAAACTTTAGCTTCACCCTGTATCCAGCACATATTCGGATAGGCAGAGGGAACCTAGTGGTAAGACACTTCGTTCCCCACACACCTCTGAATTCTGGAGGCATTGCGTGTTAAATGGCGGAATTTAACGCCGCGCCTTGCCTCGACTCCAGTGCGAAAAAGAAGCCCCATTTTTCATATTTAAAGTAATAAACCAATTGCCATCGGTCAGTGATGGAAAACACTTATCTTACTTACACTTGAGACCAGTCGTAGGCAAGGTGGGCAAGTAAATATATCAGTAAAGCGACTCGATATGGGTTCGATTCCCACTCAAGGAGTGGAAATATTTAATATTTCCATTTTCTTCGCTTTGGTATCATACGCAAACAACAACAGGCAAAGCGCGGCGTTAAGTTCCTAGGTCCCCTCTGTCTAACCTGCTGTGTGCGGGATACAGCGTGAAACTAAAAAAAATATATTAAGATAACATGAAGTCCTCTATCTTACTTGATATGGAAGAAAACCGTAAAGCTTAACTTATAATATAATATCTATTGTATATCTGTTTGATCTTGTGGGCGCCACCTTCATTTATTTTACCTTCAGCAATCCTTCGCATTGCGAATTAAGTTTCCTATATAGATTTTTCTTATACTAATTTATTTTGTTCACAATCATGTTGACTTTGAATACACTTTCAATTCAATTATCGGAAATCCAACCGCGTGTAGAAAAGCTCTGAGAATCTGTACCAGGAGTGAATAAGTCTATTTGCATATTAAATTTTCAAAGTATTTATAAACATATTAGGATTTATTTTATATGAATATATATGTACGTGGGTAATAAATGACAAAAAAAAAATAAAGAAATTAAACAATTTTAAGTAAATAGTATTGAAACAAAAACTTAAACTTGAAAATACCTGCGCTGAAATGTATTTAGGGCCAGTCGTGGCCCAGAGGCACGAATTGTGATTGTAAAGCGACTTGTTTTGAGTTCGATTCCTACTCGAGGAGTGGAAGTGTTTATTATTTCTATTTTCTTCGCTCTGGTGTCGAGGTAAAGCGCTTCGTTAAGTTACGTCTCTTAACACTCAATGACTCTAGAATGCGGTAAAAAGTTAATTTGTTTTTTTTATGACGACTGTCAAGTGGGTAACTACTGCTTGAAAAAGACATTTAGAAAACGTATAAAAATTTGAACGCAGCGGAATTCGAACCCGCGCCTCCTGAATACCGTTCAGGCGCTGAGCAATGCGTTCAAGCGTTCAGCGCCTGAACGGTATTCAGGAGGCGCGGGTATGTCATTTTAAAATTTACGAACACACACTCCAATTTTATTTATAGTGAAATATTAACGAGCTACTAACGACATAAACAAGTTGGGAACTTTCTTCAAATTTGCTATAAAAAGTGACACTTATGCGAAATTTATATATGAATTGTTAAAAAGTAACTTAATGTTTGTTTGTTAGTTGCCGTCGGTATACTTTGGTTACCAATGGCAACGGAGTATACACAATGTTGGCGAGAATTTTTTATTATTTGATCGTCGAAAATTGGTTGTACTTACGGCCATTTTCTTGTTGATCTTTTACCTTTGATCTTTGGGACGTCACGCCTTTGTACTAGGAAGTTATGTCTTTTTCTATATTTATTGTTTTTTAATTAAACTAATTTATAGTCAGTGTCTAATTTATAGTCAGTGGCCAGTCGTGGCGCAGTGGCACAAGAGTGTGACTGACTGTAAACGACTGGTTGTGGGTTCGATTCGATTCGGGTGGAAATTATATTTCCATTTTCTTCGCTCTGGTGTGGAGGTTAAGCGCGGCGTTAAGTTCCGCCACTTAACACGCAAGCCTCCGAATTCGGCGGAAAGTGGGGAACGGAGTGTCTTAACACTAGGTTCCCTCTGCTGTGTGCGGGATATAGCGTGAAGCTATATATATAAATATAGTCAGTATCAGGCTCAGTGGATGTGTCTAACTGAACGCGTTGGTCGTCGGTCGATTCTTAGGCGGTACTTCAGGCTTGTCAAATTAGGAAGTCAGCAGCGTGACTTATTCTTCTCTTACACGCAAGATTACTTTTTTTTAGATTATGAAAACCAATCACTATTTCCAATCAATTTAACGATACTGAAAACTGTTAAGAGGCTTATATTTTACGTACTTAATTCAACTGTTAACGCTGCTAATGATGCAATATCCCAATCAATTTCAATTTCTACAGCTTTTTGCAGATTTCGTGACAATTTTCTTACATTGTTCATATTTTGTTTTGTTATTATATGACTCTTGAATCCTTGTTTTTTTAAATCATAACTTAAATTCAGCAATATTCACCATATTGGCTTAGCTTTTATTTAATTATACATCTGGTATTTCTAAAGAGAACTTAATATGACGAAGGTACTGAACTATGAACTTGGAAGAGAACCAGTAAAAGAGTCTGTATTCCAGAAAAAAATTGTCTATAAGGAACAACTCTATAAAATAATGGCAGAAATAGAGAAACTAGACATTACGTACATAACTCATCTAGACATTAGAAACTCATGACGCCTTTCCAGCCTCATATTCGAACTTGAATGAATAGATGTAAAAGCTATTAACATACATAACATTCACACAATTGAGTAACAATGACTATATTTCTCAAACACTATAAAAAAAATGCTCAAAATAACTAAAAATACCAAAAAAAAAATACAAAGATATCTGATGGGAATAATGCACCTGCATTGCAAGTTGTTTATGGTACAAGGCGTTGCATAAAAAATGCAAGACACGTGCCTTCCCCAACGAGCTGTCATCATGATGTTAGTAATGAATAAATTATACTCCGTCTACTTGAAAAGACCGAACTCGTGCGAACACTTGCCACTGTCTGTGACGCGTCTATGGGAGGTGCAGGTCTTCTGAGTCGGTCTTCTGAGATATGGCGATGCTTCTGCTGCTATATTTTTTTGTCAGGTTCTTTGTTTTTTTACTAGTTTTTTCGTGGATAGTGGAGAACGGAGTGTCCTGACGTAACGTTTTCTCTGTATACCTTACTGAACGAAGTGATTTTTAATTATATAAATAATAAAATTGGTTAAATTATATATTTGAAAATATATCGAGTTGTTAATTACTATCATTATGGTTATGTGAAGAAACACAGATCAGCGTTGAGTTCCGCCAAACAAAGAGCAATGTCTCCGATTCAGACGGAAAGTACGGAATGGAGGGTTTTGACACTAAGTTGTTTGCTTGTCCTTTGGGGATAAAAACGAGTATCATATGTGTTTGCTGTTTGTTAGTTCTCTTCTATTAAGAAATATATCGAATCTACAATCAAATTAGGATATTAAATTAGACTATAAACTTATTTATATTATTTATTACGGAGAGAAAGAGAGAGAGAGCTAATAATAAATGACGTCATCATTTACTAATCATGTTTTTATGTTATTAAAACAATTCTATAAATGCTGTATTTTTTTATAGTAAGAATTACAATCCTTTAAATATGTAATTTGGTTCTAAACTCCAAAATAACGAATTCACTTAATTTTAATTGTGGATTAATAATTGTAAAAGTTATTAAGTTATTTATTTACATAGCACTTTTGTCCCAAGGGTTGGCATCCACGTTCTACATGCCGGAAACCATCAGGGAAGAGATTTACAACAAGAACGAAGAAATTTTCCTCAGGCCCGATATGAAGTACTACCAGGGTGAGTGATTTCATTTTTTTATTTTTTAGCTTCACGCTGTATCCCGCACATATTCGGGTAGGCAGAGGAAACCTATTGTTGAGACACTCCGTTCCTCACGCATTGCCAAATTCGGAGGCATTGCGTGTTAAGTGGCGGAACTTAACGTCGCGTTTTGCCTCGATACCAGAGAGAAGAAAATGGAAATATTAAATATTTCCACTTCTCGAGTGGGAATCGAACCCACAACCAGTCGCTTTACAGTCACACTATGTGCCTGTGCGCGACGACGGTCGATGACGAATTTTAATTTTAAAGCTTCTATTTTAACCATAGCTATCCATTCTTCAATTAATTTTCCTTTCGTGTGAAAATTTATTATTCTCTTTGATTGATTATTGTATAAGAGGTTTCCGTCTATCTGTCTTTAAGCTTTATTGATTACTGCAGTTATCTGATTTCTTTTGGTAGTTTTTTATTAAATTTTAATACGTGAATATAGGAAGTAGAGGTCAGTCGTGGTTAGTGGGTTACAAAGTGTGACTGCAAAACGCGACCGGTTGTGGGTTCGATTCCTTCACGAGGAATTGAAATAATTAATATTTTAATTGATATTTTTTTTGATAAATATCAAGAATATGTTAAATATTTTAGTAAGTTTCTTGCGTTCAGTAGTTTCGGCTAGTCTGTTAAACATTCTGAGCTAAAGAGTTTTATATGCATATTTACTAGACAGGTGTCGAGGCAAAGCGCGGCGTTAAGTTCCGCCACTTAACAAGCAATGCCTCCAAAATTGGGTGGTGCGTGGGTAAAAGAGTGTCTTAACACTAGGTTCCCTCTGCCTACCCTGATGTGTGCGAGATACAGCCTCAAGCTAAAAAAAATCTTTCTTATACAAATTTATTTTGCTCACGGTCATGTTGACTTTGAATAAACTTTCAAATCAATTATCGAGAATCCAGCCTCGTGTAGAAAAGTTCTATATACGTACCAGGCGTGAATGACTGGAGAATTCTATTTGCATATTAAATTTTCAAAGTATTGATATGAATATATTGATTTCTCTAGAAAAATATTTATAGCTTCACGCTGTATCCCGCACTCAGCAGGGTAGGCAGAAAGAACCTAGTGTTAAGACACTCAGTTCCCCACGCACCGACGAATTCGGAGGCATTGCGTGTTAAGTGGCGGAATATGAACAGTAACTAGTATTACATAAGACTTGGACTTAATAAAGATCTCAAGTAGGTCCCAAGGAGAAACTATTTATGTTGTTTCCTTCCGGGATTGCCTCCTTCATATGTGCATACAGAATGCACCACTTGGCTAATGACTGTCTTACAGCGCTTGTGCAATCTAGCCACTTTAAATAAATGTAAGGGAGTAAATTAATTGTATATGGCGATAGAGTGACCACTTTATTCAATCAATTTTAAATCTTTTATCCTAAGGATAGGCAGAGTACTTAGTGTCAAGACACTGCTTTCTAGTCACTACCCGAATCAGAGACATACTGTTGAGTGCGATTACATTCAGACGTTGTTTCACTGCGCCACGACGGCGTTTAAGAGTCACGTTATCAACATAAATCAAGTTATCGACAATTAATTAATTGTAATTAATTACATTATGTCTAATCAAGTCTTTAATTCAATAAATCATAGACTAATATTATTAACCCTCAACGGCAGAAAGGCCCCGCTACGGGACGTAGTATTTACTAGCGGCCCGATCGCGGCTTCGCCGCGTGAACTTTTCGTTATATTGTTCGTTACAACCCTCGGGAGCGCATATTTAAAAAATAAAGTTGACTATCTTTAAGCTTAGATTATCAACTATATTTATGAGATAACAAAATTCATTACAATTGGTCAAGCGGTTTAGATTTTTCATATAAACTTTCATCCCGTACTTCAACACTTTAGAGGTTGATTTTAAAAATAAGTAGCTTATGTTTAGGCGAGTCACTATTACTAATTTCATCTAAATCGGACCGGTAGATTAGCCGTGAAAGCGTGACAAACAAACACACAGACTGTCGCGTTTACAATATTAGTATGGATGCGATAGAAAACGAAAGACCACTATGGGGGCATGACAATAATATGGTTAAAGAATTCTTATTTAATCAAAAGAAATTTACATTTCACTTCATGAGGATCACACAGTTAGCTTAAAAGATAAAAATTGTTAGAGCGTTATGTGTGTGTCAGTGGCTCAAGCGTGTGACTGTAAACGACTGGTTGTGGGTTTGATCCCCACTTTAGGAGCGGAAATATTTAATATTTCCATTTTCTTCGCTCTGGTGTCGAGGCAAAGCGCGGCGTTAAGTTCCGCCACTTAACACACAATGCTTGCAGAGTTCCGCGAAAAATGGGGAACGGAGTGTCTTAGCACTATGTTCCCTCTGGATACCCTGCTGTGTGTGAGGTACAGCGTGAAGCTAAAAAAAGTAGGAATAATTTATCATCATATTTGTCCATATGAGTAAGCCTTCACTCGTCACGTCGCTGTCAGCGTCTGATGTAATTCGCATAATTTACATGTTTCAGCTGAGCCTAGATCTAGTTATAAATGAGCTAATTGCTTTATTGTGTTTAGTGGGGAAATTGTATTACTGCAATCGTGCCGCAGTCGACGTTTGTTTTGATGTATATGTAGTAGATATAATTTTCTCAGTGGCACGAACGTGTGACTGTAAACGTGTCTAACCACTAGATTCCCTCTGCCTACCTTGCTGTGTCCAGGATACAGCGTGAAGCTAAAAAAAAAGAAAAAAAAGTTAACATTATGCGTTTCATTCATTGTAAATCTGTCAACCGAGTGTCTTGGCACTATGCTCTCCCTAACTATTGTTACTTTATTAAAACTGACTAGCCATACATTTTGGGGGTAGATCTCCCGGAGACAGTGGACATATACGGGGAGCTAACGCCTCTGGAGCCGGGTGGCCCGCACGCCCTGGCCACGTCGTACCGCGTGACTCACCGCACCACCGGCGAGTACTTCGCGATGCGTCGCCTCCACGGTGTCAGCGTCGCCTCCGCCGCCTCCAAGAGGATGGACGTCTGGCGGAATGTCGACCACCCCAACATTGTGCGCCTGCACAGACTGTTCACGACCAAGGAGTTTGGGGATCATTGTGAGTGGAATTTGTAATTAATTTTTCAATATTAGGGTAGTTATGTTCCATAGATTTGATCCACGTGGTATTTGGCGGAAAAATTGTAATTCTTAATTGAAATTGGTTTAAGGTACTGCTTATTAACACAAACAGTTATACAGATAGCGATTGTGAAAATGAAATTTTGGTATAGGTAAACTTTACCATATGAAATTTGGTTATTTTAATGATGCAAACAATCCACAATTTAATTTATTTTTAGCGATAGTTATACCTTATGTCAAATATTAAAAATATAGCAGAACGAGTAGAGCAACATGTAGTAAATAACATCCGGTCTTATAAATCATTTGCTAGTTGTTTCTGCTATACACGTGGCAGTCGAGCGGAAATCGAATACGCTGCAGTGAGGGAAATGTCAACGCAAATGAAACATTTCCTTATTTATTTATTCAATGAAGGCTTGGAGCTTTGTCTATGTTGTGACGACTGTGCCCTTTGTTCTGATGACTTAATGATTTTCAAGGGAAGTTAGTAACAGTTAGTTCTAAATCTATTTAAAAGTTTATATTTTTGATTTTTATTTTTTTTCGTGATGTTAATATAATCCACCAAAAAGTCGTGACTCGTTCATATTACACTATGCAAATTTTAACTCCGTTCTTATTAGAAGTATATAATAGTCTAGGCATGCGTAGATTATATCGATAGGTTCTTCGTAGTAGACTGGTACAAGTGCAAAGGCACTGCTTTACGGGACGAGCGATCAGACTATTTTCTGACGTTGTAGTGTTGTTATTATTCAATAAAAATTAAGAAAATCTGTAATTACAATATTAAAGGTTTAGAAGTTTTAATGTAATTTAATAAACATCAAAAAATGTATTCTTTTGGTAATGTTTTTGCATCTGTACCAGTCTACGTATGACACAATAATATGAGTTTAGCTCAGCTCATTTCCTAATTTATCAAGCTATCTATATTGAAGGTCAATCAGAACCCTCGATATATCAGGCGGAAAGTAGTGTGAAGGGGAGTGTCTTAACACTATATCCTTTTTAACCATCCAGTTATAGAGTAAAAAGCGTGAATCTGAAAAAAATAGAACTTCATCCAAATCCAAGAACTGTTAGTAAAGGCTAAAAGTTCTTGGATTTAAATGAGCTTCATGCAAAGCATGATGGTAATAGTGGATTTAGTGTCAAAACATTCCGCTCCACACTGCTTTCCACTTTAAATATCTAGGGTCCTAATTGACTTTCTATATGTGTATTGTTCCTCTTGCGCCATCAGCCCTGGTGCTGATATACGACTACCACCCGTCATCGGTTACCGTGATGAGCAAGTACCTCTGCGGGGCTCCCCCCGGCAGCGGGCCCGAGGCCAACGGCGCTTTCCACGACCCGTTCTCATCGGACCCGGACGCGCCGAGACCTTATACACACACGGTGGGTAGTTGAAATATATTGGGCTTGGATATTTAGAAAATTTGGATATTATTGGGTTGGCTTGACTATTTCAACTTGAGGAGTGGAAATATTTAATATTTCCATTTCTTTCGCTCTTTCCCCATAATGCAGCGGAAAGTGGGAAACGGAGTGTTTTAACACTAGGTTCCCTCTTCTTTGTGTGGAATACAGAGTGAAGCTAAACAAAAAATAATTTAAGTTGTGACTAGATATGTGTATGCCTTATATATACCACCTTGCGATGACACCGTGACATCTCGGCGAGGCGAGACACTCCATCGCGTAATGTCTCAATTTCAAATGAAAATTGGAGAACGGAGTGTCTTAACATTAGGATTCTTAAGGAAATTTTATAAAAATCTAAAAGTGACTTTCCATTTTTAACGTCTTAATATTTGAATATATTTCAAAATTATAACATCTTCACACGCTACTATATTAAATATATAATAAATAAAATAAAAAATAAAAAAGCCTTTATTTGACCATTTCTGCAGTTAAACTTAAAAAAACTAATTACACACGTATACTGATAACAT
Organism: Dryas iulia moderata; assembly: GCA_019049465.1. Classification (NCBI taxonomy): domain Eukaryota; kingdom Metazoa; phylum Arthropoda; class Insecta; order Lepidoptera; family Nymphalidae; genus Dryas; species Dryas iulia. Next base: position 19,641,853 of record CM032415.1, on the reverse strand, counting down.
ATTTTATTGTATATAATATATATATTTTTACTAAATTTAAACAAAAAAATATTAAAAGTTATTTGTTAAAAAAGTTACTTTCTTTATCTTTTTTTTTTAATATAATTATTTATGGTCCCCAAACTGGGTAAAAGCCTCCTCCACGCTACTATATTAAATATATACATTTATGGCTATAACAGAAGAATGCAATGTTACGAGCGGTGGCGTGTGGGGCCCTGCTGCCGGAGGCGGTCCTGTGGTCGATGCTCGTGCAGCTCACGGCGGCCCTCAGGGCGATACATGCGAGCGGGATGGCGTGCCGGTCTGTGTTTCATTATTAAAGTTCAAAATATCTCTATTCAAATAGTTTGCCCAAAGGTATAAGATATAAGTGTCTTTATAATTGTAAATTAAGGAAATACCTGTTCTGATTGCTGTTTGACATAATATCTGTAACGTGTAGAGACTGCTGCAGTTAAACTGATTCATCATTTTTCTGGGACAATTTTCATTTTTTTTTTCATTTACAATGTACTGTATAATTAAAAAAAAACTTTTGAATCGTTGCATGCATTAGCTACCACCGGCTCGGAAGGAAGTTCTGCAGAGAAAGTCAAAAATTGTTCGTCTCAAATAAAAAAATAAATATAATCACATGTGAATAATTATTTGATGTTATGGACGCGAGTGTTTGGCATTTTTTAACAATGTTTGAGCTTAAATAAACAAATTTTCAGACAAAAATTCAATATTTTTAAAATTGACTAGTTTCTCGATTAATTTTATTTTGTTATTGATAACGACTAGGTCCCTGGACCCAACTAAAGTGATAATGAACGGGTGTCGCGTCCGCATCGCGTGGTGTGGCATCGCCGACGCCATGAACGGCAACGAAGATGTCGCCAGGGTATGTATTATGTGTAATATTTATTTATTTCTCGCTGTGAAATATTTCATATTTCCATTTCCTTCGCTCTGGTGTTGAGGCAAAGTGCCTCGTTAAGTTCCGCCACTTAACACGCAATGCCTCGAAATTCGGCGGTGCGTGGAGAACGGAGTGTCTTAACCCTAGCTTCCCTCTGCCTACACTGCGGTGTGCGGGATATAGCGTGAAGCTGGAAAAAAAATATATAGAATTTTACTTTTTTTTGTTCGAAATATTCACTTTATATCAATCACAATAATGTTAAATCAATTTATATGTATTTTCTCTAACATCCACTTAATATATTGTAACGTCGAAAGACGGAGAAATGTAGGAAATCGAAAATGATATGCGGCGGTCAGAGCGCCTGAACGGCATTCAGGAGGCGCGGGCTCGAATCTCGCTGCGTTCAAATTTTCATCCGTTTTCTAAATGTCTTTTTTATACGTTTTCTAAATGTATTTTTTTATGAGTTATTTAAAATTGCTTTTTACATGCGATTAATTTCACTAAAATAGTTTAATTTGAAAAAGTTTAATCGAATCAGGCTCAGCAAGACGACCTGAGTTCGTTAGGTCGCCTGGCTCTGGCCCTGGCCTGCCGCAGCATCCACTGCGACAATCTTCCCGCCTGTGTTGATCTCGTCACCAGAACATATTCTACGGACTTTAAAAATTTAGTATTGTAAGTATTTTTTTACTATTCCGACATCATGGATGGCTATTGGATGATGGATGTTGTATTTTAGGTGTAATTGGTATGAATGTTATAGTTAAACTTTGAACTATGGTTAATAGTTAAGTTTACTGGCTTTAATGGTTAAAGCTTAACAACAAAAATAAGTTGTAATAAAGCGTATAAGAATTTCGACGCAGCGGATAGTAGAACGCATGGCTCAGTGGTGAGAGCGCCTGGACGGTATTCAGGAGGCGCGGGTTCGAATTCTGCTACGTTCAAATTTTTATACGATTTCTTTATATCTTGTTTTTGTTAATGTTTATTCGTTTCGCAATTATGTTTGTGTAAAAATAACTAAGTTTTACTTATAACTGTTATTACTACTACTACTACTATTATATCTTTTACTAATTGTTTTATATATAAGAGAAACAGTACCAATATGTTAGGTTAGAAACACTTTGGACTTTTACGGCTTGGTAAAAAAACATTTGACGCTTTTGTTTCGTCACTAATTCCCATGCATCATTCGGTAAAAATTAAGCTTTACGTCTAAGAAACACAGTAAACATAATTTAAGTTAAGATAAAAAAAGTTAAAATTTTTACCATATAGGTTGGTTAAATATAATATTTACCATTGGTTATGCTTTTACTGCAACATTTTTAATTATTTTTTATAATATATGTGCTTATATAAATTATAAAAGAAAAGTATAGTTCATATAAGTAATTTAACTATAATTTAAATATCAGATGACTTTTAAAATATATAATTTCACAGTAAACTGAGTGACGTTCGAGATTGTAATGTTTTTAGGCATTATTTAGCTAACATTATATTTTTAAGATGTAATATGTAAATTATTTTGCCCAGCATTAGTAGTCTATTTAAATAAAGAATATTTGGTTTTGGTTTTCGATAAATCAGATAGAATATAACACTATATGATATTATTAGTATATATAATACTAGCGGCCCGCTCGCGGCTTCGCCGCGTGAACTATTTCGTAATATTGCAACCGTGAACTATTTCGTAATATTGCAACCCTCGGGGGCACATTTTTAAAAAATAAAGTAGCCTATGTTTAAGTTTAGATTGTTAACTATATTTATGCCAAAACTAATTATAATTGGTCAAGAGATTCAGACAAACAAACTTTTTCATACAAACTTTCATCCCCTATTTCAACACTTTAGAGGTTGATTTTTGAAAAAATAAGTAGCCTATGTTAGACTTAGTCACTTTTACTACTTTCATTCTAAATTTCATCCAAATCGGACCGATAGATTAGCCGTGAAAGCGTTACAGACAAACACACAGACTTTCGCACTTATAATATAAGTATGAATTATTAGCAATCAAGCTATTTTTAAAATAATTTACAAAGCAATTACGTCTTGTCACAACAATAGTAAAATAGGTTGTAGTCTTTATTCCTAACAATATACATAAAATTATATATAAAATGGACCCAGTTGTAGTTCGTAGGCACAAGATGTGAATGTAAAGCGACTGGTTGTGGGTTCGATTCCTACTCGACGAGTGGAAATATTTAATATTTCTAAGCGGCAAGTCAGGTGGCTTTTAAAATGTATAAATTCACATTGATATAAGTGAGTTTTTGAGGCAATATTTAGCCAACATTATATAGCTAAGATGTAGTAGGGAAATTATTTTCCCCTGACCAGCATTAGTATCTAAATAAAGAATATTTGATTTTGGCTTTTGATAAATCAGGTAATATATCACTATATGTAAGCATATATCATATATATAAAATGATATATAACATGGGCCCAGTCGTGGCTTGTAGGCACAAAGTGTGAATGTAAAGCGACTGGTTGTGGGTTCGATTCTCACTCTACAAGTGGAAATATTTAATATTTCCATTTTTTCGCGTCTGACGTGTTGAGGCAAGGCGACTGGTCAGGTGGCTTTTAAAATATATAAATTCACAGTGATATGAGTGAGTTTTTCAGGCAATATTTAATAATATAAGCCTTTATTCAGTGTCTTCAACGTTTACAAATATGGTTAGTAGATAGTAAATAGTAATATGATTAGTAAAAATAGTTTCAATATATTCTGTACATATTATTATTTTTTTTTTTTTTTTTTTTTTTTACAGATTTTTCTTTTTTAACAGAAATAAAAAATAAAAATAAAGAAATTAAATTACTAAAGTTACTAAGAACTGCTACTATTAATTACTATTTTCGACATCGACATCTGTTTGCCCTAATTTGGCAAAGGCCTCCTCCAATCCTTTCCAAGCATCCCTATCCCTGGCTAGTCTGGTCCAAGTTTTACCGGCTGTAGATTTAAGGTCGTCTTCCCATCTTCTAAATTGGCGGCCACGGCTTCTTTGCTGACCTCTAGGATACCAATTTGTGATAACTTTACTCCACTTTTCTTTGCCTCTCAGGATGTGGCCTGTCCACCTCCATTTAAGTTTTTTTATTGTGTAGGTAATGTTGTTTAGTTTTGTTTTCCGTCTTATTCTGGTGTGCTTTACTCGGTCTGATCGTTTCAAACCGAGCATACTCCTTTCCATTCCTTTCTGGCATACCTCAAGTTTTTTCATATGTCGTGCTGTGAGGGCCCAAGTTTGGCAGCCATATGTGAGAACTGGAAGTACACAAATGTTAAAAAGTTTACTTTTAATAGATACATTAACCTCATTGTTTTTCATTATTTCTTTTAATTGCCAGTATCTCTTCCATGCGTTACCAATTCTATTGTCTATTTCTTTTGAAGTTAGATCTTTCATAGCAATTACTTGTCCAAGATATACATATTCCTCAACGTACTCTATAGGATGATTGCTAAGAGTGATTATATCTTGTTTATAGTTTGTCATAGCTTTGGTTTTCTCTAGATTTATTGATAAACCTACTTTCTTGCTTTCAGTATCCAATTCCCTGAGCATTGTTTGTAGTTCGTCTTTATTGTGTGATAGTATAATGAGGTCATCAGCAAATTTCAGGTGTGTTATTTTTTCTCCATTGATGTTAAGGCCATAATTGTCCCACCTTAGGTTCCTAAAAATATTTTCAAGTGCTGCCGAAAACCGTTTCGGAGATAAAGGATCGCCTTGTCGTACCCCACGTTCAATTTTAATTTGTGGACCTTCTTTCTCTAGCATTACCTTCGCTGTAGCTTTTTCGTACAATTTTTTTATTAGTCTGATGTATTTTGGCTCAATTCCTTGGGTTTTCAATGCTTTCCATATACTTCCATGTTCCAGTGAGTCGAAGGCCTTTGAGTAATCCACGAAGCCGAGGTAGAGAGGCATCTTATATTCTTTACTTTTTTCCACTATCTGTTTCACAGTGTGAATATGGTCTAAGGTTGAGTAGCCGTGCCTAAAACCAGCCTGCTCTCTAGGCTGATTATCATCTAATACTTTAGTTATTCGATTGAGCAATACTTTAGCAAATACTTTATAAAGGTTTGAAAGTAGGCTGATGGGTCTGTAGTTATTTATATCATTTTTATCGCCTTTTTTGTGTAATAATATAATGGTCGACTGAGTCCATTGTTTCGGAAAGGATTCGCTGATTACAATTTCGTTAAAGATGTTGGTGAGAACAGGGTTGATATAATTATTGATGTCTAGTAGGAATTCGTTACCAATGCGGTCCGGGCCAGGGGCTTTCTGTCTTTTTTGTGATTTTACTGCTGCTTCAATTTCACTTGGCAATATGGCCGGCACTATGTCTGTATCTGTAAGGTCTATTACTTCTGCTTCTGCTGATAACTGTTTAGAGTAAAGATGGTGGTAGAATTCAGTGGCTATTGAGAGTATATCACGCCTATTGGACGTATATTTGCCGTTTTTATTTTTCATGGAAGTTACCCACTCTTTGTGATCTGACAACTGTTTCTGTGCTAATTTGATCCCTCCTGTTCCATTTATGTAATTTTCAAATGTTTGATTTCGTAGAAATTTTCTATCTTTTCTCATATTTAAATTAATCTTTTTACTGACATCTGCTATTTTCAGTCTGATTTCTTTTGTCTTCTTAGGTTCGCTAAGATATTTGGCTCGTTTGTCTAGAAGTTGCATGGTTATGGCTGAAACTTTTTGCTTACTGTTGTTTTCCTTTATGCGTTTTCTTTTATGTGCATCTAATAGCTCATACAAGTAGTCGCATTTATTTTGTGTATCGAGACCCTCTGTTTCCTTGTTAAAAGTTTGAAGTTGTAATATCAATTCATCGGTGATATGAACTTGCTCAGTTAGATTTTTAGATATAAAAGGCCTATAATTTCTCCCTTTACCTATATTTAATTTTCCTCTTACCATTCTGTGATTACTGTTAAAATTCAAACTTTTAATAACTCTACAATCCTCGAAAAGGTGTCTTTTGTTTGTTAAAATAAAATCTATTTCATTTTTATATGATCCATCAGGCGATACCCAAGTCCATCTTTTGGTTGCTCGATTTTTAAAATCGGTATTCAGTACACGTAATTTATTAGTATATGCTAACTCAATAAGTTTTTCACCGTTTCGTGTCCTTTTTCTCCCCGAGCAGTATGGGCCTAAGATTGAATTTTCTCCCCATCTTCTCTCTCCTAATTGTGCGTTGAAGTCGCCCATCACTATAACGTTTTTAAAAGTATTTTCTTTAAGTGCTGAATCGAGCTTGTAGTAAAAGGCGTCTATTTCTGTTGTGGATGATTGTTCCGTGGGCGAATATACTTGTACAATTGACCATTTATCTTGTTTTGTTGGTAATATTACATTTAGTATTGCAATTCGCTCGGAAATTCCAATAAATTCCAATATATTGCCTTTTAGTTCCTTTTTGATCAGAAATCCAACGCCATGTCTTCCTTGGGTTTCGCCTTTGTAGTACAGAATGAAGCAGCCATGGTCTTCTATTTTTTCTCCGTAGCGTCTTACTTCGCTGAGACCGACGATGGTCCAGTTTATATTCTTCAGTGCTAACAGTAGCTCCTGTAGGTTCTCATTAGTTCTTAGCGAAAGTGTGTTGTATGTGGATATGTATATGGATTTATTTAAGATTCTGTTACTGTGCATAATATTCTTGTCTTGGATTTTCTGGGTTGGAGGGTAGTAGTCGTCTCGCCCCACGGTGACTAGCCGGCTTGGGGTGTCTGTTGGTGGTGTTTTTTCTTTGTGTTGTTTTCGCTTCCAGGTGTCGATGTCATTTACTAGTTTTTTGTCGTCTCCGAGAGTGGTGCCGATCTATCGCGAGTTACGTAGTCGTCTAAATTAGTTTTGTTCACTTTTTTCGGTCCAGCTGTTATTCTTTGGTTTGGTGACTTGTTTGGAGAGTCCAGAAGTTCTCTTTTTCTCTTGGTGTTGGTACCCTCTTTAGTGTCCTTAATAATAAGCTTATCACCCCTTAAATAAGCGATCTTTCCTTTTTTTCTTTCCAAAGCTAATGTAGGCAATAGATCTCTCCGTGTCTTCAGAACCTCTTTAGAGAAATCTTCTTTTATATAAATGCCGGAGGTAACGTTCTGTTTATTTCTGAAGACTTCGTTTCTCTTCCAGATGGAGTTAAAGGTAACAAGTAGCGGACGTTTCTTTATGTCTTTGTTTCCCAATCTGAAAGCCTTGCTTATTTCATGAACTTCTATAGGTGTTTTTGTCTCTTTTCTTATTAGTACTTTAGCAAACTCAATTATAGATTTACCATCTTTTACTTCCTCAACTCCAAAAAATATGAGATTGTTTTTTCTTCGATCTTCATCCATACTTTTAATTTTGTGCTCCAAGTGGTCTATTTTTCCTTTAAGGTCTCTGTTTTCTTCTACAAGTTTCGTAAGCTTGTCATCCAAAGTTTCCATGACACTTTTTGTGACAGCCTCGGTAATCTTTGCCGTTTGTATCGCCATTTCATCCTTAATTTTCTCCAGAAGGGTTTTCATTTGTTTATCCATATTGTATTTATTTCTATTTTTATTTATTATTATTTTTTTTTTTTATTTAATTATTAACTTAGTTTTTTTTAACTAGGTGGTGGCAACATTTATTTTAAGCTGGTAACATTAATTTCGATTTTTTTGGTGGCAACACTCGAATAATACGTCTATGGTCGTCACTGTCACTTCGGCTGCATAAATTATGTTGGTAGTATTAATTAGACATACCTTACATTTATGTTTTGATGAATCCAGTATTTGCAATTTAAATCGACTTTCTATTGTCACAGATATGTCTGATTCCAAGGATTTTTTGTTGAAATTGTATGGAGGCACTAATATTTCACTTTTGATGAGGTTTTAAGATAGTTTTTACGTGATATTCGCAAGTTTTGATTAATTTACGACGGAGCAACCGCTAGAGATGTTTTCTTGTTTGACACCTGACACTGTATATTAAACTAGCACTATATAATGTAAATAAAAAAAAAAAATAAGCGGCCAGTCGTGGCCCAGTGGCACAAGCGTGTGACTGTAAATGACTGGTTGTGGGTTCGATTCCCACTCGAGGAGTGGAAATATTTAATATTTCCATTTTCTTCACTCTGGTGTCGAGGTAAAGCGCGGCGTTAAGTTCCGCCACTTAACACGCAATGCCTTTGAATTCGGCGGTGTGTGGGGAACGGAGTATCTTAATACTCGGTTCCTTCTGCCTACCCTGCTGTGTGCGAGATACAACGTGATGCTAAAAGAAATAATGTTTATTTATTTTATTTTATATTGTTAAGATGTAGTATGTAAATTGTTTTCCCCTGACAAGCAGGTATCTAGTGTCCACCACGAACACTCGTCGCTCCATCAGTGATCTCATGCCGATGATTGGAGCACGGTTCTATACTCAGGTATAAGACATATATTCATAACTATACTACTATTTTACTATTGTAAAATAGACATCACATTAGAAACCTCTAAAATTATCTGTGTGTCTCTACTATACTATGCATGTATTATACATATAAACCTTCCTTTTGAATCATTCTATCTATTAAAAGAAACCGCATCATAATCGGTTGTATAGTTTTGGAGCTCTAAGCATACATACATACAGACAGACAGACGTGGGAAGCGACTTTGCTTTATGCTATGTATAGATGAAAATGTGATATCAAGTGATTATTGGTTGAAACTTTATAACATTCAGTCAACGCTGCGCTTTATTTTCTTAGAGGCCGTTAATGTGTTACGTAAGCATATATTTTGTACATAAAATATATAATGGAGCCAGTCGTGGCTTGTGGGCACAAAGAGTGACTGTAAAGCGACTGGTTGTGATTTCGATTCCCACTCCAGGACTGGAAATATTAATTACTTCCATTTTTTTCGCTCTGGTGTCGAGGGAAAGCCGCCTTAAGTTTTGCCACTTAACACGCAATGCCTCTTGAATTTGGCGGTGCGTGGTGAACGGAGTGTTTTAACACTAGGTTCCCTTTGCCTACCCGAATGTGTGCGGGATACATCGTGAAGCTAAAAAATGAAAAAATCTATTGAAATGAAAAACGGAGTGTCCCGACTCTAGTGTTCTACCTTGTTTGTTGGTCTTTCACTAGGTGGAAGCTCTTCAGCGCCGCGCCGATGCGTTTGAGGAACAACTGTCGCGGGAAATTGATAATGGCCGGCTTCTGCGCATTCTGGTGAAACTGGGCGTCGTCAACGAACGGCCAGAGTACGTTTTGTATGCTTTCTCTCTCTCTCTCTCTCTCTCTCTCTCTCTCTCTCTCTCCGCCCATTGATTGTCATTTTGCAGTAGAATGAGTTGTGTTAAAGAGTTTTGGATGTTAACGATACTGAAATTTTGGTTTAAAATTTTATAATATGAACGATTTGTTGAAGTTTAAATTTTTTTAACACGTTTTTGTATGTGTGCGTTCCACGCTGAACTTTTTGTTAAAAGTATTTGATATTATCATTGTAAAGTAAAGATTTAATTTTAATTTTATAATGTATATTCATATTATTATGGTCGCCTTCAATTGTCAATAATATACAACCTAAATATATGTTTTGCGATATTTTAATGATATTGTAAGGTATATATGCCGATAACAAAATAATACAATTATTCAGTTTTCAAATAACGGTCTGGTAGAGAACGTGTTAGGATAAGTTTAGGATTTGTCTTAATTGATTTAAAGTCTAACTATAACTAAGGCTTGAGACCTATTTTAAAATGGAATTTCAGTATATATTAATCTAAACTCTTTGCCTCACACTTTCTCTTATTAATGCATGCCTAACAAATGTTATCCATCTTTAATTTTACAATCCATACATAAAACTATACATAAAATTAACTTGTAGGATGAACATGGATCCCACGTGGTCGGAGACCGGGGACCGCTACATGTTAAAACTGTTTAGAGATTACATATTCCACTCGGTGACTAACGACGGCAGACCCTGGATAGATCAGGCCCACGTCACCAACGCGCTGAACAACCTGGACGGGGGCTCCCCCACGAAGGTAGGTCCAAATGGCGTTTGTTTTCAGGTGTTCTGTGAAGTCAAACTTGTTTATTTGTCTACTGGTTTAGAAATGCTTGCGAGCAAGTGGTGTTTCGGATGTTACGAAAAGTGTGATCCGGATTTGGCGAACGGAAGTTGAGAGGGAGATATTAGTTAGTGAAGGTTTCTACCTTTATTTCTATAAAAAGTTAGGTTTCGTAAGTTATTCTATGGATGCTTCGGAGTAAGCTGATGAATGCGTAATGGGGGTGTTACGAAAAGTGTGATGGGATTAGGTGAAGGAGTGAAAGGATATTAGTAGTAGTAGAAGGCTTCTATTTTTATTTTTATAAAAAAATAGATTTCGTATGTAACTTGTAATATATTTATAATATATGTATGTAGGTATGTTTGGGAGTAAGCTGGGGTGTTACGAAAAGTGTGATCGAAAGAGGCGAACGGAAGTTGAGAGATATTAGTTAGTAAAGGTAGAAAAGAGTTAGGTTTCATATGTTACTATAGAGGTTAAAAAACGAGATTAATTTTCTTTTCTCGTGATTTATTTTCTCTTCTCCTCTCTAATAGCCATTTTCTATCGCCATTTCTATTGTGTGTATCACACAAACACATATAGATGGAGTTAAGCAAGTTTTACTTCACTAGTGTTGTCAAAAGCATACTAATTTTTTTATTTTTTTTAATACGCTAAAGATATATAGTCTGTAGCTTTTAATTATTATTTAAAATGACAACATTTTTTCCTAAACTTTATAGTACTTGAAATTAGGCTTATATAGGCATATAGGCGTAGAAAGCTTATGTCTCTACTTATAGCCTAAGGGAGTCCAGTATTCTATATTAGTTTAGACCTAGTTTAAATTTAATATAATAATTAGATATTTTATTCTTATGCTATTTCATTAGACTTTCAGGCCCACGACATAGTAATTAATATTTTGAAAGTATTTAACACTCTTAAGAAGAGTAATGATATTTTTTTTATATTGTTTTTTCGACCTAAGTGTGTAAATATCACTTTGCAAATATTCAAATAAATTTTATTTATTGAATAATTTTTTTTTTGTCCAAACGATTGTTCGTAGAAATATTTTTTATTATTTAACATATTATTTTAATAATATCATCTCCAAAAACAAAAATAAATAGTAACAAAACCTCAATTTCAACGTAGTTAGAAAGAACGTATGGCTTAGTGATCACAGCTCTTGGACGGTTTCCTTTTGGCGCGGGTTCGAATCCTGCTATGTTCGATTTTTATACGTTTATTTAAATTGCTTTTATCAAAAGCTTAATAATGACTAAATTAGATATATTATGTTTGTAGTGAAATTATAATTTGTTTTTATGCATTTTCTGATATTGATATTTTTGCAGTTAATTAGCGGTTAATTAAGATTTTAATGCTGATTAATTTCTCTGAGTGCGGCTGTTAACTAATATTTAATGTTAATTAAAAATGTAATATAATTTTACTATAAACATATTTATAAAATAATAAGAATCAATTTAGTAATAGCTCAGCTACACATAGTTTAGGTGCAAATATTGTAGGTAAGTTTTAAAAAAGGGGAATGTTGCGGAGCAAGTGTTAATACAGGACATTATTAATAATGGCCGGACAGGATGGATAATTTTGATATTATTATAATATCTTGCATGTTGCGCCTATTAGAGAATGCTATTTTAACTAGCTACCTAAAAGGTTATTGGTTCTTTATTTGATTACTAATGCTTATAAATAAATATCACTTGATAGTTAAAAGACTTGGTATGGACTAGATTTTTTTCTAAATTATATTTTTTTAATTATAATTATTAGTTTTATCTTTTATTAATAGTTTTATCTTTTATTATCATCAATAGTTGTTTCTAGTTTAAAAGATATTAAATGACTTAAGAATCTATTAAATTATTAAAGTCTAACCTAACCGTACATAATCTTAGATAATCTAATAAGCTGGCACTTTCAGTAGCCCGCTAATTACACATACTGTCCCATTCAACACTTGTTCCGTAACATAGCACTGTTTTTGCCTACATTTAACTTTTGAATGCAATATAACTAGAACTAGTAATTTTAATTATCATTATAGTAAGCTTAACATTATCGCTTTCTTTTTTTTAATTTGGGATATTTTATTTTACTTCCGCTGACGACGTTCCGATTTACTAAAGGAATATTTAATTATTAGTTTAAGTTGATGAAATGGGGGAAACGAAAAAAAATGGCTTCGGAAATATCTATTGGAATGTACATATGTATATTGTTATATGAATATCAAGTTTATTAATTTGTAATATTTATTTATTTCAATTCTGCATACATTATACATGCCAGTTTTAATAAGTAAATAAACTAAAATAAATTCACTAAACAAAAAAACACCAAATCACTAATAGGCGAAACAGTTTAAATCGATATTAGGTGTTAATATGAATAACGAATGTATTTATAGTTTTATGAATATCGATTTTAGTAGCTTATAATATATTAATAATTTATCAGTTTGTACGTTCCTATTCTTGGGCATGCCACTGTCAATGTCAACTGAGGGACCTGTCAAAAATATCGATTAGGATGTATATATAGTTTTATGAATATCGATTTTATTAATTTGTAATACAGTGTTAATGAAAACAGTTAGGTTTAAATCAATATTTCAATGTTGGTACAAGGTTATTAATTTAAAATTACTTGTCAAAAGTATCGATTGGAATTTATATATAGTTTTATGAATATAGATAACATAATATTATATATTTTGAAGTGAAACTATTTTTACTAGGATTAATCGCGTATATATTTCTTATTCGAAAATACATTATTAGAAAACCCGACGTTTCGAACCAAAAATATACGCGATTAATCCGGTTAAAAATAGTTTCATTTCAAAATGTGTAGTAATCGCGAAAACAAAAGATTATATTATAATATATATTTTTGTTATTATTACTTATTATTCCGATTCACACTCGAGGAGTGGAAATTATATTTCTATTTTCTTCGCTCTGGTGTCGAGGCAAAGCGCGGCGTTAAGTTCCGCCACTTAACAACGCAATGCCTCCGAATTCGGCGGTGCGTGGGGAACGGAGTGTCTTAACACTAGGTTCCCTGTGCCTACCCGAATGTGTGCGGGATACAGCGTGAAGCTATACTTATTATTGTACATGCCTGTTTCAAAATGGCTGTATTAAAATAATTTTCTTATCTATTGTCACGTTCAGAAAGTAAAGCTAAAGCGGCTTCGCAAGCGCGACTCTGCGTTGTGGCGCAAATATGTTAACAATAAGAATAAAAAGGTGATCCATATTCCAGTTTATAATCAGTTACTACAGTTCTTGCTTACATAGACGTAACTATATACCACCTTTAATTACTCGCCTAAATTTATACTCAGATAGGTTTTCGCTTCACGCGGGCATCGAACCTGTTACTGATTCAATTTTTAGTGACGATTATTTATTAATATATGGGGAAAAGAATGCTTTAAGATTTTTTTAGTTTTTAAAATATCTTGAAATTTTGAGAAAATATAATCGGTTGAATTGGCATCGGGGTCCAAGAGACCTCGCACGAGTAATTACAGGTTAACAATTTCAATTCGTTTCTACAAAGCACAGATTAAACATTTTGACTTCAATTTCATATTATTTTGATATATTTATAAAAATATTATTTAGATTTGCCAAAATTTCTTCGAATACCATAGCTACGCCTATGTGAGAGTTTCTATGTGTTAGTTAGATTTTTTATATATATTTATATTATATATTTTTTTATAAGTATATGTTGTAATACTGGTGACGGCCAAGTTCATTTGCGTGGATGTTTCGTTTTTATATATTTTAATGTTTAAAGTGGTCTATTATTGAGATTTTGATATTGATTCTGCATCAATTTTATTCTTCAGAATTAAATTTTACCCTAAGTCCATTCTGAGCTTAAAAAACATACGAAACAAAAGATACGTTGAAATTCGTTTCATATATATCTTTTGTTTCGTATGTTTCGTACTGTAAAACGACTGGTTGTGGATTCGATTCCTACTCGAAAAGTGGAAAATATTTAATATTTCCACTCCCTTCGCTCTGATGTCGAGGCAAATGCAGCTTAAGTTCCGCCACTTAACCCGCAGTGCCTCCGAATTGGTCGGTGCGTGGGGAACGGAGTGTCTTAACACTAGGTTCCCTCTGCCTGTGTGCGGGATACAGCGTGAAGCTACAGCGTAAACATTCTGTTTTACAATTTTATTATAAGCTAGATATTTTTGTGCTTCAGGTTTTAATTAAATTTTGTGCAAGTCTATAAGTGATGGATGTGACGGGAATGCGATGTGTTCGAATATTCGAATTTCATGGAAATTGAACAAAGCATTGTTTCAACATTTTCATACGTTACGGTTCTTGACGGCTCTAGCTGTTAATATTTTAACATTAAATTTACTAGGTATTTAAATACACCAATTTATAATTACAATAAATATTTTTATTACTATTGTATATGTGGCCAGTATAGTGGCCAATCGTGGCCCAGTGGCACAAGCGTGTGACTGTAAACGATTGGTTGTGGGTTCGATTCCCACTAGAGGAGTTGAAATATTTAATATTGCCATTTTCTTCGCTCTGGTGCCGAGGTAAAGTGCGGCGTTAAGTTCCGCCACTTAACACGCAATGCATCCGAATTCGGCGGAAAGTGGGGAACGGAGTATCTTAACACTAGGTTCCGTCTGCTTACCCTGCGGTGTGCGGGATACAGCGTAAAGCTGAAAAAAAAAACATTAAAATTAAGAAAAAAGCTTAGATTCAGTGTGAAATAGGATTAGGCTATAGAATTAGTGGCAAATTTTAAATGGTATATGGATGATTAAATAACAAAGATTGCATGCAATCTATAACTTAGGCCCGAAAGATTCATTAAGAACAAAATTTAAAGAAATTAATATATTGACTGTTGCTTCTCAATACATATTTGCTGGTGTGAGGCATTAAATTTAGTGAACCGGTGGTAAACTATTTGACGTTCAAAAAATGAAGCTTGTAACTTCTTATTTTGAACAAAATTACTTGACTTTGACTTTGAATCTAAATGATTACTTAGAATATGTAGATAGTACAAGCAATTGTAAAGCATAGAGTGGTTGAATTGGTATAAAACTTTAAACGTCTTAACCTAACTTTAAGCGGCGATTGTTTAACTTCATAATAATTTAAACTGCTGAGAAAGTAAGTTAGTTATACGAGAACCAAGTTTTATGCAGAATTTTCAAATTTAAAGGTTGAATTTTTGAAGGAAAGGAGCAATGCAACTCTTAATATAATTTTATTATAATAAAGCAAGTAATATGGCCTAAAGAATATTCGTAAAGTGAAAGAGAAATAGATTTTTTTTAACTATTATAATATTGGTATATGTTTATGCATATATAAATTTATGTCCATGTGTTTGTTTGTGATACGAAAATTCATGCTAATATTATTGTATCGTCGTGTAACGACGCACTATTGTATATATCATTATATTTCGTTAAGAATTGTCACAAACTTTTGGAATTAATTTATAATGGTTTAGAGACATTTAAAGAAAACAAAAATATATAAAAATTTGAACAACAAATACAACAAAAATAAGTTGTAATAAAGCGTATAAAAATGTCGACGCAGCGGATAGTAGAACGCATGGCTCAGTGGTGAGAGCGCCTGGACGGTATACAGGAGGCGCGGGTTCGAATCCCGCTGCGTTCAAATCTTTATACGTTTTCTTTAAATGTCTTTTTCAATTTTCTTAAGTGTGGAATAACGCTTTAAAAATGTTTAATATAACTTTTAAACGGGTTGTTCATACAAATCGTTGGCTACGCGACGATGCGATAGCCTGTCTTAACGTTTAGGATATCCATCGCTGTAGCTGGTGGAAGGTAGTTAATCGTTCAAAAGTTTCTAAGCCTCTGACGCCTGCTGGTAGGAGCTTCTAGTGGTGCATGTCTGTGCAGGCGTCAGATGCAAGTCGAGAGGATCTCCCACCTCGAGCCCTATTGCCACCAACCAACAGGCGACGTGCTAGATATAATTCTAGGACTATAGTTTGATGCTTGTAATTATTGCTCTCACTGTAGATGCCCATTATTGGAAAGTTTAGAAGAAAGTTTTTGTCCAAATTTCTCCTTTCTCCATGCACTTTAAAGCGGCTAACGGACATTTTTGGGTTCGCAGTCGCACTCATAAATATCAGCTCAGGAGATATTTATGAGTTCGATGTTCTTAATGCCACTTCGTGGACGCGTCCCTTAGACTACTTGTCTTCTGTTGTATCGATGTTTTAACTCAAAAATGTCCCAAACAAAAGACCGCTCTAAATTATATCTGCACGTTGTAGAGAGCAGTAACATCGCCCTGTACATTCATAACTCCTTCATATTAAGAGGGATTTAGGCGTGTTACACATTTTAATGAATTATACACTTATACTAATGCTTATTATATTTTAAATAAATCTAGTGCTTTTGCATCATATCGATTTCGAGAATTTGCCACGAATTTGCTACAATAATCATGGAAAAGTAGTCTAGTAAATAATATTGTGTAGTCGTATTAGAATTAGACGCGTAGGCATTAGTATATAGAAATGAACACAGGTGCGGCCCATCTCTGCATCTTAAAACTTAACTACGTCTTCATCTAGTGACTGATGCTATTGTAGCATGTTACTGCGCTCTGCTGCCCTAAGGCTGGTGGGAACAGTGGCGTGTTACTCGCCCCAGCCCGTGTATTCAAATATTTAAAAATACAGATTTATTGCACACCAAGGGTGCAATAAATCTGTATTGTATATTACAATTGGTTTAAAAAAAGAAGTTCTGCTGAGTTTCTTGCGCCGGTTCTTCTCTCTCTTTAGTGTACCTGTGTCCGGTGGTAGATTGTTTAACGTTCAGAAAATGAAGCATGTAACTTGTTATTTTGAATAAAATGATTTGACTTTGACCTTGACCTTGACTTTGTGAGCAGGTAGAGCTGATGTCGCGCGACGCTCAGAGCGTGCTCGTGGTGTCGTACGCGGAGCTGAAGCACTGCCTCGACGCCGCCTTCGACGAGGTGATGAGCGCGGCGGGCGCCGACCGCGACAACCTGAGCTTCTCCGCTAACTAGTTCAGCCACCTGGATTTCTTTGGCCCGCTCCCCGTACGGCCCTATATGTAACCGTGACTTGTTACGGGAATTACATCTCATGCTTCAAACTAAAGTGACTTAACTCAAAACTGAAGCTTATACTAAGATTCAATTTAATTTACTTTACAATTTTGAGTTTATTTGTAGTCAGTTTAGTTCTAAGCGTGCGACATATTCGTATATTTATTGGATGTCGTCTCATATGTGGTAGTTAACAATAGATGTAATGAAGGCGGCGGGAGGGCGGAGCCGTGTTGCAGTACGAGTGCGAAATAGAAGGAATTGCCGCATTAACTGTAGTCAGTTTTATCATATTATATATTTACAATTATCACATACATATATCACTATATACATGTTAGTTAAGTAAGCGGTAGCAACGACGACGACAGAGATCTCATTTTACGCGAGCCCCTCTGCGGGGTTCAGGGGTTCAGAGCCCCTCTGCGGGGTTCAGGGGGTTACATTCCAAACTAATATGGACTTGTATCACTGCACAGGATAGTGCAATAGCTCAGCGGTCACTACCTCCACAGGTTAGGTAGGCGCAGGTTCATTCTCTATAGTAGGTGAAGCAAATACTACACACATTAAAGCATTTCAGCACAATAAATAGATACTTACACTCACAAGTTTGCGTTTGGAAATGCGCGGAAAGTTACGGTATTGGTAATCCAATCGATTCGCGATTTTATTTTTATTTTATTATTTTATTTTATTATTTTTAATAATTATACAAATATGTATATTTTTTTCTAATAAATCATGTATTAAAGTAATTTCGCGTATTTTATTTGATCATCTCCCATTTGACTTGACATGTCTAATAGTTTTGTTACTTCTAGGTATTGTTTAAAGTGTTAGCCAACGTGAGTCACTTCGGGCGGATGGTTACAGTGAGGGACAAGGCGGAGAAAAGGACCAGATTATTTGTCAGTCGACTTCTTTCAAAGGTTTTTTTTACCCGACACCTACCGTAACCAGGCATTGTGGTCAGAGTAAGACCAAGTTGTGAGGATTTAACCATTGTTGACTAATTATGTCATGTCATCTATATGTCAATGTCATGTTGTGTAGAAATCGAAATGTTATTTTAGGGTTGTGCACGACGGAGATGCTTTTGATTGATCTAAAATCTTTTGAAAATATTATAATTTATCTTTTTTTATTCTCGCAGTCTAAGGAATATCTATTCAAGGATTTATGTACTAAATTTATTTCTATATATCAAAGATAGCCGTGACAAAGGTCTCACCGACCCACTTTATAGTCCCCTTAACGAATAACTCAGTCCGTTTATAATGTTTGCGTTAAAATTATAATATTTTATTTTAATACATACAATAAATTTAATAAATTTATGTTAATCGGTAATATAATTTTATAATGTTATCGAGTTTTTCTACTGATAACACTAAAGTGACAGCTTCACAATTTGGTTTCACAATGACTTTCTCACTGTTGCGTTGCGTTTATTGTTTTGTATGAAAAATATGTTTTTATTCATTTTATTATGTGTTTTTAAACCTATATGTTTTGAAATATGCTAATTTTATATTTCTCTGCCATCAGATTCAGCATATGTATTTTTTAATCTGTCTACCCCTCAAGTGGAACGAAAGAGGATCTATTCTTGACAGTCCGCATGACTCGAAAACAAAAAGATTCTATTTTAATTATTTTATTTTATGATAGTATTTAAGATGTATTTGATGTTATTGTTTAATAATACACAAAGACCTAAGTTTTTTACTAATGTTACCATATCAGACGATACAAAGAGAATGTTTCAAATTAATTGCATGCATATTATCATATAATACAACCATATTTATTCACATATTATTTCCAATTTTAGTATTGTATCCATGAGTATGTTTGGTACGACTTATTGTAATAAAATAAGTGTTTAAAGACATCCTGTCTTATATATATTACAAACTCTACATCTGATTTAGAATTAAGATAAATGAATATAAATAATGTCTAAAGATACAAATTTCACCATAGTATATAGTGTATTCTATTTTTGTCGAGTATACTAATTAAATATACACAAATTTATAAAGTATTTTATCTGTACGTTTGTCAATGGAATATATAGATAAAGAAAAGAAAATGAATGCTCAGTAACATTATTTAAGTGATAGATGTCACACACTAGTGCAATTGTGTTTTGTTAACTAAATCTATTTTTAGTTTAGTTACCGTTTACCTAAAAATATAAAGTATCAGTTTTATTGTGTCACTTTAACACATACTGAGTTAAGTATTATTCTAGACTGTGTTAAATTGCTTGTGTACTTTAAATTACTTAAAACAAAAGTTAGTATTATGAAAAAAATATATGTTAGCTTAGCACTGCTTTACAAATGGCTTTACTAATTTAAAACACGATCTCAATATCAAAATACTACAAAAAAGTAATTTGTTTAGGGTAATTAATAAATAGCGATGTAGAAGTATGCCTCCATTTTGTTTTATTTTCCTCTACCCTCAGGAAATAAAGTAGTTAATAATTAAAAAATACAAGGATAAGGAAACAAATGTAGAAAAATAATTATACAAATAAGAAATATTCGACAGAATGTGGGGAACAGAGTTTTATTAGGCTCCCTATGCCTACCCTACTGTGTGCAGGTGACAGCGTGAAGCTATAAATAAATTCTCCAAACTTTAACTAGTAAATCATTTAAAAATAAATCTAAAATGTCATCTTGAACACAAATATTGATGAACAAGCTGCTTTTTCTTTCTGCCCTATCCTACTTTCTATAATCCTTGTGAACCATCATGCGCCTAAACCCACTAATTGTGGGTACATATATCGTTAAATACCATGCTATATTACAAATATTCTTAGTTTTAATTATATGAAAAAGTATACCTAAAATATTGAGTATAAGTTGAATTTATTAAAGTATGTTAAAAAATAACGATGAATTTATAAAAATATACTGAACAATGTAATATCAGCTTAAATAAGCATAAAATGAAACTACTAAAAGTTCCACAGAAATAAATGTAATTACAGAAAACTTGTAAGTTAAATACTAGCTCTTTCATGATACCAGGAAAATAAATTAAAAGCGAAATAGTGCAAGCTAAAGCTATTTGAATTTCTGAAAGCTTCATCCCACGTACGTCCTTGAGAAGATAACTGCGCAGAGGACCTATTGCGCAGGTGCAAATATTCTATTTTTACACACGACTACTAATTGGTGCATCCTGATTGGATGTTAAGCTCGCGAGATAAAATCAATAACGTCCGTTTAGCTCACATCGCATTTTGACTTTGTGCCGGCAAGATTTAATCTCCGCTCTGAAAGTGAATATTATATACACTTGGAAGTTCAACATAAATTATACGTCAGCGTCCACATCCTCGCTTACAGCAGTAAGTAACATATCTTCTTATTTATAATATAAAACAAATATTTTAAGCTATTTCATATGTTTAATTTACACTGCCGCTGCGTTTTGTTGTCATTGCATAGCATAGACGTAAATTATTGGAAGCGCTCATTATAAATTTCTATTTGTGCGAAAATGTTATGTGTAATGCAGCAAAATATTTTACAAATTAATACAGTTTATTGTAATATTTGCTAAGTAGCCTAATAGAAGGGGCTGTATCGCGTCCCAGCGAGAGTGTGTTGTCTGTCAGCCGCGATGTTGTATCGAGTCCTGACATAAGTGACGTGTGTCAAGCGAGTGGCAACACCGCGCGCGCGACCGCAGCGACGGCGGACGGCCCACAGCCCGACACACTATGAGATACACTAACGCAAACTACCATGAGATATACATTTGAATTACTAGTTGCATCATGTAAATTATTCATGAAAACGTCCGAGTTATATTGTGAAAATGTGTGATCGGACTGCGGGCCGGGGCGGATATTGGTGAGCGCGCGATCAATAATCCAATTTGCCTTGTAAATGTCAAACAAGCTCGGGGCTGGCGGGAGCGACGGGAGCGGCGGCAGTAGCGCGGCTCGGCACGGCTTGTCACTGCGAGGCACTTCGGGACGCCAACATGAACACGGTGTGCTACAACGGAGGCAACGACCGCCTCATCCATGAAGCAGATCAGCTAATTTCTTACATAGAGCGAGGGTCCACTGTTATTAAGTTTTACCCTCGCAAGCGTCCCGAGCGGCGCACCCTGTCGGTGCGACGCGAGACGCACCAGGTCATCTGGTTCAGGAGCGGCTCCCCGCAGCGCCAGGCCTTCGAGGGGGCCCTGGACATACGGGACATCAAGGAGGTGAGAGTCGGCAAGTCCTCAAAGGACTTCGAGAGATGGCCCGAGGAGATTAAGAGGCTGGAGAATTCCAAATGCTTCACAATATACTATGGAGGGGAGTTCAAGCTGCGGTCTGCCTCCTTTGCAGGTAAACATTAAAATAAGTCATGGCCATATGTTAATAATAGATTTATGGAATCGCATTGGTTTCAAATTGTATCCCATCAAAGTTTTCATTGCTGGGAAGTTGTTTAAACAGTCATATTTTTAGCTCGGCACATGTGTTGCATATAGTGACTGGAGTGAGTAGTGATTTGGTAAACATAACATGTTTTATGATATCAACAGCTCCGACTGACAAGGAGTGTGATGCGTGGAGACAGGGGTTGTGGTTCTTGATTGAAGAAGCTGTGAATGCTTCATATCCACTACAAATAGAAAGGTGGCTAAGAAAAGAATTTTATTCTATCGAAAATGCTAATGAAAAGTAAGTAACTATATGTTTTCTGCAAAGTTATTGTACATGACAATTTTATTTAATTATTTACAACCAAACATTACTAAAATATGAACTTTAAAATTAAAATTAAATAGCTTCACGCTATATCCCGCACACAGCAGGGTAGGCAGAGGGAACCTAGTGTTAAGACACTCCGTTCCCCACTTTCCGCCGAATTCGGAGGCTTGCGTGTTAAGTGGCGGAACTTA
This sequence comes from Dryas iulia moderata, assembly GCA_019049465.1. NCBI lineage: Eukaryota > Metazoa > Arthropoda > Insecta > Lepidoptera > Nymphalidae > Dryas > Dryas iulia. The sequence continues at coordinate 19,619,717 of CM032415.1, read as the reverse complement.
ACGCCGCGCTTTACCTCGACACCAGAGCGAAGAAAATGGAAATATAATTTCCACTCCTCGAGTGGGAATCGAACCCACAACCAGTCGTTTACAGTCACACTCTTGTGCCACTGGGCCACGACTGGCCACTACATCCACATGATGTACATCCTTTATAATACAAATTTTACTTTATTTTATATGAACTTCCTATCTTAGAATAACCATGAAAGAAGTGAAAGGGTTTCTGCCAAAAATAAACTGCAAAATCTCTACGAGCAAACTGAGAGACATATTCCAAGAGGTGGACACAAACAAACGTGGGGAAATTGGCTTTGATGACTTTTCCATTCTCTACCACAAGCTGATATTTGATGAAAATGTAAGTATAAACATTTTATGTGTGTGTTCTATATTTTTTTTGTCAGTTCTATAGATAATGCAAACATGTGTATATACACACAGTGTCCCGCACACGAAATGGGAAGGCAGTGGGAACCTAGTGTTAAGGACATTCCATTCCCCAATTTTCCACCAAATTTGGAGGCATTGCGTTTTAATTGGCAGAACTTAACCATGCTTTGCCTCTACACCAGAGGGAAGATCTATTCCTTGAATGGGAATCGAACCCACAACCAGTCGTTTTACAGGCACACTATGCCTCTGTGCCTCGACTGGCCCCTAAAACAACACTTCACAACATGTTATTTCTTTCGATAGCATAGCTGTTGTTTTCTTCATTCTACATAAAATTTATTTTCAAAATAAATACTTTGTAATAATGGGGATTGTTTATCTTTATATTCATCTAATTGTTTGTAAAATGTACAAATTTTCCATTGACTTTTCTTAGAATTTTCGACCTGTTTGGTGTTAATCACTTGTTGCTTAAACAATGTGTATGAGCAGAGTACTTAATACAGAGATGTACGTCAAACATATGTTATTTTTATTTTATTACTTTATTATTTATTTAATACTTTATTATGCCATGAAAAATTAACAGTTAAAATAGGAGGAAAAAAATGAAGCATTACTTTTGATGTAAATGTAGTGCTTCCCCCACAGCTGCACTCAACTAAAGCAACCCTTAGCTTAAAAAATAATAAGAAAAATCTGAGTACATATGAATTTTATAAATTTAATAAATTTAATGTATTCTACCCCTCTCTTATGTTTCCTTTCTACACTTCTCCTGCATATAAACTAACTATTACACACTATATACTTCTTTGTCTTTATTATTTTCATAAAGACATTCAAATTTATTCTTTCAAATATTAATAAGTTATAATGTTTCCAAAAAGTTTCTGTTTTTTTCCACTTTGCTAAAGAGTTTCTTCTTATTTGCTAAAAAAATATTTGTTTACATAGAAAAATAAATATAAAATAATAGTTTCCATCGTCAGTACCTGGAATATGGGTATTATTTACTTTTGCTCCGACTGCCCACCCACTAATTATTTTTGATCATAGCAAAAACTGTTTTAATTAAAATTTCAATATATATAAAAATATTTTTTTATGTAATTCACCTTTTTTTTTAACATTTGACTAGGATTGTGTTCCATTCTACTTATAGATGCTAAGGCTTTACTTGACTTATCAGTTTATTTAAATTAATAAAAAGCATTTAAGTCTTAATTTTAAAATGTGATTGATATTTAGAAATGCAACTATTTTAACTGAATCAATTTTTTTTTTTTTGGTATTCGATAATATATTTTTGAACATTATGTGTAACGATCACAAGAACAAAGACCTTATTAGTTAATAATAATAATAAAGCTTTATTTAATTTCGACATTGAAAAAGCAAAAAATAAGTTACAATATAAGAAAAAATAAGTTAGTGTTGGAATTAGTTATTTTTCAGGGTGGATCCCTTTTGGGTAAAAGCCTCCTTCAATCTCTACCATGTTTTTCTATTCAGGGCTTCCCTCATCCAATCTGGACGCGGACCCCTCCTCATATTAACCCTCACCTTATTAGTTATAGAAATAAATATATTCCAGTCAGTCGTGGCCCAGTGGCACAAGAGTGTGACTGTAAACGACTGGTTATGGGTTCGATTCTAACTCGAATGGAAATTATATTTCCATTTTCTTCGCTCTGGTGTCGAGGTAAAGCGCGGCGTTAAGTTCCGCCACTTAACACGCAAGCCTCCTAATTCGGCGGTGCGTGGGGAACGGAGTGTCTTAACACTAGGTTCCCTCTGCCTACCCTGCTGTGTGCGGGATACAGCGTGAAGCTATTTATTTTATATATTTATTTAATCGGTGGTACGAAAATAGTGTAATGAGGATGTCCACGTATTTTTTATTATGACGTACAAAGTATGACGTTTTAATATCGTTATGACGTTCCCAGCCAAAGCTATCATCAGCTACGTCTACTGTAGACGTCTACTGTACTGTTCTACAGTAATAGCTCATTTGTGAAAATGACATAATATTAATTACTTTCAAACCGTTCTCGTTGGAAAATGAGATATGTTCGTTCATTTTCCTTTACTTTTCACTGAACTGAAAGTAGACAGGTAACTGTCCTGATTGTCTCGTTACGTTCAAATATAATTAAATGTATGATAATGTAGTTCTTCTCGATTTATATTTCGTATTTAAGTGTTATATGGGGCCAGTCGTGGCGCAGTGGCACGAACGTGTGACTGTAAACGACTGCTTGTGGGTTCGATTGCCACTCGACGAGTAGAATTATTTAATATTTCCATTTCCTTCGCTCTAGTATCAGAGGCAAAGCGCGGTATCAAGTTCCTTAACTTAACACGCAATGCCTCCGAATTCGGCGGAAAGTGGGGAACGAAGTGTCTTAATACTAGGTTCCCTCTGCCTACTCTGCTGTGTGCGGGATATAGTATGAAGCTGAAAAAAAAGGAAAAGTGATATATCGACGAAACCCTCGTCCGAGCTAGCTAGCTGCTTTGCTTAAAACAATAGCCATGTTTACGTCAATTTATTTAATTATGAGCGGTTACCTGCGGCTTCGCTTGCGCGAAGTTTTAAATAACTTGACTAATGATAAATTTTTATGTTTCGATGTATTTTATTTCTTATACATTAGGATTTGGTTACTGTTAAGGAGTTAGTATGGTAGCAGGCTACGGCAATTACGATATTAAATTGCATTTCGATGTTCCATGTCTGAAAGAATATAGTCGAAATTATAGCATTGACAGGTATATTAGGAATTTCTTTTCCTTTCTTCGTCAAATGCGGTAAATTTGTATAATTCAAATAAGGAAAATTTTCAAATAAGGAATCTTTAATCTTTCCAATGCCATAAAACCCATGTCCGTTTTAATCGAAATGATACTTATTGCCTAGTAAAGCGTGCTAAAGAATTTCTCGGCCCATTTCTCTTGCTTGCTAACGACTTGACGTGCTTGACGAGTCGACTGGTTTCAGAACGTCCACGATGTTTTCGACAAACATTCGTTATATTGCTCGAACGGCACCACCATCACGCTGGAGGACTTCAAACGGTTTCTACTCGTGGAGCAACACGACAAGCTTGGGGAAGACGAGGTCCTCGTGTCCCAGTTCATCCGGGACTACCTGAAGGACCCCCAGAGGGATATCGCAGAACCCTACTTTACGCTGAACGAGGTGAGAGAATGCGAAACATTTCTTTTTTTATAGCTCCACGCTGTATCCCTTGCGGGGTGGTCAGAAAGAACGGAGCGCCAAACGCTACGGTCGCTAGCGTTTGACGGAACAATTGATTTTCCCAAAATAGTTGTAGGCTTTGTAAAATCAACTTGGATGTTTTGACATGCCGGCGACATGTAGCAAGTGGGCGGCGCACCCTTTCGAGCGTGCATGATGTGTTTGGAACAGTCTATTTTCGGAATGAATTTATAATCATGAATACTTGTTCATTAATTTCCTTTCACGTGTAGTTGTTTTGTTCTACTACAGGCTAGTATTTTGAAACGAGTTAGTCTAACAATTCAATTTATAAGTTACATTAATTGTTGTTTTTGATTGGAACCTTATTATAAAATATAAGCAGGATTAAGCGAAATCAATTTTCAGTTCATCGAGATGCTGTTCTCAAAACAAAACTCGATCTGGAACTCTAAATACGACAGCGTGACGCAGGACATGAGCCGACCACTCGCGCACTACTGGATCGCCTCCTCGCACAACACGTAATTATACAAAATGTCTCCTTATAACAAATCGTTTGAAAAGACATTTAGAAAACGTATAACTTTTTCGACGCAGCTAGTAGTAGAACGCATGGCGTAGCGGTCAAAGCGGCTGAACGGTTTTCAGGAGGAATGGGTTCGAATCCATTCAAATTTTTATACGTTATCTAAATGTTTTTTCAGTTTTCCTAAGTGTGGAATACCACTAAAAATGTTTAAAAGTAACAAATCATTTATTGCAAACGCTTACAATTAATGTGTATATAATTTTGTTTAAGATATTTAACTGGAGACCAGTTCTCAAGCGAGTCTTCCTTAGAGGCGTACGTGCGATGTCTGCGAGCTGGTTGTCGTTGCATCGAGCTGGACTGCTGGGATGGTCCCGATGGTTGCCCCTTCATATACCACGGACACACCCTGACAACTAAAGTGAAGCTCATGGACGTGCTGCGCACCATCAAGGAACACGCCTTCGTAGTCTCCGACTACCCCCTGATCCTCTCTATCGAGGACAACTGCTCCCTTCCTCAACAGAGGCGGATGGCCAGCGCCTTTCAGGACGTCTTTGGCGAACTGCTCGTGGTTCAGCCTTTCGAGAAGAACGAAACGGTCCTTCCCTCCCCCAATGACTTGCGACGCAAGATTATACTCAAACACAAGAAACTTCCAGAGGGCGCCGAGGAGAATTCCTTCTCTGTGCGTCAAGAGGAAGTCAAGGATCTGGACCTCAGGAATACGATCAAAAACGGTATCCTGTTGCTAGAGGACCCCGTCGACAAGGATTGGAACCCGCACGCGTTTGTCCTGACTGAAAACAAGCTATACTACACGGAGCATTACAGCACACAAGTGGAAACGGAGGACAGCGAAGGGGAGGGGGATGTTTGCGAGGGGGGTGTAGGGGGTGGGGGGTCGGTTGTGCCCCACGACGAGCTGCACTTCGCAGAGTGCTGGTTCCACGGCAAGCTGGCGGGCAACCGGCAAGAGGCAGAGGAACTCCTGCGAGCCCACGCCCACCTCGGTGACGGAACCTTCCTCGTCAGAGAGAGTGTCACCTTCGTTGGCGACTATTGTCTCTCTTTTTGGAGACAGGGCAAAGTGAATCACTGCCGCATCAAGCTTAAGCAAGAGAGGGGGGTCACTAAGTACTACCTGATTGACACTGTGTGTTTTGATAGCCTTTACAGCTTGATAACACATTACAGGTCCCATCCGTTGCGTAGTCAGGTTTGTTTTTTTTGTTCTTTTTTTTTATTTTAGATGTATCTCGTATATAGCAGGGAAACCTAGTGATAAGACACTCCGTTCACCCACTTTCCGCCGAACTTTGGAGGCTTGTTAGGTGGCGGAACTTAACGCCGCGCTTTGCAACTCAACTCGACACCAGAGCAAAAAAAATGGAAATCTTAAATATTTCCACTAAGGTTACCTCGGGTTTATTTTTGGTTATATATTATTTTTTTATAGGAGTTTCTGATCACTCTGCGGGAGCCAGTTCCTCAGCCCAATAAACATGAGGGCAAGGAGTGGTGGCAGCCGAACTGTTCCCGAGCTCAGGCTGAGGAGCTCCTCAGGAAGGTGAACACGGACGGCGCCTTCCTTGTGAGGCCCAGCGAGAAGGATCTTGGATCTTATGCTATTAGCTTCAGGTAAAAGTTTTTAATAGATATAGATTTTTTTTAATACTGTTTACAAAAATAATCTTTTTTTTTGGTGTTTAAATAACAGAAAACCAAAATCGATACTAATATTATAAAATGCGACAGTTCGTCTGTTTTTTGACGCTTTAACAGCTAAACCACTGGTCGAACCTATATAAGCAAATATCGCGGGTTCGACTCCCACTCGTGGGAATGATTTCTCCTAATTTAAGACCGCTAAATACCGGCATTTAACACTACAGAACTTAACACTAAATTCTCTATGCCAGCTTCACTATGCGTGATAACGCGTGAAAATTGAAAAAACAGTTCGTTTTTTATTTTCTCAGCTACACGCTGTATCCCGCACACATTTGAGTAGGCAGAGGGAACCTAGTGTTAAAACACTCCGTTCCCCACGCACCGACGAATTCGGAGCTATTGCATATTAAGTGCCTCGCCACCAGAGCGAAGAAAATGGAAATATTAAATATCATCACTCCTCGAGTGACAATCAAACCCACAACCAGTCGTTTACAGTCACACGTTCATTTACAACCACTGCGCCACGACTGACCACATTAACCCTTAGATGCATATTGTTGCCAATTGTATTCGGACCATAAAATCTCGATTTATTCGAATTATGCATGAGGTACGTTTATCCAAACGTATAACAACCATAGACTGAAAAATCATCTGTTAAAAAAGTAATTGTCAAAAGTGACATGGCGCGAATTTTCTAAACAATTTGACATCTAGCTCTGGATGCCGGAGAAATTTAAACGTTACGTGAAAGCGAGTTTTTGATTTTTGTTTTCTGTGTGAAAAAGCATATTAGTTGTTTTATAAAAATTGTCATTACACTGAAATAAAGGTAAGTTTTCTAAATCAAACGTTATTTTGTTGAATTTTGTTACAATTCTGCTTTTTTTTCCCCTAAATATGAATGTTGCCATTTGACTACACTATGCGTATACGGGTAATTAAATTTTTGCTTGGGCTCTGCCTCCTTCTAAGTTTTTCTGCATTTTCTTTAGCTTTCTCTGCTTTGTTTTAGCATGTCGCGATATATGAGGGAAAAGGATATTGAGGCTGTGCTTGTGGCGCTAGAAAACGGCGATATTTCCGAAGATGAGGATGATATCGGCGATGAAAATTATATTGATTACTATACTAATGTTCATGAGTTGTTGCATGAGTTGGACAGTAAACACGATGAAGAAAACTTAACTGAAGAAGATCCACCACTGCTTATTGAAGAAGAGGGAGTTTCAAATAGGGTACACTCTCCGGAACCAGCAGCAGGACTTTCGCCTGGTCAATCGTTGTTAGTTAGTATAGGTATAGCAGAGTGGAGGTCAAGAAGTAGAGAACTTATTTGGAAAAAAAAGAACCTGGAATGGAATGATGAACGCGTAAAGTTTTTAGGATCAACGGAACTCCCCGAAGGAATAGCCCAGTTGGATACCCCTTTCCAATTTTTTTCACAATTTATGAATGAGAGTATTCTCTCTAAAATTGTTGAAGAGACAAATTTATACATTATACAAAATAGCATTTCAAACTGTCCTCCGGTCAACATCACGGAAATTCGACAGTTTTTAGGCATACTAATATTTATGTCAGTCTTCCATTATCCCAGTGTAAGATCATACTGGGGTAAGTATGGCTTCCAAAATATAATGCAGACAATGACTATAAACAGATTTAAAAAATTACGATCGGTCATTCACTTCAATGACAATCTCCAACATCATCCTGTAGGTCATCCTCAACACGACCGTCTTCATAAGATAAGACCTCTGATACAACATCTGAATAAATGTTTCACGAGTGCTGCTCCATTTGAACAAAGATTATCGTTGGATGAACAAATGTGTTCTACTAAGGTGGCACATTTTATGAAGCAATATCTCCCGAACAAACCGCACAAGTGGGGATTCAAATTATTTGTACTTTGTTCCCTTTCAGGGTATGCCTATACATTTGAAATATATTCTGGAAAACAAGACGATGAAATTTTTCCAGGGGAACCAGATCTTGGTGTAATAGGAAACACTGTAATTCGTTTATGTCGTTCAGTACCACGGATGCGAAATCATATCATTTCTTTCGATAATTTTTATACTTCGGTTCCCTTACTTTATTACTTGAAAAAGCAAGGAATATATGCATTGGGGACTATCCAAAGAAACCGTCTGGGTAAAAATTGTAAGTTGCCTACTGTAAAAGATTTTATGAAGGAGTCTGTTACTCATGGTTTTTATGAAGAGCAAGTCGCTGATTATGACGGTCTAGACATTTCAGTTACATGTTGGAAAGACAACAAAGTAGTCACTTTGGCTTCGACTTATGTTGGCTCTGAACCGGCGAGTACAGTTCCTAGATATGATAAAAAACAAAAACGTAAAATAGATATACCCTGCCCAAAAATAATCAAAGATTCAAACGCCGATATGGGCGGTGTTGATCTTATGGATAGCTTCTTGGGCAGATATAAAATCAGGATCAAAAGCCGCAAGTGGTACATACGTCTGTTCTATCATATGATTGATATGGCCGTAATCAATTCATGAGTTCTCTATAAAAAAAAGAATCCAAACATGATATTGGCTGATTACAGAGGAGAGCTGGCAAAAGCATTATGTAACTATAAAGAAACAGAGATTAAAAGAGGACGGCCTTCCAATTCAAGTTTAGAGAAGGAGTTAGAAGCAAAAAGAAGTCGGGGAAATATGAAGCCTGTTCCACCAAAAGATGTTAGGACGGATGGTATTGACCATAATGAACGAAGATGCGAAAATAAAAATAGATGCAAACTTCCCGGCTGCAAGGGATATTCTCGCACCGGATGCACAAAATGCAAGGTGGCTTTATGTCACACAAAGTACAGGAATTGTTTCGCAAGTTTCCACGGCATACAACCCTAATTTTCAAATAAATAAAATTTTAGCTAACGATTTTTTTTACTTGTATACGCATATTGTTGCCAAATGTCAACAAACAGTTTTTTTTAAATAAAAAAAATATGAATATTACAAGATTTTTTTTATTATTTTTCCCATATCATATGACTCAAAAGCTATCAGAAAACATTTTTTTTAAATCAAAATAATAAATCATGCATTTAAGGGTTAAGTTATTACTTACTAGCGGCCCGCTCGTGGCTTCGCCGCGTGAACTATTTCGTTATATTGCAACACTCGGAGGCGCATTTTAAAAAAATAAAGTAGCCTATGCTTAAGCTTAAATTATCAACTATATTTATGGCAAAATTTATTACAATTGGTCAAGCGGTTTAGATTTCTCATATAAACTTTCATCCCCTATTTCAACCCTTTAGAGGTTGATTTTTGAAAAACTAAGTAGCGTATGTTAGACCCAGTCATTTTTACTACTTTCATTCTAAATTTCATCCAAATCGGCCCAGTAGATTAGCCGTGAAAGTGTGACAGACAAACACACAGACATTCGCATTTATAATATGAGTATGGATACATTTTATTTTATAAACAGGAGTGAACGTGAAATAAAGCACTGCCGTATCAAACAAGAGGGCAGGCTTTATGCCATCGGGACGGTGAAGTTCGAGAGCCTTGTCGAACTAGTGGCGTATTATGAGAAACATCCTTTGTACAAGAAGGTCAGGCTCTGGTATCCCATCAGTGAGGAAGTCGTCAGGACACTTATGACAGTGTGTGTGAGTATCATTTTGTAAATGGCTTTTTTTTTAATTTGTTTTTTAGCTTCACGCTGTATCTGAAATTAGATAGCGGGGTAAGCAGAGGGAACTTTGTGTTAAGACACTCCGTTCCCCATTTTCCGTTGAATTTGGGAGGTATTGTTGAGTGAAGGAACTCAATACCGTGCTTTTGAATCGTTTAGAGTAAATTAATATTAAATATTTCAATTTCGAGTGCGAATCGAACCCGCAACCAGTCGCATTTACTATACTTGGTGCCCAGGACTGGTAAAAATATATATTTTGACACCATCGTGACCCAGTGTGACATCATCTGATCTGTACATAGTAGTGAGTTTGGTTCTCACTGATTCTCACGAATTATGATTAAACTATGACAGTTTCTTTGTCCTCTTTGATTTTCCATTTAACCCACAATGTCTTTTATTCATCTGGTAAGTGGAGAACAGAGTGTCTTGACACTAGGTGTTCTCTGCCTTCACTGTCATACGAGAAATAGAGAAATACATATATTTTTAATATATTTTATGTTTTTTTTTGTTAGTATTGTAAGCATCCAAATAAGGTAGACTAGCAAGTATTTCTGTTATGTAAATAAGCGCATGGCTTAGTGGTTAAAAAGCTGAGAGGGCTACCAAATGACACGGGTTCGAATCCCGCTGTTTCTGAAATTTGCCAAGTGTTTAAATGACACTTTAAAAGTGTATAATATTGTCAGTGACATGATAGAATATCTTAATTTAACTCACAAATATAAACTACCTGTAAATTGTAAATTTTAATACGAAATACTTTTTGAAGAAAAAGGCAAAAAACCATTGAGTCAAGGTTATGTTTTTTTCCCAACGTCATATTGTTGTACTAAATCTGTAAATCGATTCTTGTATTGATTTTTATTTTCTTTTATTCTATTTTTTAGTACACTTTTTTTTATAGTTTTACTATTGATGCTTAAATTTGAATTATAATATATATATTTCTTAAGAATTATTTAAAATTGCTTTTTTTATTTTTTTTTTTGTAAATAATGTACAATATGTATTATTATTTCTTACTAGCGGCCCGCGTAGACTACATAGCTGTTTCTTTATATTGCAACCCTCGGGGATGGATTTTTGAATAATAAAGTAGCCTGCCTATGTTTTAACCTTTTATCATCAACTATATATATTCCAAAATTCATTAAAATCGGTCAAGTGGTTTAGATTTTTCATATAAAGTTTCATCCCCTATTTCAATCCTTTAGAGGTTGATTTTTGAAAAAATAAGTAGCCTATGTTTGATCCTGGCTTATTTACCACTTTTATTCTCGATTTCATCCAAATCAGACCAGTAGATCAGTCGTGAAAGCATGACAGACAAACAGACAGACTTTCGTATTTATAATATAAATATGACTGATGAAATATTGACTTCTGTATACATATATTACATTATAAAAGCCTTTTTGAATATTAATATACAAAATTACTTAGTTTTCAATAAAACTACTAATAAACTGATTATAGGTATATATTTTTGAAATGATATATTTGTTTATTTACTACTTTCATTCTGAGTCACTACACTCTCTGTTCTCCACTATTAATCAATTTTAAAGACACTTATGTGGTCTAACACTAGACTTACCAGACCAGTCAAAATGACTGGTCTTACAATATCAATTTAACATTCCTACTGCATGTTATATTTTTTTCTCTGTAATGATATCATGTCTTTTGTAACTATAACTAAAGAATTAATTTTATGAACTTTATATTGTTTTATGTATAATTTATTGTAATTATAAATAGTTATATTGCCAGTGGCCAGTGGTGGCGCAGTGGCACGAGCGTGTGACTGTAAACGACTGGTTGTGGGTTCGATTCCCACTCGAGGAGTGGAAATATTTAATATTTCCATTTTCTTCGCTCTAGTGTCGAGGTAAAGCGCGGCGTTAAGTCCCGCCACTTAACACACAATGCCTTCGAATTCGGCGGAAAGTGGGGAACGGAGTGTCTTAACACTAGGTTCCCTCTGCCTACCCTGCTGTGTGCGGGATACAGCGTGAAGCTATATATTTAAATACCTGGTAAATCTAGTGTTAAAAGTAAAAAATCATATAGTATTTGAACCCCCAATTATAAAATTGACTCAGAAACAACAACTGAGCCACAATGGTGTAAATTATAGCGTCATTTACCCTTTTAATATTTAAAACAAGTCCTTTACATGTCTAGAGGTTGACATTTATTAGCATCAGACTCGAATTATAAACGAAGTGGGAATAAATACATGGGAAATACGCATGTGTTAAATGAAGCTTTAAAAAAAAAAACAGCTTCACGCTTTAGTTAGAGAATGTAGTGTTAATACACTCCGTTTTCCACTTGTCGTCAAATTGAGATATAGTGTTGAGTGGCGGAACTTAACGCCGCGCTTTGTTTGCTTATTAGAGCGAAGAAATGAAAATAATTGAATGTGATGGGATGATCTCGAGTTTTATTGTGCTGCTTATATTACATTATCTGTTTATATGAATTTGTTATTTTTTTTTTCTGTGACGTGTTTTTTTTTAGAAAATGAATGTTTCTGCGGGTATTGGATTAATAATGTATATTCATTTGTCCGGGTGTATAACTTTCTTTTTTTTATTCTTATCTTCAGATATATTTGCATGAGTAACTTATCTTTTAAGGATGGTTAATTTTTTTTGCAGATAATTATTAAATATATTTTTTTTTGTAAAATTATTTTTTGCTGTCAAAAATAGAGTAGAATGCTATACATTATACTTACGAATATATAAAAAATATTTGTCCAATACCCGTCTAAATATATACAGCCTTACTTAATATAGTAGTAGCTTTAGTTAGCTAGTTGTATTTTATTAGTTAATCAGGTAGAAAACCTAAAAATGCTTGTAAGTCAAATTCTGTCAGTTTCCGTAAGTTCTGTCAGTTGTCAGTTTATAAAAGCATATTTTCTATAGGAGCCTGACGACAGCTCCGTATACGGAACACCGGGTTATATGGACCCCTCGTCCTTTACGTCAAAGGTAAGACGGTGGTTTGGGATACATTTCTCCGTTTTCCTCTTTCTTTATGGTTGCAGGTGTACTGTACTGTGTATGTAACTACTAACTTAACTAACTGTAAATGTAAATATATTAATAAAATAATCTATTAAATAAAATGTATTTTATACTAATATTATTCGAATGTGTATTGATTTTCGTTTATAATAAAGCTTTATACTAACATTTGTATATAACTAACTTTGTATATATAAAATAAAAAAAAACATAAGTTCTGCTGTTGCGCATTCCTGTGAGCATTTTTCTCTTTTAGTAATCTCTCTTAAATACTTCATTGAACCTATATATATGACTAAACTCAGTTCTTTATGCCAATTTGTTTGAGTTAGTCAGTTATTCAGTTAGTCAGTAAGTAGCGATTTTTTTAACGTTACGCTGTACGCCACATCAAGGTGGGCAGAGAGAACCTGGTGTTGAGACACTCCGTTCCCCACTTATATATTTTTATAATATATAAATATTCTTATAACCTATAGATATATTGACAAGTATTTATAGCTAATACAGCAGAATTAGTTTCACCCATATCTAGTGTACCGACATACAAGCAACAATAAGTGAATCGTCTTGATTGATCTAATAGATCGCGATACGAACGCGGGCTCCCTTCTGCGGTGAGATTTGTAAACTAAACATATTTGAAATTTACCCTTTTTTCTATATTAGCATGATAGTTTGATATTAATATAGTTTTGTATGTGCGAAAATGTTAGGAATGTTTCTAGAAAATCGATCTTTTTTTAAGTAAATCTTGAACTACCCTCATGTAAGGTAATGTTTTTATCGTATACTAGCGATTCCCCTTTGCCTCGTGATCCCCTATTTTTTGTTTTTATCCCTTTTATCTCCTATTTGAGCCACTTTTGGACTCACAGAACTTACTGTTTAATAAAACATAGCCTATAGCACTCCTGAACAGTGTAGCTTTATAATTGTGAAAAAAATTTCAAGATCGGTTCAGTATTTCGAAGATTAGTCCTAACAAACAAACTTACAAACTTTATTTTTTTATTAGATTAGTAAAAACGACACAGTTTCTCTTGTCTGTGTGAATGACAATTTCGAATCTTAATAAGTCCAAACTCTTGTAGAACTTAATTTTTGTATAAACCTACAAAAATATTAGGCAATTTTTAAGAATAAATTAAATTGATTAAATCATCGTCAAGTTATGGCCCAACGACACCCCCACATATGAGGATTCCTTTTTATATTCAGTATTAATATACTAGTATAATATACTATAATAATCTTTCCGAAGGCGTCATTTTCTTAGTTATAGTATAATGCACTATTGTAGTTCTTCATTGGATGTTCCACTCTTCAAATACAATTAAAGCCTAAGTCCTGTCTAAGCTTAAAAGCTATATAATATAAAATGTTTCACTCAAATCCGTCCAGTAGTTCTGAAGATGTGCGCGTACTGTCATTATATTTTTACTATTATATTATCGTAAAGATAGATAATTATTTTTAACAAAATAAAAATATATTTAATCCCTTTTTTGGTACAACAACCGAAAAACCCATTTGGATATATTTATAACCGATTCGAATCGTCTTGCAGTTTATGAAACATATTATTCACTATAATAAATTATGGAACCGCCAGTTCGCGACGTGACCGTCTGAAATACTTAGCATTTCTACGTCTCTTGTACCTTTAAATAAATTTTACGACGTATTTTTAAGATGAAGCTAATGTAGAAAATTTGCTTGCTTTTTTTTCTAAATCCGTCACTTTTTTTTTTAGCTTCACGCTGCATCCCGCACAGAGCAGGGTAGGCAGAGGGAACCTAGTGTTAAGACACTCCGTTCCCCACTTCACTCCAATCCCTCATTTAATATAATAATATATGTATATTATTCTTTTTCATCTTCTATTTGTTTTAAAATTGTATTTCTAACACTCCATTCAAAATATATTTTGGATTTCTTCTCTGACGCATTTTTTTTTAAATTATTATATGCATGTATGTATTTACGTTACACCTTTACTCGTGTACATATTTCTTTTTTTTTAATACATAATATGTATTGCTTCTGCCAATGAAAACGCTTATAGCTTTAATCTTATTTATATTTTAATTTTATTTTTTTAATATCACATTTCACTTCTTAAGTTTACAAGTTGCTGCAGATTTTTTTTTGGCTTTTTGTTTTCAAATTAAATTTTAATATTACCTTACACAATTTTATATATCGCAAAAACAATTAGATTATTACATAAATAACATACAAATCGTGACAACGAAACGGCCTTTAAAAAATCTTACGAAACAAACAAGCAAACAAACAAACAAACAAGCAAACCTTCAAATAGATAACAGTGAAGGCGTTATACGACTATCGAGCGACTCAAGATGATGAGTTGTCGTTCTGCAAGCACGCCATCATCACCAACGTGGACAAACCGGACGAGGGCTGGTGGAGGGGCGACTACGGGGGCAAGAGGCACCACTGGTTCCCCGCGAACTATGTGCAAGAGATAGAGACGCCTCACGCGCCTGATATTGTAAGTTTGGTATATATACAAGAATACATATACACTGATTATATACACAAACATATAAATAAACATTCATGTACATTAATTATACACACAAACACATAAAAAATAATTTACACTGATTATACACACACATTTATACAAACATACATATACATTGTTATACACACAAACATATAAACATACATACATGTATACTGATTATACACACAAACATATAAACAAACATACATGTACACTGATTACACACACAAACACATAAACATACATACATGTACACTGATTATACACACAAACATATAAACATACATACATGCTTACTGATAGGGTTTTGTGTGAGTTTTCTGGTTATAGTTACATGTACATACACATGCACTGTTACAAAGTTATGTGATCGATCTAATTTGAAGTTCTTAAATAATGCATATCATGCAAGGGAAAGTTCCTAGCTTTCAATATAGTGGACCGTCTACATTTTAAAAATGTTTAAAAAAGTATTTATTGTATTTCTTTATAAAACAATCATACATACATACATACATACATGCAAATGTATACATATATGTATATACAAACAGGAGAATATGATCATCATCTCATCATGACAGAAGGTAACGTAGGTAAAGCTTTGTGTATAAACGTAGTTTAATGTGTATTCCATGTTTTATTTTGCGATTATATTGTTAGGTATGGTTTTATGTTTTGTTTTCTGTGTTGTCTTGTTTGTCGTAGTGAAACTGACAGGTGAGTTTTGACTATGTAAAGGAAAGTCTTAAGTAATAAATTACTGATACTGTTTATAGTTAAGATATATGTTTGTAAGATATTTAGAAAACGTATAAAAATTTGAACGCAGCGGGATTTGAACCCACGCCCTCTGAAAACTGTCCAGGCGCTCTGAACACTAAGCCTGGATTAGCGGTTAGAGCGGCTGGACGGTTTGCAGGAGGCGTGGGTGCAAATCCCGCTGCGTTCAGATTTTATAGGTTTCCTAAATGTCTTTTTCAATCTTCTTAAGTGTAGAATAACACCAAAAATATTTAAAAGTATGTTTGTTTACTCAGGCCTGCTTGGAGAGTGACTCCGCGCTGGGGTCGCTGCAGAAGGGTGTGGTGGACGTACTGGGAGCTGTAGTCGAGCTGGTAGTCGGAGACGAGGGGGGTTCCCCGCGTTGGATCGTCCGCATACAGAGCCCCACTATGTGCGCTCCATTCGAAATGGCGGCACCGACCAGAGAAAACGCCCTGGAATGGCTGATGGCCATCAAGGAAGCCGCCCACAGCGCATCCGCCAGATCCCTCATGCACCGCAAGATGGAGCGCACCTGGCGCATCGCCAAGGAGATGTCCGATCTCATAGTCTACTGCCGCTCCGTCACCTTCAACCAGGACCGGCTAAGGAACATCGGCTTCGTTCACTACGAAATGTCCTCGTTCCCCGAAACGAAGGCGGAACGTCTCATGTGCCACCCCGACGCGGCTTTCTTCATTAAATACCACACTGTCCAGCTCAGCCGTATATATCCAAAGGGACAGAGAATCGACTCGTCCAATTACAATCCCATGCCGTTCTGGAACGTCGGCTCGCAGATGGTCGCCCTCAACTACCAAACGCCAGACAAGCCCATGCAAATAAACATGGGGAAGTTTAAAGAGAATGGCAACTGTGGGTATCTTCTGAAGCCAGAGTTCATGTTTGATGAAGGGTATTCCCCCTATGAGCGCAGGGCACTGGAGGGGAAAGTCACGTCGGTGGTGGTGATGCTGCGCGTGGTGGGAGCGCGGCATCTCAGCAAGTCCGGGCGGGGGACCGCCAGCCCCTTCGTGGAGGTTGAGATTATTGGAGCAGAGTATGATAACTGTGTGCGACTGTGCACGAAGACTGTCAGTGAGTATATTCTACTAGTTATTATTTTTATATAATTGTATATATTGAAATTAATGGTTGGGTATATGTAAAGCTTTAACAAAGTTGTTGTAGATGAGCCCGTAGAAAAAGTTTCTAAGTTGTTAGTTGACTATTTTGTAATATTAAAGTGATCAAAATCAATAAAATTACTTAAAATGAATTGAATATTTGTGTCACGTAACTGTTAGTGTCAAATGTGTATACTTTACATATTTTTTTAAATATATTTCTCCTAATTTCCAAAGCAAACTAAAATCCAATTTAATTTCCAGCCGACAACGGCATAAATCCGATATGGAACGACATATGCGAGTTCGAGGTGTTCAACCCGGACATGGCGCTCATCCGGTTCCTTGTCCAAGACGAGGACATGTTCGGGGACCCCAACTTCATAGGCCAGGCCACCTATCCGCTGAGATGCCTTCGCACAGGATACCGCAGCGTCATCCTCACGAACGGATACTCTGAAGAACTGGAGCTATCCTCCCTCCTGGTGCATATAACCATCGTCCCCAATCAATAGGGCTTGTTTTACGCTAGCTCTAAAGCTAGCAACAGGCGAAAGTCCTCTTTCAGTTGCTACATCTCTTAAATGTGAGGGAAACCAGCAGTAAACAAATCCGACGTAGTGTCTACACTCTATTTATGTAAAAGAGAGAGAGAAACAAGTCAAAATTTTAAATTCGTAACATTTGGTCCATGTTTTTTAAGACGCGCACAATTTTAATGTTTAACGAATTTACGACACGTTGATCGGAGAGACTGACGCAATTTTTTTTTATTCTTACTCAACTTGTGTGCTTTTAGTACGTAAGCAAAAAAAAAAAAGTAAGTATGACGTAAATATACCCTTCTGTCTTGCTTCTACTATACTATATAATACATTATATATAAGTAACTAGAAATTATAATATCTGTATATGTATTTTAATTTAATATTTAATTATTATAATATTATATTATACAAAATTATATATATAGTAAATATAAACACAAGTGGCCTTTCGTTGAAGGGAAAGTAGTTTGAAATTTTAACCGTGGTTTAACTGGACGTTAAATCTCTGGTTTACCCGTGATATTGACTACGACCAATGTGATATTCACTCGGTCCTTATAAATTCTTTCACTTTAACTAGTGCAAAGAATTATTTACATAAATTATTAATTTATATATATTATTTCAAATTAAGAGTGAGCCTTTGAGCAACTTTTTTTTTTGAACGGACCTAATATATTTTTTTAACTTTTTAGTACACCAAAATCTACTTTAATAATATATTAAATATAGCAGAAGTATAACTGTTATTAATATTGAAATATAAATAGCAATTGCGCACCCGTGCTCTAGCTAATGCCAAAATAATATCCATTTTACTTTGGGATATTTAAAATAAATTAATTTACTTATGTATTTTTTTATTATTGTTGATATTTTGGCCTAAATTACCCATTTGGTAATTAAGGGTATTATTTATATAAAGTATATAGAAATATACATATTATATAATATATACATAAATATATATTTTATATCTTAATAAAACAAAACTTTCCATCGCCTCTTGGACTATAAAGCTGGAGTTATTATCTTAACAACCGGCAAATTATCGTTAGTACATTTTGTGTGCTAGCCACAGGTGGGGTCTAGACTTGGTCTAGACTGAATTCCAGGCAGAAATATTTTACATAGACAGTAAGCATACTTCCTCTAAATACGTTTGGTTTCACACGTATGTTGTATTTTAGTATTAAGTGAAAGTAAAACCCTCTAGCTGAGCGGTTCACAAGTTATTCTCAGGTACGTAGATTCAAAACCAGATTTTAAAATTAAAAAAAATAATAGTAACTATCTTCTTAGATGTTATAATCGATGTTCTATGTGTTGTTTAACAAATCGATGTTTATTGTTACAATATACGTCAATATATTTTCAATAGATATACATATTTAGATAATAATTAAATAATTATTAGATTCAATATTTATTTCTATAATAATAATAAAAATATACAATATTCGTTAGTTACTAAGCATCTCTATTTTAGTGACTGCGTCACTAGCGTCACTAGACTCGTGTCACTACTTTGGTCCAAAGCTGAGACCAACTTTGAATTAATTGTAGTTGTCTCTTAGTGCACTTCTTGAATGTTTAACATTACGACTGTAGCCCCTCCATTGTGTCACCTCAAAGAGGAATTTTTTTATAATAAATTTTCTCTAGTATAGAAGTAAATATATTTTCGTCGTAGATTAAAATTCGTCGTAGACTAAAACTCGTCGTAGATTAAAATTCGTCGTAGACTAAAATTTCACAATCACAATTAGACACTTCGTCGGATAATGCATAATAAAACTTATTTATTTAGTATAATTTTAAAAATATTTATATAGTGGTTTAAGTATTTCGACTATCTGTATGTCTTTTTGCGATTATATTCGCCTTCTGTATATAGAACAAGTAGGTGCATAATATATTTTATTTTTAAAACTTTATAATTCTTATTTTTTTTAAGATGTTTCGAATATTCAGATCTGAGTGCCAATTGATCTAGGCCGAAATTATCTGAACGTTTTAATTAGGCCTAACCTTTTACCTCTGGCTTTTGATCTATATTAGTTTTTTTCTAACGTGTTTTCTGATGCATTTATTTTTTTTTCTCTCTTTTTGATATATGATATATAATTTTATAAGAATTTAGGTTGAAGTTTTAACCAAACGCACTGAATCTTTTTCAATTGTACACTTATTTTACATTTTATTCTACTTACATTAAATAAGCACATATTACAAATCCTTCTACAATTTGTTAATCTTTAAGAATTTTAAATAAGTAAATGTTTGTCATATCAATGTTCGATGAAAAAATAGTTTAAAGTCTATCTGCTTATATTAATTACATGTACCTTCCAATTTATTACATTTAAAAAAAAAATGACATATGTCAAATTCAATTTTTGGTTCTATAGGATTTTAGTCCAAGAAGCAGCTGTCAAAGTACAATAGTAGTAAAAAAATTAAATTAAAATTTTAAAGTATGGTAAGTGAAATTATATAAATATATCTTTTTTGAGACAGTATTCTCTTTTCACATTGCTCATTTAGTGTTCTTCTAGTCGGGCATAATAAGCAGCTATTTTGCAAAATGTATTCTTGATATATAATAATATACATATTGTGATCCCCCCCTTTTAGACATTTTCTGATGTTTTCTACCCCCCCTTTTAGGCAATTGTGTTCAAAACATCTGATGTATGACTTATGTATGACTTCCAATTATAGATGTACATGCATGTGTATGTAGATGTATTTACTTTTACCCCTGTTATAGCTGTAGAATTATGATAACATTTCAAAATAAATATATTTGTTGTGTCTATACCGTTTGTTTTTTTTTTAAATTATTTATTATATGTGTTGTTTATACCTAGTATAAGTAGGTACCTTATAAGTTGAGTAAATTACTATTTTTTAGTTTTTTTTTAAAATCAGGACAAACTTGGGAGAAGTAGAAAGAGACAGTTGACCTTCTGTCACGTGACTTGATTTTTTAATAGTATTATTTATTATAAAAGAATATATTTATTTTTTATATTCATTTTTAGTATATATATATATATATATATATATATATATATATATATATATATATATATATATATATATATATATATATATATATATATATATATATATATATTTATATATTTATATATAATATATATATATATATCTATATATATATATATATATCTATATATATATATATATATATATATATATATATATATATATATATATATATATACTTATTATTATTATATTATTTTTTTAGCTTTTTCTAGCTTCACGCTGTATCCCGCTTACTTTTGGGTAGGCAGAGGGAACCTAGTGGTTTGACATTCCGTTCCCCATGCACCGCCGATTTTCGGAGGCACTGCGCATTAAGTGGCGGAACTTAACGGCGCGCTTTGCCTCAATACCAGAGCGAAGAAAATGAAAATATTAAATATTTTCGCGACTCGAGTGGGAATCGAACGCATAATCAGTCGTTTACAGTCACACGTTTGTGCCACTACGCCACTGGCCCCTAATATTATTTCAAGATTTTGATATTGTGCTGGCAATTTACAAGTCCATTAATATTTGCTTTATAACTTAGTTCTTTTCTTGCTACATCAACAGTCGTAGACAACGTAACAAAATTGACATAAGGTGATATTCACTAAATTACAACTATGGGATTTCACAAGTTTCTTTTGCTTGTAATACAGTCACGATCAATTCCCACCTTCAAACGATCTATTTAAAAACACATTTTAAAGTATATATGTTCGGTAAACCTAGACTATTTACATTAATGGTAACTATTCTGTGCAATAAAGAATATAAAAAGACAGGCTTCACCGCTAAAAGGGCCTATGAAGAGGTTGATGAGAGTGGACGAGACGAAATAAGAAGTAAGTTATAAAGCGTGAACATAATAAACATAGTATAGATGTATGTGGAGAAAGAACTCTTAAGCCTAGGCTATTTTATTTATTTAATTTATTGTTTTATTTACAGTTTAACGGTATATACCTACATGTAAACTTTATAACGTAATTCAAAAACAGCAAGGAAACCACTAGAATGTCGAGATTTGAGCCTTGGATACCTTATTACTATATCCAGTGATTCCTCTACGGATTATTATTAATATTTCATACAATAAACTTTGAAAATGATTACATACTAAATAAATTAATAAGGTAGTTGAGAACGGAGTCTTAAACTGAGGTTACCTATACCCACCTTGGTATGCGGAGAACAGCGTGAAGTAGAAAAATTAAGTTTATTTTACATTTACCTGGGTAAGATCCCTGGGCTAGCGGAGTATTTCTGGATAACATACTCGTAGATCTTCCAATCTCTCGCTAAGTGTACATTGAAGAGGAGTTATCTCGCCGCTCTAATCCATGCCGCGTTTTGTCACCGCAAACTATATGGATGATAGTAAATTATTTTCTAAACATGAACATAGCTTGGGGCCAGTCGTGGCGTAGAGGCACAAAGTGTGAATGTAAAGCGACTAGTTGTGGGTTCGATTCTCACTCGACGAGTGGAAACATTTAATATTTCCATTTCCTTCGCTCTGGTATGAAGGCAAAGCGCGGCGTTAAGTTTCGCCACTTAACACGCAATGCTTCCAGAATTCGGCAATGCGTGGGGAACGGAGTGTCTTAACACTAGGTTACTTCTGTCTACCCTGCTGTGTGTATGTAAAAAAAAAATAAAAAACGCCTACCAACTGTACCACAACGGTGTCGAGTACTACTAATGTTATCAAACAGTACTTCCTATCAAATTACGATACTTCCGGCATACATTTATGTACTTTTACTGACAATGCGTTTAGTTTCCTTTTGTATTTACTATTTATTAATATACTTAGTAAATGACGCTATGAAGCTTTTATTTCATTTCTACGGGTTCCTTCTATGAAGATATTAAAACATAATCACGCTAAGGTAAGTAAGGAGCATGTAAATATATAAATAAAAGACTTTTTGTTTTTTACAGTTTACATAACCAATAGATGAAAAAAGTTTTTACTTCACTATTTTAGATAACATATTTGCATTGAAGATGGAATTTAATGCCGAATTTTTTGTATTGATTATGATAAGCTATTATTATTATATATAGGTACCTACTATAGTATTGAAATTACTTTTTTTTCTACATAGCAATGTTGTTAAAGAGAATATAGTAACAAAACATCCACCTTCACCGCTCTCCTCCCAAATTTCACATATTAAATGCCGAGTAACGGAACTTAACGCCGCAATTTATCTTACCAAAGCGTCGAAGGGAACATAAATGTAAATATAATCATTCTTTCGATCACAATCCACGGCAAATCACCTTTACCCGCAGATGAATATAAAACTAGAGAATTTGAAAAAAATCTATAAAAGTGTAACAATGAATTTTTGCATAATTATGCTAACGAGTTTATAGATGCACCTCGAGGTCACAGAAAATATTAATTTGTGTGTATTGTCCACTAATAGGTATGTTGTTGTGATATCAGTTCGCAAACATGACCTAATAACGCGCGGAAATCAATTATTGATAGTAGTTTTGTAATTTATTTTATAGTAATATATGTTATTTACCTTTATAAGTGAAATAAATGTTTATAATTTATGTTCGTCACTGATTTCTAGAATTTTCGCGGTTAATTTTCGTTGTGTATTTTTTTTTATTGTATTGGGTATGTAAAGCCATGTGAACACAAATGTTCATTTTGCAAATATTAAAAAAATGATTTGTATTTTTATTATAAATGAAAGACCTATTAATATTTATGAATAAAATGATTAAAATAAATGTATGCAATTTTTACGACTTGATGCAAAAAATAATGCTTAAAAGCAAAATTGTTGAAAAAAATTAAATTTGACACAAAAATATTATTACCAAAACATTAACCCAAAAGTGTTTTCTGACATTTCCAATACGTAAAATTTCTAATATATATAAATTTATGACAAATATGACAAATGTTTACCCTTTTTCATTATATATTGTTATTTGTTTGTTTATTATATTAAATGATAATAATGTGATTACGTGAGACATGGCAACCAGCCGCGCCCGCCGCCATCGCCCCGGCCCGCCGTGTGGCAACACCAACGTTTTATCTGTGACGTTTTCACCACTAGTTATTTATCTACCGGAGAGAATTTATTTTATTATTACATTCATTTTATATTTTGTATTATTATAGTGTTTACATTAAATTAACAAAATACAAAAGCAAAACGTATAGCAATAATATTTACTGTTGATACAAAAATGTCATATGTTCCTTTTAGAACGACCCAATGGCCGTATCGCCCGAGCGTCAATAATAAGTGTTTGGCCGTGTGGGACTAGATTGCAATGTTTCTCTACACAAATATGACTATGGACAGCCTGGACTGGAGGAAATGTTTTACCTTTTTAATACTCTTGCTCTGCTGGCGGCTAACCTCTGTACAAGGTGAGTGGTCTGGTCTAATGAAGTCCACCATACATGACGGTCAGGTGCATTATTTATAAAGGCTAAAGCGGCACAGGCAAGGCTATCTTGACTGCAACATATCACTTAGAGAGGCCAGTTTACAACGCAATCATTTTGCCGCGTAATTTAGCCTCTCGTCTTTATTCAAAATTACATCACAGACAATATTTAGCACACTATTACTAGAAATATTTACTCTAAAATATATAGTAAATAAAAAAATATATATATTTAAACTTAATTGTTTTGGTTTGATGTATTGAAAGTAAGTCTAATTACATTATTCACAACTATTTATACAATGTTTATACAAGCTTTATGGATAACAGCTGTCATTTACAACATATAGTGCTGTTTAACATATTTGATGTATGACAACCTGGGAGAGAAGGATAAAGGTGTATTTTCGTGACAACTCTAGGCCTGAAGTGTTACTGCAACAGTGACAGTCCCAGTTGCCCGAACTCCACATGTGAGACAGATGGCTATTGCTATGCCTCCACCACCCTTGACAACGGAGTACCTAAGCACACATACCAGTGAGTAATCTATTTACACTCTCTGTTCCTTGTTTTGTGTATTTAAAATATATTATAAAAGATCTTTTCAAAATTTTTAAGGGTCAATTGTATAGTAGTGACTGACTGTACCTTCTACAAACTTCTGTTAATATTTTATGGTTGTTTTTCAAATACTTTTAATAAAGTAATTAATTTTTTCAAGTTACTAACACACCACAAATGTTTGTAAAAAGCACAGTGCAGAATGTAATGAACATGTTTTGAGGTACATATTTATTAAATTCCAAATATACCATGTCCAGTGACTTGTTGAATGTTAATTGGCAAAATATCAACACAAATCTCAATATAAATCAATTTGGTGGCTCTGAGGTGTGATTTTAATCAATTTGTATGAAACCATTGACTTGTGTAGAGAGGTGGCCTTAAGCTGTTTGCACACAAATGTAGCCTTCCCTCCAGTCTACCCGGTGAAGTGCAGACAGCCGTGGGCATATTGCTGTAATAATGATCTGTGCAATTCCGATGAGGCTTACCGCCACCGAGTGGGCAAGGTGCCGCGAGCGCCCCCCGCGCCCCCCGCCGCCCACGCGGGTAAGACTTGCCTTGCGTGACGACCCAACAGTTTTGTGTTGAGATGCCAATACTCTAACCAGCGCTTCCGAGTTACCGAGTTGAATATGTACCTACTACCTAATAGCCACTAGCTACTAAGCGAGAGAGACAGTGCGTTTGAATGATGTGCCGTCCGTTAACAAACACTAGTCCCCGAGTGTGCCTTGGTTCCGCTTCACATAACAACAACTAAACATGATGTATGGTGGTTTCACCGCGCGCAGCTGTATCGAGCTCAAAGCGCTGATACCCATCGAGCACCCCTTCGGTTGCTCCACGACGAGAACTAGGAATGAGTCCGTGGTCATAAAGTGTTGTAAGTCGCGCGACATGTGCAACCAGGAGCTGCGCCTGGAGATACACACCAAGCCGCCAGGTAGCGCCCCGCCCCGTAGCTTGCACACCCGCCACCACCGCCCACACGCCAGCCCCCGCCGCTCTGCGCACCGCATGGCTGAACGATTTCTTTTTGTGTTCTAATAGTACTAAATCTCCTTCCCGGCATTTGATCACGTTAGGCGTCGCGTCACTAATCCGGACTACTACTTGTGTGTAGATGTTGGCACCGCGAGAGCATATTCCCCCCCGGCGACAGGCCCATATGGTGCCGCGAGGAGGAACCCTCGGACATTATATGCTGCGCCACGGACTTCTGTAACCGTGCCCTGAGGCAGGCAGGTACGCCCGCCACTGTGCCGTCGGCGTCCACTGGGAGCTTTGTATCGTCGCTAGTGATGTCCGGCAGTACACTTTATATCTCGTTGCATTGCATTGCGATGAAGTCATCATCCGCGACCACCTATGTATCTCATACGATTATATTACAATATGCATATGCATTGTGCATGAACTATCGATGATTATAATCATTTGGGGGGTTGACGACATGTTGTTTAGATTCGTGGTTCGATTTGCTGCCGCTGTCTCCGTGCCAGGCCGGTGCACTCAGCGCCGTCTGCCGTGGGACTTCACATCATTATAGTTAAGAAAGGGTTAGACTGTTTAAAGCTATATATAATCTCACTTGAGCCCTTCCGGCTATCTGAGTAATTCGCAAGATTCATGTTTGCTAAACGGGAGATAGATAGGTGTAACTTTGTGACGTTTATAGGAGTATCGGGGAGAGGAACGTCGCGTTCATAACAGTGCGTATATTGGATATGTAGGTGCCGAGAGGCGTAGAAGCGTCAGTACGTGAGTGATCATACGCCGGTATTTCTTGCAGCATGACTTTTCTTTTTACTAATCGCATGCTAACCATCGATCCTCGATCACTAAGTAGGGGTGTTAGCACCTCCGGGCAGGTTCTGGTAGACCAGCTAAGCTGTAGTAACACATAGGAACACACGTTTTAACTATTTGTTATTAATTTTCTTGCAACTACTTAGGTGCACGATCATGTGGAACTATGTAAGGGTTGAGGCCCAACAATGATTAGCCAAGTTTGAAGCTTACTAATTTTGTTTTTGCGCTTTTGCATGTTGGTGCATAGTGGTCTTTTGTTGTTTATTTTTGTTTTTGAAATGCATTTGGTATGTTTTCGCTTTTAATTAATATTTTAATATATATTTTCACTATTTTAATTTAAATGTCATAAATGGAAGTAATTTAAAATATGCACAGCGTCTGTGGAAATGCTAGCCTTTTTTCTCGGTTTAATATGAAAAATATTTGGGAGATAACAACGCGCGCTCCCCGTAATGTATGCAGCCTCAGCCTCCGGCGGCCGCTCCCGTAACTACATGCGAAATGTTTATTTATCCAGACCCGCTCAGGGCCTCGCGCCGTCTACCACCATTAATTCCGTTCAAATTAACAAAACATCAATCATTCGATGGTATCAAGGCCGACCTTTCCACAGTCTTTACTCATGTGTTTTTGTTTTGTATCATCATACTTAATCTATTTAAATAGAGCTCGGGCCTGTAAAATGGTAGAGCTAAGCACATTTGCTAAGATCACAACGCTTGAAAACAAAAAGGTTTGAGATTTTTTTTGAATAGAAAATCTCCAATAAGTCGTTATAATATGCGCGTGTGTTGAATAAAGAGACGAGTCCGACAGCGACGGCGTGGCAAATCTTGCCATGGATAATGGGCTTTTTAGTCCTGAGCGTGTGCGTGGCGATCAGCTGCTGGTGGGCCAAGAGGTCCCCTAAGACCATAAAGCGGGAGTCTAGGTCCCTGTTCGCGCCCGAGGACTCCTTCTGCGAGACCCGCCACCCCATGATGACGGCCACTATCAAGGATATGATAGAGCTGACCACTTCCGGTTCCGGTTCTGGTGAGTGTTATCTACTTTTGTTTTTATTTAAATCGTTCCGCTGAAGTGAAGATCGTTAAGATATCAGTAATCTTAGGATCCTTAATACTTAAATATGATATCCTTAAATAATCACTTTTTATACATGATATGGTGAGTAGATGCATTTGGCAACATGTAACTAAATGATGAAATCGTTTATTACACATTTTTTACATGTATAAGACTATTGGTTGTGGGTTCGGTTCCCATTCAGGTGAATGAATGTCGGGCGTAAAATAAAGAGCAAAATATTTTCATAGCAGGCTTTCAGACTACCTAAACGTCAAGCTGCTTTTTGATAAATATATAAAGAAATTTATTGATAATTGCATTAACAAGTACACATTAAAAATATCCCACCCGTCGTTTCTACTAAGTCTGAAACCCTCCACAAGAGCCAAACTTCCGTTCCAGGTCTTCCCCTGCTGGTCCAGCGTTCGATCGCCCGTCAGATCCAACTCATGGACATCATAGGTAAGGGCCGCTTCGGCGAGGTCTGGCGAGGCCGGTGGAGGGGGGAGGACGTCGCCGTTAAGATATTCTCCTCCCGTGAAGAATGCTCCTGGTTCAGAGAGGCAGAGATCTACCAGACTGTGATGCTGCGGCATGAGAACATATTGGGTTTCATCGCGGCTGATAATAAAGGTATCTTTACATAGTATAAAAAAGTCGCTACTCGCGTCGTCTGTATGTATGTACGCTTAGATCTTCAAAACTACGCAACATATTTTGTGCGGTTTATTTTAATAGATAGATTGATTCAAAAGAAAGGTTTATATGTATAATACATGCATAATATAGTAGAGAAACACTGATAATTTTTAAGGTTTCTAATGTGATGTCTATGTGCCTATAATAAAATAGTTTTTAATATTTATTAATGTTACTTTTATGTCATTTCCTGAGTGTGTGATAACGGTTTAAAGTGTTAAAAAGTATTTAATAAACAGCATTCTCACTTGCCAAAAATTAAACCGTAGAATAATCTTTGGGTCGCAGAAATTTGTAAAAATCTCTCTACAGAGATGCTAACAACAAAAATAATTTAATAATATTTTATTTATCGAGTGCTTTAGATCTATTAATATTAAAATGTCAGTATTGTCAGTCATATTTCTTAGTTTTCTAAAACTATGTATAAAGTATAATATTGTGTTTTATATTTAGCTTCACGCTGTATCCCGCACACAGCAGAGTAGGCAGAGGGAACCTAGTGTTAAGACACTCCGTTCCCCACGCACCGCCGAATTCGAAGGCTTGCGTGTTAAGTGGCGGAACTTAACTATTTAGAACCACTGATTCTTTCCGCTCTGATGCTTAAGACAAGCTCAGCGTTGAGTTCCGCCACTTGTCAAACAATGTCTTGATTTTGGCTTCGAATTGACACTATGTTCTCTCTCACATTTAGGAAGAGAATGGAGTGTTTTTTTTTTTTTTTTACTAAACGTGTAACAGTATTTTTAAATACATATCACTTAAAGTCAAGGACGAAGGCGACGAGATCTTGAATGGTTGAATGTATCTATTGTAGATTTGCTATGCTTTTTTTTTATTTAACGGTTAGATTAAAATCTGTTTTTTAAACTAGACATTTAACTCAAGTAGTTAAATAGTTAAATAGTAGAGCAGCAAGAGTCGAGGCGATGGGGTAGGTTCATATCCCTGGGATATTGTTTCTAATATTGAATAATAATAATAAAAGTTTCATATAGAATTATGTTTTAGTAGCTTCACGCTTTATCACGCATAGCGGTGTAGTCAGATAGGACCTAGTGACACTCTGTCCTCCACTTATTATTGATTAATTGTAATTTAAAAATTTATTTAGTTTTTATCAAAAATCTTATTTAATTCAGGCTTATTTATATATTGAGTCTGACAGGCTCACAACCAGTGGGTTCGATTTCCACTTGGGGAATTATTATGGAATGATTTATCTTCATTTCTCCGCTCTGGTATCTAAGATAAAGCGCGGCGTTAAGTGCGTCAACGCAAAGTCTCCATTTTAGGCGGAAAGAAGAGAACAGAGTGTCATAACACTAAGTTCTCTGACTACCCTGTTATCCGGAATAAGCGTGAAACTGTAAAAAATCTCGAACATTTCATAAATAATATTGGAAATTTGGCATTCTAAGCATTTTATACAATTGCTTCTATTGGTTTTAAATAAAAACGTTTTCCTTGAAAACGGTGTATAATATGATCTGTTTAAATAATTCACTATATATGCAGAACTAACAGATATCAATTCCCATATCAAAAAATGCGACGAATATATCTCGTATACAGTTTTTTTGTGTATTTTAGAAGTGAATGACTTACACGGTGTTCGTGGATCGTTTTAGGAAAGTGAAAGTCAAATAATTTTATTCAAAATAAGATGTGGCCAGTCGTGGCCCAGTGGCACAAGAGTGTGACTAAACGACTGGTTGTGGGTTCGATTCCCACTCGAGGAGTGGAAATTATATTTCCATTTTCTTCACTCTGGTGTCGAGGTAAAGCGCAGCGTTAAGTTCCGCCACTTAACACGCAAGCCTCCGAATTCGGCGGAAAGTGGGGAACGGAGTGTCTTAACACTAGGTTCCCTCTGCCTACCCTGCTGTGTGCGGGATATAGCGTGAAGCTATTTAATTTAATTTTTTTTTCAAAATAAGTTTTTACATACTTCATTTTTAGAATATCAAACAATTTACCACCGGCTTACTAAATTTATGCCTTAGATATATAACGAATATTCCATTGATTCTTCTGCCCTGAAAGGCGGAAAACGGAGTGTCTTAACACTAAGTTCTCTCTGCCTAAAACGTGGAAATATGGCGTTATGTCTTTTGACCTTATTTTTACGGGACTCCTTAATAGTGGATATGTGAGAAACTTGATCGCCGGATACCTTAATTTTCTTTAATTTGATGTCACAACTACTTTTGTTTAAGTACTCTTGTATATTTTATCGTGTGTTCTTTTATAAAACGGATTATTTAGTAAATTTATGTTAGTAGTTTTAAAATTTAAAGAGGAAAGTTTTGTTCCGCCACTTAACACGCAATGCCTCCGAATTCGGCGGAAAGTGGGGAACGGAGTGTCTTAACACTAGGTTCCCTCTGCCCACCCTGCTATGTGCGGGATACAGCGTGAAGCTAAAAAAAAAAGTTATATTTTCTCCTATTTTTTTTTTAACGTAACAATGTTTCCTTTTAAATTATGTTAGTTATAGTTTGTCGGATTATACAGGGTTACAGGTTAAGTCGACCTATTCCCGTTATTATTTTTAATTCTGGGAGTAGGGAGTATTCCCTACTCCCAGAATTAAAGTGACCGAACTCAAAAAATTGTAATTTCTGTAAATTACAATAGACGGTTAGAATAGATAAGGCTTGGCTAAAGTTGCGGAAATTTTGACTTACGTCACTTTAAT
Source organism: Dryas iulia moderata (assembly GCA_019049465.1). NCBI lineage: Eukaryota > Metazoa > Arthropoda > Insecta > Lepidoptera > Nymphalidae > Dryas > Dryas iulia. The sequence goes on along the minus strand of CM032415.1, from coordinate 19,588,825 downwards.
TCTGAGGGTGTGTCCCTATCATATATCATATCATGTAATCGTGCGATATCTAAAAAAAGAAGAAAATCAAATCACTACTCTCTCCGTCTTCCAGACAACGGCACATGGACACAATTGTGGTTGATAACGGACTACCACGAGAACGGATCACTGTTCGACTTCCTGAGCGCCCACACCATAGACGCTAACACTCTGGTCAAGATGGCGTTGTCCATTGCGACTGGACTCGCTCACCTGCACATGGACATTGTGGGGACTAAAGGTGAGTCGTGGGTTCGATATTGGAAGGGTATTTTTTGTTTTTAGGCTTAAATAACTACCCTCAAAATTAAACTGACATAACTTAAAATCCCCCATTTTGTTACAAACTGCTATAATAGCTTATTCGGAGATTCTATTTAATTTACTTGGAATTTTTGAGTTATCATTTTGTTTCTAAGTGTGCAATTTGTTCTAATAAAGACATATTTACATACCATATACATTATTTAGCTTCACGCTGTATCCCGCACAACTTCGGTTAGGCAGAGGGAACCTAGTGTTGAGACACTCCGTTCCCTATTCCCGCCGAATTTTGATGGCGATGCGTGATAAGTGGCGTGTTAAGTGAAAACGCGAACTTACTTAGAGTGAAAAAAATGGAAAATATCAATATTTTCACTTCTAGAGCGGGAATCGAACCCACAACCAGTCGCGTTACAGTCACTAGGTTTTCTATGCCTATTCTTCTCCACATGTTATTTTTTTTAGCAGTTTTACGCTTTTTGTGTTATAGCAGTGGAACAAGGAGAAACTACATTAAAAACAATCTGGTCTCGAACGGTCCGTCTAAAACCGAAACAAGTGGCGTAACCCAACGTCGCAACATGTCAAAATATCAAATTTTCAAACCGAATTTCCAGGCAAACCGGCGATAGCGCATCGCGATCTAAAATCCAAGAATATTCTCGTGAAATCCAACTTGACCTGCGTGATAGGTGACCTCGGCCTGGCTGTGAGGCACAACGTCGCCAGTGACTCAGTGGACGTGCCCTCTACTAATAGAGTGGGCACTAAACGATATATGGCGCCTGAGGTTTGTTTGTTTGTTTACTTGTTTGTTTACTTGTTTGTTTGCTTGTTTGTTTGTTTACTTGTTTGTTTGCTTGTTTGTTTGTTTGTTTTATTTAAATACTTAAGTTCTACCGAGACCTGGTCTCGTATCATTTTTTTTACTTTAATAACTTTTAACGTAACTTTTTAATTACTTTGTTACATGTTCTGAATGTTTTATGTATATATTACACGTATTACTACTCAGAACTAATTTTAAGTAAATAATAAAATTGAATGATTTTTTAATTAATCATTATTATTGTTTGTTTGTTTGTTTGTGTTTGTTGTTGTGTGAGTGCAGCGTTTAGTTCCGTATGTATGTATGTATTGGTTGATTTAAGAGCCAAGTTGAAATACGAGTGTCTTGATGTAAAATTTTCTGTATTTATTATGCTATGAGGTAAATGTTTTGTAAAAGACATTTTAGAAAACGTAAAAAAAATTGAACGGATTCGAACCCGCGCCTCCCGGACACCGTCCAGGCGCTCTTACCGCTAAGCATTTGCGTTCAATATTTATGCGTTTTTTTAAAAATGTCTTTTTCAATTTCCTAAGTGTGTGAATAACGCTTTATAATGTTAAAAGGTAAAAAATATATTGTAGCTAAATATATTTTAAATTATATGATGACTAGCGACTGGCTCGCGGCTTCGCCACGTGAACTGCATAACTGTTTCGTTATATTGCAACCCTCAGGGGTAGATTTTTAAAAAATTAATTAGCCAATGTTTAACCTAGGAATATCAACTATATATATTCCCAAATTTATTACAATCGGTCAAGCGGTTAAGATTTTTCATATAAACTTTCATCCCCTATTTCAAACCTTTAGGGGTTGACTTTTGAAAAAAAAGTAGCCTGTGTTTGACCCTGGATTTTTACTACTTTCATTCGAAATTTCATCCAAATCGGACTAGTAGATTAGCCGTGAAAGCGTGACAGACAAACACACAGACTTTCGCATTTATAATATAAGTATGGATATTGATATGATATAATACTGAAAAGATGAATTGCTATACTTTAGACTAATTGCTTGCGATTTATTAATTTTGTTCCTCTTTAAACACTTCTTTTATAATGTTTGTTATGCGAATAATAAGTGTAAAGTGTTAAGTGTCAAGTGTGTTGAGTCTAGATCTAGATGTAGACATCTAATAGTACAATGCTTTGAGTTCTATTATTATTTCTAACTTGATATTTTATTAACGATTTATAATATGGATTACAATTTTGAGTTTGTCTGTTTGTATATGACATTAAGAAAATGCTTTTATTATTAGTATTTTTATTTAACATAGTTATTTGGACAGTTTATACTGTAAACGCAATGGTAGTGAGTTCGATTCTCACTCCGTGCCAGAAAAAGGAGAACGGAGAAAAAATAGAGGAAAAAGTATTCATTTTAAATATGGATTTCTCGTTTAAATTAATGAAAAGCGATTTTTCATGTTTTATTTGTTCATTTATTATTTTTGCCTAATTTTTGTGCTTTGCGATTTTTTTTTATTATAGCAATGGTTGTAGATACTCTCACTGTTAACAAAGGTAGTTGGGTTCGATTCCCTTTTGAAAAATGATTATATCAAAATTATTTTCATTTTACTTTGCTGCTTTAATGCAAGCTGCAGCGTTGAGTTCCGCCAGTTGACATACAATGTTCGAAAAACGGAGTGTCTTGACACTAGGTTCTCTCAGTCTAGTAAAAAAAGCGTGGAATTCCTTCAGTCTTTTATAACGCATATGCGATAGTAATGGGTTCGATGTCTTTTAATAGTATATTTTTATTTAAATATTTTTTTTCGTTGATTTAATAATTAACAGTGCAAAACGCTTGTTGCGAAAATAATCAAAAAAATTCTAGGTATTTATATCATTTATTTACTTATTTTATTAACATTAGTATGGGAAAAGCGAATTTATTGACATGTTAGCTGTGCTCGCGACTTCGTTCGTGTGGAATTAAAAAATAAATAATTCTAAAATAAAAATAGACTAAGTTACTCCCTATTACATTAGTTATCCACCAGTGAAAATCTCATCAAATTCAGTCTAACCGTTCTAGAGGTTAGCCGAAAAATTGTTGCTTCAATGTTGTGGGTTCAATTCCCACTCGAGGAGTGGAAGTATTTAATATTTCCATTTTCTTCGCTTTGGTGTCGAGGTTAAAGCGCGGCGTTAAGTTCCGCCACTTAACACGCAATGCCTCCGAATTCGGCGGAAAATGGGGAACGGAGTATCGTGATACTAGGTTTCCTCTGTCTACCCTGCTGTGTGCGGGATACAGCGTGAAGCTAAAAATAAAAAAAAAACATATGCATTTAGTTAAAAGCGGTTATTTTAATTTTACAAACAGACAATCCAATTTATTTTATTATTTTTAGTATGGATATATACTTTCGTCTAAGAGATTATATTTAGCGAGACACTGATTAGATATCGTTAATGTTATAGATTATCGGAATTGTTTTTTAACACCATTATAGCTCAGTTTATCAGAAAACCATTGTATTTAATGTTAACGGGTTCGATTCCCACTACTTTGTTGTTTTAAAAAAATAACTTTTTTTTTATAGTAAATTGCCTCTTTTTTAGTGTAAGTTAAACATAAGATTGTTATTTAAGGAGATATTGGACTTTTTAAGGAATTCCTATAAAATGTTTATTTATATGCCCATATAGTCATATGAAGGTACCTCTGAATTAAAATTGATATGTGATAGTCTCTAACAGTAAACGCGACGGTTGTGGGTTCGATTCTCATATGAAAATGAAGCAAATTTTCAGGTTTTTTCTTATAATCAGGGAGAACCTAGAAATCAAAACATTATGTGTTAAGTGGCGGAACTTAACGCCGCGCTATGTCTTGTTACCAGACGGGAGATATGAAAATAAATTAAATACATATTCATAGCTTAGTGGCACAGTATTTGACAGTAAACACGACTGGTTGTGGGTTCGATTCCCACACGGGCTGATTATGTTCAAATTATTTTAATTTATTCACTCTAATAAGAATTTGTCTCCCGCTACGTTCTCCATAAATACATGGCTCAGTGGTGAGAGTGCCTGGATGGTATTCAGGAGATGCGGGTTCGAATCCCGCTGTGTTCAAAATTTTTATACGTTTTCCAAATGTCTTTTTTAATTTTCCTGAGTGTGGAATAACACTTTAAAAATGTTTAAAAGAATTTGTCTCTTGTTATGTGGTAATAATCTGTAAATTATAATAACGTTTTACGAGACGCAGCTGGTAGTAGAACGCATGGCTTAGCGGTCAACGCGCTTGGACGGTTTCCAACAAGCACGGGTTCGAATCCTGCTCCGTTCATTTTTTTTATTTTTTTATTTTTTATTCGTTTTAAATTTTCTTAAATTCATGAAAAACACTTTAAAAAAGGTGTTAACGTATAATTTATTTCTTATCAAGTCTTCCATTTATGTAATTAAATGTAATGACAATAACAAAAACAATGATTTTTATTTTTTTTTATGTTTAATAAACTGCTGTGTAATGGCGGCGTTCTAATCTGTCTGTCTGTCTGTTAAAGTATTTTCCGATAACCTTCGTCAATTCTTATCGTATTTTCCGCGCGTCATTTGATAACGGCTAATTTTTTCATATTGTTATTATTATTGAGGCTTCTAGGCCCAAAGTGTGACTGTAAAGCGACTGGTTGTGGGTTCGATCCTCACTCGAGGAGTGGAAGCGTTTAATATTTCCATTTTTTATGCTTCGCGCGCGCGGCGTTATGTTCCGCCACTTAAAAGCAATGCCTACAGAATTTGTCGGTGCGTGAGGAACGGAGTGTCTTAACACTAGGTTCCCTCTGACTACCCCGAATGTGTGCGGGATACAACGTGAAGCTTTAATATATATACAACAATAGCTTTCATTATTTAGTTTACTCTTTGGGGTTTTTGAAAAATAAAGCACTCCTCCATTTCTCCACTTTGATAGATCAAAACGCGTTGAGTTTCGTCACTTAACACGCAATATCTCTAACAAGGATTTCTTGTAAGTCTGTGGCATAAGACGACGAAGTGTCATGACACTATGCTCTCTCTGATTACTCTGATATATAGAAAATTAAGTAATCTATGTATATAATACTTGTTAGAAATATCTTTAGTTATATATATTTAAATGGGGAACGTCGTGGCGCAGTGGTACAAGCGTGTGACTGTAAACGACTGGTAGTGGGTTCGATTCCCACTCGACGAGTGGTAATATTTGATATTTACATTTCCTTCGCTCTGGTGTCGAGGCAAAGCGCGGCGTTAAGTTTCGCCACTTAATACGCAATGCCTTCGAATTCGGTGGATATTGGGGAACGGAGTGTCTTGACACTAGGTTCTCTATTACTACCCGATTGTGTGTGGGATACAGCGTGAAGCTAAAAAAAAGCATATATTTAAAAATAAATATTTTTGCATATTTTTACATAAATTTAAGCGTATATTTATAAAATGTTCTGCTTTATGCGCTCTGAATATGCTTTGCTTTATAATATTAGTGCCGGAAGTAAAAAGGAAATGCTATGCTTGTTTATGACAACTCGAACTGTATTATTATATTAATATAGAATTTTTTTTTTTTCATAACTTTTGCTGGTTGTAGTCAAGTAAATGATTATTGATTATATTGCGAAGTTGTTTTTTTTTTTGGATAAAGAGCGATTTAATTTTAATTATTATATAATTAATATAACCTAATTGAGTATATCGTGGGTTTGATATATACTAATGGAAATGATCACGTTAAATTATTTTCATTTCTTTGCTAGCAAAAATAAAATATATTCTTCACGTTTTGTGCCTCATAACAGGATAGTCGGAGGGAACCTAGTGTTAAGACACTCCGTTCTCCCCTCCTTCTGTTATACGGTACTGACTGAATGAAAATGTATTAACGTATCTTATATTATTGCGAATTACATCAATTTTGTAATAATGACCATTTTTTTTATTTGTAACTTGCAAGTGAATGAAATTGAATATATGAAGTTTATTTTTTCACATAAGTATATGTAATTGTATAATCTTGAAAATATAATCTTAAAAATGTGTATAATCTTATAAGCTTTTAATTTTCTAAATATTCAAAGATGGCCATTGTACTAATTTTAGTGTAATATTTATAAAATTTGTTGCCATCGACATATAAATGAACAAAGCGGACTATTTTTTGTATATACTTTTGTTTCGTGTATAAATATAATGTTTTTAAACTATGCACTAGTGAAGTACTTATTAATATTTTATCTCAAATTGTTTAGCGCAAGCGAAAACGTAAATTTCTACAGAAATTAACCTTTAAATAGTTACTTAAATAAATTAAAAAAAAAACTATTAATCTCAACTAATTAATAAACCACTCAATCCACCATCAGGTCCTCGACGAGACCATGGACGGTCGCCAGTTCGATCCCTACAAGCGTTCGGACGTTTACTCCTTAGGCCTAGTCCTGTGGGAGATGGGTCGCAGATGTTCCCCGGTGAGTGAGGAATACCAACCCCCGTACCACGACTGTGTGCCGCCTGATCCGGCCCTGGAGGACATGCGGAGAGTGGTGTGCGTGGAGAGACGGAGACCTGTTGTGCCTAATAGATGGCACTCTGATCCGGTGAGTTTTGGTTGATGTTGAGGTTGAACTCGCGTCCATGATGTCTGAATGTTTGTTTTGTAATAAAACCAAACAGCGAAAAGAAAAATAACATTAAAAAAACAACCCATTTTCATATTTCCAGGTGTTATCAGCAATATCCAAAGTAATGAAGGAGTGTTGGTATCAAAACCCAGCGGCGAGACTCACCGCTCTCCGCATAAAGAAAACACTAGCAAGTGTCGCCGCAGCCGATCACTACAAGATCTAACAGACGGGCCAGCCACAGCCATGGCGGACACAGCCGTGCCAGCCGGGCCAGTCAGGCCAGCCACAAGCGTGGCGTGACAAACCATTGGCAGCTATACAACTAGAGCAACCAAATAAGCCACAAACTTGGCAATTAAGCGAGCCACAACAATGGCAGTCGTGTGAACCACAACCTTGGCCAAACATTGGGCCACAAGAACCATATCCAGATATATGGCAACCACAACAACTATAGCAACAATAACCACGAGCCAGGCGTGTGGCATGCCACACAAGCCACGGGCCACGGCCATGGCAATGACAAAACTAGACATCGGGTTATGTAAGGGCAATTATGAACAAGTTAATTATACTATATGGATTCTACTTAGGCTACAATAATGTCATATAAATCGTATATTATATTATACAATACAAGAAATTAAGTAAACTAATGTTCAAAATTATAGCGAGTCAATGGAAATTGCAATAAATAAATATATTGAAATGTGAAGCGACTACCACTGCGGTACTAGAGCGGGCGTGAAACAGAACTACTGAGCCATCACGTTGCAAATTATTATTATTATTAATATTATAATCGGAATCAAGTAGGTGTGGTTTATTAATTATATAAAAAGAGTGTTTAAATATTATGGCATAAAATGCTTTTAAAATTTGTTTATAATATAGAAAAGTATGAATTGAAAATTGTGAATAATTCGTTGGTATCGTGTGTGATGTGAAAAGAAAAGAAAAGAAAAGAAGATAAAAGAAAAGAAAAATTCTTTTGACTTTTAACGGAGTTAAAGTGAGTAAAAAGTTTGTTATTTAATTACGTACCGTATGTAACTTGATGTCTAACTTTATTATTTATTTATTATTATTATTATATTATATTATATTATACATGTATATTTATTATTATTATTACTAATTAATAATTGATAAGTATTCAAAAACGTCCCTTAACATATTTTTGTATTTTAGCAAAATGTAGTTTGTTTATTCTATTAGCTGTAAGCGCTGAAAGATTTATATATTTTTCATAATATTTAAGGTTAATAATAATAATTTAGATGATGTATAGCAGTTGTTTGAACTAGTGAATTTGTTATTTGTATGCAACTCGACTTCAAGCAATAATATTGACGGAATATAGCATAAGGTATATACTTACAAGCGGCTCTGCCTGCAACTTTTTTACATATATGTATATTATATTATATTTATTATATATAAAAGTGTTTTATAATGTTTTGCATTTACAAGCTTACATATTTTATATGACGCGTTTTAGAGTAACTGTTGAAAAGCGACGCAACAAACACAAAAACAAACAAACATATGAACAAACAAACAAACAAACAAACAAATGTTTTGAACTGTTTAAGGGGCGTTTTATGAATTTGCATACGTTTTGTAAACAAACAATCAAACAAACAAACAAACACACAAACAAATAAACAAACAAACGTGCTAAGTTAATTCGGTCGACGTCAGCTGTGACGTTAGTAACAGGTTCGATAAAAAATCACTTTAACTAATACATATTATTATGAATGAAATGTTTTTTTAATTTTAAATAAAAATAAACACGATACGGCATTTTGTAACTGTGATATATTATTTTTTACGAAACAGCTGAAGTCGACTCTATCTAGAATAAGAAAATTATCAATTTAGTTACAGTAGTTATAACTAAGCAACTTTCGAGTCGACATGACGCACACAACGCGATTTTTTACCATTTACTCAATAATATATAAAAGAAGGATTTTACTATATTTTTTTGAGCTTTTTAAGGATTCTCTAAACTTTCTGTTCAATCATAATAAAACATATCCTATAGCACTCCTGAATAGTGTAGCTTTCTAATTGTGAAAGAATTGTCATGACTGGTTGAGTATTTTCATAGATTACCCCTTACAAACAAACTTACAAACTTCACCTATTTATTAAATTGTTTTTTTGATAAATCATATTAGTTGTCCACGTTAGTGATATTATTAAGTCACTATCTTACGTATTTGTTACATTTTTAAAGGAACTTAGTGTTGAGACACTTTGTTTTCCACATTCAAGTAAATTTTAAAATATGATTTTTTGATGATCTCTTTCTTATATTTCATACAAAAAAAAGATGTACGTACATATCGACTTTTGAAAGCATATTTGCTATTAATACAAGATTCAAGAATATAGAATTATACAAAAATAATAAAACATTTTGACACTAAAAAACATTTAAAATGGTCTCAGAGATACGATACGATACGAGATTTGGATGATTTCATTTGTCATAGATTTCTTTCTGATTCCAAATTTATTATAAGTATCTTTAAAACTTTAGGGTCACAGTAAATACGCTTTCCAATATCAATGTGTATAATTACTTCAGTATGAATCGAACCTATAACTATTGCAGATTTTGAGCACTATTTAAATAAAACCTTTGAGGGTGAAATAACTAAGTAAAAAATTGGAATAATTATGATAATTAAGGAAAGATATAAAATAAATAAAAAAAATCATCTAAATTATAGATTATATGACACAAAAAAGATATATGCATATACCTTTTTACACCCTCAATGTTTTTCTTAATTCTTTTGAAGTGAGTGGGTTCGAATCCCGTAGTGTGCGTCCGGTCCCCCTTTCCCGATCCTACCTCTTAGAGTATATTTGTATCGAAAGGAGCATTTATTATAAAATGTTATTGTAGTGATATTTTTTTGTTACCAAGTAAATTTAGATGTAAATTTCTTTTTTGGTTAAGTCGATTCAGTTTACATTACCTACCTTATACTACCTTTAAAATGGTGTCGATCGAGCGAAATGATTTACTTTTTAACATTTTAAAGTGTTACTTGTATTATAAGTGCGAATGTCTGTCTGTTTGTCTGTCACGCTTTCACGGCTATTCTACCGTTCCGATTTCTATGAAATTTAGAATGATAGTAGTAAAAAATCCGGGGTCAAACATAGGCTACTTATTTTATTAAAAATCAACTTCTAAACGGTTGAAATAGGCAATGAAAGTTTATATGAAAAATCTTAACCCCTTGACTGATTGTAATGAATTTTGACATGAATATAGTTGATAATACAAGGTTAAAGATAGGCTACTATATTGTTCAAAAATCTACGAGGGTTGCAATATAACAAAAAAGTTATGCTAGTCCACGCGGCGAAGCCTTGAGTGGGCTGCTAGTTTTTTTATATACTGGTTCGAATCCCGCTGCGTTAAAATTTTTATAAGTTTTACTAAAAATGTATTTTTAATGGATAATTTAAAAAAAAACAGTAAAAAATAGTAGGCCATTGGTGGCGCGACAGCGTCTTTCTGTAAAAGCAATGGTTGTATGATCTATTCCAATTCGTGGGAGAGATTATATTTCAATTAGGTACTTTGATTTCTACGCCATCTGGAGACAAAACGCGGCGTTAAGTTCCGCCGTTTTCCACACACCGTCTGAATTTGAGATAATACGCGGTTTCCTTGTTTTTTTATCACCCTGTATAGTTAATAGAAAAATCGGAATAATGAAGAACTAGTATGTACATGGTGTTCAATTCTACGTTCGTTTTTAAAAATATCTGTTTGCCACAAGTGGGAATCAAACCCACGTCTAAGTGTTTATAGTTAACACTTTTCTACTGAATTACAATAGTGTCTTGAATAATATTAATTTAATATTTTTGTATAAGTGTTTTAACACACACGCCAAATATTTTTTGCGCTTAAAATAAAAAAAAGTTGTATATCATTTAAGCCCATATAATATATATGCTTTGAAAAGTGTAGTTTTTGCACACATTTCGCTCGATCCTCATCCCCCCTGCCTCCCACTTCGCGGTGGTTTCGGTGAAAATCAAACGTTAGTTACGTACTAAATGAACATATTTTCTTACTTGTTCGAAACTTTCGGAATTTTAATGTAATTTATGTAAATATATTAATTGGTAAGAGATTTTTTTTTTTATAATCGCCGTAGTTCACGACGACGAGTTTTTTGACGTGCTTTCGTTTAAGATGTTAGTGTATTATCTGTTGAAATTGGACGAACAGACGGAAATTAAGACGTTTTTTCCATATAATTTTATATACATACATAATATATTATAGTTGTTTGCAGTCGAATTCAATTAGAAACTTTTTGCACTGGAGCACCCTGTATAAACATATCTTTCACTTTAGCTTTTTGGTACACCCCTCGTTTATTTGGTTAAATATTATTATTATTATTATAACTAAATAAGTCTAGTCGTAACATATATTTATTTTACTTTTAAAACCCGTTCAATTATGTTATGAAAATGACGTTCCGATTTTGATAGTGATCGTGTGATTGTATAGTTTTGGTTTTTTATTAGTATTAACGGTGAGAAAACACTTAGCTTTTTTTACACACCATGTATAGGAGTCACGATTAGTTTAATTACTTTTATATATATATAATTATACATATATAGACAATGTTTACACGTGTCCGGGTTTAAGAGTGGGACGTTTGGGGGACAGTTATAGTTGAAATTTAATTTCAATTTTATTATTATTTTATTAAAAAAACGAAAATAAAACACATTATTATTTTCTGTTTTAAAGTGAAGGTCTGCAGATTTTTGGACATGTATTATAATTTTTATTTCAATGTTATATTATTATTTCATTTATAGAAAATCATAAAATGGGTTAAAATTTTCAAAAAAACATAACTTTTTGTATTGTTTTTTTTTCACTAAATTATAAGATATATAACAATTATCAATTTCTAACTACCCTCAAAACATTCGGACTCGTGTACATGTTACAAGAATATACAAACGTTAAACACTATTCCCATACGCTACTGCCACACATCCCCTCCACTTACAACCCCCCTCCCCTTTCCCTCCTCTATCCCCCCCCAATTCCCACAAATCGATTTGAACCGGCTCTCATCGCAATCGGCTACCTCGACTAGTATACGACTACGATTAGACACAAGAAAATACAGTTTACATTTAATTTTAAAAAAAATCTGCTGCCTATCTCTTGTTTACGACTTGGTCGGTCGTGTGTAATTTCTATGTACTTATGTGTAACGGTTCGTCCATCTGATGTGTTTTATCTCTCCTACCCTCATCTCTCCTCCCTCCGCCTCAGCCTCAGCCTCCGACCCCCCACATAGTGATTGTTAGACTCTAGAGTGTTTTGTTATTTGGCATCGCGTCACGTAGATAGGCTATACAATTAGTTGGTAGACATAGCAAGGTCAGACCAAGGTCTTCCAAACGGTGATTTCGATATTCGACTCAGTAATCGTAGACCTCCTCGCTGCTAGCGTAAGTTTAACTTTTTAATGTGTTATGAAGAGTTTAGACAGACAGTGGTTCTTGAAACTTTTTACATTATATAATAATATACTTTTATTATACAGTAATGTAACGCAACACGTTTACCTGAAGTTGACACTCAAGCAATATGACATTAGTGATAGATATAGTGTTCATAGTGAAGTCTCCCGTTTCTCTCTCCTACTATTTTCTCCCCCTCCCTCACTTCCCGTCTCTCCACCTCCACACACCTCCACTTAGTTCTCCGTTGATATGTCGCCGTATTTATTAATTAATTTAGGGTAATTGTACATTTTTTTAAACAGTTTTTTTCTTGTCTTTGATAAGAGTCTTGTTTAAAGAGAGTTTTAGCTGAACATTGACATAACTATGTTATTTTTTAATGCACGTTGTGAGATTTAGTATGGTCTTGCGACTAGTCGTAAGTCCTATCCGCTAGCTGAGTGAAGCTTTGTTATTATAAATATTGTGAATATCTTCGTTCGTTGTACGAGCAATATCGCGGAAAACCTGTTCTGAAGAGTTAATACGTTCAGTACTTTATAGAAAAAGAAAAAACTTAATTTGGTAACGCGAGTAGTGTTAAGCGGTATTGTTTTTATTGAAATACCCTCATATTTTCCTACTGACTAATTTCTATAGTGTAAACAGTAACACGAGTGAATTAGTAATTTAGATTTGTTACCACTAGATTGAATTTGGTACTTTTTGCTATTAGATATTATTTACAAGCTTTTAGATCGTTTTTCGCAGTATTGCACGCTCAACGACGATGTATTAAGAAAAACATCTTTTTCCATAGCACATCTACACAATTAGGTCATTTATAGAAAAATGTTAAGCAGCTAAGCTAAATAAGCTAAGCAGATGTCGACTAGATGATATAAGATGTTCAGAGGAGCCAGTACCGACAATTCTCATGCTCCTTGTTAATTTAAGCCTTTGAGCCGCTCGCTTAGCGTTTGATAGTGCTTTGTCCGACTAAATTCACGTTTTAGTTTTCGCTTAATGTTTTACAGACGTAAGTAGGTTAATCGCGTAGTAAGTGTTGCTTAGAGCGGTGTCGGTAGACGATACGATATATCGTGACACGATACGACATTAGGGAATGTCGTGTCGTGTCCGCTTAGACTCTATAGGGGTTTTTTAGATGAATTCGTTATACTGTTAATAACGTTAATTAAATTTGATGTTTAAGCTAGTAAGTTATAAGTAAGTCATGGTTTGACGTAGCGGCGCTGCACACGCCTCTGGCTTCAGTGGGAGGGAAGGGGATTAAAGACTTTTTATTAAACTTACCAGAGCGATTATGTGATAGATTTTGAGATTTTAAACGAAATCTATTTTGATTATTTTATTTATTTTTGTATTTAATAGACTAAAGGTTAAGTTAAAGTCTTTAATATTAATAAAAGTGTTCGAAACAGCATGTTTTCTTAAACGTATTATTACCAAATCTATACGCGATTCAAGAAAATCAAGGAATTTATAGAATAAAAAAATATATTATTAATAGCTCTGGTAGGTTTAGTGTTAAAATTTTATTAACACTTTTATCAATATCTTTTACACTTTGAAGTGTCATTTCAAGTGTCATTTTCAAATGCGACCAACGTCTAACCAGAAGTGAAAGTGTAAAGTATTCAATATGAACTATTTAAATACAACAGTGTGCGTCTACACTTATAAATTTTGAAAATTAAATTTATGAAATTTTGAATATTTCATTAATTTTTGATTTTAAGTTCTAAATGTTGTAAACACACACTGTTGTTACAGCTTAAATAAACATACATACATACATACATACATATATACTATATATAATGTATAAGAAATTGAATTTTAAAAGAGAAATCCTTTATACAGCTGTTACCATATTGTATTGCCTAGATTTTTAATAGACATGCCTATGTCTATTAAAATCTAGGTCTTGAAAATGATCTAGATATCTGTCTCGGACATGTTTAAGGGACAATCAACTTTTATAGTAATTTTTTTTTTATTTTTAAGGTATATTATGGAATAAAATGCATTATCATTGTTATATTACAACTTTTAAAATGTTTTTTTTTTTTAATTTTTTGTAACGCAAGGGTCAATTTTTCATGCAAAACACTGTCACCAAAAACTGTAACGCAATTTTTATTTAACGTAAACGTAAAATAAAGCTATTTTTTAAAAAATACAACCCTAACTATCGATTTTATTAAAATATCTATATAAATGCATTTTAAGAAATAATATTGTTTACATTCAAAGGAATATACTAAAAGTTGATCGTCCCTAAATCTAGACTACTAGACTTCGGTGAAATAAATGTAATAAATATATTTATAAAAGTTGTTCGTGTATTAAATGTGTTTTCTATTGGTACTTGTAAATGTAGCATAATGTTTAGGAGTAAGTCTCTATATATTGGATGTGAATGAAACCAAAATGTGATATTTATAATGGATTATATATTAAAGAGTAACAAACAAACAAACAAACATACGTAATTTGTGTGTATAATGAGGTTAGACGTTGGTATAAGGTGTGCAGCGCCGCGGGGCGAGTCATGGCGGATATGCTACCTTGCATTTTTATCTGAACGTTCTGTATTATTAAATTATATTTGATATTTTACGTTAAAAGTAATTTTTTGTGACATGTTTTATATGGACACAGTATATGTATATAGGGTGTTCAGGTGAAACATGTCACATGCTCTGTATATATTATTCGATTTTTTACGTTAAAAAGACTTATTTAGTGACATATTTCTGGATTAAATACAACATTTGAGTTAAAATCTTTTCTTTTTTACAAAAAAAAAAAAATAAAAAAATTGTTATTTTTTTGGGAAAAAACCGTTATTTTTTGGGAAAAAAAAGTTATTTTTTTCCGAAATGTACATACATTTTCGTTTAAAATATAGTCTATTTTACAAAAAAGATTAAAAATTCCGATATTTCTTTTGAATAAAATATTTTTTTTACTTTAAAATATGATAAAAATGCAAGATACATTCGTGCAACATAAGCAATACGTGTACAAGCCAGCAATAACCGGCGAGCGTCATATCAGTCGCGGAGAGCGGAGAGATCCTTCCCAACTTTATTTAATTATCCATTACATAAGATTTACGAATTGTTTATGGAGTGGTCTAATTTCATTGAATAAAACCAGTGTTTTTATAAGTGTTTCGTTTCTCCTTATTTTGTTACCTTTATCCTGAGAATTTGTTCTGTTTAATATAATTTCTATGTTAATAATTCCTGCTATATTTTTCTTTTGCATGTCTTTAATTGGAAAAGTATTTTCCATAAACTTTATGTGTGAAATTGATTTAATCTGAACACGTTGTTATACAAAACACTGTACATATGTTATACAGAACATGTTGGCCGTGGCCCAGTGGCACAAGCGTGTGACTGTAAACGACTGGTTGTGGATTCGATTCCCACTCGAGGAGTGGAAATTATATTTCCTCTTTCTTCGTTCTGGTGTCGAGGTAAAGCGCGGCGTTAAGTTCCGCCACTTAACACGCAATGCCTCCGAATTCGGCGGAAAGTGGTGAACGGAGTGTCTTAACACTAGGTTCCCTCTGCCTACCCCGCTGTGTGCGGGATACAGCGTGAAGCTAAAAAAAATAATAATATTGTTATATTTCTTCCGTTGATGATTCTTAATAAATAAATAAATGAATAAATGTACTGTAGTGATTACAGGTTCAAATCTTTCGCGGGCGAAAGATTTTAGCTTTTACTTTAAAATATAATTAGAAGCCTTTCGTGACGCAGAAGCACAAAGTGTGACTAAAAAGAGAATGGTTGTGGGTTCGATTCCCACTCGAGGAGTGGAGTATTCAATATTTCAATTTTCTTCGTTTTAATGTCGAGGCAAAGTACGCCGGTAAGTTCCGCCTCTTGACACGAAAGTCCAGTATTTGGCGATGCGTGGGGAGCAGTGTCTTAACACTAAAGTTCAGGGGGAACTTACCCTACCCTGCCGTGTGCGGGGGAGTCCCCCATCGTTACAAAAAAAAAAGGAGGAGATAAGTCAAATGTTTTTCTAAATGCGAT
The DNA here is from genome assembly GCA_019049465.1 of Dryas iulia moderata. Lineage (NCBI taxonomy): Eukaryota > Metazoa > Arthropoda > Insecta > Lepidoptera > Nymphalidae > Dryas > Dryas iulia. The sequence goes on along the minus strand of CM032415.1, from coordinate 19,572,468 downwards.
AAAAAAAAAAATTTTTTCTTGTCAGGGAAAAAGAAAATCTAATTCTATTATATATCTTGTATTAAAATTTTGTATTAATACTTATTTTTTCTCTTAAATTGTTACTTGTTTTATGTATGCATCCCTAACGAAGTCGTGCTTATTGAGTTATCCTCCCCTTTACTTTGACAATACAGATACAATGTATGTATATATTTAGTCGTTACGAATATTATAAAATTTATGTATGTTAATTTACTAACAAAATATTTTTTAACAAGCTGTGCCAGCGACTCCGCCCGTAGAATAGCTCGCAGATGCTAGATTTCTTCCCTATTTACTCGATATTTTGGTCAATTCACAGAATATCTTTATAAATTGTAGCCTATGTTTTATCCTGATGTATAAGCTATATTATTGTAAAGTTTCATTAACAATGTATTCCATGGATTTTAATCCGTTTAGTAGTTTTAACGTGAAAGAGTAACAAACATACAAGGAAACTTTCACGTTTTTAATATTAGTAGAATAACTTTATAAGAAAAATCAGGAAAACCGTTGAGTACCTGATAAATAAAATATTTTGTAAATATCATTTTCTATTGGATAGATTATATAGTATTATTATCTTTTTTAATTTAAATTTAACGAGGCTATAATATATTTACATTTAATTAATATTTTTAATGAATATAACAAAATACGTTATTCATACTTTTTCTCGCTTCGAGGTGTAGTCAGAGAGTAACTGTTCTTCTTTTTTTTTGGAATAAAGGAGGCAAACGAGCTGAAGGCCCACCTGGTGTTAAGTGGTTACCTTCGCCCATAGACATCCACAACATTAGAGTTATGGATGCGTTACCAGCCTTGGGGATGTAGGACAGAAGGAGGGAGGAAGGATGGGAATGGTGGGAATAGGAAGAGCTGGCTTACATGCCATCGAACCGGAACACATGAGCAGATGTTTGGAGGAACGTCTTTGACACGATAGTGGTCGCGAGCCAGTCGGAGAACGAATCTCCTACCACCAAACTACTGGGTTGCCCGCCTTTTACGGGACGCTACCCAGCGGCGGGGGGGAATTGGTATTCTTAACCCGTCCCCCCACGGGAAAGAATGAGAGGAGAGAGAGAGAGAGAGAGATGGTCTAGACCAGTTCCTCTAGTCATCTAGTCAAAGTAATAGAAATATATACATAAATCATTGCACGCATTTACTAGCCTTTTAAACTGTCATTCGAATATTTAGGAAATTATAAAACATTTCAGGTCAGGCTTGTAGGCACAAAGTGTGACTGTAAAGCGACTGGTTGTGGGTTCGATTCCCACTCGAGGAGAGGAAATATTTAATAATTCCATTTTCTTCGCTCTGGTGTCGAGGCAAAGCACGGCGTTAATTTCCGCCACTTAACACTCAATGCCTCTGATTTCGTCGGTGTGTGGGGTACGGAGTGTTTTAACACTAGATTCCCTCTGCCTACCCTGCTCTGTGCGGGATACAGCGTGAAGCTAAAATATACGAAATTATAATATATTTGTATTCAATTAATATTTTTAATTAATATAACAAATTAAGCTATTCACATTTTTTCACGCTTAGAGGTGTGATCAGAGAGAAACTGGTCTAGACATCGATTTATAACATTTTTTTTGCATTTTCTAGCATTATAAGAGATATTAAAAAAAAACTTGAATTAAACTTAACGGAACTTCAAGTCTTTTGGGAACCTTCAGAACATTATATTATTTTATTTAATTAAATTAGACAAATGAGGAGTATAAAAGCAAAGGCGCTTCAGTCACAAAATGCCTAAATCGAGTAAACTGCAAATTTCCACTGAGTCGTAATAAATCGATATTTCTACCCGAATTATATGTCGGTTCTTTTATTGGAATACTTTATTAATATAACATTAATTAAAATTAAATAACTTTACAGTAACCATATAAAAATTGAGAAATACTGTAGGTTTAGGTATTTTTAGGCTAAAGCGTCTTTGCTTTTATACCCCTCAAATAAAACATCAATATTGGGTTAATATTTATTTATTTAATACCAAATTACCATCCGGTAATGTCTAGTCTACCACACTGTAGTCCGTAGGCGATACATAGTATGAGTATACATTGATAAACAGACATCAATACATTAAGTATTTAACATACCAACTACTGGAAAGAACACAACAAGGGGTAAATTTGTGCACTTCAAGTTAAACTATATAAGACATTTAGAAAAGTTATAAAAATTTGAACGCAGCAGGATTCGTACCCGCGCCTCCTGAATACCGTCCAGGCGCTCTCACCACTGAGCCATGTGATATACTACCAGCTGCATTGTAATTCTTATACATTTTTTATTACAACATATTTTTGTCGTTAGCATCTCTGTTTGTCAGTTCGGTTTTCAATAGGCGCTGGTTCGAATACAGCTGCGTTCAAAATTTTATACGTTTCTAAATGTCTTTTTCAATTTTCCTTAGTGTGGAATAACACTTTAAAAATGTTTAAAAGTAAACTATATAAAATAACTCTTAAATCTAACTTAAGTTTATAAAAATAAATGAGATGATCATTGGACGGAGGGTTGCAAAACTAACATACCTGCGAATACAAGTGTGCCGTGCACTCACTATATAAAAATAGTCAATTGTCATTATTGTCATACATATATACTAAAAGCAAAAGTAACAATTCAATATAATATAATATAGATATAAAACTTGTTTGAAATATACAATAGAAAACATGGAATGAACGGCACACCGCAATGTCAACAAAAATTGACTTGATAACTAAGTTTCTAATAAATGCTTCAGTTCCTTTCCTTCTGTCCGCAGTCTTGTGCCAAATTTGGACCCATCTCCTCGCTAATAAGAAAGCTAAGGACCAAAATAAACTTGAGACATTAAAGGTTCCTACAACACTTATATATATGTATATCTCATAGACACTTATTATACATGTAGGGCAAATCTAAAATGATTTGACTTCTTAATTACTAATATAAAGAGTACAAAATAAAGTACCTAAAAAAGAAACTAATAAGGACGGAGGGGTTACATAGTAAAAATAATTAGGCGTAAGAAACCTTCTGCTCGTATGCTTCATCTTCATTCCAGAGCTCCGTCTCCACGAAGGTGGTGTGACGGAGCTTGCACCAGCGAGAGCCAAACCGTAAAATCAATATAATAACCATGAGGACAAATAAGGAAAGAATAGCTAATGCGGGATATATCATGAGGAAAGCCATTTTAAATGTCACTCTCTCTCTTGTGTAGCTCGAGGTATTCCTGGGAGGATGTCAGTGGCTGTCGGGAGATGGAGGCAGGGATTTCTGAGTGGTGGTGGACCTCCTGGTAGTCCTCGGTGATGTAAGGGATGTAGTGTGTCTGCTGGAACTGGCGCTCAAGCTCAGCAAAGTCTAGGGGAGGCTGCTTGTGAGGGGTTGATGACCACACTGATACGATCCAGCGGTTTCCTTTAAAATAGATATGAAATGTCAATATTTTTTTTAGTTGGACACATGGGAGTTTCTGTGAAAATTATTGTTACAACTGCATGAGAAAATATTATTATTGTAATAATATTATAACTTAATAATGTATGACAGAAGATATAAGATTAATCTTTAGGGGCTGGGTCTCGTATCAGGTAGGAATGTTACATATATGAAAGCAGTGCACTCACCAGTGTGTCGGTCGAGCCAGTACTCAGAGTACCGTGAGCAGCAACAGACGAAGTTGAGGATGAGCAGAGAGCCGAGGATGACGGAGCAGATCGCTATAGTAATATAGAACGGTGTGAAGTCACCCACTCTAGAAATTAACGGATTTATAGCTTTGTACGTCCCATTTCCTGTAAAGTAAGCGTGAGAGTCATATGCCGACATTTTTCGTATTAGAACCTGCCGAAGAAAGAAATAAAGTTGAGGTGCGTGGACCTTCGAGGGACAACTACGACTGGCGCATGCTAAGTGCATCGGTGCCTGTATGCACTAATTATTGATCGACAACTCGAATTTAGGGCGTGGTGAATGGGTCAGGCGGATTACGAGAGTCTACTGAGATTGTTTTAACAATAAAACTTGCAAACTAAGCTCTGAAACATTGAGTAAAGCTTGTAAAGTGTTATAAATAATAAATTGTTTACATTACCTGTGAGTTTTCTTTATAAAATATGAATTGTTTTTCAAAATAAGTAAAAATGTATTCGCGTCGCGTCACACCTTGTTAGTGTCCACTGACAGTAATGACAGTTAGTGACGCTGCGTTGTTTGGGTGAGGCCGAGCCGGGACGCGCCACAGATTATAAAAACCTAATTTATTTGTAATTAAATAATCGATTTTGAATAAATTAATGTAAAATATAAAATGTTATTTATAAGTTAATTAATAATTATGGGATAGTAATTATTATTTACGATAAATTATATTATTTGATTTCCATGAAGTCGTTAGGTTTATTATAATTTATATAAATTACATTATTTTCGTATCGATTAGTAATTGATTTCTAGCTATAACATTTATGTTAATTGTCTTATATATTTTAAAAATAATAATTTAAAAGATATAATAATTCATATAATAGGTTAATAGAAAAGAGAATAGGCAACCAATTATATATTAAATTGCACAATTTAGTTGGAACGGATAATGTTATGGAATTATTTGTAGTTATTTTGTGATTTCTTTCATGTTTTCTTTTTCTTTATAATAGACTTTTTATTATAATAGACTTTTTATATTTAACTGTAGATTTGAAGAATGCGGGTCTTCAATTTGGGCAATTATTATAATCACATTATTTTCAATGCCATCCTCTGGGAAAATAAAGCGGCTAAAATGGAGAACGGAGTGTCTTAATACTAAGTTCTCTCTGCCTACCCTTATGCCTGTTAGGTAGGATGAAGTGTGAAGCTGAAATAGAGGAATACTTTTTACTTTAATTATAATCTAAATTTTCTTTTTTATATTATGTGATATTCTTAACAAATAGCTGTTCAACGAAAATGTCTTTTATCGCATTAGTTTCTTTAAGGTATTTAGTATGAAAGTTATAATTTGTTAACATGATACAAAAGCAGTTTTCATTTAACATATACATATATTTACGTTAAGAGAAAACGAAGGTGCGGGTGCGAATGCGAATTATAGAAAACGAACCCTGCCATTTTTTTATCAATTTTTTATAGGTTTTCGTAATATCTTTTTTAAGTGTATGAATAACTCTTTAAAATATTAAAAAGTATGTATCTCTATGATCTTATATTAGCGAATTCTTTGCCATTTTCTGTTCCTTTAAAATGAAATAATCCAAAGGCGTCTTGAATACAAATAATTTTGCTTATTGCAAGAGAGTTTTCCACAGTCATCGCTTGTATTGTATATTTTGGATATTTTCTTATATTTGTAAGTAATTTAAATGAAGTCAAAGATTATAGAATTACTGATTTAGTAGATCAAGAAAGTAAATCACCGAAATATTGTCGGTTATAAATAACTATTTTTAAGGTCTTTATTCTTTCTTTCTTTTTAAACTTGTTCTTAGCACCATTTTATTATTAATATTAACAATTCACTCCGTTATGTGGTTTTGTTTGCATACATTGCAAAAACCCAGCGGAAACTAATCCTTTTTAAAACGTTTTTGAGCTATATTAATAAAAGAATATCTTACAATGCATGACATTGGGATCCGCACTCAACATGCAGGGTCTTGAAATCGTTCAAAAGGGTAGAAAAGTGTCAAAATATTCCGTTATCTCCTTTTATTACAGTTTCCGCTACTTTTAGTATCTCTTTTTAAAATTTTAGTCGCTCTACTGACTTCCACTCGTACACCATCTACACTTTTGGCGTATGGCGTTCTTTCTTAAAAGAGCGAGGAAATTCAATTAATTTTAATATAATATTTCCCTCAAGTGGGAATCGAATCTGCAACCATCACATTTACGTTCAGACACTCATAGCAAGTTTTGTTTATTTAAAATCTTCCTTCCCGGCATAGCAAAGTAGTCTAGTAGTAGTAGTAGTAGTAGCAACTCTGTCAAGACACTTCATTCTTCACGTTCCATTGAAAATTGTGACATTACAAAACAGTGGCAGAACTTAACGCCGCGCTTTTCTTTAAAGGTTTCACGCTGTATCTCGCACTCGTGTAGGCAGAGGTAACATAGTGTTAAGACACTCCGTTCTCCACTTTCTTCCGAATTCAGAGGCATTGTGTGTTAAGTGGCGGAACTTAATACAACGCTTTGCCTCGATACCAGAGCGAAGAAAATGAAAATAATAAATATTTCCACTCTTCGAATGGGAATCGAACCCACAACCAGTCGCTTTACAGTCACACTTTGTGCCTACAAGGCACGACTGGGCCCAATATTCTTTAAAGGTATTTAAATAAAACATATGTTTCTTCATTTACACATAATATATTTACAATTATAATAAATACACAAAGTATGAGAACACAAGAGTAATTTAGATTAATGGCATTCAACGCCTTACAATATCTATTGGTATATTACAGGTTCAAATTGTTTAGAGGGAATTAATTACATGTTTAATAATCGGTCAGCAAAAAACTATTTTTATATTCATGGTAAAACAACCAGTTTTTTTATTTTTTTTGTTAATATCGATTTTATTTGGTTAAAATCGATTTTATTTACGATGTAGATTAATCGATATAGCTTAGATTATTTGAAATTAATCTATTCTCTACTGGCAAAATAGTTTTAAGGCTGACCGAAACTTTATTAATAATCATTTAAATATATTTTTTTTACCTTTTGTAAGCAACGGCTCAAATTAAAGAAATTATTAATCTAAATTAGTTATTGGTGTCATTTCCATCACTTTGACACTCAGAGACCATAATTAGCGTTTAACCGATGTATTTCTTAGTATTTTAATATCAGTTAAAGGTTAATTTGTATTTATGTGTGTGGATTACTGAACGATATGCCAATTAGCATTATAGTTTTAAATGCAAGATTATTTGTCACTATTTTAGACAAGTTATGAATGATTTTAATTGTCAAGTACATTTTTAGTCGCAGCAGGATCCAAAATTATATTAATTTTATTTATAAAGTAAACTAAGAAACGAGAAAAAAATACTTTAAGAAAACATTTTTTTTGTTAGCATCTCTGTAGCAAGATTTTTACGAATTTCTATTGCCCATAGATTGTTATACAAACAATCGTTTGACAAGAAAAAAATGCTATTTTTAAAATATTTAATAAATAACATTATCTAGTAAAACTTTTTATTTTAAACATTTTTATACGTTTTCAAAAAAATGTTTTTTTTTACCTCATTCATAGGGAGAATACTTTAAAAATATTAAAATATACTAAAATATCATTTAGTTAATGATTGTGCGTATATAAGAGGTGCGCGTTCATATCCCGCTTTCTATTATATAGGTAAATTAAACTGGCTGTATAAAAGCTAAATAAAAACTATTTAACAAGCCTAGAGTTGACAACATTTTGTATAAATGTAATTTAAAAATATATATTTTTTTATGTAAGTTTTTTTTTGAGCTTCACGCTGTATCCCGCACATGTTCAGGTAGGCAGAGGGAACCTAGTGTTAAGACACTCCGTTCCTCAGACACCGCCGGACGGCGGATTAACGAAGCGCTTTACCTCGACACCAGAGCGAAGAAAATAGAAATATAATTTCCACTCCTCGAGTGGGATTCGAACTCACAACCAGTCGTTTACATTCACACGCTTGTAAGTTGACATAATAAAAAATAAACTAAGTCATAGAAAAAGTCATTTTACCAAATTATTTTATAGTTATTTATAACAATTGCCACATTTTTTTGCACTTGTGTTCTTTAATATATTTTCATTATCGTTTGCGTTGAAAGGTTGTCGAATCTGTTTTTTTTATTTTATTACATTTTACTATAAATATAGTATTTTCTCATTTTATATATATCTTCAACAGTAAATAGTAAAATCACGAAATACAGTACAACACTATATATTATAATACAGTTGACAACCCTAGACACGAGAGAGAGAGAAATTATTATTACATTTTATTATTTTTTCAACTTTTAGCATAACTTTTGCATAAAAACCATAAACAAAATAACATTTACAAGCAAAAAATGAATAAAATGGACAAAGTAGTTTTCAAGCTATGGCATGACCAACAAACATAGAGATTCATTTCTTTATTTTTCATTAACTAATTAATTTTAAATGCGTATAGTCTATATGCAATTGACACATCGTTCAGATTTTCTTTGTGTTTTTTTTTTAATTATTTTGACACTTGTGTAACTTATTATATATAACCTATATTTAATAATGACTAAGATTGTTGTATTCCCTCTGGTGGTCTGAAACAAAATGAAATTAAATCGTTAAAAAAATGTACACTTAAAGAAAACATATAAAAATTCGAACGCAGCGGGATTCGAACCCGCGCCTCCTGAATACCGTTCAGGCGCTCTCACCACGGAGCCATGCATTCTACTACGCGCTGCGTCGAAATTCTTATACGCTTTATTACAACTTATGTATGTTGTTGACATCTCAGCAGAGAGATTTCTACAAATTTCTGCTACACAAAGATGACGCTGATGTTACGAACAACGCTGAACGCTGCGTTCAAATTTTTATACGTTTCCTTTAAATATCTTTTTTAATTTTCCTAATGTTTAAAAATGTACACTGTTTGAGTTACGGGTAACGGAACTCAACGCCGTGGATTGTCCCTACGACTGAGGAAGTACATTTTAGTATCGTATTAACGGGTAGTTAGATATTTTTAAAGCGTTGTGTTAGGAAAATCAAAATTAAATTAATTCAAATATAATCTTTCCCCGAGTGGAAATCGAACCCACAACCATTGCTTGTGATAAGGTTTTTTTAGCTTCACGCTGTATCCCGCACACATTCGAGTAGGCAGAGGGAACCTAGTGTTAAGACACTCCGTTCTCACTTTCCGTCGAATTATAGAGGCATTGCTCGTTAAGTGGCAGAACTTAACGCCGCGCTTTGCCTCGACACCAGAGCAAAGAAAATGGAAATATTAAATACTTCCACTCCTCGAGTGAGTTTCGAACCCACAACCAGCTTTGCCAACAGTCACACGCTTGTGCCACTGCGCCACGACTGGTCCTAAAGTATTATTAATAACAATCCTCACCCGTTGGTAGTTTGCTTGCCGGGCCACGACTGATGACCGTCCAGCGTTCTGTTTACTGTAAACCAATCTTTTATTATATATATGCATCAAATATTAATTTTTTGCTATTAATTAGCTATAATACACAAAAATTACTCTACTTTCTACTTTAACCTACTGACATATGCTACTGACAAAACTTACATTAGAAAAAATCTACAATATGAGCTATAATACAACAATAACTGTGTACATTTAATGACATGTCAGTCATGAGTTAGGGTTGTCTATAAGATATAATATATATTGGAAATCGATTTTAAAATCGATTTTTATACAACTATAACCGCCCTATCTCATTACTATATAAAGCTACTCGAGTATTTTTACTTTAAATGTATGTATAAATATATATGTATAAATTGTAAAATTGGCTATTCTAAAATTGATTGAGATAAATGTCTAAGACCAGTCTTAAAACTATATCTGAATTAGACAAATAAGACGAAAAAATCTAAACTATCTTGAAATTTAAAAGTTTTTCAATTATTATCATTATTTTAAAGTTAAACTATTTAACATTGATTATTTTAACTAACAAAATTCTAAATATATACAACATATTATATACATAATTATTTTATATAGTAAAGACTTATTATTATTAATTTAATCTATAATCGATTAATTTAGTATCGAGTAGTATCGAACTTATAATCGATTAGTTCCCACTAACATTAACGTTATTTTTTAAAAAGTATTATATTTACACTAATCCTATCATAAAAATGTCACTACTAAATCAATTTTCAATCTAGTTTTTTAAATATTATTTTTATATATACACTATATTACAAATTATTTACATTTTTTTTATTTATTTTCAATTTATTATTTTATTCGCCTAGCGCACATTTACATATATACATTCATATAGAATAATTAATTATAATCATTAAAATAATTCGCTTCGCTAATTACTAACATCATATGAGCTTGTTAACTATACAATAATGATAATTATACACAATATACAATGATTATAATGATAATTATTGAGTTAATGATGATTATTATTATATTATATTTATAATAGTAATTTGGCAGTCTTGACTCTCTCCTTTATAACTCTAGTAATAATTAATAATGAATAATTAATAATATTATAATAATTAAATAGTCAGTTTGACAGTAATGTCTAACCCGGACAGGCCGTTATTTATTCTAAAACTTAATTCCTAGATTTTCTTAGATTTTTTAAGAATTTATATTCTTAACTTATGTGAGGATAAAACTTATTTTAGCTATAAATATTTACTTTGATTACCGTTTATTTAAATTTAAATGTATAAATATTTCAAAATTGACTTTTGAATTTTCGTGGGATTTTTTTAGCTTCACGCTGTATCCCGCACACAGCAGGGTAGGCAGAGGGAACCTAGTGTTAGGACACTCCGTTCTCTACGCAACGCCACTTTCCACTTAAGTTAATTATATTTAATTTATTTACCACTTATGTACAAATATCTTAAGTTATATAATCAATAGATTTTATATTATACACCCTGATGCGACGTACTTGCCAGATAGTAGGTAGTTCTGAGGCCAGAGTGGCGGATTCAGAACACCGTAGATATCTCGTTCAATCCTCGTAATTATTTTTTTTATACTTTTATAGTTTAAATCGTGTATAATAATTAAAATTTGTTGTGTTATCGTAGCTTCACGCCTCTTGTCGCAGCGGGATACCTAGTGTCAAGACACTCTGTCCTACACGCACTTCCCTGAATCGATTGCGTGTTTGAGTTGCGGAACTCAACGCCGCGCTTTATCTTAGGTACCAGAGCGAAGAAATGAAAATTTAAATATAATCATTCCCTCGAGTGGGAATCGAACCCACAACTGTGCCACAGGGCCAAGACCGTCTCATGCGTAGGATAATATTCAGTTATAAATCGTATCTTTAGCATTATTGTAGCCTAATTAAAAATTGAAGACAAAAGTTTAATTGGAAAACAGGCCATTTTTTTGTTATTAATGTAGATTGAACGCATGGCTTAGCGGTTAAAGCACCTGGAAGGTTTCCGAGGGCGCGGGTTCGAATCTCGCTGCCAAAAAAATGATATATCTATAAAAAATGAATGCAAAGAAGCACAGTTCTTGACATTTATCATTTACTTATTTAATATTTACGAGGATTGTACGAGAGAAGTAAGAAATAGAAAAAAAGAAGACTTCGCCAATAATCTAGATCTAGACGCGAAGTCTGAAAATATAAAGTATTGGGAACAGTCTTAATTTAAGCTCTTTTGAATTTTAATTCAACGAATATCATTAATCATGGCAGATTCACCTTGTATGGTCCCGCGTGGTCAGAGAGAACCTAGTGTCATGATTCTCCGTTCTTCACTAATATATATTTTTATCTTCACGCTGTATCTCGCACACAGCAAATTAGACAGAGGGAACCTGATTTTAAGACATTTCGTTTCTCATTTACCACCGAATTTTGGAGGTGTTGCGTGTTAAGTGGCGGAACTTAACGCCGTGCTTTGCCTCGACACCAGAGCGAAGGAAATTAATTTTTAAATATTTTGATTTTGAAGTGGGAATCGGAGGTACAGCCAATCGCGTTTACAGTCACACTTTGTGCCCACAAGCCTCAACTAACTCATGACTAATATAATATTAGAAATTAATGTATTGATTTCAATTCAACAAGACTGGGCCCCAAGTTGGTAAAGTACTTTTAACATTCTAAAATGTTATTCACACACATAGGAAATTGAAAACGACATTTTTATAAAACCTATAAAAATAAACGCAGCGGATTCGAACCCGTGCCTCTTAGAAGCCGTTCAAGCGCTCTGACCGCTAAGCCATGCGCTCAAGGTAACAACAAAATTAAGTTGTAATACAGCGTATAAGAATTTCGACGTAGTAGAACGCTAACGCCGGTTTTCCTAAGTGTGGAATAACACTTAAAAAGTGTTTAAAAAGTGTTATAAGTATGTTGAATGTGAAGATAGAAATAAGATGATAGATGCATGGGTTCCTCGCCTCTTACGAGTCACTTTCCCAGCGGTGGGAGGGAATTGTATTCTAATGCCGTCCCCCCACGGCAAACGAGAAGTCGATTGAACTTAATCTAACTATATAAATAGGTATCCATACTTATATTATAAATGGGAATGTCTGTGTGTTTGTCTATCACGCTTTCACGGCTAATCTATTGGTCTGATTTGGATGAAATTTAGAATGTAAAAAATCTAGGGTCAAATATAGGTTTAGTTATTTTTTCAAAAATCAACCTGGAAAGGGTTGAATAAAAGTTTATATGAAAAATCTAAAACGTTTGACCGATTGTAATTAATTTTGGCATAAATATAGTTGATAGGTCAAGGTTAAATATAGGCTGTTTTGTTTTTCAAAAATCCACCCCCGAGGGTTGCAATGTAATAAATCAATTAAGTAGTATATTATATAAATAGTCATAGAGAATATTAGTAGAAATATAATATGTATATAAATATTTTCACTTATTCCTGCACCAAGTGGAAGAGCATTAGTGTTGCCCAAATTCAGTCTTGGTCTTGCAGTCTTGGTCTTGTTCTTGCGTTTTTGCAAGACCAAGACCAAGAACAAGACCACGTATTTTTAGCAAGACCGAGACCAAGACTGACCGTGCAAGATTTGAGCAAGAACAAGACATAGCCTGCAAGACTCTTGCGTCTTGCAGCTAGGACTTAGCGCTATTTCACTGAGTATTTGCCGCTTTTCGGAAGTACATGGTTATGATACACGCGCCGGCGGCTTCTTTTCAAATCTAAAACAATCGTTGCCGCCACGCCGAAATCATAACATTTGACACTATTTGATTGCCGCCATAGGGCGTAGGCGTAGGTATACTGCAAATAATTTCGAATTTTAAGAGTACCTACAGGTGTTCCTGTTGGTGTTTTTTTACATGTTTTAGCAAATGTAAGCTTATAAATCATAAATGTTTATTAAGAAACAGTTACTTCCATGGAAAACGACATATAGGTCAGTTGATTTTTCGAATTTCTTATCAAATCTTCAGTTATTTATTAATCTGATTGATCTTTACTATGGCTATGTTAATTCAAGCTCACAATGTTCCAATTCTAATACGTTTTTCAAGATTTAAAGTAAACTTTAATAAATAGTAATAGACTAATAGGTAATTGCAAGACTTGCAAGACTCTTGCTGCAAGACCAAGACCAAGACTGGGAGCGCAAGACCAAGACCAAGACCAAGACCAGGTGTATTGGCGCAAGACCAAGACCAAGACTGGCTAAGTCTCGTCTTGTTCTTGCATTTGGGCAACACTAAAGAGCATAGAACTTACACTCGATTTAATTCAATATTACGTTTTCTTTCACGCGTTTTCCCGCACTGTAGGGTAGTCGAATCCCGAATAAAATCACATCAATACAGTCCTTTGTATTATGTACCAAGGTAGGGAAATGAAAATAATTTAAATATGTCTCGAGTGGGAATCGAACTTGTAACCAATCGCGTTTACACACAGATGTGTTTTTTTTAATTTACTGTCATCTGTTTATCTAAATCCTTATAATTACGATAGAATATATTTTATTCATTGTATACTATAATAATATATTTTAAATATAATCAAGTCTATAATAAAATAACAATAAACAACATTTTAATCACAATAAGTAATACCATCAATCAAAAAGACAGATGTTTTCAAATTGTCTTATGTGTCTTAATTTCAGTCTATCCGTTACGTTTTTCAATAATAATTAATAATAATATAAATTTATTATTATTAATTATTTTTTATATTATTCTATATATACAATAAGTATAATAGAATGTCTTATAATAAAACATTTAAAAGTGGTGTATTCAATGATTATAATGAGCATGAATGATATAATATTATGATGAATTATTCTACAACAATAATTGTCTACAACACCAATTATATGTACAACAATAAGAATAATAAAATAAATTATTCTTCAATAGTCTCAAATGTGGGGTCGCTCAGGACGGGGAAGTCGACAAATTGTTCCGCTGTTAAATGATGCATGTGAAAGAACACGTTTTGTTAGAATAAATACAAAAAATATACATATAAATATTTTTTTAAATTGTTTTATAGAATAATTATGAAAATTATATAGAAAAAGTTTTTTTACGATGTTTTTGTAACTTTTTTTTAATTATTTTACATTAAAATTTCTAGCAGAACTAAATTACTTTCAAAAGAGCTTCTTCTAGCCGAATATTTTATGAGCATTTATGGCAAATGGTTTAGCGAAATTTGTTATTTCCTTTAGCAAAATAAAAATTGTTGTATTTTATTCTATGATTGTAGAATTGTTGTTATGTTATTGTGATTATTGTTGTTAGTTTATGATTATTGTTAGTGATGTGTTAGTTAGTTAAGTTATTTTAGTTAATTTATTGAAATATTTGTAAATTAATTAAGCGTAGAATAAGTTACTAATTTCTAATTAAGAATAATTTATTAAAATGTTTAGTAAATTTTATTGGATTTATTATTATGTTTCACATATTATAGAATTTCATTTGTATAAATTTATTCGCAAAGTCTAAGGTAAAACATTAATATTAAATTTAATATTTCTAATACTAATACGTTTTGTGTGCGTATGTGTATTCTTATGTGTGCGTGTCTGTCCGTGTTTATGTTTATATGTGCGTTCGTGTATCTAAGTTTGTATGTGAGTGTGTGTGTTCGTGTGCGTGTGTTTGTTTGTATGTATGCGTGCGTATATGAGCCTGTATATATGTTTGTGTGTGTGGTTGCGCATGCGTCTGCGTTCGTATGTGCGTGTGTGCGTTTATGTGTATTTGAGTGCGTCTATGTGTACATTCGTGTAGGACACTCACGGTTCATTCTGTCGGCGAGTCGGTTGCGTCTCCGCTCGCGCTGCGCCGTGCGCCGCGTGCTGGTCGCCGCGCGCACCAGCGTCACC